>OY757915.1:69223375-69712454 GCA_963585895.1 Sepioteuthis lessoniana | reverse complement strand
ACAGTCCCATTCAAAGTAATCTCATTTGTCATGTATGCAGTAATATCATCAATTTTTTTCAAGATCCTTTACTCTGCTGAATTGAGCAGATGATTAGCAATTTTGTTAATATGCTAATTTTCTATCAGATAACAAAAATATCTTAGCTATAATATAAAAAAGAATCAAATCAAAATGAATATAATTTTCCTGATAAGTAAAGTTAGAAGAAAAAATTCACTCACTCTCTCTTTCACACACACACACAATGTATTAACCCTTTGAACTCTCTGGCTCTCAGATACCCTTTATCTATGCTTACAAATTAAAAAAAAATGAGTATAGAATATTTCTCCAGGATGCAGACATCTTTGCTTAAAACTTTCCTTTCATTCCATTAAAAGAAAGGCAGTGAATAGTTGCTATATTAAGCTTTTTATTACTGGTATCAAGCATGATCTCTCTGGGCTTGAAATGTCAAATTCATGGTATATAGTCAGAAAGAGGTGCTCAAGGTGTAATGGTTATGCCATGGTTGTGCTCATATGTAATGGTTATTGTCATTGGAAATGAACATGGTGATACAAGTTTAAATCCTGGACAAAGCTGATTGCATTCACATTGCACTAATATCCTTGGACAAGGTATGAATCCAATTATTCTCAAGCTATGGGTAAATAGCAGGACAGACTAGGCTCTTCCACCTTGATATGGCAACAAGTCTAGGAGGAAGAAAACTCTGTACTCAAATCTGATAAACTCTATTTAAAAATTGATCTTGTGTCACATCCTGCCTGTGCTGAGAGGTTGGTAAATACATATATAGTTAAATAGAGATCAGTCTTAAATATTGAATACTTGTTGGTAGGGCTTAGAATATGCTAACTTTATCCATGCAGAGGGGTAAGACCCTCCCAAAAAGGGGTGTTCAAAGTATCACACTAAACTGCTTCTGATCATGAGGCTTCAGTTCATTGTCTTTACTCTTAGGTCCACTTTGACCTAGGGTGGTAGTACCTGTTAGGGTCCCATCTATGGGTCAAATAGATCTGTTTAAAAATTGTTCTTATTTGATAGAACTGTGAGCAAAACTATCCTTTTAAGAAACTACACACAAAATGTATGTGATTCCCAAATCTCAAGGCATAAAATAATCCTAGATGGATTGATGCGTCATTAAAATCAATCCCTCAATAAAATAATAGACTTATAGTTTGAAAGTGTTACAAAAATTTTATTGAAGGATTATTAAGATATAATCTAATGCAAATCTAATGCAACAAAAATCATGTTATGGATTTCAACTGAAAATCAAGCTAATAAGATTTTATACTGTCACAGTTTAGTATGAAATATAACAGAAATGAGGCATAAAATGAGCATCTACAAAATACAAAGGGCATTTCAAAACATTCCTTGAACCAATGAGTAATAACAATGTAGTTTTAGGCTTTTTAAACGAAAAATAAAATTCATTAACAGGATAAATAGAAGATAAGTAATAATTAGAGTTTTGGCTGTTAAAATGGGGAACAACAAGGATAAAAGATGGAGATAAGTGTGTTTTATATTAAATATGGGATTTGTACAAAATGGAAACAAAAATATAACAGAAATTGTCCAGAAAACCGAATCTCTTCTTTATTGTAGATGTTTGGAAAATCTTTCATCTAATTCATTCTTCAACCTTCATCAACTGGATGAAAATAACATCGGAAATACAAAGAAACATTTTTTAACAATTTCTGGTATGTTAATGGCTCCATTCAAATTTGAGACAGAAACAAAAATGTTGTCAAAACAATATAAGATTGTCTCCGCATGAAAAAAAAAAATGTATATATATATATATATATATATATATATATATATATATATATATATATATATATATATAAACTGTGGAGTGAAATAAGAATATTAGAAAGAAGATAGTTTTGAAAATCGGACAGACATGTTTCAATTGGGGTCAGAATGAAAATTAATTAATCTATTACCAAAATTAATCTATAACCAAAAATTGATTATATACTAAAAATAATTGAATTTATATGCTTCTATATAGATTATCAAGTTTCTCTCCCTTGCAGTATAAAATTAATTTTTTGGTAATAAATTTATTTGCATTCAGATGATGATAGACCAATAGCAAAACATATAAATCTAATTTCTTGAAATGTCTTCTTCATATATATATGTATGTATATATATATATATATATATATATATATATATATATATATATATATATATATATAAGGGTCATTTAAAAAGTTCTAAGCCTAACCTAGATTTTCAATTTGTTGCAGACCTCTGAGATACCTTTGTATGGTCCTCGCCAGCACAGAAATTAAGACATAAATCTAGATTAGTTTTTCTAGTTTTATAAGAAGTAACAGTAGTGTGTTGCCACCACAAAACTGTTCAGTTATGGCTCTTCTTTCTGTGTGAGGCTTAGAACTTTTTGAAAAAAACCTATATATATATATATATATATATATATATATATGAGTGAAATGAACAAACCATGATAAAAACATTTTCTTAAATCAGTAAAGTGCTCAAATGCTGGCCAGTACAGCAGATTAAAACTGAAAATAAATAACTATTTTCTCACCTCTTCATGTCCGTCTCATGGCTATAAGTTTCATGTATTTGGGGGGCAAATACAATCTTCAGATGAAACCTATCAATCTGATAATTTACACTGTCTTCTTCTTTTTCTTTTTCTATACATATATATTGCAAATGTCTTTTAAAAAATTTATAAAATTTAATGTTTTCTGTGAAGAATGTATTTTTAAAAAAATATATTAAACTTATAATTATGAGACTGACATTGCATGAGGAGGTGAGAATATATATATATATATATATATATATATATATATATATATATATATATATATATATATATATGTAAACTCATTATTACTTTATATGTATGTACTAGGAAACATTAATTGTATATATTGATACAAATATTAAACAACATTCAAGACAACAATTAGACCACACACACACACATACGCACACTAATTTCAAAACTTATTTTTATCTATAGATCTGTAAATGGTAGCGTAGATATCTGATGTACATAATCTAGTCTAGTCACAAAGTCACAATTGGAGAGCACACATTGAGGATTGAACTCACTATTGGCCTTGGCTAAAACTTGTTTGTAGTTAAATTCAAGCCTATCACAGAATAACATCTTTGGTTTTAAAAAAGACTTTATGTCATGCATATACATGTCAATTAAAGATACTTTTATGCATGTATAAGGGCTGGTTAAATTGTAATAAATCATGAAATTGCATTGTGCTTGCAATGAAATTCTATTTATCTTAACTGCTTACAAGGTGTGATCAGAAAAGACTTGGATTGAAGCTTCAAATTGCTTTAAATTTTGAAACTTAAAAATTTAAATAAAGATTCATGCAGAGGCAAGCAACTTTTCAAATAAAGTGATGATGTTGAGATGTCTAGATGTTGTCAGTGTCAAGTCTTGAAACTTTTTGACCAGCAGTTTTTGGTGAAACCCTGTATTATGCAAGTGCAACACACTTTTTACTCATCAAGATCAAGCTCTGAGCAAGTAATACAGTAGTACAGATTCACACCCTACCATTAGAGGGATTTCAGAGATGCTGTGACCAATGAAAAACTCACTGGAATTGGTGTGTTAAATGTCTAAGGTTGTATTTTGAAGAAAATCATTGTTTTATTCATTGTTCATTTCTGTCTTGGTAAATACAGATTTAGCCTTGATATTTTTGACCACACCTTGTACTCAGTTAAGCTCATAAAATATTAATTTAAAAAGAGTAATGTGACTCAAAAATTATCTTATTTTTAATAGAATATGTTACTATATAACATTTAAATAGTGAATTGTATAATATTATATTAACACTGATTTCTAAGTTTCATGTATACTAAGATTTTATGTTGCATGCATTTGTAAATGTATATGTCCAGGGTAAGATCTATTTAATTAGAGGCCTTAGGCTAAGCTCAACAGTGGGCCCAATAGTCAAACAGTTGTACAGGGGCCCCATGCTCCAAGCCCTATACTTATTGTACTGGGGTTCTCAGCCAATGAGCAACTATGTCTATTGGTAAATCTGATCCTGGCAAGAATGAATTAGAGTTTGATATTTTCACTTGTGCTTGTTTCTGCTAAATCTGTGCATAAGGGTAGATGCAGTGTATATGAGGGTCATTCAATAAATAAGGTGAATTTTGCCTAAGGCAATAAGAAGCACAATTTACAGTTGCACCTTTTTCAAGGAAATCCATAGTCATGGGTTCTTTCATGTGCCAGAAAACTGTCTGTATGACTTTCTTTAACAATCGCTGCACTTGGAACTTTTTCTTCACCTGAAAGTCAGTGTTTCTACTCAATGAACTGTCTTTTTGACTAAGGCGCATAGTGGCAAACCCATTTTTAGCCCATTTGTAAACATTTTTTGACTGAAACATCCTTCTCTGTACACATCACATATTTTTTTATGAATTTCACATGGTTTACAATTCTCAGC
Source organism: Sepioteuthis lessoniana (assembly GCA_963585895.1). Taxonomy (NCBI): domain Eukaryota; kingdom Metazoa; phylum Mollusca; class Cephalopoda; order Myopsida; family Loliginidae; genus Sepioteuthis; species Sepioteuthis lessoniana. Next base: position 69,707,931 of record OY757915.1, on the reverse strand, counting down.
CACCAAAAATTTGATGACAGACCTCTGTTCAAATCTGAAGCACTCTGTTTGACTTTCAACCATTTTGAACAGACTCAAAAGAAATATTTTTGCAAGATTAAAATCATTTTTACTATAAACCAATCTCAAACAATGCAGAATTTACATTTATGGAAATAAAATTCTGAAAGATTTCTTTTTGCTTTTCAAAAAAAAAATCCCCCTTATCTATTGAATGAACTTTGTATATGAGTGTAACTGAAGAATAAAAGTACGTGTGGAGGGGGTAAATATAAACAAGAAAATTATATATGTGAAAAACTAACGGGAAAAACTAACTAGAAACATTTCTAAAAAAATGTTTACATCTGATTTATTCACTCTATTTGCTTAATTTTTTTTGGCTTTATTTTTTCATCTGAATTTTTAGAGTAAGTTCTACATTTCTATATGATTTTTTTATTTCTTATTTTTATTTTTTGTAAATCAACACAGAACTTACGGAAATTTTCATAGTTGGGCTATTCTGAACAAACACCAGATTATCCTCAGCATGATATCTTTGTTCAGGACTAGCCTGATCCCAATTGAGCCCTTTGTCTAAGAGGGCCTCACACTAAAAGGTAATCTACTGTCAGCTGATCAAGTACACACAACAACACATTGCAGTATATATGTTCCCAATTGGGCCCTGCACCTCCTAAGGCTGGCACTGTCTATTTTTAAGGTACATAGTGGTTGATATACAATTGTGATTTGTAAACATTTAAGACGTATTCCGTTAAATCAATTTTAGTGGACCACTGATAAGGATATTTTTCATTGAAGGTGTAGCATCAGTAGTGAAGCTATTCAAAAGTAATTGAGATAATGCAGCAAAGAAAGAAAAAAAGGGTTGTCAGTAAATTGTATTTAAATAAAGAAAGTGAGAATGAGTTTCTGAGACTGTCATGTGATACCTCATAAGGCATTCTCTAAGGAAGATAATAAAGATATTTTTTCATAGAAGGTGTGGTGTCAGTGATGGAGATAATGCATCAAAGAAAGAAAATAAAGCTAATATGTGAATGCCGGAATAAACACAAATACAATTATTTAAAATTTCTCTGTTCTGGTATATCAGATTCTTGAATGGCCAATAATTGTACTATAAAAAAAAAATGGTAAGAAAAAAAAAATGGTAAGAAAAAAAGAACATAGAACTTTTCTGATATCATCCAACCCACAGAGCCCAACATAATACCATTTTCTGTTTTCTTTAACAAGCCCATTTTCATATAAATATTCAATTTGTTATCATCACATCAATGAGAACTAAAAGACATGTTCTGCTTTAGAAGCAAAAAAAAAAAATTAAATGTTGGCAAAAAGAAAACAAAAATCTTAAAAAATCATTAAGAAAATACAATGAACAAAAACAAAAATAAGTACAGGATATGTGAAATTTAATTAAGCCGTAAATTATTGCACAAAATAATAGAATTTAGTTAAACATAACAAATAGAATTAGTTAAACACAAATAATTAAATTTAGTTAAACATTTATAATTCATTTTATCTCTTATTATCTTGCCTCTATAATTTAATCAAATTGTTATTGAAATAAATAAATAATTTAATGATGAAATAATTTATTCAAAAATATATAAATATATGATGTAACTAGATGAAGACTTAATTTCAGTTTGTAATCTCCATTTTTACAAAAAGAAACGCCCAAAAAGAAAAAGAAGAAGCAAATGCAAATGCAAAGCAAAAAGCAAAAAGAATCTTGTCTTTTGTTCTCTCAATGTTGGTTGGGTTCTGTGAAGTCGTCGTAAGGGAGATAACCCATTGGCATCTCTGCCCACTTCTGACGTTCTCCAGAGGCACATAGAGCATAGATCATTCCACCTAATAAGTAGATGATGGCTGCTATATAGAAGATGATATGCCATTCTGAGGCCAGCTGGGTGTTGAAATCAGCAGTAGTAACAATCATGGAAGAGATGAAAAAAAAAAAAGATGAATTTCAGAATAAATCTCAATCATTTTTTGGTATATTGATATTTTTGTCAAGTAACACAGGGTGTAGCAAAAATACCTCCTACATTTTAAACTGTCACCTGTGTGGTGCTATTAAATTTTGGCAAGTAGCAATAGTAGCTCCATCTAGCTAATATTTTACCATTTTTCTTTTTGATACATGTTTTTGTTGTTGAAATGCTTTTTAAGACTGGTAAACCTGTAATTGTTAAACAGAGATTTTTGTGTTCATTTCTTGTTTTGGGTAGAATTTTCAACCCATAACAGTATGGATTTTCTATTTTAGATTCGAGATGGAGCTACCATAATAATACTTCTCATAATGTTTAAAGATTTCAGAATTACAGTTTAATGAATGTGATATTTTGAAATGACAGATGAAGCTGATGATGATACTGACTTGAATGGATTTTTCCAGTTTTTATAAAAAGTCATGGTCTTTACAATGTACACTCACCTGGTGGGATACAATATGTCCTGTGATACTTGGGCTGATGATACCAGGTAATGTAGCAAATGTATTGGAAATACCCATCAATACACTTGCATACTAGCAATAAAAAGACAAAAAGATAAATTTAGATATTGATACAGTTATAATATGCAATTGTTAACTATATGCAATTTAATTTTATATACAAATGTAAGAGGAATATTATAATTTTATAATTGTTATTAATAGATTTTTAACAGTTCTCTATATAAATAGTAAAGCATTGTTGTATTAGTGTATGGTAATGTAGAAGAGGAGCAACTGACCTGACTATGAATGTCATACTGATTACTAATTGGCAGGGTTGTAAAAATGGTAAGAAACAATAATATAATCAACAATGGGTTGAAATTTATAATCACAAATGGACAAGAGGGTTCTTTTTCTTTGCAGTAGTTGAAAGTGCTTATGAAGAAACTAAGTTATTGAATGACTGTTCCATGATAATTAATTTCTCAGTAACTATTCAAGGATAACTTTATAAGTGTGCTGTCTTTCATGCATGTGCAAAGTAAGGTGGCTTGATCTCAAAGTGATAGAGTTACCTGTGTCTGGTTGTTGAGGTGAGCAAGGAAACAACAGTCTGTAGAAGACATGTTAGGACTGCAAAAAGAACTGCCTATTGTAGAATACAGAGTGTTAGTTGTATGCTTTTGATGGGAACAAGAAAGCAACCATTTCAGTCTATGATGACTTCTGATTGGCCAAAAAAGACTTAATTCCTTGTCACATGATTGCTCACTGCAATGTTTACCAGTCAGGCAGTGACCTCAAATGGCTGACAGGCCATTCTACTTTTTGACCATGATGAAGAGCTTATAAATCAATGATTTGGTTTAGTTTGCTTTCTTTGTTTAATGGTTAATCAACCTTTTTGGGTTATTTAATGCCAAATCCATCCTTATAGAAAGAAATTAGTAGCACTATTTAACCCATATCTGGGAGAATAAGAGATTTCCAAAGGGTATTAGTCTGAAAGTGTTGTATAGTGGCTTGTACCACGTGACTTCCGCTATTGTGGAGGTATAAAAGACGTCATGTTTCTTAAGCACCAGGGTTCTGTAAGACCTTGGTCAGTAGTAAGACCAACTTCGGACATAACACCCACAGCGTAAGACTTATAACATTTATAGGGCTGTACCACTTGAGTTAATAATTAACTCTTCATTTCATTGTGTATCTCTTCCTTACCATGATACAACAGAAAGTGAACAGAATAGTGTGATTGGAGTTCAAACTTGCTTACTTTGAGGCTGCAGTCTATCACTTTAACCTCTATGCCACAGGGACTCCCCCAAATTATAATGAGATTTGTCTTAAGAGTCTAATTTGATGATAATGCAGCTAATACTTCCTATTGTGTAAAGACTAATCTAATATACCATATAAGGCCCCCTTTTCTCCCCCAAATGGTTCACTAAATATCTCCTGAGTCTTCTACATAAAGTTATGGTAGCTGATAAGCTAATGCTTATCCAAACACCATAGAATATCAAGTAGAATACTGGTAGTTAATAGTATCTATGAAAACATTATTAGGGATATGAAATTAAGTTTAAAGTATTGGTAGGATTAAATTAAAATGTTTAAATAAAAAATAAAACAAATAATAAAATCCAAAAATCTAAAATTAAAACAAATAATAAAATCCAAAAATAAAACAAATTATAAAATACCAAAAAAATATAATGAAATACAAAAATAAAAAATAAAACAGAAATAAAATATAAGAATTAAAAATTAAAACAATTTATAAAATATCAAATAAAAAATAAAACAAATAATAAAATATACGAATTAAAAATCAAAACAATTAATAAAATACAAAAATGAAATTAAAATGTCCCATATCACTTCTGCTGAAAGTTTATTTTTTGACAATAGAAATGAAAACTCTTTCAGTGCCTTGCTAGCCTACTGGACATGCGTATTTGCAGAATATTGGAATTATTTTATTGTAATGGGAACATCTTGTTAGAAGGGACTTTTATGGTTGTCACCGCCGGAAAGAAGTAACAGGATTTTTGGAACTGACACTGCCTGCTAAGAGAATTACCCTTTTAAAGTAAAGCAGTCAAGACATGAATTTAGTAGTCCTGTGAATTTTTGCAGAATGTGCTGTTTTTTTAAACATTGCTGTTCCCTACAGTTAAGGGACAATAGTCTGAGGGAGTAAATCCCGCAGACAATTTTGCTGCTGTGCTGTAGCTCACCAGGAGAAATATGCTGTTACTTATATCTGCGAATTTGTGCAGTATCAACTGTGAGATTTTCCAAAACTCTGCTGTGCTATATTCTTCCTGGTGAAATGTGCTGTTGCCTATATCTGAGAACTTGTACCGTCTTGTCTCAATTGAAATTGCAGTCCTTTCCAAGGGCTGAAGGAATTGCTGAATGAACCCCGAGGTGTCTGCATTATTCGCTGTATTCTTGATGGAAAAGTGAACAGGTTTTCCCAAGAGATGTTTTTTTACGTAAAAGACTCATCCAAATCTTTTTTCCATTCATACAACACCCCTTTTTTTTGAGTTGTAAGTACCAGCTTCTTTTGTTTGTAAAAGACATATCAGTTACTTGTAATTCATGTGTGACCCAGTGTTTTTTCGAAACAATTTTATCATTGGTATTTGATTCAGTTTTTTTGACTGGTTGCTAAAATAGCAATTAATTTTAGCAACTAGTATTTTTCTTCAAAAGTTCATAACTCCTTTTTATTCATTTTTATTTACTTGGTAATAAATAGTTCTTAGTTGTATGCACGAGGCACATTTGTCTTTTTATTTTTTCCTTTCTTTTTTTAAGTGCTGTTTTATTTTCTGTGAAAGGGTTCATTTTTTTTTCTTTTTTTATAAAAATTAATCCTTTTAAGACCTTCTGAAATCAACAGTTCATAACTTTTATTATATCAATTCATGAACTAAACAAAAAATATAATTCCAGAGAAAACTATAAGGTTACCAGAGAAGTGTAGGAATAATGCATTTGGAAAATAAGTTTTTGGTTGCCCATGTAGTGTTTGGATTCACATTTGTTCAAGTAAAGAATTATTTAGGATTTATAACCTTTCAGTAAAGGCATTATTTTAGGTTCATACCCTCTCAAAAGAGGAGAATTAAATAAGCTGTTTTGGGACTACAGTTGATATATGACTTCTGTTCTCAGCTAGCTACGAATTTTAAGTTGATTGTTTAAAGTCAAAGATATATACAATGTCATGCTAACATAAATGATCCAAATTACACACAACTTACAAGGGAAATCTAAACTTCTGGCTTGTAATCAGTGAAAGGGAGGAATTCTTTGATATTTGTAATTGAGTTCTTATATTTAAGGACAAACAATTATGTATCTATTATTTTTATACTTTATATATATGAGGATCATTAAATAAGTTTCCAGACTTTTTTCGTATGGGCACTTTTATTGATAGTACACACATGAAACTCAAGTCCCCTTTGAAGTAATCTCCTCCGGCTGCAATGCACTTGTACCATGCCAACAACTTCTGGAAGGCCCCATGGAAGTCCTCTTGTGTGAGCATGTCAATGACCTTCGTCACAGCCTCTTTCATCTCCTCAATTCTCTCATAATGACAGCCTCTGAGCTTAGGGAATAACCAAAAGTCACAGGGAGTGAGGTCTGGACTATAGGGATGGTGAGGAACTGTCTTGATGCCCATCTTGGTCAAATAGTCTGTGACAAGGATGGAGTTGTGGATTGATGCATTGTCCTGCTGGAAATACCACTGACCTGATTTGAAGAGTGCCGGCCTCTTCCGACAGAATCTCTTCCTGAACTCCCTTAAAACCTCAACACAGTAAAACCTCAACACCCTAACCCTAACCGTTTGGCCAATCAACTCTGGTGTATTGACTTCCTTACTCCTCCCACACCTCTCATCATCCCTCACAGACTCCCTGCCTCCTTGAATCTCTTATGCCACTCAAAAACTCATGCTCAATTCATGCAAGATTGTCCAAAAGCAGTCTGAAGCATTCCATGCACTTCTGTGGGATTTTTTCCAAGTTTAAAACAGCATTTTATTGCATATCGTTGTTCTAAAGTGTCCTCACGTCCAGATTGCATTTTTGAAATTCCCCAGCTGTGACAATCGGGCTTTAGTAGGGTGTATTTCAGTTCCTGCTGTAGCTGTTCATTTGAACCTGAAATTATAAAACTTGGTCAATCATCTCATAAGATATATAGCAATAACATACTGAATTTTCAAGAGTCTTTGACAATTTTAAATGCCTGTACAAAAAAGTCTGGAAACTTATTGAATGCACCACATATATATATATATATATATATATATATATATGGTTTTTTAGTGGATAGGCATCTTGTTCTTCTTTGGTCTGCATTGGGTCTCCTCTTCACTGAACTGTTCCATCTACTTGATTGACTGCTCTATTCTATTCACTGGGGTGAATAACAAATACAAAGTCTTTTTTTCTCAAGTGCACACATAGCTTTATCCATTTAGATAACATAATCAACTCTATACAAGAGTTGGGAGCACCTTTAGGACCACAGATGGAAATAAGTGCCAAGCCATCAGCTGCACTGGGCTAATAAAAGTAAAGTTAGCGACCATAGTCGAGGGTGACCCGAAGGTTCTCTTTTCGATAGCTACTACACCAAGGTGTAGGGAGAGCACTACTCCATTTCCTGGATTACTCCACTTTACCCTTGATCCGTACCTTATAATGCTGAGTGTTAAGCAAGGAGGCATCAAGTACCATTTTTTGAGTCTTTGGTATGACTCGACCTGGAGATTGAACCCCAGTCTCCCGGGCTATTGGCAAACACTTTAACCATTTGAAGTTGAAATCTAACTTTATTCATTTAGATAATGTAATCAACTCTATACAAGAGTCAGGAGTGCCCTTTGGACCACAGATGGAAATAAGTGTTAAGCCATCAGCAGCTCTGGGCTAACTAATATAAAGTTGAAATCTAACTTCTAACTTTGAGGATTTTAGTCACCTAACTTTACAATCCTCCAATGGCAGCCAAGCTTCCAACTTTCTTTAGAGGGCATTATTTGTCAATTAAACTGAGTTGACTCACAGTACCTTTCCAGTTGTTTAATGGTTATTTAAATTCTACGCTATATGCCAAATAAAAAATTCAGTCAATCTGTTATTTAACCCAATTTGCCAACCAGTACTTACATCTAGCCTAACTGCATAATACTGTAATAGTAAACATAAATGGAGAGAAATCTTATATTGTGGGGATTAATAAATTAATAATGTTTCTATAAAAATCACAAAATAAAATAAAATCATCATATAATTCTACTTCCACCAAAAGTTTAACTAGTTAGCAGCAAAATAGAGAACTCTGCTTCTTTCAGTGCCTTGCCAGCTCACTGGAAAACATAAATGTTTACAGAACTTCTAAAGTGAACAGGCCATGCTATAAAACTTTTATAATATCATTCAATAAAAAAATAACATTACAAGAGAAGTCTATAGTATACCTTAAATTACGGTATATAGAGTTATGAGAGTATATTATAAAACAATTTTACTATATTGTTCTCAGATGACAAGCTTATCTTATTAGAAGTAGTATCATAATCAAAAGGTTACATAATCAGTTTTATCGATGATCTTTTAAATCAACTGAAATGATTTTATTATTTACAGAAGCAGCAGTATAGGAGAAAAAAAAAATCCAGGCAATCAATAATATCAATTTTGGATCATTTCACCATTCCTATTTTTCTTATTTTGCTATTCTGAGATAAATTCATTGAGGCATGTGTTCATCCAATTCTGACGACTTTTAGAAATAGCTTTAAAGACAAGACTTACCTGTGGGGCAATATCCAAATGGTTAACACTAAATCCAGCCCAGGCAAAGCCTCCAATACCTACACCAATGGTGATACAAGTGATACCAGCCTCTTGGGTCATCAAATAACCTGCAGCTACCATGAAAATGGCTTGGATGAAGAACGCTAAAACAAAATCACACAAAAAAGCAAAAATGAATAAATGAATAAATAAATAAACAGATATATATTCAAGTAGAAATACCCTAATATGGTTTTAAAAAGTTTAAAACATTAGTTATATTATTAGTATTATATTTTTGTTTGTCAGTAACTTTTCACTTTTTTGTTTTCAATGATTGCTATAATGGTACAGAGAAATACCAGTGCTTTTTTATTGATTTCTCTGAGTGGAGAACTTTATCTCAACTTCCAGTCATGAGTGACCTCCCCTTACAGGAAGTCAAGAGTGAAAGCTATATAAAACCTCTTGTTAATCCCTATTTCAGAGTAGGCTTTGTTTAGCACTCAGAGCACCAAGTGAACTGTTTTATTTCTACTCCATTATTCTTTATACAGTTTGGAGTGAATAAAGATTTTTTTAAGCAGTTGTCATTGTACTTTATGAAGGACAGTAATTTATTATATATGCAATATTTAACATATTGATAAAACTACCCTATCTTCTCTCACACACTCTCTCTCTCTTTATATATATATATATATATATATATATATATATATATGAGAGGGTTAAAGCTGCTTCTTTGCTTGCAGTAGGTTCCCTAATTTCTGATTTTTGTAAACGTTACATTAGCTCTTTACATTAGCTACTACACCGAGGTGTAGAGGAGGGCACTACTCCTTTCCTTGGATTGCTCCACTTTACCCTTGATCTGTACCTTATAATGCTGAGTGTTAGGCAAGGTGGCTTTAAGTACCATTTTTTGAGTCTTTGGCATGACTCGACATGGAATTGAACTCTGGTCTCTCAGGCCATTGGAGAACATTCTACTCATTAGACTAATATATATATATATATATATATATATATATATATATATATATGGGAAATTAAATGATTTGTAAACTAAAAAAAGGGTTAATTAATTTTTTATCTGTATTTTTGTACTTATTGGCCAATCAATGCTTATCCACCTGTTTTAAAACTTCTTTGTGATTCACTGACAACATTATTTGATTTACTGAGAAAAATTTGAAGGATCACCCCCCCCATTTAAAAACTCTCTTCTCTTCTAGATTACTTTTGTTGTGGAGGCCGATGAATATACTGGTCACTGCAAACTCTTAAAATATCAGTGATTGACAACAAACTAGGCAAGAATGACAAAACGAGGGTGTTGCTTTGAAAGGCCAAACTTTATTATGGCGAATCATAAATCAGAAAAGCGTATGGCGAACAGTCGCTGTGGCCGGATGGTGATCATTGGAGCAGGATCTAGTCACTGGTGCATGTCTGGATAGCTGGTACAAGACTGGTAGTCATTGAATAGGTGGTCACTGATGCAGGAAGATGGTTGCTGGTTCAGGACTGGTATCTGCTGGTAGTTGCTGGTGTAGGAAAGTGGTTGCTGGTGCAGGACTCTTAGCGGTTGTTGCAGAAAGATGGTCATTGCTGCAGGACTGGTAGCTGCTTCTGCAGAGAAGTGGTTGCCGGTGCAGGAGGGATAGTTGCTGCTGCAGGGAAGTGGTCGCCGGTGCAAGAAGGTAGCTGCTGGTGTCGTCTCAAAGGGTATTAGGTTAGAGTTCAAATCCTGGCTGAGACTAATTGCATTTTACATAGCACTAATACCCTTGGGAAAGGTATGAATCCAATTATTCTCCCTCCAGCTATGGGTAAATAGTAGGGCAGACTACGTTCTTCAGCTTTGGTGAGGCAACTAGTCTAGGAGAAGGAAAACTCTGAAATCAAACCTGTTAAACTTTGCTTAAAAAATTGACTTTGTGTCACATCCTGCTCGAGTGGAGGGGTTGGTAAATATGATTAGGTTAGAATTAGACCTGAAAAGGGCTGTTAGATTGAGAGGCTGGTAGTTGATTCTGCTGCATTGTGCCATCTCAGAAGGTGTTTGGATAAACCTTCTGAGTAGCCCTGAAAAGAGCTTTTAAGCTGAAAGGCTGGCAATGTTCCTGTGTTGTCTGCAGCTGGAATATGGACGTCGGCTTTAGGGGAAGCCTTGAGCAGTCCTCGTGAGCAGCTGCTGCTGATTAAGCTTCGGTTGTAGAACGACCAGGGGAGAATCTGATTTCTCCCGCACCCTTGGCTGACATCCAGCCCAACTGATTTGACCTGGTTTGATACCGCTGCTTTTATACCAGCTATGCATTACTATACTATGTGGTCTAAGTAGAATCACCTTGCTTATTATTACTATATAATAGTGAGAAACTTCTTTCTAATTCGACCATGTGTTTTTTATTACTACCTATTTTGTCCATTAGTTAAGGACTGTCCTTAGAAAGACAGGCTGAATTTAATATTAAAAAAAAAAGTCCTGTGCAGAAGGATTTGGTTCCTTACGACTCGTTCCTAAATACTATTGGCTGACGACATCAGTGGCTCATCACTTCTTGGAAAGGGGTTTGTTTGTTTTGTTTATGTTTGGTTTATGAGTAGTCGGTTGACTACGATGCTTTAAAGACATTTTTAAACCAATTAGAATTATAGATAAATCATCAACTGTTTTATTCAATTTTGAACCAAATTTATAAATAAGCAGTGAAGTAGATAAAAAAAAATTCAGATTTATTCTGTAACCTTAAACTTTCAGTTTTTATTTCTTTTAAGTGAATAATATAAAATTTTGTTCCTTCTTGAATGCTTTTAATTTCAATATTGTTTAATTATCTAAAATTGAATGTTTTGTTTACATAAATATTCATACAGCTATTCAATCTTTCCTCCTGATGATGAAAATTTCAGCTGCAGCCGTGTATATATTAATGCATAAATATACTTTCTTTCTTATTTAGATAAAAACTTAATAAAACTGCTATATTTCACGTATGAAACTTTACTTTCTTGTAACATAAATATTTGTAAAATGTTTATGCTCTGAAAAATATTATCTTTACTTACAATATACTTATATAACAATAGGGTATCCTGAAAATCTGCTGGAGTAAGCAATTAACTCTTAATCTTACAGGTGGAAGTTGTTGGGTTAAGTCTCTTAGAATGATGTCCCTTGTTCCCTAAGGAATCAGTTTCACCTCTTCCCTAAGGAAGACATTAAGGTTAATATAAGATTGTAGACATTAGGATTAATAAAAGATATTAATTGATAATAGATTGTAGCAGCCACAGATCTATTTCCTTTCGCGAATCAATGCCCCCGCTAAGAGAGTCGGTCACTCACTGACCAATCAACTGGCAGAGTGCATTGATTCCTTCTTCTTCTCAAGAACTATTTTTCTAGTCCCTTTTGGTAGAACGGACAAAGTCAGAGCGCTATGAACCAGCAGCAGAAACAGATCTCTCTCACATGACTGCCACTGATTCCCCTTGGAACCCTTCGCTGAAGAAAATGCTGCTGCTAGCTTCGCACACACTTCCTACAAACCAAGGACAAACATACCAACCAGCGACACCAAAGGGACACTTTCTCACTCTCACTCCTTTACGCCTGCTACTATAATAAAAGTTTCTTTGTTGTGTTGTTAAAAGGAAGTTTCGTTATTCATTTGTGTTGCCTAATAATTTATGGTGTTAGAGAAATTAACCATTTCCAGAAACACAAAAAGATTGAAGACATTAGTTAATTACGATTAATACAAGCAACAGGTGTGTCCAATTCTGTCTCTTCATTTTGTCTTACAAAACACTACACAAGATAATTAACAGTAATTGAAGATTAAATCGAATGCATCACATGATTTCCAAAATATCGACCCAATTTCTTTTGATTGTTTGTGCCTACTATGATTAACTTCCAAGTGTAACTTTCAAAAGAAAATTGAATAAATTTGGAGTTGTGATTTTTGAAAAGGCTTACTTCTCTGCAAGGTATGTGTGACTTTTGGATCTAGTTGATCTCATATATCCTTTTGCAGGTTTTGTTCTTAGTCTTGCTTGGTGCCCACATACCATCCTCACTGCCAGGCAGAAACAAGCACTTGGGAATTTAGCTGAGATACCAACAAACTGTCCATGCAACAGGTAGTTGTAATAATAGTAACTTACATAAACCCTCAGTCTGGATCAAATAGGGAAGCTTCAGTAATCCCCTACCCAAGGGTATTTAACAATTTTACCAACAGAAGACTCAGAAGATGATCACCAAGATGCCCTAATGAGAGAGGACACAAAACTATCTCTAACAATTGAAAGACTGGCCAAAGACATGGAGGTCTTGTGTAGACAGAGTTGTACAAGCAACACTAGCTGATTTTTACAGATGATGATAATAATTTAAATTTCTTCAACTGTACAATTAAATTATTTGTGTGAAATAGGCATATTCAGTGTTTCTTCAACCCTAACAATCATTTTTGGCTTCAATACTATAAGGATTATCGATTATATATATATATATATATATATATATATATAAAATATTGAACAAGCTGGTCCCCACAATAAAGAGCTAAGAGGTACAACCCATTTTGAAGAGAATTTTCATAAAATTTTCAACTCCATTAATGTAGGAACTATATGATAATAATATTAAAAAAATGCAAATAAGCTCCTCCCACCAATAAATTGAGAGGGTCAATCTCTCTCTCTCACTCTCTGTCTGTCTGTCTGTCTATATATATATATATATATATACTCCCATGTTGTTGAGTAATAGTTAGCAAGTTAGTCTTGTAGATCAATTGCTACTAAGTCATAAGTCTGATCTTTACTAGGTACCTCATCCTTGTGGCTTTGCCCCAAAACTATCCTTGATCTTGTGAGGTGCCTCACAATGTGTAATATTTAGACATCTAAACTTGCAGTCCATTATTAATGAGTTTGATTTTGCAAGTTTGGTAAATACTAATTAATAGACACAAGTATCAGTGTTTACACAGTCATATCTATGTTATGGCCTAGTTCTAACTCATAAGGGTTAAGTTCCAGAATCAAACTATGTTGCATGTTTCACATGGAGTGAAAGAATGCACAACATGTCAGCACACCAACTACCATGATACTACTAACCACAGCTGGTACATTCCATAGCCTGAACTACTATAGTCATGTGATATATGTGTAGCAAACTAGCATGCACTAAAATATTGCAAAACTTTTTACTCATGAAATGATAATATATACTTGGTAGTTCCATATACTAGGTATATCCATGGAAATGCCATGAAATAATAATTGCATGAATTTAATCTATGAATAAAATTATGAGATAAATCATTATTGATTTCAGTTTTCCTTTTTTAATTTGGTCAATTAATGATAAATAAAATATAACCTTACAATAAACAAAAAAGCTTGAATGGAAAAATTAAAGCCTCAATTTTGAGAAGTAGTTCATTTTGTAGGTAAATATAAGTAAAGTTGACAACCAAAGTTGAGGGTGACCTGAAGGCTCTCTTTTCAATAGCTACTACACCTAGGAGTTGGGAGGGCACTACTCCTTTCCCTAGATTGCTCTACTTTACCCTTGATATGTACCTTATTATGCTTAATGTTAAGCATGGAGGCATCAAGTACGATTTTTTGAGTCTTTGATTTGACTTGACCTGAGATTGAACCCTAGTCACCCAGGCCAATGGTGAACACTCTACTTACAAGGCCAATGGTCTGGTATATATATATCTTATTTTTGAGAAAAAATTATTTAACTTCTTTGGTAGATGGTTTGATTGACAATAAGGCTAACATTACCCAAGGTCTAGGTTGATAACATTATCAAAACTAAGAATATTTATATAAGCTATCAATGAGATAATCATTTATTTAAAATATATATATATATATATATATATATATATATATATATATATATATATATATAACAAGTTATTGAAAAATAAATGCAAATTCAATATGCAACTTGTTTTTTTATTTTTTTAGAATCTAGTTTGGGTAATATCTGTATGTTGCATAAAAAAAAAGAAAAAATATCTATAAGAATAATTTGTTCATTGTTGTTTAAAAAACATCCTTATGTTTTTTATGGATCTGTGTTTTAAAAAACTGACAATGAACAGTTAGAAAGAAAATTCTTGGTTTGAAACAGAGAATGATATGATGAAGACGGAGCCAAACTAATAATATATATTCTTGGTCATGAGTAAAACTGGTAAAACCAAATCATCCCTCTTTCTCTTTCTCTCTCTCTCTCTCTCTCTCTCTCACACACACACACACACACACACACACACACACACACACACACACACACACACACACACACACACACACACACTCTATTCTTAAACTAAAAAAAAAATAATCTATGCTTCTCTGCTTTTGTTTTTTCAAAAGAGTTGAGACCACACAAGAAGTGTCAGCATTATATTTTTCTTTAAGATTTATATTTTTTGATGCTTTATCAAAAAAAAAAAAAAAGAAAAAGTTCAAGATAAGAATCTAAAGCATCATAAATACTTGTTTGTTTTATCATTTGTTCTTATCAAGCTGTTGAGTCTCTACAATTCCCTTCCTCCCAAATGAATTGCAACAGTAGAAAGTTCATCCCACTCAAACAGTTTTAAAGGAAACTGTTTTTTTTATATCATAAGATGCATTGAGAAGTGCACTTTATTTATTTCTCTATTCTTCTAGCTCTTTATCACCCCCCCACACATATACCAAAGC
The DNA here is from genome assembly GCA_963585895.1 of Sepioteuthis lessoniana. Lineage (NCBI taxonomy): Eukaryota > Metazoa > Mollusca > Cephalopoda > Myopsida > Loliginidae > Sepioteuthis > Sepioteuthis lessoniana. The sequence goes on along the minus strand of OY757915.1, from coordinate 69,692,865 downwards.
TAAGAAAAAAAATTCTATGAATATATATACTACTCCTGGCAAAAATTATGGAATTAGTACATGTAGAGAAGTTCAATTATTTTTTTTTATTTAGCAGTAAATAAACTAATAACAGATAAAATACAAAACATTTTTATTTAATAGCTGAACATTCGGGCTTCATAAAATATTCCTTAAACAAACTAGATTAAATTATTCAAATTAAAGGTATATTTTTTTTCTAAGTCATGCAGAGAAAAATTTGGATTAACTCAATCATCATCAAGTCCCACTGACAACACAGAATTCCTTGACTTTCTTTCTTTCTCTCTCTCTCTCCCTCTTTCCATTTCTGTCATCCATTACTCTTAGCAGGTCCTCCAACTACATCCAGTCTGCACAGAGCTGATATATGTCCTTGCTGGTTTGCCAACATTGGTATATTCATGTGTAGGAGTCCATGGAAGAACATCACTTATTAGTTCCTTTTTGCCCCTCTAGCAGTACTTTGCATGTCTCTTATATCTAACTTGGATGATTTTTCAGATGGAAGATAAGTGGCTGTATAGCAGTTGTTTTGTAGGGTGTTGCTTCCATGATTTGTTAAAAACAGCCCATAGCATTCTTGTATAATTCCCAACTAGCTTTTACTTCATGTGTTTTGTGAGCATCTTTGTATTGTAGTATTGACACAGCCACAGCTTGGAAAAATCCCATTTTATCAGATAGATCAGATTTCCATGTGATCAATAAGCTGTTAATATGAGTCCATGTCTTTGCTAGGAATATGTTGATATCACTTTTAATAAAGGAGATGTTACTACCCAGGTACATAAACATGTCTACTAATTTTAGAGACCTGCCACTTAAAGTGGAGAAGGCTCCTTTTTGTTTAAAACTAATGAACTCTGTTTTATTTGCATTTAGCTGCTTGCTCTAGGCTATGCAGTAGATATTGGACAGTTGTAGAAGTATGTGATCATCTGTGTAGTCTGCATCTATCATAGTTTCTGTAGGATATCATCTGCTTCTTGTCTTTTTTTAGTGTAAAACTATTTTCCTTTATTAGATCTATTGATGTTGGAAATATATAGTCTAGGCAGATTATAAACATATTAAACACTAATGTGTCTCCTTGCAAAACTCCAGCAATGATGTGGAAGCAGTTGGTGTTACCATCAGCTGAGCGAACCATTGCTTTCGTGTTTTTATAAAGCTTCATTAAAGCTGTAAAAGTTTCTTTCAGGAGATCATATGCCAGTAGTATTTGCTCCCTCTTCCCTCTGTAGATGGACTCAAACGCTTAGGAGAAATCTGTGAACAATAGTGTAGCCTTGAAATTTTTTGCACATATTCTTTTGATGATTAAGTGGTGAGTCAGAATCAGTGAAGTTGTGGATTGATTTCTCCAAAAACTGTTCTGATTTTTCCTAAGAATTTTCTTGATTTCCGACTGGATATAGTTGAGAAGCATGGAACAATATACCTTAGCAGCTATAGCAGCCAGAGTTAAGCCTCTGTGGTGCTTAATGATTCCAAGGTCACTTTTCTTGAGGAAGTGAGGCTGAGTATTTTGTTTATGGACAGCACTGCATAACTGAAGAAGTATGTTGTCAAATTTTCTCATCTTTCATACTATTTCATTGAGGCCTGCAGCTTTTCTGCTTTTAATTTTTTTTAGTACTGCCTCAAGTTCTTCCACTGTAAACTGTCTTAGTTTGATGTCGAGTGGGCTTTTGATAATTTTTTTTGTAGATTTTTCAGTGATTTCAGTAGGGTTTCCGAGCAGATTCTTGAAATGTTCTTTCCACTTCTGTATACTTTCTTGTCGGCTAGCAGCTTTTAGTTTTGCTCTCAATATGCTCTTCCTTCCATTCACTTCATTAACTGTCTGCTATGCTAATTGTGATTGTCTATCTTCTACTGAGTTTCTGATTTTATTGATTTGGCCTTGAATGGATTGTTGTTGTTCTTTTTGGTATGTTCTTACTTGACTAGGATTACTACTATTATGTATGATTTTTTACCTATGCTCATATTACATTAAGTTTATGACCCCAAAATTCACTCTAAACTGTCCAGCAGGACACATAGCATAACGGTTATGGGCATTGGTTCCCTAAGCTTCTAAGGAGACAATCATCTAGTGGTTGCAGGTTCAATCCTGACTACAGGCGAGTAACAATAAAGGAATACTTAACACTTGTATCCAGTTATGATTAACAGAATCAGAACAGGTGACCCCTGTGGATTAAATAAAGGACATAGTTCAAAGTGCCGTGTAGGTTCCTGAGTTCAACAAACCCCTGAAGAAGGTTGGAGGACATATCAGCTGAATCGTTGTGGAAATAACAATATAGATGAAGACAATAGTCTAAAAACCCTTAATGATAAAAAACAATAATGATATCAATGAAAACAATTAGAATACTAAATTGCCCCCCCTTGAGCTTGTATGATAGACTTAATTCTCTCAGGCATGCATTTAACTAATTTAAAGGAATGTTCTTTATAAAGCTGATTTCAACTTTCCTGAATAGCAGTTAATAGAGCTTTGGAGGTAGGAGCCTTCTCATAGACTATTTTAAAAAATCTCCACCATAAATTTTCAATTGGATTTAGATTCAGACTTTACCAGCCATATCACTGATTTTTTATGGCTTTTCCTGAAGAAAAGCTTTAATCCCCTTTGCTCTGAGACAAGATGAATTATCATCCTGAAAAATGACTTCATCATTATCTAACAAATTTTCTGTCAATGAAATGAGAAAATTATCCAAGATTTCCATGTACACATGAGCCCAGTCAACTGGGGTTGTAGAATATGCCAACTGCACTTCTGCAGAGGGTTAAGACCCCTCCCTAAATAATGTCCTAGATATGACACTAAACTATCTAATGGTGTGGCTAAAATTTTTGGGAATGTGGAGTACCCCTTTATTGTCATTACTCCAAGGTCCACTCTGACTTGGAGTGGTTGTACCAACTGAGGTCCCATAGATCAAATCGAACTGTTAAATCATTTACTAAACTTGAAACCATTTAACTATGAGCAAACAAATGATTAATATGAAATTGAATTATTAGTATTAGATAGCAATACTTGAAGTCATTTAACTTTGTGCAAACAAATGAGCTCTGGTTCATTAAAAAGTTAACTGTAAACTATTCACTTAAAGATCAAATATATAATATGTATGTATAAACAGGATTTGGCATTAAATAACCCACAAGAGTTGATATGCCATGAAACCAGACCTAAGCAAATCTAATGTACATGTATGCTTTGACTGTTGAGGTAATAATTTTCCATCTTCCCTGATTCTTTAAATGACATTTTACCTTATATCACGAATGATTTGGGAAAGTAATTTTTTCCAAGTCATTCATAATTTTCAGTTATTTAAACAAATTGTTTTGTGTCTTATCAGTTATTAATTTATTTACTTTTGAATGAAAAATCAAACTGAATATCCTTAAATTGTACTGATTGATTCCTGTTTGCCAAGTCAAAAACTGGTTTTTAAAATTTTATTCTAGCTATCTGTCATTGAGAGATAAACCCAGACAAGAATGTTCACCAGATCTTGATTAAGATGCTTTAATAGAATTGGTAGAATGCAATCCATGCAAAAATTCTAGAGAATTAGCTCTTGACTTCAAAACATCCCTATTCACACTCTGCCAATAATTAAAAAAAAAGACAGGAAAAGTTAGCAAGCAGGGCATTTGTGTTCCTTACACTTATAATGAGAAGAATAAACGACCCATTTATTATATCATTATGGGTGACAAAAATAGGTTTTTATGGCAATGTTCAATGGAAAAAGCATTGGATTGACAAGGATGAATCTCCACAGGCTAACCCAAAGGCAGAACTTTATAGAAGAAAAGTTATACTGTGAGTATGCTGGGATCACCATGATATTATTCATTTTGAATTTTTAAACCACAATCAGACACTCAATGCAGAATTAAACTCTCAACAGCTGCATGTGCACATGAAATTCCAAGAAAATCCCTAGAACTCTTTAGTAGGAGAAACATAAAACCACATTTAACAAGTATCACACAGGAAAAAATATTAAATTTAGGTTGATCTGTTCTACCCTATCGATTATATTCCCAAAATATTGCACTAAGTGATTTCCATGTTTTTCCTTCTCTACAAAATCAGCCCATTCAGCTGGAGCTGTAGAATACACTGATAGTGTCTTTGTAGAGGGGTAACACCTCCCAATGAGTGTCCTGGATATGACATTAAATAATCTGAGAGTAAGGCTCCAGTAATGCTAGAGCTTTGGGGAATGCAGAGTACCTCTTCATTGCTATCACTCCCAGGTCCACTCTGGCCTGGAGTCATAGCATGTGATAAGTGTTATATATTGACCCTCGACCGAGCCGTCAATCAAGAGATGCACCTGTGTAAATAAGCGGAAGAACTGCGGAAGCAGGTGGGCATGAGACAATAATATAACCAGGTGCCCCAGGCGGTTCGAGTCAGTTGGAGAGAGGATGCTAGCGTGAGAACCTGCTTGCAGACTGAGGGTCTTGCAGCCCTCAGTGACCCACGGTTGAGCAACCCCAGCCAAGATGAAAAAGAAGTGCTGCTATGGGCGAGGAAGAACTTGGGTCAAAATAACAGTCTGTTCTTGTCACTGGCTTATCTCTCACACACAACCAACATCACCCTTTCAAGAATAAAGTGTGAGAGATTATGTTTTTATAAAGAAGTGTGTTCATGTGTTCATTGAAGTTCGTATATTGTGTTTGATTATGTCTCTGCTTATATTTGTATTATGGTATACAACAAAAGGTCCTATCTATGGGTCAAATAGAACTGGTTGACATTTAAACTGAATGCAAACAAATGACTTAAGCTAAATTAAATTGTTTGAAGTAGAACTGTTTGATGCTTTAACTATGTGTAATCAAATGACTGATCTCTACTTGAATTGTTAGTGATACATAGCAATACTTGAAACATTTTAACTTTGTTGACTTATGTTTACAAATCATATATTTCTAATATATATGTATAAATTGGATTTGGCATTAAATTACCAACAAAGGTTGATATGCCATCAAACCAAACCAAACCAAACCAAACCAAACCAAACCTCTGCAAAATACTCTGAATGACAAAATATTTTTTCAAGAAGATCAGGTGAAATCATTTGTTGAAAATTTCTTGAGCTCAAAACCAGCTGAATTTTACTTGAGAGGAATCAACAAACTACCTGATAAATGTCAAGAAGAGATTCAAAATAATGGTGAATATCTTATTGATTGAAAATAATTCATTGTTAAATTATTCATGAATGAATTATATTTTACTAAAACAAAAAATATTTCTGATTCAACTCAATAAATCTCCACAGAGATCTATTTATCTATTTATTTGTTTATTACAAAAACCACCATTATAAATTAATTATTTTGCATAATCTGATTGATTAATTCACTGTTTTTAACAGCATGTCAATCTGTCTGGGGTTATTTTATGCATAGAAGTTCAAAATCCCATTCATTATATATTCATATTTAGATTTTTTGTGCATTTCTTTCTTCAGAGATTTTGACTTTTTGCACACTGTCCTATCAAATATGAATAATTTTTAAACAGATTTATTTGACTCATAGTTAGAATCCTAACAAGTACTACCACTCTGGGTCAAAGTGAACCTGGGAGTAATGACTGTGAAAGGGTACTCCACACTCCCCAGAGCTCCAGAACTGGATCCTCACTGTCAGATGCAGTTTAGTGTCATACTCGGGATACCTCTTTTTTGGGGGTGTGGGTCTTACTCCTCTGCAGGGAATACAGTCAGCATGCTCTAAGCTCAGCCAATATGGCTGTTTATATAATTTCAAGTCTGACAAGGAAAGAAAACACGTCTTTTTTGGATCTCTAAGAAAAGCATTTAGAATTCTAACATTCAAATAATATTGTTAACCTTTTATCATATATATTTTTATCATTCATTCACTATTACTAGTAGAAAAAGAAGGGTTTCAAATTGTCCAAATAATTTCTGGTATTTTTATGACTCTGCTCAATATATTTACAAAAACTTTGCCAGGGATTGAAAGAATATAGTTTCAGCTTATCTGTATTTATTCTTAACATCATTATTCATATTCCATTCATATTTATTTTAGAGCATATAATTTTGTTTATCAATGAATTCTAGACATTAAATAGGCCTCTTTCATTACATCTTTTCATTACATCTTTTTCTTTATGTTATTGTGTGTGACATAATCAATTATCCACCATTGGGCAGATCTCTTCACCATCAGGGTTAAAGCCTGTTATTCTAGAAACCAAAATCAAATATAGCCAAAAATAAAAGCAAAGAACAGGAAATTTCAACTCTCTTTCTTCAGAAGACCAGCCAAGATGTAGATATCTTATTAAGAGTCATCATGATTTAGCAATATAAAACAAACCATTGGCTATGCACATGAATAAAATCAATACAAGCAAACCAAGAGATCTCTCGGCATTGAAGTCTTAATCAACATATATTATGTAATAAGAGATACACTTCTTTTCTAATTTTGTCTAGCCCTGTAGGTGGAATTTAGAATATGTTGACTGTATATCCTACAGAGGGAGTAAGACTCCTCTGACTACCAAAAAAAGGGGTGTCCTAGGTATAATACTAAATTGCATTTAATGGTGATGAGGCTCCAGTTCTGAAGATCTGGGAAGTGTGGAGTACCACTTCTTTGCCATTACTCCCAGGTTCACTCTGACTCAGAGTGATAGTACCTGTGAGGGTCCCATCGATAGGTGAAATAGATTTGTTTGCAAATTATCTGTATTAGATTGGAATACTTGATAACATATGACCATGTGCAAGACACTGTATGCAATTCCCTATGGAGAAAGAGAGAGTTAGGGAAATCCATGCCGTCAGTGTGACTTGATGAAGATATACTTAGAAGCATTGCGGCATCCTTTCATTTATAACATCATTTTTTTAATTGTTGAATAAATACAGTATTGTTGAATTATCAATACTAGCAGTACTTACCTGTATTACATACAGGTTCTAAGATGGCTACCAATGTTTTTAAAGATGCCAAACAGCCTCTCAGCTGGGGCTGCAGAATATGCCAATTTCAACTCTGCTGAGGAGCAAGGCCTCCCCTCTTGCCAACTAGGGTCCTGAATATGTTACTAAATAGTATTTAATGGCGAGGTTCGTGTCATGGAGCTTTGGGGAAAGTGGAGTACCCCTTCATTGACATTACTCCCAGGTCCACTCTGACTTTGAGTGGTAGTACCTGTTAGGGTCAAATAGGACTACTTAATCATTTACTATACTTGAAACCATTTAACTGTATGAAAAATAAATGAATAATGTTGAATAGAATATATATTGTTATCAATACCTGAAACCATTTAACTGTGTACAAACAAATGATGAATATCAAATAGAATTATTACTTTTATATAGCAATACTTCAAGCCATTTAACTGCATGCAAATGAATAATTGATATCAAATAGAATTATTTGTGTTGGATAACAATACTTGAAACCATTTAAATAGGAGCAAACAAATGATCTCTGGCTTGTTTAAAAGTAATGTTACCAACAAATTATTCACTTAAAAATCATGTATATATATATATATATATATATATATATATGTGTGTGTGTGTGTGTGTGTGTGTGTGTGAGTGATTATGCATTAAATAACCCAGAGGGGTTGATATGCCATAAAACACAACCAAACCAAACTAAAGATGCCTAATATACATTTTAATTTTGAAAGAAATATTTTCATTAGGAATAACCTCTGGAGAGACAACATTGCTGGTGATATGTTTGTTTTCCTTGTTTGTTAAAAAGAAAAATTCAAAAGTCTGTATTCATAGAACTAAGGTGTCTATTTCAGAGGGAAAAATTTCTTTTGAATGTAGTTTTATTTGCTCTGTATAGAAATAACCATCATTTCTTTAGAAATTTTTCTTTTTTGAGAAAAATGAAGTTTGAAAGTTGATGTGGGGGCTAAATTTACAATGTATTTTTAATGCTAAACTAGACTTTATGTCCATCTTTATGGTAGCAAATGCACAATTCACAATGGAAATACACTGCTAAACTGGATCCTTTTTTCGAGTATATTTTTATGTAAATTTATTGATGTTGATGGCATTTTTCATGAAACTATGGAAGCTTAAAAAGAACAAGAAACACTAAGTTGTATTTTTTTTTTGACTTTGACTTAGAGATAATTTCTGGTCTTACAAACCTCTAACTTCAAAATAAATGTAACATAACTTTATTTTGCTTTATCTTTTAAAATCTTTTTCAAAAAGAGTAATGTTAGATCCACTGTCATGAAGTCCAGTTAATCCTATTTATTGTTGCATTTCGGTCGTAGAAAATGGAATTGTCTTTATTGGGAATCCTTTTGAGATGAGGCTTCTTAACCTGAGAATTAATTTTTTTATTGTGGACTTTTGTTCTCATCTTGGTAGATTTTTCTTTTTTTTTCACTATGTTTCAGCCAAATTTCACCTCTGGCCTTCTTCAGGTGATTAACTGCAACCTCGGATAGGAATGCTGAGTCTTGTAACTGTATGACAATTTAAAATGAGGGAGGTGTTTCTATCTCATCCTTCATAATATTAGTTTATAGTGATTGATTATGCTAATCAAATTTTGATGGATATTTAGTCATTTACTATTCACCAGGTTCCAATATTAGTATTAGAGCATCTATTGATGAATTAACACTGAATAAACAGAAAGGAAAAACGAGAAAAACTCAAAATGAAAAATATATATAACATTTAATAGATACATTATGAAAACATTTAGTAAATATTGCAATAATAAGAAACGTATCCCAAATAAATATATGGTACATATTGCTCCCCAAAGAAGCAGTGTGAAAGAAGAGGTATGAGAATGGTGAAAAGTCGACTTCATTAATTTTCATTTCTATAGTGAAATCAAATAAATTACCTTGCCAGAATTGGGGACAAAGGTCTCTATTCTGTTCCATGAATAAAGGTTCAAAACTATATCTTTTTACTTCAGGTTCAGGAAACAAAAATAGAAAGTCTGAATTCTCATGTGAACAACTGACATGTGATGTGGGAAGACATGCCTACAATTCAAAGGAAGATGATTGTTTTTGTCTCTCTATAAGTTCTCTATGATTAATATTCCCCATTGATTAAGTTGACAAGGAAGGAGATGATATTGAAAAATAAATATTTGTTGTATGAAAATAAGTGTTTTTTTATCTTCCCGAGACTACAGAATTATTGATATACTGACAGTATTATTATTATCTGAATTATTGATATACATAGTTTTTTTTTTTAAGATAGTCACATTTATTTCACATTTGAATTTATAACATCAATGCAAAGAAACATTGCTTTTTTTTTGTATTTTCTACAATTGACTGAAGAAATGCTTCCATTCAATTTTGTTTTACCAAATAGATTTTACCTGGGGCTGAAATGATTTCCATTTTTTCCAATATAATATTTAGGAAGATTTATATATAGATTTATATCATTTTGATTTATATGATTTGAACTAGTTTGATCTTTTTGTGGATAAAACATATCTATGTTATACTTTTAAGCTGATTAAAAAACAAACTTGCCTTTCATAGTTTTAGTTTTATTGGTTTTGTTTTTATTGGTTTTGTTTATTATCATTATTATTATTATTATTATTATTGTCAATCTGCATGAAAATTTGAATGTAAAAAAACTAGTATAAGCAACTACACAGATTTTATCTGAAATTAGTTCAAGCAATTTGCAGGTATACACACACATTATCATTTTTATATTATCATAACTAACCATAACAGATTATATTCTTATAATAATTTGTATGGAGGTGCCCGTGGTGTAATGGTTATCGTCATAGGAAATGGACACGGTGACACGAGTCCAAATCCTGGACGAGACTGATTGTATTTCACATAGTCCTTATACCTTTGGGAAAGCTTTGAATCCAATTATTCTCCCTCTAGCTATGGGTAAATAGTAGGGCAAACTGGGTTCTTCAGCCTTGGTAAGGCAACTAGTCTAGGAGAAGGAAAACTCTGAATTCAATCCTGTTAAACTCCGGTTAAAAATTGACCTTGTGTCATATCTTGCCCGAGCAGAGGGGTTGGTAAATATGATAATAATTTGTATATAATACATATAAGATTTGGTAACTCATTATTATAAAAAAAACAAAAAAAAACTTTAAAGGTTATTGAGTGAATTAAAATGACTGATTGAGTGATTTTAGTGGCACGTCAACCCATCTAGGGTTATTCTATGCCTAGAGTTTAGGGAAACTAATCTATTGTATGCTTATATTTGCATTTTTATGCAGTTTCTTCAGAGATTTTTTTTTACACACAGTCATGATAATTTATTGTTATGTCATCAAGTATTCCTATTAAAGACTTTTAAACAGATCTATTTGACACATTGATGGGACCCTAACAGGTACTACCACTTCAAACTAAGGCGTAATGGTAATGAAGTGGTACTCCATACTTCTCAGATCTACAGAAGTGGAGCCTCACCATCAGATGTAGTTTAGTGTCATACACAAGACACCCCTTTTTGGGAGGGTCTTACTCTTCTACAAGGGATACTGTCAGCATATTCTAAACCCGGCAGACAGGGTAATGAATTTAAATAATAGACTTTTTGCTTTGCACATTTATGGAATATTTGATGAAGGAATTTAAATGATTTTGTTTTGATGTTAAACAATAGATTTGGTTATTTTGTTTAAAGGCATATCAAACTTTGTGGGTTATTTAATGTCAAAGCAATCCTTTTAGAAGAACAACAATGGTACTATTTAACTTATAAGGGATCTCATATTTTTCCCAAGGGAATTAGTCCAAAAGTGAATGTAATAGTATGACTGGAGTTTGAACTCACTTACTTTGAGGCTGCAGTCCAGCACTTTAGCCATTATGCCACATGTACTTCCTGCGTTAAATAACAGAGTAGTTGTAGAATTTGAAAAAGTGAATTAGAAATCGTACTCACAGACATTGGGTCAACTTGTATGAATGACAGGGTATGACTCCAATATCAGTTTGAGAGTTTGGCAGGGATTAGATAGTTACCCAAGTCATAGAAGTAAGAAAAATAGTCTAAAATTCAATCCATTTTTTTTCTAAGGCATTGATAAGCCCACATGTGTGAAAATGATGTGAGCATATTTTTCCACCTGTGTTCCAAGGGCCAATCCCTAAAGTTGTCAGGTTATATGTAAAGAAATGAAGACATCTGAGATATGAAAGTAATAAAGAATTGTGCTTAAAACAATTTTTTAATATTTACTCTTCCGAGTAAAAAATGTCTCTGAGTTTGTTCATCACAATGAAACATTGTGCAGCTCATTGCAAAAGAAACGAGATGGGTCACTGATACAATGTGGGAGTTAAAGTGATCATCGCTATTTTCCAAAGAAGATAGCAGAGGGCTATTCAACACCAAGGCCATAGCAAAGTTCAGCAATAAAACCTACCAACGCAGTCCAGTCACCAGGAGTTGTAGAATATACCGACTGCACCCCTGCAGAGGGGTAAGTCCTCCCCAATAAGTGTTTGGGATATAATGCTAAACTGTACCCGTGGTGTAATGGTTATCCTCGCAGGAAATGGACATGGCGACACGAGTTCAATCCTGGACGAGACTGATTGGATTTCACATCGCACTAATACCCTTGGGAAAGGTATGAATCCAATTATTCTCCCTCCGGCTATGGGTAAATAGTAGGACAGACTAGGTTCTTCAGCCTTGGGGAGGCAACTAGTCTAGGAGAAGGAAAACTCTGAATTCCAACCTGTTAAACTCCGCTTAAAAAAATTGACCTTGTGTCATATCCTGCCCGAGCGGAGGGGTTGGTAAATATGAATGGGAATAATTTTTAAATAGTTCTATTTAACTCATAGACAGGACCTTAGCAGATACAACCACTCCCGATCAGAGTGAACCTGGAAGTATTGGCAAGGAAGAGGTACTTCACACTTCCTAGATCTCCAAAACTGGAGCCTTATCATCAGATGCAGTTTAGTGTCATACATAAGATACCCCTATTTTTTTGGAGGGGTGGTCTTACCCCTCAGTAGGAGATATGGTCAGTGTACTCCTAGTCATATCAATTGAGAGGATTTAAGTAGATGTCTATATAAAAAAGCGTGAAAAAGTCAATATTTGGTCACTCTTAAATTAGCCATGGTCAAATGCAGCTTGTCCATGTATTTAGAGGTTAAATCCATCAAGAGACATTTTCTTATGCTATTTACCAACACCACTGCTCGGGCAGGATATGACACAAGGTCAATTTTTAAGCGGAGTTTAACAGGTTTGAATTCACAGTTTTCCTTCTCCTAGACTTGTTGCCTCACAAAAGCTGAAAAATCAGTCTGTCCTACTATTTACCCATAGCTGGAGGGAGAATAATTGGATTCATACCTTTCCCAAGGGTATTAGTGCTATGTGAAATGCAATCAGTCTCGTCCAGGATTTGAACTCGTGTCACTGTGTCCATTTCCTCCGACGATAACCATTACACCATGGGCACCTCCCATAAGAGACCTAGACAAATTGTCCTAGACAAATTAGTTTTACTCCCGCCTATCTCAAGTTTTGAATGTATTTGTTTATTTTCCGCATTGTGAATACTGTAAAATTCTAAACAAATTCTCTTTTAATATGCTATTGGGCCATTCTGTCATTAAATGTATTTTTGTAATCTAACTGTATCGTTGATTTCATGAGATTTTAACCGGCTCATTGGCCTTGTGGGTAGAATGTTCACCAATGGTCCGGGAGACCTGGGTTCAATCCCAGGTCGCGTCATACCAAAGACTTTAAAAATGTTACTTGATACCTCCTTGCTTAACACTCAACAATATCAGGTACGTATCAAGGGTAAAGTGGAGCAATACAGAGAAAGAAGTAGTGCCCTTCCCTACATCTCGGTGTAGTAGCTATTGAAAAGGGAGCCTTTGACTACGGTCGCCAACTTTACTTTTATTTTTTAATAACTTAGAAGAAACATTACCTGTGAAAAGGATTACTGTAAATAGTGGATTGCAAGTTGACCTTGCAGTAGACAGAAAAAGAAAATTAAAACATGCATCGCCCCTTTTCCAGTTAGGGCTTCTGGGAGTTTCTGGATTTTTTAAATATTTATTTTTAATTTTATTTCTAGTTTTCTTTTTCCATCCACAACAATCTCTAAATTTTTAGCTCGAAATTTTGTGTTAGACTTATACTACCAGTATAGGCTAAATCCCAAACATACATTATGCTACTATGATATTTTGGTTAGTGTTTACTGTAAGTGCATCAGCTGTTGAAAATAAGTAAAAGTAAGTAAAGTTGGCAACCATAGTCGAGGGCGACCAGAAGGCTCCCTTTTCAATAGCTACTACACTGAGGTGTACGGGAGGGCGCTACTCCTTTCCTTGGATTGCTCCACTTTACCCCTGATACGTACCTTATATTGCTGAGTGTTAAGCAAAGAAGTATCTCGTACCATTTTTAAAGTCTTTGGTATGACTCAACCTGGGATTGAACCCCGGTCTCCCGGACCATTGGCAAACACTCTACCCACTTGTATTACAGTTATATTATTTTAAATTAATCTCTATGTTAATTTGTTAAATATATTTACCAAAAATTAGTTTAATTTGAAAATGTTTGTGGAAGTCTGCTGGATTTTTGCTATGTGGTGTGTATCACTTGTTAGGAGTATTGTGTTAGTATAGAATTTATTCTAAGGCTAACAGCAACAAATAAATGAATTCATATTTTGTTTAATTCTAACGATTTATTAATGAACACGTGAAACAATTAATAACAATATTCAGTCCTCCCTGTGTATAAAGTTGAGTTTAAGGGACTTACCGGCTCGCTGAAGAAGATATCTGGTATCTTTGAGTTGTCTTTCTGAGAGCTTTTAACGTCCCCGCCTCAAGGAACGTCTGGTGGAATCTGACTGACTGGATTTGGGATTTTGTGCCAAGACTTCTGGGCTCATCACGTGATTAGTATATCCAATCACAGAGAGCCTCTCTCTCACTGACTCCATACACAGGAATTACCCTTTTACTGGCCCAATAGGAGTACTACTTCCACTGGTTGACCACTCTGTGGTAAAGGTTTCGATTTTATCCTTGCCAAAGTCAACCCTTAGTTTAGAAGATATTTTTTCAGGCTTAAAAGATTGACTTGTATGTTGCAATTTACAGTAAATTATTTTTGGGTGGATTTTCCTTATCTACATACTGATAACAGGCAGTATTAATTATATTAAAAAATTTTCTTAATAATCGAGATTTAGATGGAGAATGTGACATAAATAACTAAGGGAACTGTGACATCGGTGGTGACATGAATTCAGTTGCAGACAGACAAACACATAATATCTATTATATGAATATTATGAAAATATTTGCCTTTTATAAAAATCTATACTTTTTAAGCATTAACTCGGCTCACTATCTAAATTCAATTATATGATGAAAAATTTTGGTCATATGGAGAGTTATTTAACAAAATATTGATTTTTTTTTCGTTTTTTTTTTTTAATATAGAAACTACATTTTTCTTAGCAAAAATATATAATACTAACACTCTTTTATTTATTCACGTTGAGAAAGCAAAGATAAAACAAAGGGAAATAACTCATGGTAGCTTGAGTTCAAAACTTTTAACTCGGTTGGTTTGAGGTATCATAGGCGTTTTGTTTTTCTCTGTGTGTTTTCTGGTCAGGTGTCAGGGTGTGACTGATTCAGGTTTTATTTCTTCCTTGATATTATTGATATTATTCTTATTCTGTGTATGTATGCATAGAAAATATTTGTATTTTTATATCAATATACAGTATGCAGAAGGTATTCATATACTTGATAAAAAGACACATGTACAGTAAGAATTTGCCAAGATATATGTTAAAAAATAAAACTAATATACACACTAACATAATACATGAATACAAGCATATGAGCACAGAAATATACAAATGAATATAAGCAGGTATCTATAAATATAGATATTTGTAAGTGTCTGTGTGTGTGTGTATATATATATATATATATATATATATATATATATATATATATATATATATATATCTTTGTATAAAATAGAGATATATAAGCAGGCATTTCTATTGAGATTATTATGGACTAGGAAAAAAGTATAATTTTTTATAGAAAAAATATTCTTTATCATAATCAATAATGTTTTTCTATGTTACAGGGCTATAAATCTTTTTTCTGTAAAATTCTTTGTCCTTTGAATGGAGATACTGGTTATAAAAGTCTGAACACAGCATCAGACTATATATATATACATATATATATATATATATATATATATATATATATATATATATATATATATATATCCCTTCATAGATTGTATTATGGTAATAATATATATATATATATATATATATATATATATAATCTGAAAAATGACATAAACACCAACCAGAACCAATAACAAGCAAAAGAAGCAACTATTCACTGGGACTTTGCTCTCCAAACTGATAGAAAAATAAAAAGCAATAGACCAGATATTAAGGTTAAGGACAATAAAAGAAAAATATGCCTTTTAATTGATAGGTCAGTGCCAATGGATAATAACATATCAGTCAAAGAATATAATCAAATATGTAAATACAAACACCTGGAAATAGAAATTGAAAAAAATGTGGTACTTTAAAACTACCATCATGCCAGTGATAGTGGGAGCCCTGGGTATGATCAAGAAAGGGACAGATAAACACATTAAGATACCTGGCAGTTCCAGCCTATATCAAAGAAAAAAATTGCACTTTATAGAACTGCTCATCTTCTTAAGAGAGTATCATCAAAATACTTGCAAAATATCACATAAAAGAATCTGCAAAAAACATAAATACATAGAATGCATATAATCATAACCTTCCCTCACCCTAGATCTTGGGTAAAGACCCAGTGGAAGATTGTAAGAAACTAATAGTAAAGCTGAAAATTAAATAATAATAATATTGTTTTTTAATTTTTTGACTTGATTGATTTATGTAGTAATTCTTGTTAATTTTCAGTTTATTTGAAATTTAACAGTTGTATTTTAGCTAAAAGGCTATCAGGGAGGGAGGTGATGTCTGAAATATCTGCTCTAAATAGGATTTTTTTAATGCCATGTGAGCGCTTTTTTGAAATAAAATAAACCCAAACCCAAGACAAACAGAAGAGTATTTGCTTTTGGTTATAGTATTAGGCAGGACCCCCTCCCCGGATAGAATGGAAGCCAAAAAAAAAAAAAAAATCAGGTTTACTATTGTGAGTGAAATCAATGAAAAACTGATACTACAGCTTATTCTGGTTTTGCTGAAATATTGTAAGTAGTCACATAAGTGTTTTATTTATTTTTTTTTAGCTTTATATGTCTATTTTGTTTTTTAATATTTTTACCTTGTTTTGAATTATGCAGTAATTCTTGTAAATTTTCAGTTTATTTGAAATTTAACCATTGTATTTTAGCTGAAAGACTAACGGGGAAGAGAGGTGAGGTATGAAATATCTGATCTAAAACCAATCTTATTGTAATGTAAACAATTATCAAAATGATATAGTGACCTAACTTTTGTAAGGCAAATGAGGCTCAGAATTTAAAGTAGATCAAAGAATATTTAAAAAGAAATATCAAACAGTTGGACTTTATCAAGTTAAAACTTTGGAATTGTAAGTAGGGGGTGCCTTTTGTTTTTTTTAATCAGAAGCCATGGGAAGTAGCATGGTGGATGTGAACTATGGTGGATGAACCCATCGCTGAGCCAACGGCATACTTTACCAGATGCTGGGTAGAGGAACCCCATCGGTCAATTACCAGTATCAAACAATTCAGTCTGGAAACTTCTGCTACTCATCTAAAAGTGAGGCAACTACTGATGAGGTTAATCCAGCCATCATGTTTGTTTTTATTTTGTTTTTTGTTTTATGTGTGACACACTTAAGAGTTCTCTTACTCAAGAAAACATGGTCACATCTGTGTCAGGTGCGCAGATTTCAAACAACTCCTGGGTCTGGTATAGCCTCAATATACCACCAATGATAAAAATGTTGAATCAAAATATAATGCAATATGAGACCCAGGCAAAAAAACCTGTGGGTCATGATTGGCAGATGCTCTCCAGATAGCCAACATGGGAGACTCGATTGTCATCCAGCAAATGTTGGCTGTTCTATTTTCCGGTACACAAAGGATGATCTAAGGAACCACACAAATCAAAAATGCAAACACAAAACATAGACTAGGGAAGACAATTAACTTGCACTGCACTGCTATTTTAGAAGCAACCCTACACTAAGAGTGTTATATACTCATTTGCCGTATCATAATGACACAATAATTACGACGCAGTGACAATTAAGATGCAGGAAGGATAACGCAGGAATGAAGGATGCAGGAAGGACTTCTTTAGAAAAATATTCACCTCTCACTTTATTGCAAGGGTTCGAAAGGTTAGCATGTGAGAGGATGCTGGAGACCGAACATAAACTTCATATTTTGACCCCACTGTTATGACCGTCACGTTGTGTCTTGTTCTCCTGATGTTGGGGTCCACTCCATCGGGGCTTTCCGAGGGCCCCCTCGGTCGGGTGTGGCTTTCGCTACCACATCTGGTCTCTAGCTGTCTGGGAGTCTGCTGGCAACTGCATTGGGGGTTTTCCGAGTGCCCCCTCGGTCGGGTGTGGCCTTCCCTACCACATCTGGTCTCTACTGTCTGGAATTCGACTGGCAACTGCTTTTGCACCCCAAACTCAACTGAGTTAAATAATAACTCAACGCCCACACGATCGCTTACTGGATCTTCGAAATTGGATGTTTAATCGTCATCAAGCAGAAATAACTATCATGCAGTTCAGAGGTTACTCTCTTCCGGTGCATGACTGTAATGGCACAATGAGACCTTCACCTTGTCCCATATCATAAGCCTTAATCCGCCCAAGCGATCTCTTTCGATTACTGGCCGTTGGAATGTGTCACTTCCTTCCGGTGTATTACCTTGGAATAGTATTTTTGGGCCGGGTCGAAGGTCAAAATATAACAAGAGGATATAGGAAAAGAATGATTGAGATCTGGCAAGAATGCTCTAGTTTTCTGTCAACAAGCCAAAGACTCACTGACCAAGTTAGGACAATAATAAAGTAAGGTTGGTTTTCTGACCTTGAAATACTTGAGATACATCAGAAAACAAATAAGGAACAAGATAGTTATACAATATCAGACACACCAAGTATTGATAAACAAGAACAATCTAACTGAAATGAACTGCCAACCTCTGAAAATAGAAACACCACACACACAAACAACACAGAGCAAGCACTAACACAAGAACAAAAGAAAATTCAGAAAATTTAAAGAGAATTATGAATGAACAAAAGACAAACTTGCTATCACTAAAAGACATAGAATGGAGAACAATCAAGATAGAAATGGAAAAATAAATCAAGTACTAACACATATATTAATAAAACACATAACCAAATTAAATGAACTAATCTATGCAGGAGCAAAATTAGTTAGTGAGAAAATTGGGGTTCTCTTAAAGAGTATGAAGGAAAAATCAAAATGTGGATGGGAAATTTGACTGGAAACACAGATCAGAAAGCTATGAAAACAAGCAAAAAAGATAAAACAAAGGAAAAACGTTGAAACATGTTGGAAAAAAAAAAAAGAAAAAGCAACACAAGAAAAAATAGCAATACAACTTAAGGAAATAAACTAGAAAGTACTGGTAAAAAAAGAAAGATTAAAAAGATATCGACAAAGGGTAAAACAATACAGACAAAACAGAAAATTCCAAAACAACAGAAAATTCTACCCACAAGTTGGGGGAGATGAGACAAAAACATACCAACAACCGGATGCAAGCGAAGCTGTACAATTTTGGAGTAAAATATGGCAACCAAGGGAACATAACAAAAAAGCCAAATGGATAAGCAACATGGCAAAAGAGTTAGAATGACTTGAAGAAGGACCAAAAGTAGAAATACACATCAATTTACTCAGAACAACACTAAAAAAATATCATTTTGGAAAATGCCAAAATACATGGATTCTAGTTTTTCACCACCATTTATGACAGACTAGCACTTGAAATGAACAGAGGCCTACAAGAAGCATACATACCCAAATGGATGATCAAAGGAAAGACCACATTGATCCAAAAAGACCCCATCAAAGAACTGCTCCAAACAACTTCAGACCTATAACATGCCTACCTATGACATGGAAAATACTAATGCCACAAATAAGGGAAGAGATTTACTACTCGCTAATAAGCTGCTGATTGTTCCTTGAGGAACAGAAAGGATGCTGCAAAGGATCCAGAGACACAGGAGAGCTACTCGACATTAATCAATACATCCTTAATGAGATCAAGATAAGACGGAAAAATCTAGCAATGGCCTGGATTGACTACAAAATGGCATATGATATGGTCCTATAAAGCTGGATGATAAACTGCTTCAAAATGTACAAAATATCAGATGAAGTCATAAACTTTATCAAGAAAACCATGAAAACCTGGAGAGTGGAATTAACAGCTGGAGGGAAAAGCTTAGCTGAAACAAAAATTCAAAGAGGTATATTCCAAGGAGATGCGCTATTGCCGTTACTATTTATAATTGCGATGATGCCACACGACCACATACTCAAAAAATGCACAGCCAGATACAAACATAGTAAATTGCAGGAAAAGATCAATCACCTAATGTACATGGACAACATCAAGCTGTTTGCAAAAAATGTAAAAGAATTGGAAACTAATAAACGCAGTGAGAATATACAGTCAGGACATAGGGATTGAATTTGGCACAGAAAAAATGCACCATGCTAGTTATGAAAAGTTGCAAATGACACCTTATGGATGAAATGGAACTACAAAACAAAATTGGAACGCTTGAAGAAAAGGAAACCTACAAATACTTGGGAATATCAGAAGCTAACACCCTCAAACAACAGGAGAGGAAAGAAAAATTAAGAAAGAGTATCTCAGAAGAACCAGAAAGCTACTTGAGACAAAACTATAAAGCAAAAACCTTATAAAAGGAATAAATACCTAGGCTGTTCCCCTCATAAGATATACTGGACCATTCTCAAAGTGGACCTGAGAAGAACTTAAACAAATGAACCAGAGAACAAGAAAACAAATAGACATACATAAGGTATTACATACCAGAAATGATGTTGACAGACTATATGTATCAAGAAAAGAAAAAGGAAGAGGACTTTCAAGTATTGAAGACAGTGTTGAGTCTTCAATACAATGACTTGAAGACTACATAGAAAAGCATGGATAAAGATTGATTACAACCACCTGAAACAATACTTACAACACAAGGACCAACAGAACGATAATAACCAGAAAACAAAAATGGAAAGAAAAACCACTTTATGGACATTATAAGCAACGTCTCACACAAGAAAATATGGACATGGCTCAGAAAGAGAAACCTTAAAAGAGAAATGGAATCTCTCTTAATAGCAGAACAAACAACGCTTTAAGAACCTATCATATCAAAGCAAGAACAGATAATAATTTACAAAACAGCAAATGTAGATTATGTGGTGATAGAGACGAAACGATCAATCACATAATAAACGAATGCAGCAAATTAGCACAGAAAGAATATAAGATTAGACACGACTGGGTGGGCAAAGTGATCCACTGAGAATTGTGTAAGAGATTGAAATTTGACCATACGAACAAATAGTATATGCACACCCAGCATCAGTCCTGAAGAATGACACACAGAAACTCCTCTGGGACTTTGACATTTAAACAGATCACTTAATTTTGACCAGATGACCAGACCTTATAATAATCAACAAAAAAAGAGAACTTGCAAAATTGTGGACTTTGCTGTCCCAGCTGATCAGAGTAAAATTGAAATAAAGTGAAAAGAAGGATAAATACCTCGACCTTGCTTGGGAACTGAAAAAACTGTGCAACATGAAAGTGTAATTGGTGCTCTTGGTACAGTCACCAAAGGATTAATAAAGGGACTGGAGGACTTGGAAATAAGAGGATGAGTGGAGACCATCCAAACTAATGGATTATTGAGATTGGCCAGAATACTGAAAAGAGTCCTGGAGACTTGCTGTCTCTCAAACTCCTGTGAAAGATTATTAGATAATGCTGATGTGAAAAACTCTCAAGGAGTAAATGATAATAATAATTATTATTATTAGTGATAATTAACAAAAAAAACTTTCCCTATAATGAACTTTGCCCTCTCAGCAGACTACCGAGTGAAAATCAAAGAAGGTGAAAAGAGAGACAAGTACTTTGACTTTGTCAGAGAGCTAAGAAAGCAGTCAAACATGAAGGTGATGGTGATAACAGTTGTAATCGGCACACTTGGAATGGTCCACAAAGGCTTGAAAAGGAGGTTGGAAGTGATGAAAATTGAAGGACTCATTGAGATCATTCAAACTACTGTATTGTTGTGATCAGTCAGAATACTGAGAAGAGTCCTGGAGACCTGAAGAAATTTGCTGTCACTTGGACTCCAGTGAAAGACCATCAGTTAATGCCGATATGAAAAACTTGCAAAGAGCGTAATAATAATGATAATAATATTTGTTTATCTCAGAACAGTCTCCAAAGGCTTGGTAAGGAGGTTGGAAGAGTTGGAAATCAGAAGACAAGCAAAGACCATCCAAACTGCAGCTTTACTAAGATTGGTCAGAATACTGAGAAGGGTCTTGGAGATCTGAGGAGACTTGCTGTCACTTAGAATTCAGTGAAAGACCATCAAATAATGCTGGTGTGTAAAACTTGCAAGTAGTAATATAATAATAATACAAATTTTAAATAAAATAAAGTTTGAGTACAAAACTGCAATTTTAAAATTTATTTTCCTTTTGTTATTGTTTGTTATCCTACAAGGCAACATTTTTTTAATGAAAAAGATAAATAAACTTTTCTATTACCAAAGATAAACCTGGCCATTTTAACACTAGATTCCCAAAGTTCTTAAAAATTTTATCAAAAAATTCAATTTGAGAATTAAATTAAAAAAGATAAAGTAAATCCCATGGATAAAAAAATGATCACATTTATGTATTTGAACATATTTGTGGCTATTTCAACACATCACCTGATTACCACTTAGCTCTATAAGCGAGTCTATAGCCTTGCAATGCAGATCGTGAACTGAGACATAATTGTAAACCTAAAAAAGCGTTAACTGTAAAAAAATGTCAAAGATAAATACAGTTGTCACATCGTGAAAAATTGTATTGAGCTGCATATTAGAAGACGTCTTTTTTTTATTATTTAGATTTCATTTGCTTTCTTTGTTTAATGGTATATCTACCTTTATGGGTTATTTAATGTCAAATCTATCCTTGTAGAAGAACAGTAGTGGTACTATTTAACCCATAGCTGAGGTGGGCATAAAGGGGTTCATATCTCTTGTGTTGAAATACAAATATAAAGTAAAAAGGAACAAACCTGAACTGGTGAACATCTTTCTGATGAGAGTTGTTGAGAGATCGGTATTTCTTCTGAGAAAGTCTGCAAATTGACCTGCTCCAATTACAATAAAACCCATAACAAGGTATGGTAAAGCTGCCAAAAACCCTGCCTGTAAGTAGAAAAGGTTTTAACAAGAAAACAATAGGAATGAATGAGGAAAAAGTTTTAAAATGAAACTCAAAGAAGTAAAAAATAAATTTCTGACGTTCAATTAAGATCTGAATTTGAACAGAAACAAGAAATACAAGGCCTGTTAGGAAATAGTCCAGCCATTTATGATGCAAAAGTAGTCTACTTTGAGTGCCTTACTCCTTTCTTAAGTAGCCCCCACCTCAACCTTGCACATGCCTGTGTCCCTTCGACTTTTCAAAATAGTCTGAAAAGTCTTCTTTTGGCTTTTTCATCAGCTGTTTCATCCCATTCTCCTTTATCTCATACACAGTCAAAAACCTCCTTATAAACAGTGATTTTAGATAAAAGAAAGACCAGACCTCTCGGGGATTTAAATCTGGATTGAAATCAGGCTATTAGATCAATATAATGTTAAAAACCCACTGTAATATAATGGCTGAGGGATTTCGGTTTATGCCTTTGGGTTTAGTTAGGCTGAGAACCTTTCGGCTCAGTGCATGGGTTACTTAGGTGCAACATTAACGCAGGTGTTCATGCGCATACACAGCGTACGTGTCACTCAGAGATGTCACAATAGCCTGAGATGGGAAACAGGGTTACAGAGTGTGGGTGATGTCATGTGCCGGAAACGTGCGGAGGATTTTGGGAGATCTTGAATAGGCTGTTAGTAGAGTTGAGACTAGACACCGAACGAGACGGTTGACTTTCGCTTGCTCACAGAGGCCTTGGGCAGGTGTCACATGAGATGTGGGGGGTGCAGATGAAAAAGCCAGAATAGAAAGATTGTGCCTCTCTCTCCTTATGTCGAAAAACCTTTAAACTCAAAGGTAATAAAAAGTTTCGTACCTGAACTGAGAAGTCGTAAGTGTTTTTCGTGTTTCGAGATTCCTATGTTCTATGTTATATATATATATGAACATTATATGTCCATTTCACTCATAGCCGTATCTGGCTATGGTACACCACCACAAGTTGTAAAGAAAAATGATTGTCTTCAATATGTACTGTTGTTATTGTCTTCACTGTGAACTGCAATTATTGTCTTTGATTATTGTCTTCAACATGTACTGTTGTTATTATCTTTATTATTATCTTCAATATGTACTGTTATTACTGACTTGATTATTGTCTTCAATATATACTGTTTTTGTTATATTTATTATTGTCTTCAATATGTACTGTTATTATTGTCTTGATTATTGTCTTCAACATGTACTGTTATAATTATCCTTATTGTTGTCTTCAATATGTTGTAATTAATGTCTTGATTATTGTCTTCAATATGTACTGTTTTTATTGTTTTTATTATTGTGGTTAATATGTATTGCTATTTTTGTTTTAGATATATACTGAAAGTATTGTCTTCAATATATACTATTATTATCATCTTTATTATTGTTTTTAATATGTACTATTATGATTGTCTTCATTATCATCTTCAATATGTACTGTTGTTCTTGTCTTTAGTATTGTTTTCAATATGTACTTTTATTATTGTCTTCAGTTTTTACTGTTACTCTTGTCTTTATTATTATCTTTAATATGTACTGTTGTTGTCTTTATTATCATCTTCACTATGTGTGATTGTTATTATCTTAATTATTGTCTTTAATATGTACTGTTGCTATTGTCTTTAGTATAGTCATCACTAAGTACTTTTATTATTGTCTTCAGTATTTACTGTTACTTTTGTCTTTATTATTATCATCTTTGATGTGTACTGTTGTTATTGTCTTTATTATTGTCTTTAATATGTTCTGTTATTGCCTTTATTATTATCTTCATTATCAACTGTTATTATCTTCAATATTTACTATTATTATTTCTTCATCATTGTCTTCAATATGAACTGTTCACAGAAATATCAGTCTGAGAGAAATGTGTAATGGTCCCTGATCCAAGTGTTTTATTAAATCTTAAAATAGAAATAGGCATATGTGTGTTATAATTAAAAAAAAAAATCCTATTATATCCAAAAACTATCCCCTTCCCATTCAGTAGCAGTCCAGTAGTCAAAGAAGATACCTTAGATTCTCCAACCTCAGCACCAAAAACGTTAATCTCAAATTTCACAGCAATAGTCAAGTTTTATCCAAAAAGGAATTCAGGATTGACATGGAAGAGAATACCCCCCCCCCAAAAAAAACAGAATACTAAAAGCATTACATAAATTGTACATGTACAAAACCCAATACTCACACAAAAGCATATTTTGTGAATTATTGCTTCTGCCAAAATAATACATAAAAAGATAACTTTTGTTCAACTCAACCCCCTCTTATTTGATTTAATGTTTGCTTGTTTTACTTTATAATTCCTTTCAGCATTAACCATTCTATCACAGTACTCAGAAGACTCCTCCGTTACAATATTAAGCTACATTTTTTTACAAACTTGTTTTACATAATTTGCTAAATTCACAGTACCCATATAACAGATGTAATAATCAGCAATTAGAATTAACGGATGAAGGAAAGTGCAAGACAAAATTAATAATGAATGACAATACTTCATTTTGTTTCACTCTGTGCTAATGCTCTTAAGAAAGGCATAAATCTATCTCTTCTCAATCCCACCCAGCAATGGGTAAATAGTTGGACAGATTGGTTCCTTTTGGTCTTAGTAAGGCATACAGATGAGGGGGAAAAGAAACTCTGAATTCAAACCAGCTATACTCTGCTTAAAAAAGGACCTTGCATCATATCCTAACCCTAATGAAAGGTCTGGGTAGATATGTATTTCCTCTTAAAACAAAAAAATATCAGAGATGTTACATGCTAGTTATAATCATAGGAAATAGAATCAGTACTCTATGTTAAAATACTGAATGAGGCAGTTTCATTTAATTTTATGCTAATGTAACATACCCATACATGAATATGGGAAACGTACATAGTATGTTCATAACATATATACATATCAATGGAGGTGCCCGTCATAGGAAATGGACACGGCGACAGGAGTTCAAATCCTCAACAAGACTGATTTCATTTCACATAGCACTAATACCCTTGGGAAAGGTATGAATCCAATTATTCTCCCTCCAGCTATGGGTAAATAGTAGGACAGACTGGGTTCTTCAGCCTTGGTAAGGTAACTAGTCTAGGAGAAGGAATACTCTGAATTCAAATCTGTTAAACTCCGCTTAAAAATTGACCTTGTGTCATATCCTGCCCGAGCGGAGGGGTTGGTAAATAGGATAACATATATACATAGAACATAGGAATCCCAAAACATGAAAAACACGTAACGACTTCTTAGTTCAGGTACAAAACCTCTTATTACCTTTAAGTTAAAGGTTTCGACATAAGGAAGAGAGATGCACAATCTTTCTATGATGACTTTTCCATCTGCCCCCCACCCCCATCATGTGCGGTGCCCGTAGCGCACAAATTCATCTGGCCTCAGCAAGCCCCGAAAGTCAACCCTTCCTGTTCGGAGTCTAGTTCTCAACTCACTGACTTTCTTCAAAATCCCGAAAATCCTCCGTGCGTACTTCCGGTGCATAATGTCATTCACATCCCCAAGTCAAAATTTTCTATCTGGGATTTTTATTTTGACATCTGTGAACGACACATCCTCCCTGCGTGCGCGTTAACACCTACGCTCAAGTTTGCACCTAACTAATTCATGTGCTGAGCCGAAAGGTTCTCAGCCTGACTAAACCCAAAGGCAAGATATATAAAACGAAATACCTCGGCTATTATATTACACTAATGCTCTTTGGAAAGGCATGAATCCATCTTTTCTCCTCCAGCTATAGGTAAATAGTAGGATAGACTGGGTTCTTTAACCTTGGTTTGGCAACCAGTTTAGGAAAAAGAAAATGCTGAATTCAAACCAGCTGTACTCTACTTAAAAAATGAAATCATGTCACATCCTGCCCTTGGGGAAGAGGTTGGATTAACACATACATCTCAGTTAGCCAGACTTAAGGTCTTTTCTTTAAGAACAGGTCTTCAATTTAGTAATGAAACTGAATTTTGTATACAAAATGTACTTATACTGGTGAAGTTATTTTATTCTACATGTCTATGAGTGTGCACATGTGATATTTGCATACACATATACACATATACACATATAAACGTATATAAATGAATGTATCAATATAGAAATATGCATGTATATATGACATATTCTTTAGAGCGGAATATTGTCCTTTACATCAAAGTAGATAACCTGACTGAGGTTATCCATGCATCACTTTAATTAGTATCTATTCAGTTTAAAAAGAGAAAATGAAAAGAAAACAAACAAAAAGCTTGATTGATCATTTTATTTCTTTTTTACAAAAATAGCAGTTAATTTCTAAAATTATATTTACATTTTGAGAAGATAAAAATCAACTCCTTTTTCTGTTCATAGTATTGTATAACGGTAGAACATGTTTTTTTTTCTTTTTATAAAAACTTTGATACATTTTCCCAATTATGCAATAATGAATTTTTTCTCTGATATACTAAGTTAAATAAAAGATAAAAATGTCACTAAAAATAGCTCAGCAATTAGTCCTGAAATCAAAGGTTCCTGTGGAAAAATTTCACTTTAATTTCACACAGAAGGTTTTAAAACAATTTTCAATCATTGACACTTTTATCATGGAGCCCTGAAATGATTAAAAATATCAAGATTCTAGTTTTAAGTTCTCATTTCTTAGATTCATGACTGATATTTTTTACACTTATTCATATGTTGAATATATCTTTGAGACATGACTGATATTTTTCAGACTTATATTATATATGTAATATATCTTTGCAACATGACAGATAGTTTTTAGGTTTGTGATTAATATATTTTTGAACTTAGATATTTTTAAGATGCATCTTTGAAACATGACTAATATGCTTAAGGCTCATGATCAATATATTTTTGATTCTTATCACTGAGATATTTTTGAGACTTACTAGATAACTGTGAACCCATTGAAATCCTTTTTTGTCTCATTTTGATATTGATTCTTCTAGTAAAAAAGTGAAGGTTTCTAATTAACATTTTAGAGTTATCTCCATTATAAAGAGAATTTGAATGATTGCAAAATGAAATTCTGTGGAACCACAAATTTATCATACTGTTGCAAATTAGATTGGAAATTTCTTTATTCTCAAAGAGAATTTTAAGTGTCACATAAAAATCCCACAAAAGGCTGTTTTTGATTGGTTATGGTTATAAATATACATATATATATGGAAGTAAATAAGGAAATTAAATCTATAAATATATATTTCTACATTCAATGAATGGATATGCTACTTCAACAGTTCCTTTTTCAGCATTTCTTGTGTTGCACATCAATTTTTAAAAAAAATATTTTGAAAACAATAAAAAAACACTGAATAAATATTCCTATTTGAGTTATCACTTTTGTTTATCTTATATATATATATATATATATATATATATATATATATATATATATAATGATATTTTTGGAAATGTATAATAGACTAAGATATTTTTTTGATTTTAGACTTATCAGGTGCTTTTTTTTTTAGATGTATGACCAATATAGAATCAGAAATGGGAAAAAAGAAAATGAGAGATACCAGTTGGAGGCATCAAAACTAAAGATAATTTTAAAAAAAAAGTTTTTTTGAATAAGATTAAAAAAAGAGTGACAAAACAGTTTATGGAAAGCATAATGCAATTTATCTTCATTAAAAATTATAGAGAGAGAGAGCGAGAGAGAGAGAGAGAGATAGAGTTTGGTTTAGTTGAATGATTACCTTAAGACACCAACAAAAAAATTACCTTTTTTATAAGATGCTTCTCTTAATAATAAATAATTTGGTTTGATTCTTTTTTAATATTCATTCTCTAAAAAAGGGAACAGAAATTAAGCATAAAAAAATGATATATAAAAAAAATGATCACTGGATTTTATATTGGATTCCTTGTTTGGAGCTTATTGCCATAAATTATTAGTCTAAACAGCTAACTTTGATATTGATATCAAAGAAGAGGGTTTATAATACAACTATACATTTAATTTAGCTAAATGCACTTCTTTCATTTAATTGAGAATATGAAAATAGAAAATATGCACAAATTACAACACGAGTATAAACTTTTATATGTATTGTATGTCAGTCAGCGCGATATGATGATGATGATGATGATAGACTGTAGCTGACATATATATTATAGTTTAGGCTCAGTTTGATTCATTTTATTTTGGCTATGTTTTAGATAAGGATTTTACATGTTTTGTTTCTTTTTCTTTTTTGATTTTGTCTTATTCATTTTTTGCTTCTTTTGTTTTATTCTTTATTTTTTCATATTTTATTTCATTTTTTGATACAATTTCTGTTTCATTTTTTGCATGCTTTGTTTTATTTTAAAAAATATTTTGTTTAATTTTTTTTTAAATGCTTTAAAGAATGTTTTGTATCATTCTCTGCAAATTTTGTTGCATTTTTTAAAATGTTTTATTTCATTTAAAGAAATGTTTTGTTTCATTCTTTGAAAATTTTGTAACATTTTTTTGGGATGTTTTGTTTCATTTAAAAAATGTTTTGTATCATTTTCAGCAAACTTGGCTGCATTTTTAAAAAATGTTTTATTTGATTAGAAAAAAATGTTTGCTTCATTCTTTACAAACTTTGTTTTATTTTAAAAATGTTTTGTTACATTTTAAAAAATGTTTTGTTTCCTTCTTTGCAATTTTTTTTTTCATTTAAAAAAAAATGTTTTGTTTTGTTTAAAAAATGTTTTGTTCCATTTTTTAAAAATATTTTGTTTCATTTTTTCATATCTTAAATTTTATAGAATTCATTTTTTATCCGAATTACAATTTTTTTTACAAGCCAATGTTTCTCTGAATGTTCTGGATGTTTGTATAATTGGCTGTTTGTTAGCTTGACTTCAATTAAGAACCACATAGAATAAAAGCCAATCCTGTGTTTGGGTCATTGAACACAGACACACACACACAAATATATCCATATATGATTGTAAACAAAGTTGGTTAAAGAATATATACATTTTTCAGAAACACTGCTGATACACATTTTATGTATAAAAATGCTTTTACATCTGCATATGTAGAAGAGCACATATATAGTTACATATATACACATCTTTTATTCACCCACACACACATATCTATTCACTCACATCTATATATTAGCAGCCATACATTCCTATTTGTATAAAAATGTGTATGTACTCAAATACACACACACATACTACCTAACTTAAGATCCTATTGGGTTTCCATTGTAACAGCAGTCTATGATGATATTGCTCATTTTATTTAGAAAAGAGTGAAGGATTCTAATTAGCATTTCATTTTTGTCTCCGTTATATCAAGACAGTGGATAATTAAAAAAAGACATTCAGTGTAAGTGCAGATCTCACAAGATCATCATTCAGTTTCAAATTGGACTGGAAATTGGTTTATTCTCTGAGTTAAAACATTTTATATATATTGCTCTAATAAAATAATCTCATTACAATGTAAACCTGTTGTAACAGCAGTCCGTGAGGAAATTGATGCTTCTATTTAGAATGGAGTGGAGGATTATAATTAGTATTTCATTATTATCACCACTAAACCAGTAATTTAGGTAATTAAAAAATGACTTTGAATAGAAATGCAGACCCTATAAAATTGTCATTCTGTTGCAAATTGAATTGGGAATTGCTGTTCTTAATGAATTTTAAGTGTATTGCTCAAATGAAAATTCTGCTATGATGTGCTGTTTTTCTGGGTTATATGTATATACAAGCATAATGAGAATATATATATATATATATATATATATATATATATATATATGAATTAATGGCAAACACTATATATATACAATTCAAGCCCAAGTCAAGTCATACCAAAAACTCATAAACTGGTACTTGATGTCCCATTGCTTAACACTCAGCATTATAAGGTATGGATCAAGTGTAAGTAGAGCAATCCAGGGAAATGATTAGCACCCTCAGTGTAGTAGCTATTGAAAAGGGAGCCTTCAGGTTGCCCTTAACAACAGTCGGCTAACTTACTATATATAATGTAGTTTGGTAGGATAATATTTCATAATACCTTATAAATAAAGTGCTCAATATCAGTGTTAGAGAATATATATCTAAATTTGAATAGTGTTGATACAGAGTTCATAATTTTTGGTTATAATTATTGAATATAAGTAATCATTTACAGTATTACGGTTACTCAAGTTTCATATGGAAGCAATCTTCTTTCTTAGTATTTTATACAGCTTTACTTTTAACTATGGAACCCTCTCACATTTTTTACATCAACATTTTGCACTTGTTCATTCAGGTTTCATATTATATATATTCATACATATATGATTTGCTGAGTCATTGGCCTAATGAGTAGAGTGTTTGCCAATGGCCCGGGAGACTGGGGTTCAATCCCAAGTTGAGTCATACCAAAGACTCAAAAAATGGTACTTGATTCCACTTTGCTTAATACTCAGCATTATACGGTATGGATCAAAGGTAAAGCGGAGCAATCCAGAGAAGGGAGTAGCACCCTCTCCTACACCTTGGTGTAGAAGCTGTTGAAAAGGGAGCCTTCGGATCACCCTTGACTAAGGTCGCTAACTTTACTTTCCTACTTAAGTTAAATATGGAAGCAATCTTCTTTCTTCGTATTTTATACTGCTTTACTTTTAACTATGGAACCCTCTCACATTTTTCATATCAACATTTTGCACTTGTTTATTCAGGTTTCATATTTTATATATTCATACATATATATTTATGCGTGTTCACCATTTTTATGTAATAGCAGTATGGATCTTTTTATCTCTTCAAACCAAATCTTATACAGAACATTTCCCCTTTGAGATCTTCAGAAAGAAAATAAGTTTATTGCTCATTTATTCCCTTTCATTTACACAAACCTGAAGATGAATAAATGTTACAAGTTGATTTTGAATGCAGGTTTGGACCATTTTATCATTTGACAAGTGAGATAAAAAAGTTATCATTTCTTGATATCAAATGGCACCAAGTTGATTTATGCTTTTATTATAATATATGAAGGATTCTTCTGAAAGCAGTGCCTCCTATTTACCTCAGAGAAATTCTAACAAATACAATAAGCACAATAGTGCCATTTGATGGAGAGTTCACCTTGTTGGTGGGGCCTAGAATATGTTGATTGTATCCCTTGGAGAGAGGTTAGACCCCTCCCCCCCAAAGGGGTGTTTTGGTTATGATGCCAAACTACATCTGATGATAAGACTCCAGTTCTGGAGATCTGGGGAGTGTGAAATACTCTTTAATTGCCATCACTCCCAGGTCCACTCTTGCCCTTTAGTCAGATAGATGTTTGTATTCAATTGGACTGTGGAGAAAAAACTCTTAAGAAACAACTGCATAAAAAATGTAAATATGAACATAAAATTCATGCAATTCAGTATAAAATAACCATAGATGAATTGACAAGCCATTAAAATCAATCAATCAATCAATCATTTAATAGAACATGATTTCAGTTACAAGGACCTATTTTAGCACTCTTGAACAGAAGCATTAGGTTTCAGTTTCTTTGTTTAATAGTATATCAATCTTTGTGGGTTATTTAAAGCCAAATTCATCCTTGTAGAAGAACAGCAGTAGTACTACTTATCCCATAGCAAAGAAGGATAAAGTAGGTATGTAACTCTCCCGAGAATATTTGTCAGAAAGTGGACATAATCGAGGGACTGGAGTTTGGTCTTGTTTACTACAACATAACAGTCCAGCATATTATCTACTACATCTTTGGGGGTCTCCCAGAAGCATCAATATCATCATTTTATCTACTACATCTCTGTTACTCATCCAGAAGCCTCAATATCATCATGATATCTACTGCATCTTTGGAGACACTCCCAGAAGCATCAATATCACCATTTTATTTACCACATCTTTGGGACTTTCTCAGAAGCCTCAATATCATAATTTTATCTACTACATCTTTGGGACTTTCCCAGAAGCCTCAATATCATCATTTTATCTACTACATCTTGGGGACTCTCCAGAAGCCTCAATATCATCATGTTATCTACTAAATTTTGGGGACTCTTCCAGAAGCGTCCATATCATCATGTTATAAAGGAAATTCAACAGATTCAAAGGTTATCAAGTCAATGAAATAAAATTACATGAAAAACATGAATTCTTATTCTGAATTCCTAATATCCTTTAATAATAACATTAACAATTGATTGTTATGTTTTCTAGCAAGAAATATGCTATCATCATACAAAAAACATCAAAAGTTTTTTGACATGCAGCATTTACAGTTGATTAACTGCATGCATTTAAACTTATCAGTAAATTATAATCATTATAAACAGTAATCATCTCCCCACCTCTGAAAAAAATAACAAACAAAAAAATGATAATAGACAAAAAAGCAGTGAACATTCCAGTATCATATAAATAACAGTGAAAGAAACTCTTTGAAATTTCTCTTTGAACTTCTTTTGTACTTCAAAGCTTCTTTATTTAAACACAGCTTTCATTTTTCTGAAAACTAATAAATATAAGAAAATATTTTAAAGAAAAGTTTGTATATGAAGTCATTATAGAGTCAAATTAGGCCTGAAGCAGTCTGGGGCTGTAGAATACTCCGACTGCATCTCTGCTGAGGAGTAAGCCCAACAAGTGTCCTGGATATGACATTAAATAATCTGATGGCAAGGCTCCAGTAATGCTGGAGCTTTGGGGAATGCAGAGTACCCCTTTATTGCCATCGGTCCTAAGTCAACTCTGGTTCAAAGTCCTATCTATGGGTCCAATAGAACTGTTTGACATTTAAACAGTGTACTTTGACATTTAAACTGAATGCAAACAAATGACATGCTAAATTAAATTGTTTGAAATAGAACTGTTTGACATATAACTGGTAACTGATGTTTAATTGAATTGTTAATTATACATAGTAATACTTGGAACCATTTAACTTTGACGCATGCTCAATTGAATTGTTCGAAATAGAACGGTTTGACCATTTACCTGTGTGTATCTACAAAATGTGTTTACATATCATATATTTTATATATATGTAAAAACAGGATTTGGTATTAAATAACTAACAATGGTTGATATGCCATCAAACCAAACCATTGCCCAGTCAGCTGGGGCTGTAGAATGCACTTCTGCAGAGGGGTAACCTCTCCCCCAATGAATGACCTGACACTAAACAATCTGATGGCGTGGTTCCAGTAATCCTGGGGCTTTGGGGAATGCGGAGCACCCCTTTATTGCCATTGCTCCCAGATCCACTCTGGTCCGGAATGGTAGCACCTGATAGACCCTTATCTATGGGTTAAATAGAACTAAACTGCATACTTATGCTAAACTGAATTGCTTGAATTACAACTGTTTGACTAAACTGAATAGTTTGAAATAGAAATGTTTTTGACAATTAAACTGTACTTACAAATAGACTGCGTGCTTATGCTAAACTGAATTGTTTGAAATGGAACTGTTTTTGACATTGAAACTGTACTTACATTAAACTGAATTGTTTAATATAGAACTGTTTTCACATTTAACTGTGTGTAAACAAAATCTGTACTTATACTAAACTGAATTAGCGTAATTAGAATGGTTTGACTAAACTGAATAACTTGAAATAGAAATGTTTTTAACAATTAAACTGTGTATTCATGCTAAACTGAATTGTTTGAAATAGAACTGATTATTTGTATAAAAATGGATTTGGTGTTAAGTAACTTACAAAGGTTTATATGCAAATAAAACCAAACCAAACCAAACCAAACCCGCAGCTTAAAACCCGGAGTATATTTGTGGCTTTATACAAAATATAAATGTAAAAAGAATCAACTATAGCAATAACAAGAACTGAATATAAAAGATAAGAAGAGATTGGTTAAGATTGATTCCTAAATTTATTTGGTAGTTAGTTGCTAGTGAGGACCACTTTAAGTACAAAACTAATAATTTTCAGTCTTTTTCTATCTCATACACTTTCAAGACAAATTTGTAGGCCTTTAAGCTCAATGTAAAGTCGTGTCTTATTTATACAATTGAGTGTCCTGGATGCCCGTGGTGTAATGGTTATCGTCGTAGGAAATGGACACGGTGACACGAGTTCAAATCCTGGACGAGACTGATTTCACATAGCACTAATACCCCTGGGAAAGGTATGAATCCAATTATTCTCCCTCCAGCTATGGGTAAATAGTAGGGCAGACTAGGTTCTTCAGCCTTGGTGAGGCAACTAGTCTAGGAGAAGGAAAACTCTGAATTCAAACATGTTAAACTCTGCTAAAAATTGACCTTGTGTCATATCCTACCCGAGTGGAGGGGTTGGTAAATATGATAATTGGTATGATGGTTAGAGTGTTCGCCAATGGTCTAGGAGACCTGCATTCAATCCCAGGTCGAGTCATGCCTAAAGCCTCAAAAAATGGTACTTGATGCCTCTATGCTTAACACTCAGCATTATAAAGTAAGGATCAAGGGTAAAGTGGAGTAATTGAGGGAAAGGAGTAGCGCCCTCCCCTACACCTTGGTGTAGTAGCTATTGAAAAAGGAGCCTTCAGGTCACCCTCGACTACAGTTGTCAACTTTACTTTTTACTACTTATATATATTTATTAGATGCAAATAGATAAATGAATAAATAATAGGAATACACAAATTTACATTTATGAGTTACCCGCCCTTGAGAAATCATACTGATCAGGATGAAAATGAATACAGACTATAAAGTTTTATATTAAGTTGGAAATTTCTTCATTCTTTAAGTTACATTTTACTACAATTTGTTTTCTTTGCCATGATATAGAAATATACATAGAAAAATTGTATTATTATTATAAGGTCATTCACTTAAACTCTATTGAATACATTGCCCAATCATCTGGGGCTGAAGAATACACCAACTGCTTCTCTGCAGAGGGGTAAGACCCCCCCTCACCATTGAGTGTCCTGGATATGACAATAAACAATCTGATAGTGAAGTTCCAGTAATAATGGAGCTTTGGGGAATGCGGAGTAACCCTTCATTGCCATTGCTCCCAGGTCCACTCTAGACTGGAGTGGTAGCACCTGATAGGATCCTATCTATTGGTCAAATAGATCCAAACTGAGTACTTATGCTAAACTGAATTGCTTAAAATAGGACTGTTTTGACATTTAAATTGTGTACTTATGCTAAACTGAATTGTTTGAATTAGAACTGTTCGACAAAACTGAATAGCTTGAAATAGAAATGTTTTTGACAATTAAACTGTGTACTTATGCTAAACTTAATCATTTAAAATAGAAATGTTTATTTGTATAAAAATGGATTTGGCATTAAATAACCTACAAAGGTTGATATGCCATAAAACCCAAACAAACCAAACAAACAACAATCTATTGAATTCAATAGTGAGTCATATTCCATACAAATTCAAATTACATATCATAATCCACATTGAAACGTTGAAACAGTGAATATTTTCTGTAGTTTTATGAAAAAAAAGAACAAATTATAAGGATAGGAATGCTACAAAAATAAGACAAGATTGAAAGAAACAATGATAAAGTTAAAAATCCTAACCATTTATAAGAAAAATAATAATCATAATAAGCACAAGTATTAAATATATAAACAAAATAAAAAGGGGTTTGAATGAATTACTAATCCTATTATAATTATTAGTCATGTCATTAAAAAGATAAAAAAATGAACATCAATTGATGGTAGTTAGAATGTAGGATACAAAAGGAGATAAAAACATAGACATCCCCTGATGGCAGTGGTAATGTAATACAGGATATCTAATAAAAAAAAAACTACAAAATTTAAAAAAGCAGCACACCTCTTTCTCCCCTTGTCCCATACAGACTTAGTTTTTGTGAAATAAAATTTCTCATGAAGTTCTCCCTAATGTAAAACATGTCATTTTAAATTACAATATTACTTTTATTTTCTTATCTATCTCTCTCTCTCTCTCTCTCTATATATATATATATATATATATATATATATATATATTTACACGCACACCATATAAAAGAAAAAACCTTTAAAAATCACTCATATTTTTTGTAATAATATTTATTTCTGCAAATTCTATATTTTCTAAAATGTGAGATCTGCATTTTCTGACAAAGAAATAATGAAAAATTTCTAATTCAGTCCACCCTATTTCCTTAACCCAAATTTCATCATTTAAAAATTTTTTTTATAAAAACCAGACCATTTGTTTTTCCTGTCTGGTTGGCAAATGACATGCAACTCCTGTATCATGATGTATTAATATATGACTTCGCTTTCCTTTTCACCTCCTATATATATATATATATATATATGTTTGGGTAGTGAAATACACAGAGCCAGTGGCACTTGTTTACTGTCAGTTTCTCACCAATGCAAACATCAGTTCAAGTTGGTCCCAAGTGGAAGGTATCTCTTTATATACTTTTTTGAGAAGCCTGATGGGAGGGGTGATCTATTTTGCGGAGCATTCTGGGAAGCATTGTCTAGTTTATACTGCATAGTTACTTGAAGGCTATATTATATCAATATTGTGATTTGTTAATTTATATACTATATTGTGTTTAATTTATCCTTTTCTTGTATTATTATTATTATTATTATTATTATCTTATTTTTATTCATTCATTTATCTATTCATTTATTTTTCTATTAGTCTTTAGAGTGATTAGTTTTTAGGAGGATTTGTAGGAATTTGTTTATATCGCAAAAAAACTTAACCACTTAAACACTTGGTCTGATCATTAGATAGGTAAGAAACTGACAGTCACTGAGCACTGTTGATTTTTGGTCTATGCTATTCTAACTTAAATATATATATGCTCTATCACTGCTTTGAGCACTCTTCATTTATAGATATTGCAAACTATATATATATATATATATATATATATATATATATATATATATATACGTGTGTGTATGAATGTGTATGTGTATATATATGTATACATACATGTATACATAGAATATCTAAAAAAGCCAAAAACTAACTACCTGCATTTTACTCTAGCTGCATTACTCTACTACTTTTTAATTTAGCTGCATTACTCTAACTCCATTGCTCTACTGCATTTTACTCTAGCTGCATTACTCTACGGCATTACTCTAGCTGCATTTTACTCTACCTGCATTACTCTAACTGCATTTTACTCTAGTTGCATTACTCTAGCTGCATTTTACTCTAGCTGCATTACTCTAGCTGCATTTTACACTAGCTGCATTACTTTAGCTGCATTTTACTCTAGCTGCATTAGTCTATCTGCATTGCTCTACTGCATTTTACTCTAGCTACATTGCTCTACTGCATTTTACTCTAGCTGCATTACTCTAACTGCATTTTACTATAGCTGCATTACTCTAATGCATTTTACTCTAGCTGCATCACTCTACCTGCATTACTCTACTGCATTTTACTCTACCTGCATTACTCTACTGCATTTTACTCTAGCTGCATTACTCTAACTGCATTTTACTCTAGCTGCATTACTCTAGCTGCATTACTCTAACTGCATTTTACTATAGCTGCATTACTCTAATGCATTTTACTCTAGCTGCATCACTCTACCTGCATTACTCTACTGCATTTTACTCTACCTGCATTACTCTACTGCATTTTACTCTAGCTGCATTACTCTAACTGCATTTTACTCTAGCTGCATTACTCTAATGCATTTTACTCTAGCTGCATTGCTCTACTGCATTTTACTCTAGCTGCATCACTCTACCTGCATTACTCTACTGCATTTTACTCTAGCTGCATTACTCTAACTGCATTTTACTCTAGCTGCATTACTCTAATGCATTTTACTCTAGCTGCATTGCTCTACTGCATTTTACTCTAGCTGCATCACTCTACCTGCATTACTCTACTGCATTTTACTCTAGCTGCATTACTCTAACTGCATTTTACTCTAGCTGCATTACTCTAATGCATTTTACTCTAGCTGCATCACTCTACCTGCATTACTCTACTGCATCTTACTCTAGCTGCATTACTCTAACTGCATTTTACTCTAGCTGCATTACTCTAATGCATTTTACTCTAGCTGCATTGCTCTACTGCATTTTACTCTAGCTGCATCACTCTACCTGCATTACTCTACTGCATTTTACTCTAGCTGCATTACTCTAACTGCATTTTACTCTAGCTGCATTACTCTAATGCATTTTACTCTAGCTGCATTGCTCTACTGCATTTTACTCTAGCTGCATTACTCTAATGCATTTTACTCTAGCTGCATTACTCTAGCTGCATTTTACTCTAGATGCATTACACTACTGCATTTTACTCTAACTGCATTACTCTAATGCATTTTACTCTAGCTGCATTAAACTAGCTGCATTGCTCTACTGCATTTTACTCTAGCTGTATTACTCTACTGCATTTTACACTAGCTGCATTACTTTAGCTGAATTTTACTCTAGCTGCATTAGTCTATCTGCATTGCTCTACTGCATTTTACTCTAGCTACATTGCTCTACTGCATTTTACTCTAGCTGCATTACTCTAGCTGCATTACTCTAATGCATTTTACTCTAGCTGCATTACTCTAATGCATTACTCTGCTGTACTTTACTCTAGCTGCATTACTCTACGGCATTACTCTAATGCATTTTACTCTAGCTGCATTACTCTATCTGCATTGCTCTACTGCATTGCTCTACTGCATTTTACTCTAGTTGCATCACTCTACCTGCAAAGCTCTACTGCATTTTACTCTAGCTACATTACTCTACTGCATTTTACTCTAGCTACATTACACTACTGCATTTTACTCTAGATGCATTACACTACTGCATTTTACTCTAACTGCATTACTCTAGCTGCATTACTCTAATGCATTTTACTCTAGCTGTATTACTCTACTGCATTTTACACTAGCTGCATTACTTTAGCTGCATTTTACTCTAGCTGCATCACTCTAATGCATTTTACTCTAGGTGCATTACTTTAGCTGCATTTTACCCTAGCTGCATTACTCTAGCAGCATTGCTCTACTGCATTTTACGCTAGCTACATTGCTCTACTGCATTTTACTCTAGCTGCATTACTCTAATGCATTTTACTCTAGCTGCATTACTCTAATGCATTACTCTGCTGTATTTTACTCTAGCTGCATTACTCTACTGCATTACTCTACTGCATTTTACTCTAGCTGCATTACTCTACTGTATTTACTCTAGCTGCATTACTCTGTCTGCATTGCTCTACTGCATTTTACTCTAGCTGCATCACTCTAATGCATTTTACTCTAGCTGCATTACTCTAGCTGCATTGCTCTACTGCATTTTACTTAAGCTGTATTACTCTACTGCATTTTACTCTAGCTGCATTACTCTACTGCATTTTACTCTAGTTGCATTACTCCACTGCATTTTACTCTAGCTGCATCACACTAATGCATTTTACTCTAGCTGCATTACTCTAACTGCATTACTCCACTGCATTTACACTAGCTGCATCACTCTAATGCATTTTACTCTGGCTGCATTACTGTAGCTGCATTTTACTCTAGCAGCATCACTCTACAGCATTTTACTCTGGCTGCATTACTGTAACTGCATTTTACTCTAGCTGCATCACTCTAATGCATTTTACTCTAGCTGCATCACTCTAATGCATTTTACTCTAGCTGCATTTTACTCTAGCTGCATTACTCTGTTGCATTTTACTCTAGCTGCATTACTTTAGCTGCATTGCTCTACTGCATTTTACTCTAGCTCTATTACTCTAATGCATTTTACTCTAGCTGCATTACTTTAGCTGCATTTTACTCTAGCTGCATTACTCTACTGCATTTTACTCTAGCTGAATTACTCTAGCTGCATTGCTCTACTGCATTTTACTCTAACTGCATTGCTCTACTGCATTTTACTCCAGCTGTATTACTCTACTGCATTTTACACTAGCTGCATTACTTTAGCTGCATTTTACTCAAGCTGCATTAGTCTATCTGCATTGCTCTACTGCATTTTACTCTAGCTACATTGCTCTACTGCATTTTACTCTAGCTGCATTACTCTAGCTGCATTTTACTCTAGCTGCATTACTCTGTTACATTTTACTCTAGCTACATTACTTTAGCTGCATTGCTCTACTGCATTTTACTCTAGCTGTATTACTCTACTGCATTTTACTCTAGATGCATCACTCTAATGCATTTTACTCTAGCTGCATTACTCTAGCTGCATTGCTCTACTGCATTACTCTACTGCATTTTACTCTAGCTGCGTTACTCTACTGCATCTTACTCTAGCTGCATTACTCTAGCAGCATTTAACTTTAGCTGCATCACTCTACTGCATTTTACTCTAGCTGCATTACTCTACTGCATTTTACTCTAGCTGCATTACTCTAGCTGCATTTTACTGTAGCTGCATCACTCTACTGAATTTTACTCTGGCTGCATTACTCTGTTGCATTTTATCAATAGGGTTGAGCTCTCTAGTGAGGGAAGTAATGACTGACACTAGTGTCAAGCAAGGCTCTTCAAATGAATTGAACTCTTGGTAGCCGTTACGCGGATATATGTAAACAAAACAAATGTGATACATGAGCATTTGAATTTCCTTCACTTGTGCTGGTTTCCTTGTGGCTGAGTGGTAGAATCATGAATTGGCATTTGAGTCAGCTGGGTTTCAACCCAGCTTCGGGAATCTAGCATGTCTAGCCACACTGAAGAGTTGTGATACAATGAAACAGTCTGTCTGTGGATAACAATATATACATATATTAGTTGTCCACAGTTGAGGGTAACCCGAAGGCTCCCTTTTCAATAGCTACTACACCAAGGGCACTACTCCTTTCTCTGGATTGCTTCACTTTATTCTTGATTCATACCTTATAATGCTGAGTATCAAGCAAGGCAGCATCTAGTACCATTTATTGAGTCTTTGGTATGTCTTGACCTAGGATTGAACCCCAGCCTTCCGGACCATTGGCGAACATTTTACTCATTAGACCACTGGTCGAGAGATAGATAGACAGATAGACATCATTAATAACAAGAAAATTAATAAATATACACCATTATAATTTTATTTCACCAGTTATCAACTGGTTCATCTGATGGGATTTGAAGAGAAATATGTTTTTTAACCTTTGAGCTCTCTATATGGATTATTCTTTTTATGTTTATTCACAGACTTAAATATGATAGATAGATAGATAGATACTATACACTGAATCTAGGTAGAATTGCTCAGATGTAATACTTTGAATTTTTGGAGAGCATGGAGATATTACACTCTGATTGGAGACAGAAGTACTAACCCATACACAGGGTGCAACAGAAATACCTTCCACATTTTAAACTGTCTTCTGTGTAGTGCAAGTGGTGCCTTACCATTTTTTTTTTGACATAATCAGTTATGATCATGATTTGGGGACCAGTGCACACTATGTGTTTGCAGTCAAAATATTTTTTAAGATTGGTGAATCGGTAATTAAAATACAGAGTGTTAAAAACATAGAACTCAGACTATGACACTCTGCATACGGAGACACCTTTGTTACCCCCTTCTTCTTACACTCTCACATAAACCAATATGGCTGTTTGTTTACTTCCGGTCATCAAATAATGACCTCTCTTCTCGAGAGTATCAGGGGAGGTAACTTCATGTCTTAACACAGTTTATCATGCTCATTTCATGCTACGTCAGATAGAAAATTGATACTGTTATGGGTTGAAAAGCACCATTTTAACATAACATAAAATGAGAAACAAAAACTCTCAGTGTAGCAATTAAAGATTCATCAGTCTCAAAAAACATTTCAACAGCAATGATCTAAAAATAAAAAAAAGGATCAGACATTTGTTAGATGGAGCTACCATTGCCTCTTGCCTAAGTTCACTTGCACTACACAGGTGACAGTTTAAAAGGAGGGACATATTTCTGCAGCATTATAATTATCATTTTTAACAGGATTTATGCTTGTATATGCATAATAGATCTGTATATTTGTGTAGAGATAACCATACATATTGCATATATAGATGCACATTTTAATATATATATATATATATATATATTAATGTAAATTTTATGTGATTCATGTAATCAAAGAGTCAATAGATGTAAGCATAAACTGAACTCCATCCTCTTATCCATGTAGTATTTTTACACTGAAAATGCCTATAAGGTTTTTACTTGCTTTTAATTGCAGTTATATCATGAATGCATGCTGATTAAATTTAATAATGAATCAGTTATATTACAGATTGAGAATTTTAGCTGCTGGGCAACAAAGGAAAACAGAAAGAAATAGAATAAACACAAAAATTATAACTGATTTAATATCTTGCCTGATGGGTTGACCTGAAATATTTTGCTTGGTAAACAGATTTTTAATCATTCATGCCATTTTTGCTGGTGATTTAAAACACGATTCCTGAAAGAATTTTCAATTGATTCTCATAACAAACTTAAGCCTACAAAAGTTACAAGTAAAATA
The DNA here is from genome assembly GCA_963585895.1 of Sepioteuthis lessoniana. Taxonomy (NCBI): domain Eukaryota; kingdom Metazoa; phylum Mollusca; class Cephalopoda; order Myopsida; family Loliginidae; genus Sepioteuthis; species Sepioteuthis lessoniana. The sequence continues at coordinate 69,649,763 of OY757915.1, read as the reverse complement.
ACTGTTATAAATGACCAAATTTCTCTGAAGCAAAAAAGACATAAGCTTCAATTGCACTTACAGCTTATCCTTTAACATTTTACTTAAATACAAGGTTGAGTCAAAAGTAATAATTACCAACACAGGAGCATGTATCATTCATCTAAATGAAGCTGATCCTCTGTGGATCACATCCCTACTTCTCAACATAGTCATCATTTCTCTTAATAGCAATGTTCCACCTTCAAATTATAGCATGTATCCCTACCTCATAAAATTCTATTGACTATTCTTTGAGCCACTTCATGTGATGACAGTCTGAAAGAGCTAAATCCGGTGAGTATGGAGGATGCAGTAAAGTTGTCTGCCCAAACGAGGTGATTGTTTCTCTTGTTCTGATGCTTGAGTGTGGTTTAGCATTGTCATGCAGAAGGAGGGCCTAATTGATTGGCAAGTTGATTCTCACTGCAGACTATCCTCTCTTTGACTCCATGAAAGAGAGTTTAAGAGGCAAACATTATGCCAGTGATGAGGAAGTGAAAACTGCAGTGAGGAAGCGGCTCAAAGAACAGTCAACAGAATTTTATGAGGCAGGGATACACACTCTTATTTGAAGGTGGAACATTGCTATTGAGGAAAACAGTGACTTTGTTGAGAGGTAGGGATGTGATCCACTGACGACTTGCTTCATTTTTATGTATGATACATGTTCCTGTGTTGGTAATTATTCCTGTACTAAAGAAAGTCATTACTTTTTAGCTCACCCTCGTATATGCTGTAAAATTTATTAAGGTAAATTTCAAAAACTAAGTCAATTAATTGAATTTTTTTGTTAATAGGGTCGAGTATTTTTGGAACTCATTACCTAATCAGGTCAAAAAGAGCTACAGCATAAAAAATTTAAAGATTGAATTAGATTATTTCAGAAATAATGGTAAGAAAAAGAAATTAAGAGGATACTTTTGGAAACTATTGGATGATTTATTCAATAGAATTTGATCTATATATAGACATCAGATTAATCGAGTACATTTTATGTGGTTCTGTGCAAGGATTCTTTTCCCTCCTTTTTTAAAGATTAATATGAGAAGATAGTAGTAAAAAGGGGAGATGCCCAAGGAGGAATAACAAACATAGAAACAAATATGCCAATAAATTCACTCATTTGATGTTGAAGAAAACTTTCTCTTAAAGGCATTTCATATGCAGAATATGGAAATTTCAATTTCTTATGGTATATTTAGCACTTTGACTCCCAGGACAATCTGTACCTGCGCTGATAAACTCACCCACAAAACTGAGGAAAAAATAAAACATTGTTTTTGGGTGTAGACATTTTGTTTAAAGCAGTGGTTCTCAACTCAGGTCCATATTGTCCTGAGGGAGAGCATATAAAATTTTTTTGGGCGTAGATATTTTTTTAAAGCTGTGGTTCTCAACTGGGGTTTTATCTAGTCCCTGTGGGACCATATAAGATTTTTTTTGGGCCCATGCAAGCAAAATTGTAAATTGGAGGTCCATGATAATAATCTAGTGGTTAATGAAAAATTTTGCTTGAGATGTATTTATTGTAAGAAATAACTAGACTTCTTTCTCATCATAGTTATCATGTAGGTTTGGTTTCTTTGTTTAATGGCATATCAACTCTTTTTAGGTTATTTAATGCCAAAACCATTCTCCTAGAAGAACAGTAGTGATATCCACTACTCTGGGAGAAAGTGCTGTTGTAAGTTACTGCTTTTCCTTCATCTTACCTTGTTGAATCTGGTTTCAGTCGTGTCTCTAACTTACTATTAAAAGCTTATAACCAACTCGATAATATACAAAGAAAAAAAAGAAGCAATATGAGTAAGGGTAAAAAATCAGACATGATAGTAGAGAGGAATATCTCATGGGTTGCTGGAGACATTAGGTTTGTAAGTCCCAAAAATTCACTTTGAATTGTCTGGCAAGGACATATGGTACAGTGGATAATGCATTTAGTTGAAAAGTGCTTCTGAGTTAAATCATCAGGAGGTTGCAGGTTCAATCCCAACTTCTGGTAAGAATAACAAGGAATACTTTCTATAACTTAACACTTGTACCTGGTCATGGTTAACAGAATTACAACAGTCTACCCCTGTGGATTAAATAAAGGGTTCAATTTGAGGTTCTGTGTTGACTTCCAAGTTCAACATGAAACACTTAGGATATATCAGCAGAAATGTTGTGAGTATAACAATAAAAATGAAGTCAACAGTTTGAATATTCTAAGCAATAATAAATATACTAAGAGATCTTTAGTTAATAATACTGGAGCCAAATATTGCAAAACTAGCAGAGAAGCAATAAGCAAAAAGTTGATTTAAAGTAGTATTTTTAAAAATAAATATGTCCTTGTATATTCATGACTTGTTTTACTTGTAAACTATCATTTTCCATAGAATCTAGTTAGCTATTAAAGTATATGTCCAATAATTTAGTTACGCAGGGTGCAGCAGAAATACCTCTCAAATTTTGAATTCTCACCTGTGTGCCACAAGTGAACTTAGGCAAGTGGTAATTGTGGCTCCATCAAGCTAATGTCTTAATTTTATTTTTTCAGACATGATCCCTTACGATCATAGCTTGATCTGGTGCACACCATGCGTTTACGGTTGAAACATTTTTTTTAAATTGGTGAATTTGATAATGCTACACAGAGACCTTTTTGTGCTTATTTCATGTTACACTAGAAGGATTTTGTTCTGGATAGAAAATTGTTATTGCTATGGGTTGAAAATTCTATCTAGATCAGGATCAGTTCCAATGTAATATGAAATGAGTACAAAAAACTGTGTGTAACAATTACAGATTCAGTGGTTTTTGAAAAAAGTTTCTGTTAAATCATGCAAGTTACCTCCCCTGATACTCTCGAGAGAAAAGGGTGTTTTTTCCTGGACCGGACGAGAAGCAACAGCCATACTTGTTGATGTGATTAGGGAATGAGGACTTAGAAAAAAGGGCGTCTCTCCGTATACTGAGTGTTTTAGTCTCAATTCTTTATATTTAACATTGGTAGCAGAGCTAAATGACACTATGGCTTCAAAGTATTTTTCTCCACCCGCATTACTTAAGGATAAATACAGTACATGGAAGAAACAGATGCAGATTTGGGAAATGGCGACATCACTGGATAAAACAAAACGAGCCCCCATAGTATTTTTATCATTGGAAGGAAAAGCCAGAGAAGCTATTTTGGAGTTGGACACTGCGGTTCTTAATTCTGAGGATGGAATGAAAAATTTGTATGAAAAACTGGATACACTTTTTCTGGAAGACATAAACCAGTCTGCCTTTCGGGCATACTAAACATTTGAAGGCTATCGGAGACCGCCAGAAACTTCATTGGAAGCCTTTCTGATTGACTTTGGCCAACATGTCACCAAATTAAAAGACTTTAACATTCTTTTACCAGAACCTGTTCTTGCCTTTAGAGCACTAAAGAGTGCCAACCTCATCCTGGATAATGAAAAATTGGTCAAGGCTATTGTTGGTGTGTTAACGTTATCTTCCATGTCAGGACAATTATGGAAGATTATGCATAAACATTCTTCTGACGCTTCATCACCCAACACTTCACCTGTCGTGGTGAAGAACGAAGTGGATATTATTAACTATGCGGAAAATTTTCAATAGCAAATGCAAAGTGTACCCCAGTCCAATCTCTGATCATAACTGATTATGCCTAAAAAAATGGTAAGACATTAGCTAGATAGAGCTACCATTGCTACTTGCCGAAGTTTATTTACATTATAAAAGTGATGGTTTAAAATGTGATAGGTATTTCTATCACACCATGTACTTCTACAATTCACAAAATATTTCAATAATTTTTATACAATTTTTAATAATATCAAATTATGAAAATACAGTATGATTTTTTAAATATCAAATTGCTATGGGAGTTCACCAGAATAAAATAGGAATCAATGGGGTCCATAGGTAAAAAAGGTTGAGAACCACTGGTTTAAAGCTATCCCATGAATAATTGCTATAATGAGTTTTTTATTATTAGTATCTGACAAGATCTTTTACAGACTGAAATATTGTGATAATGATGTATAGTAAAATAATACTCAGCCCTAAATATTGGGCTTATGGCATATTGTAAAACTGTTCAGCCTGAAATATTGGGTTATGAAGTATTGTAAAATAACACCCAGCCTGAAATATCAGGTTTATGAAATCAGAGAGTGAATTTAGCAGGAGCAGGTGTATTTATATTTAAAAGCATTTTTATCACAAAAAATTACACAACATCAATAGAAATTAGTTGAGAACCATTTTAATAAATTATTGGTGATTTTTTTTGTAAAAAATTGCTTTTTTCCAAAAAATGTTTGTAATTAAATAAATATATTTTCAAAATAAAAAGTTAATTGAAAATTTCACAATTAATTTTTTAATTTGTTAAAATTGTCGCAAACATTAGATTCTTTTCAATTTCTTACCATTTGGAAGTGTCATTCCTGGAACAACAGAATGAATTTTGATATCAATTCATTAACAAAATCAACAAGTAAAGCCAGAGGAGCGGGGATAAAGGATGGTATCAAAGAGATTCTTGTCTGGGATAGTGTTATTATAAGATACTCAGATCTCTCTCTCTCTCTCTCTCTCTCTCTCACTCTCTGTCTCTCTCTGAAATGCACATATAAATTCTATTTATTACACTTACCTCTTGAAGGTTGAATTTCAAGATGTCATGCATGAAGGTAGGAAGTTCAGTCAACCAGGTGTAAAACCCCCAGTTTTCTGTAAAGTGAGCCATGACAATTGCCCATACAGGTAGAGAGGATAGCATTTTGAACCATGGGGGTTTCATGCTCTAAAAATAAAGGGAAGAAGAAAATATAATCCTATGATATAGAAAAAAACAAACATTATGATATATGTATATATATATATATACACACACACACACATTTATATATATATATATATATATATATATATATATATATATACATATATATTAGAAAAAATGGAAATAAATCTGATGGTATGTAAGTATAAAATATGAAAAAAAAAACAAAATATTCAGAAGACATATCTTTTATATATGATATGCCAAAATTATGATTTTTGCAACTATTTTTAAGGTAATGTAAATGATGTTTAATGTTTCACCTGAAAAATAATTTTTGAATGAAAAATTAAAAAATTCTTTGAGCTTTTTAATGTTAAATTAAAAGAAAGTGAAAAGAGAGATATGTACTGTGACCTTGCTAGAGAGCTAAAAAAACTCTCTGTAACATGAAGATGATGGTGATATCAATTGTAGTTGGGGCACTCAGAACAATCCCCACAGTACTGGTAAAGGGACTGAAAGACTTGGAAATAAGAGGATAAGTGGAGATCATCAAAACTACCACATTATTAAGGTCAATCAGAATACTGAGAAGAGTCCTGGAGACTTAAAAGAAAATTCCTGTCTCTCAAACTCCACATGAAAGACCACCAGCTAACTCTGTTGTGAAAAACTCACTTTGAAATGATAATAACCAGACCTAGTATTAATTAACAAGAAAAAAATACTAGTCATCTAGTGAATTTTGAAGTTCCAGCAGACCATATAATGAAAACAAAAGAAAGCAAAAAGAGAAACAAATACTTGGATCTTGCTAGAGAGCTGAAAAATCTGTGAAAAATGAAGGTGATACCAATTATAAGAGGTATTCTTGGAATTGTCCCCAAGAGCTTGGAAAAAAGACTGGGAGAACTGGAGATCAGAGGAAGGATTGAGACCATCCAGATTGCAAAGATATTAAGATCAGTTAGAATACTCAGAAGGATCCTGGAGACATGAGGAGATTTGCTGTCACTCAGATTCCAGTGAAAGACCACAAGCTAATGCTGGTGTGAAAAACTCATAAGGAGTAAAATAATCATAATAATCTACAAAATTGTTGACTTTGCTGTCCTGGCAGACCACAGAATAAATCTGAAGGAAAGTGAAAAAAAGGATAAGTACCTCGACCTAGCTAGAGAAATAAAAAAGCTGTGGAACATGAAAGTAACGATTGTGCCAATTGTGATTGGTGTATTAGGCACAGTAACCAAAGGATTATTAAAGGGCCTGGAGGACTTGGAAATTGGCGGGCGGGTGGAGACTATCCAAACGACAGCATAGCTGAGGACGACCAGAATACTGATTTGAGTCCTGGAGACTTGAGGGGACTTGCTGTCTCTCAAACTCCTGTGAAAAACCATCAGCTAACACTAATGTGAAACACTCTAAAGGAGTAAATGATAACAGAAGACCAGATCTAGAGCTAATTAACTAAAGAAAAGAAAGCTTGCCATCTAGTGGATTTTGCCTCTTCATTTGACCACAGAGAGAAAAAATAAAAAAAAAATAAAAAGAGAGACACAGGTACTTGGACCTTGCCTGAGAATGAAAAAAGCTGTTGAACATGAGGGTGACTATGATACCAATTATGATTGGCAAACTTGGAATGGTCCTCAAATGCTTGGAAAGGGGACTGGAAGAATTGGAAATCAAAGCTCAAATCAAGACCATTTAGACTATAGAATTGTTGAGATTGACTAGAATACTGAGAAGAACCCAGGAGACCTGAGGAGACTTGCTGTCACTCATACTCCAGTGAAAGACCACCTGCTAATGCTGGTGTGAAAAACTATATGACAATTGCCCATACAGGAAGAGAGGATAGCATTTTGAACCACGGGTGTTTCATGCTCTAAAAATAAAGGAAAGAAGAAAATATAATCCTATGATATATATAAAAAAAAAACATCATATTTACCAACTCCTCTGCTCGAGCAGGATATGACACAAGGTCAATTTTTAAGTGGAGTTTAACAGGTTTGAATTCAGAGTTTTCCTTCTCCTAGACTAGTTGCCTAACCAAGGCTGAAGAACCTAGTCTGCCCTACTATTTTACCCATAGCTGGAGGGAGAATAATTGGATTCATACCTTTCTGAAGGGTATTACTGCAATGTGAAATACAGTCAGTCTCATCCAGGATTTAAAATCATGTCACCATGTCCATTTCCTACGATGATAACCATTACACCATGGGCACAACAAACATTATGATATATATATATATATATATATATATACACACACACACACACACACACACACATACATACATATATATATATATATATATATATATATATATATTCATATAAATACACACATATATATTAGAAAAAATGGAAATAAATCTGATGGTGTGCAAATATAAAAGATGAAAAAGTATTGACACAACATTTGACTTCATGCTACAACTTGTTGACATCCATAAAAACAGTAAAATTTTTCTTCCATTTAAAAAGAAAAAAATCAATTCATAAAAGAATCCAACTTCACCACAAAGGAAATAGATAAAAATACTCAACCAACAAATATAGCTAAAATTATTAAAAAAAGGTGCTAAAACAAAAGTATAAAAAAGCAACAACAAAAGAATCTGGGAACAAAAACCTTTATATGGCCAATATGCTCTCAGAAGTAACGATGCCAATGAAGATAAAAACAAAATACATCAGTGGCTGAAGAATACAAGAATAAAAGCAGTGACTGAAGCATTTAAGATGGCCACACACCCAGAATTACTATACAAATATACACTATATATTACTATACAAATATACAGCCCAGTTAGCTGGGGCTGTGAACTACTCCAGCTGCATCTCTGCAGATGGGTAAAACTAGTCCCTCAAAAAAGAGTGTCCTAGATATGACATTAAACTGCATCTGATGGTGAGGCTCCAGTTCTGGAGTTCTGGGGAATGTGGAGTACCTATTCACTGCCATTACTACCAGGTCTACTCTGACCCTGAGTTGTAGTACCTTTTAGGGTCTCATCTATGGGTCAAATAGAACTATTTAACACTTTAACTGTCTGCAAACAAATGACTAATGTTAAATTGAATTGTTAGTGTTACATAGCAATACTTGAAACTATTTAACTGTATGCTAATAAAAATATTAGTGCTAAATAGTAATATATGAAACCATTTTATTGTGTGCCCAAAAAAATGAGCCCAGGCTTGTTTAAAAATTATGTTACCAACAAACTATTTGTTTACAAATCATATATATGTATAAACAAGATTTGGCATCTAGTAACCTACAAAGGTTTATATGCTGTAAAAACACAACCAATCAATAAATTCTATATATGGTATAAATGTATAAAGATTATTTAGCATTAAATAACCCAAAAAGGTTGATATGCTGGAAAACAAAACCAATCAACCAACCAACCAAATAAAGAAAATTGTACAGACCAAACCTGTAGATAATGGTAACAGTGTGACAAGACTGCTGACCATTTAGTATCTAGTTATTTAATCCTGATACTGAAAGAATATAAAATGATTGACATGACAAGATTGGGCAATATATTCATTGAAAGATATGTCAATATCATTGTGAACTACATACTGAAAAATCATATGACCATTAGAGTGAACCAATCATTGAAGGGCTTAAAGTTACTATTCTCTAGAAGTTTTCATACATTCATACAGATAGACATATAAAGACTAATAGACTAGACATAGTGTTTAAAGACCAGAAGCAAAAAATTGCTTCCTCATTGACATGGCAGTACCATAAGATAAAAATATATGCTAAAGAATATGATAGAATAAGTTAATATAAAGATCTTGAAACTGAAAGTGAAAAAAAGTGACCCCTTAAAACTACTGTTACACATATAATCATTGGAGCCCTAGGTATGATGAAGAAAGATACAGAGAAGTACATTAAATGGGACGGTTTTTGACATTGAAACTGTACTTATGCTAAACTGAATTGTTTAAATAGAACTGTTTATAAGTATAAAAATGGATTTGGCATTAAATAACCTATAAAGGTTGATGTGCCATAAAACTAAACCAAACTAAACAGAGAAATGCATTAACAAGATTCCTGGTTTTTCCTGTTTAAAAGAGATTTTAAAAATCACATAACTTCTCATCTATTCAAGAGAGTGGTATCAATGTAAAGAAAATATAAACAATGTACATGTTAAGTATCACTTAACATTCACTACCTTCCATTTGCCAAACTCTCAGGTAATACCTTATTAAGGGATTATACTCAATGGAAAGCAAATAATAATAATAATAATAATAATAATAATAATAATAAAATGTAGCACCTTAAAACTACCACCATGCCTGTGATTGTGCAAGCCATAGGTGTCATCAAGAAAGATACAGACAAGCACATTAACAAGATACCTGGCAGTCCCAGCCTATATGAAATACAAAAAATTGCTCTTTGTGAAACTGCTCATCTCCTTAGAAGAGTACTATCAACATAATTGGAAAAATAATACCCAAAAGTGGCAGCAAAAAACAAAAGTGCATCAAATACATATAATCAGTACCTTCCCTCACCCTAGGTAAAGACCTGGTGAAGGATTGTAAGAAACTGAAAATAAAACTGAAAGAAGAAGAAGAAGAAGAAGAAGAAGAAGAAGAAGAAGAAGAAGAAGAAGAAGAAGAAGAAGAAGAAGAAGAAGAACTGGACAAATACCAGGACTTTGTCAAAGAACAGAAAAAGCTGTTGAGCATGAATGTGAGAGTGATACTAATTTCAGTTAGTGTCCCTGGAATGGTCCCCAAAGGCCTAGAAAAGAGACTGGGGGAACTAGATTTCAGACAAGTGTCAAGACCATCTAGACCACACCATTTTTAAGATCAGCCCCCTCTCTCACTTTCTCTTGTACACTTTTACTTCTTTTTTTACTTCTCATTCTATATTTCACTTCATCTGTATCATTTTGTGTTCTTCCTCTCTTTTTCAAAATTCTTCTTTCCTACCAATTTATTCTATGTTTTCTTTCTTTCTTTCTTTCTTTCTTCTAGTTTTCTTTTATTCTTTCTTTGTGATGGTTTTTCTTTCTTTATTTCTGCTTCCACTTTATCTTTCTTTCTTTTTTCTTTCTTTCTTTCTTTTACTACTATTTCTCATTCTTTTTTTCTTTCTTCTGTTTATTCAAGATTTCAATCAACATATCCTTTGCATTCTCTTGAACTTAAAAACAAATAGAAGTGCTAATTCTTATGTAAAGTGCAAATTCTTATGATATATTAGAACAATGCTAGTAGTAGTAGTAGTAGTAAGAAGAAGAAGAAGAAGAAGAAGAAGAAGAAGAAGAAGAAGAAGAAGAAGAAGAAGAAGAAGAAGAAGAATACTCTTATTTCATTCCTTGTGAGTTTTCACACCCGCATTAGTTAATGGTCTTTCACTGGATTCTGAGTGACAGCAAGTCTGCTCAGGTCTCCATAACTCTTCTCAGTATTCTACCTAATCTCAGCAATGCTGTAGTTTGGATAATTTCTATTCTCCAACTTATTTCCAATTCCAACAGACCCTTTTCCAGGCTCCTGGGAACCATACCAAGTGCACCAACTACAATTGGTATTAACTTGACCCCCATGTTCCACAGCTTTTTCAGTTCTCTGGTAAGATCCAAGTATTTGTCTTTCTTTTCATTTTGTCTAATTTCTACTCTGTGGTCGGCCAGAATGGCAAAATCAACAAAATGACAAATTCTCTTTATTTTGTTAATTATCAATGGCCATAGGTTTCTAAATTCAAATGAAGATTACAGAACTCCATGTTCAAATTTACACATATTAATTCATTGATAATAAACACATAAACAAAATGAAAATAATATTATTATTATTATTATCATTATTACTATCATTATTCATGCAATTTTGTCACACCAGTGGTTTTTCACTAATTTTTGAATGATCTCAAGGACTCTTCAAAATATTCTTGCCAATTTTAACAGTGCTGTGGTCTTGATGGTCTCAATTCTTCCTTTAATCCTCGGTTCCCTCAGTCTCTTTTCTAAGCCTTTGGTGATCATTCCAAAAGCATTGTCATTGGTATAACTATCATCTTTATGCTCCACAGCTTATTCAGCTCTCAGGCAAGATCCAAGTATTTGACTATCTTTTAGCTTTCTTTTATTTTTACTTTATTGTCCACTGGAACAGCATCTGTTTGCATCTCAAAATCCCAGATAACTTTTTGCATATTATTTTCTTGAAAAGAATCTGGTTTGTGCATATATGACTTGTCAGCATAGCCAAATTTGAATCGCTTGTACAATTCCCGGTGGATCATCTTTTCCACCCAGTCATGCCTAGTCCTATATTCCTTTTGTGCCAATTTACTGCATTCACTTACAATGAGATTAAGTATTCCTTCTAAGTCACCCACATAACCTAAACTTAATATTCTTCAGTGTTTTATCAACAGCTTTAATGTTATTGGTTCTTATGGTATTATTGTGTGCTGTTATTATTAGAGATTCAGTTCTCTTTTCAGGTTTCAGCTCAGTTGGCTGGGACTGTTGAATACACACAGACTGCATCTCTGCAGAAGGGTAAGACCCTCCCCTGCCAATGAGTGTCCTGAATATGACAATAAATAATCTGGCGAGGTTCCAGTCTTAAAACTTTGGGAAATGTGGAGTACCCTTTCTTGCCATTTCTTCCAGGTCCACTCTGACCCAGATAGGGTCTTATCTATGTGTCAAACCGTTTGACATTTAAACTGTGTGCAAAGAAATGACAGATGCTAAATTGAATTGTAATAAATAGAACCATTTGATTATTCAACAGTGTGTAAACAAATGACTGATGTTTAATTGAACTGTTAGTGATACCTAATAATACTTGGAACAACTTACTTGTGTATAAACAAATGAGTTATGCTCAGTGTTAAATAGCAATACTTGAATCTCTTTAACTGTGTGCAAAAAATGAGCTCAGGCTCATTTAAAAATGTCATCAACAAAATGTGTTTACGAATCATACATTTAATATATGTATAAAGATGATTTGGCCTTAAGTAATCTACAATGGTTGATATGCCATAAAACCAAACAAAACCAAACCAAACTATAAATCTTCTGGTTTCCCCTTCATTTCTCTGTTAAAATCATCTTGTGTGCAATTTTCTTAGTTTGTTGCTTGAAGTATCCATACAGTTGTTTTTCTTCCTATATTTTTTCATTGTTATTCTTCTGTTTGTTCTTAAGTTATTTATGCGCATTATCATCAGTTTCTTTGTTCTATGATTCATTGGTCTAAATTCCTCCTTTGTCCCTTTTAAAAATGGTTCAGTATATCTTACATGTGGAACTGCTCAGGTATTTATTCTTTTGATGCTGCAAAGTTTGGTTTTGAGAAGTTTTCTCATTCTTCTGAGGAACTATTTATTTACGTTTTGTCTTTTATCTCTGTTTGATAGTGTCTGCTTCTAATATCTCCAGGTATTTGTAGTTTCCATTTTCTCCAAGATTTCTGATTGGACAGTTCTATTGCTTCCATTACTTCTCTTTTTTCTTTTTTTATAATAATCATGGTACATTTTTCTATGCCAAATTCCATTCCTACATCTTGGCTGTAGATTCGAATAGTTTGTAGAAAGGTTTCTAGTTCTTTTCCACTTTTGGCAAGTATCTTAATATCATCTATATACATAAAGTGATTTATCTTTTTCTGCAGCTTTGTAAATCTGTAGCCTCCAGTGCATTTTCCTAATAAATAATTGAATGGCATCATTGCTATGACAAAGATCCTGGCCTGTGGTAGCAAGAATGAGTCTCCCTGGAAGATACCCAGAGATTGTCCTTCTATTGTTAATTCCAGTTTCCAATTTTCCGTAGCTTTTGTGATTAAGTTTATGACTTACTTGGATATTTTGAATGTTTTGAGATATTCTATTGTCAAAGTTTGAGGGACTATATCATATGTCTTTTTGTTGTCAATCCATGCTATACCTACATTTTACAGTCTTATTTTTACCTTCTTGAGGATTTGCTGGTCTATATATAATAGGTCATATGTTCTTGTTCCTTTGTGACATTCTTTCTGTTTTCCTGGAAATGGTCCATGGCATTCAAGCAAGTAATATATCTCTTCTCTTATCAGTGAAGTTAGGTAAACATGTTATTGGTTTTTAGTTTCTTGGGATAATTCCTTTTTGCTGGTCTGTCTGGATCAAAGTAGTTTTCCCCCTCATCATCAAATTTTCAATCCCAAATTCCATTCCTATATCTTGGCTATCAACCGAAAAGGACATCAAAACGAGGTTAATGAAAGCATGGACAGTTATCAATAGGCTATCGATTATATGGAAATCAGACCTAACTGATAAAATGAAACGCAGTTTCTTCCAGGCAGCAGTCACATCGATACTGCTATATGGGTGCACTACATGGACGCTAACAAAACGGCTGGAGAAGAAGCTAGATGGCAATTACACAAGAATGCTGCGTGCAATCTTGAACAAGTCCTGGGGGCAACACCCCACAAGACATCAACTGTACGGCCACCTGCCTCCTATCATGAAAACTATTCAAGTTAGATGAACCAGACATGCAGGACACTGCTGGAGAAGCAGGGACAAACTCATAAGAGATGTACTCTTATGGAGCCCCACACATGGCCGTGCAAAAGCAGGACGACCAGCACGAACATACATTCAGCTGCTATGTGAGGATACGTGATGTTGTCCTGAAGACCTGCCAAGGGCAATGAACGATAGAGAGGAGTGGCGAGAGAGAGTCAGGGATATCCGTGCTACCAGCGCGACATGATGATGATGACTACAACTAATAATAACAATGCAAATTAGCTCATTAAAGTATAAGACTAAAAACAACTGGGTGGGGGAAAGTGATCCCCAGGGAGTTGTGCAAGAAATTGAAATTTGACAATACAAACAAATGGTATATGTACAACCCAGAATCTGTACTGGAGAATGAGATGTACAAAATTCTCTAGGATTTTGAGATACAAACAGATCACTCAATCCTAGTTAGAAAAGCAGACTTGATGATAGTCAACAAAAAAAAAAGAACCTGTCAGATAGTGGATTTTTCTGTCTCAGCAGACCCAAGAGTGAAAATCAAAGAAAGTGAAAAGAGAGATAAGTACTTAGACCTTGCCAGAGAACTGAAAAAGCTATAGAACATGAAATTGGCGATGATACCGACTGAAATTGGTATGCTCGGAACAATCCCCAAAGGCTTGGTGAGAGAGCTGGAAGAGTTAGTAATCAGAGGATGAGCAGAGACCACCTAGACTATTCCATTATCAAAATTGGCTAGAATACTGAGAAGAGTTTTGAAGATGTGAGGAGACTTGCTGTCACTTAGACTCCTGGGAAAGACTTATCAGCTAACACTTTTGTGAAAAACTCACAAAACAATAATAATAATAATAATAATAATGATTTTATTTGCTTTGTAGAAATCTGATAAAGCAAAAATAGAAAAACAAAGTTGAAGTTTTTTTTTTCCATTATTCAAGCAATTTTTAGAATGAAAATTATTTAATTTTGTTTCCCTAAATTAAAAAAAAAATCAATTATTATTCAATAACTGTAAAATAATCAATAATTATTCAAAGCTAATTGTTTCTTCCTAGCCTGATTTATGACTGAAATAGTTGAGCATTTTTCATTGGTGCTTGGATTTGGTGTTCAAAGCCAGTAAAAGCTAGAACTTAGAATGCCAATTTTCCAGGTAAGCAAGCATGCCCCACTCACTTGGAAGATTGGTATAACACAATCTTCTTATTCCCATCTCCTCAATTTGGTTTTGTGTAATATTAAACTAAGTTAGTGAATAACAATTACTCCATCTTCCTTCAGTCCTGCTGTCGTCTAATAAACTCAAGTTATTCAAATATGCTCCAGTCCCTTCCTGATCCTCTAATCAATATAAACTGTAAAGATGATTTGTATTGACAAAGCAGCTTAAACAGATTGTTTATTTTACTTCAGTTACCATTTGAGAAGAAAATGATTTGGTTTTTGTTTCTTTTGTGTTTAAATTCAAGTCAGACTATTTAGGATGATGTTCATATTAACTTTTTAATGACATCAAGTCTTTTCAGAACTGTAAATACGGATATTTTAAATAAGTAGATATGTGGGTTTTTTTTTTTTTTTAATTATCAAACAAGTCATCTATATTTATTTAGTTGGGATTGAAATGATTCATAATTTTAATAGTTGTGTAAATGTAAATTCCAACGATTATGAACAAATAATTAAATTTTTAATAACTGTGTGAAAATTTCAAAATCATGTTGATATCTATCTATCTATCTATCTATCTATTCTGTATATATTTATCTATCTCAGTCTGTTCATATCTATCTATCTATCTATCCAAAATATGAAAAAGTATTTGGGTTTCATTGATTCTCTTGAAACATTACAAAAATGTCTTTATGATCAATCCCTCAAGGGGCCTTGTTATTGGGGCTTAGAATATGCAAACTGTATCCCCTGCAGAGGAGTAAGACAACCCCTCCAAAATAGAGGTATCCTGGGTATGACATTAAACTGTATCTGATGGTGAGACTCCAGTTCTAGAGCTCTGGGGAGTGTGAAGTACCACTTTATTGCCATCACGCCCTGGTCTAATCTGACCAGGGGTGGTAGTATTTGTTAGGGTCCCATCTAAGGACCAAAAAGTTTTGTTTGCAAATCATTCATGGGCAAAAAAACTCTTAAGAAACAACTACAAAAAATGTAAATATAAATTTACCATGTACACAATTCTCTAACATCTCAGGATAAAATAACCCCAGACAACCAATCAAATGACATCTTCAGAAATCATTAAGCTTGGTGTCAAATCCCAACCTATTCAAAATTTGATATTCTTAGAATTACAAATAAATAAATAAATAAAAATGTTTGGTTGGTTGTTGTTTTATGGCATATCAACCCTTGTAGGTTATTTAATGCCAAATCCTGTTTTTATATATTGATATTTGTAAGCACATAGTTTGCTGGTGGCATTATTTTAAAATGATTTGTTAGACTTTTTTGTTTGTACACAGTTAAATGGCTTTCAGTATTCCTATCTTATGATTATAATTCTATTCAATATTAATCATTTCTTTACTAACAATTAAATGGTTTCAAGTATTGCTATTTAACATGAGTAATTCTATTCATAAAGTATTCTAATGTAGTATAAATAATTTGCTTACAACTGTATGGTTCCAAATAACAAATAAAATGATTTGTAAATGATTGAACAGTTCTATTTGACCCATAGATAAGACCTTAATGTATACTACAAATCCAGATCAGAGTAGACCTGGGAGTAATGGTACTGAAGGTGTGCTCCAAATTTTCCAAAGCTCCAAAACTTGAGCCTCAGATGCAGTTTAGTGCCATACCCAGAACAATCTTTTGGGTGGATCTTACCCATTTGCAGAGGTGCAGTTGACATATTCTACAGCCTCAGCCAAATGAAAAAGAGGAAGTACTCTATAATAAGCATGTAGTAGTTACCTTCCTTGCAAAATTGTAATAATCAGGGTGAGTGCAAATACAGATCCCACACTATTATCATTAAGTATTCCAGCTTTTTAAAGCTATTTTGTAAACAAAAATTTCTCTTTGATATCTCATTTGTGCTATGTTATAGAAACATACATGTATAAATAAGGTTGTTATAAAATAGATTCACAATATTTTGGTGGGGAGTTCCCAAGGCGTAATAGCTAACATGCTGGACATTAGCTTCAAAATAAGCCAATTTCAGCTTTAGTCATGCTAATATGTCCACTTTTGGACAAATGCCCTTAGGAAAGGCATGAACCCCCTTATCCCTCCAGCTATGGGTTAAATAGCATCAGTGCTGCTATTTAACCCATATCAATCTTCATGTATTGTTTAAATCCAAAACCATAAAGATGGTTTTGGCATTAAACAATACATGAAGATTGATATGTCATTAAAACAAAGAAACCAAATCAAATAAAACCACAATATTTTCATATCTTAAATTGAAAGCAAAATAAAGACAAAATTTCATGTTAACATCTAAAATTAAGTTTAAAACTCTTCAAAGGATCACAAAAATAATTTTGTTTTTTAAACACAATGTAGTCACTTGTTTATATTTCAATTAGTTATTTATTAACCTTTGTTTAGCTGAAGCACAAGGTCAGAAGAATGTGTGATTTTAACTCACCAACAATGGTCAGCCAGGATAACTTGTTAAGTATAATACCACATGAGACGTCCGTTTGTATTTCAATTAGTAATTTACTAAGCTTTTTGCTTAGATGTGGTACAAGGCCATTTGAAAGGGGCACCAAGTATGACTCTGACTTGCTTGTGAAGGTTTGCTAGTCTAGCTTGCTAACCATTACACCACCTGTTTGTATTTCAATAATGTTTGACTATTTCAAGCAACTGCTTTTAAAGTTGCTTAGCAGAGTCCATTAAGTTTTCAGAGTAATTTTGTTATTTGAATTTAATATTATTAACTATTTTTTATTTGTTTTCAAATTTTATTCATTTATTCTTTTGGTGGGTGGGGGAATAAGAATGATTTTGCATAGTGATAAATTTTTGTTGAACCGATTGCTTTTTTTTCAGTGTTATTGTGATGTTACTAAGTTATTCTGTTTCCATTCTGTGATTCAATCTCCTTCTTTGTATGCATTTACCAAGCTCTGCTTTGTTGTGGCACAAGGCCAGCAATATAGGGCACCCAGTGAAAATCAAACTCATTAGTAATTGTTTGGTTTCCTTGTTTAATGGCATATCAACCTTCATAGGTTATTCAATGCCAAAGCCATCCTTGTAGAATAGTTGGTTTGATTTGATTTCTTTGTTCAATAAAATATTGTAACACTATCTTAATGTTACAAGTTGACTGGTGTTATTAAATTAAATACTGAGGACTAATTGGATAATTTGTTGAAGATTAGATATAGTCTTTTGGTAAGGTAGTGTAGAAAAATATAATAATAATGTACACTGTGTGTGAAAGTGGGTCATGATGACAAGGACACCAGGATTGTTTACTGATGGGATGAAACCGCCGATCTGGGCTTTGATCTGGGTTTTGATTGACGGGTTAGAAACAAACAAAATTCTATTTCATATTCTTATGTCAGCCAAGTGCAAATGTATGAAAAATTACGGCTAAACGCCTGACACAAGGCCATTAAAACAATATTAGAATATTATCAGGTGGCTCACTAATCAAAGAAAAGTGGGGCGGAGCTTTTCCCTCCTGCCAAGGATGTGTAATGCAGGGCCATAGTTTTTGATTGGCTGTCCGGTTAAACATGGACCTCGAGGTGAGTTTTCTTTATCCCACCCCTGATGATTGTGCCCTGGGACCATTGGTCCAGTGTTTCTATTGGCTGGCCAATCAGAGCCATTTATTCAGGGGTCTGGACCCCCATAAAAGAAGATTCTGAAAAGAGTTGTTAAGAGATTGAAAGCTGGTTCCACAGACGGAAGACTAAAACCCCTTGTCACCCTCTTTGCCACCACTGCCGCATTACCCAGAGTCCTCAACTTGACCATCCCTAGCAACATTTGTTTGCTCAAAACGGACTCAGGGCTAGCTGTTATTGCCAGTCAACTTATCACCGAACTAAAGGCCCTTGTTGTTGTTGTTGTTATTGTTGTACATGATTCTTTTTATTGTCATTGTATAATAAATAAATGTTATTTACAACTGTTAACAAGTGTACCTGACGTATTGAATTAGTTGACCAGCTAACAGCACCGGTAAAATTGGCTGTCTTCTGACCCAGCCTGAACCAAGAGACGTCCGGATCAGTTTTTCCCCAACTTTCCCATGGGGCGAACAATGTAACGTGGACATGGAAATCTGGACAAGCAGATCCACCAGAAACTTTGACCTATAAGTGGCTCACAGTGCAACATGCACTTAGAGGACCACAATATCAACCTTTATTTAAAGCCAAAGCCATCCTTGTAGGAGAAAAGCAGTGGTATTATTTAACCCATAGCTGGTGGGAATAAAGGCAGTTCATGCATTTCCCTAAAAGTATTAGTCCATAAGTGAATGTTTGAAGTTTGAACTTGTTTACTTTGATGTTGCAGTCCAGCTTGTTAGTCGCTACACCTGGCCCAGTTGACTGGATGGTTTGGTTTCTTTGTTTAATGGCATATCAACTTTTTTTTTAGGTTATTTAATGCCAAAGCCATTCTCCTAGAAGAACAGTAGTGGTACTATTTAACCCATAGTTGGGAGGATAAGGGGGTTCATACCTTTCCCAAGGGTATTTGCCCGAAAGTGAACGTAATAGCATGACTGGAGTACGAACTCACTTACTACGATTCCGCTGTCCATCGCTTTAACCATTAAACCACGAGGACACCCCCAGTTGACTGGAGTTGTAGAAAAGACTGACCGCTTTTGAGCAGAGAGGTAAGACCCCCTACAATAAGTTTCCTGAAGATGACACCAAATCATCTGATTGTGAGGCTCGAATCTTGGAGCTTTGAGAAATGTGGAGTACCCATTCATTGTTATGACTCCAAGGTTCTCTCTAACCTGGAGTGGTAGCACCTGTTAGGGTCTCATCTATGGATCAAATAATGAATAATGTTGATTGGTTTGGTTTCTTTGTTTAATGGCAACTCAACCTTTGCAGGTTATTTAATGCCAAAGCTGTTCTTCTAGAAAAAGAAGAACAATGGTGGTGCTATTTAACCCTGTTACGAACCGACTTTCACTGGGACTGTGAAAACAAACACGTAACGAGAATAAAAAAAAAAATATATATATATAAAATTGCGAGAATGTCCCAAGGTTCAATAAAAAAAGGGTGAACTATGGGAAGGGAATTTCTCCAATATAAGACTCACGGTAAATCACAGCAGAATAAGCGACAAACACTCACAAAACCAACACAACACAATTTGAAGATTTAACAACAAAATTTTATTACAACAATAACAACGTATTTAGGGAAGTATAAGAATATATGAAAAAAAGGCTTTAAGAACAAAAGGGGATGGAACACTATTGTTACTATGTATGTATAGGAGTCTGAGACGAATCTTAACTCAAACAGATTTGCATGATAGACACATAGAGGCAAAAGAAATACGGAACTCACTGAGGGTTTAGGACTGGTTAATAATCTCTTATTTTTCTTTCGTTGTTTTTCTCTTTCGTTCTCTCTTTTTTTTTCTTTCTTTCCTTTTTCTCGAAGAAGCTTGCCACAAGGAGTTAGTTTTCTGCTGTTCTTTTTCTTAGTCACATTTCGGGTGTAATGAAACAGAACCCAGGGATGAATGTCGACGCCTTGAAGTCAAAACCGCTACTGCTATATATTCACTTTTGCCAGTCAGAAACCAAAAGTCCTTTTTTGACTCTTAGGGCCGAACACGTGGATGATAAGGTCACCCAAAGTTCACTCCAAGAGTTCAAGGCTAGCTAAGATGGGTAAAAAGTGGAAAGGGGTTGACGTGCAACTCCATTTCTTGTCGTCGTCTTTTTTTTCTTCCTCCTTTAGCCTCGAATCATGCGTGATTAGAAAAGGTTCATTTGGTGCCTCCTTTTCCAATTTTATTCTTCGTCTCGGAATAATACGGGTGAATGAAACACACCTTGTAATGTACATAGAAAATATATTTCTTCTATTTTTCTACCCCACGTAACACCTCCTCACCAAAAAAATGAAAAAGGATCGCTTGCGATCATTTTTCAAAATTCTACGGGGTAGAGTTGTGAGATTGAAGTTTTTCATAGTACTTAGTCTTCATGTATCTTACAATGTGTGCACTAAATATTTAGGCTCCTAAGTTATACTGCGTGATAAGGTATCGGCACATACGTTGTCAATGCCTCGAATGTGTCGGATGTCTAAATTATATTCTTGGAGGATCAGACTCCAATTAAGTAATCTCCTATTCTTACTTTTCATTCGGTGTAAGAAAGTAAGGGGGTTATGGTCAGTATATACAACGATCGGATAATATGATGAGGATGCATAAACATCAAAATGACGTAGGCTCAAGACGAGAGCTAAGATAGGGTTTTGTTTTCCCCTTTCGTAATACGATCTGATCGCATTAATATGACACAACTGTATTTTTTTTCTTCGGTCTGGGGTTCTTAGTACGTAGTTGAGATCACTAACTTTCCTAATTATTTCGTTGGGACCATGGAATCGGGCCTTCAGGGAATGACCGGATAAGGGCAACAGTACAAGTACTTTATCACCGGCTTGGAAATATCTGTGGACAGTATTTCGATCATATCGTATCTTCATCTCACTTTGGACTGTTTTAAGTCTCTTCCGTGCCAACTCACAAGTTTCCTGTAATCGGGTCAGAAAACGGGATACATATTCCAGTAAGGATTCGTTCGCGGGATTTCCTTGCAACCATTTCTCTTCCAGCATGGATAAGGGTCCACGCACAGTGTGTCCAAGTATTAGTTCGAATGGACTGAATCCTAGCGACTCTTGTGGCGCATCTCTCGTAGCAAACATGGGGAATGGAATACCTTCATCCCAATCTTTCTGGTGGTCGAGACAGTAGGCTCGAATCATTTTTTTCAGTGTAGAATGAAACCATTCTAAGGCTCCCTGGGATTGGGGATGATATGCACTCGACATAACCGTCTTTATTCCTAAAGAGTTCATGGCTTGTCGGAATACTCTGGAGGTAAAGTTGGAGCCTTGATCAGACTGCACTATCTTAGGCAATCCGATCATGGAAAAGAAATTAGTGAGAGATTTCATAATCTTTCCTGCGAATGTACTCCTCATTAAAATATCATCTTCAATGAGATACTCTGAGGGTACTTTGTTCGGTTCTTCTTCTAATAATGATCTTTCGAAGAGAGGAGCGATTTGGTCATCCTCTCTCTGTTCGACTGCTATGGATTTCTCTGTAACGGGCGCGACGTCAATTATTTTCTCCCGTGGGTTATGGTTTGAAGAAGGGGTCTGTTCGAGCATAGGGTTTAATCCTATCTCATGGCTTAAGCAAGTTTGGGAGAGGTCAATTATTTCATTCTCTTCGCTTTCCACTTTGGTAGTAGAATCTTCAGTCCTCTTCGCCTCTGCTCGGGTTACTACACATGGTAAAAGTGTTTCAGGATGTTCTCGTTCAATTTTTTCCGTCTCCTCCGAGACGCTCAGTTTCTCCACCATTCTTGGATGGGGTACCACTCTGTCTCCAGCCAAGTCGTTTCCTAGTAACATCGATATGCCTTGCATAGGCAGACTATCGACCACTCCGACGATTACAGTTCCGCATACTATTTCAGAATCGAGGGAGATCTGATGTAGCGGGACACTTGTGGGGTTTGAAGGTTTTTTAGGTAGTCAGTGGCTAAGGGCAAGGCTGTGTTGCCGTAAGATATCTGACTCCATATTTTGGTTATATTATTTTACCCCACGTTGACTGGCTGGCGCAATGCCTTGCCCAAAGAAGGTCCAAAAGAAATATACACAAGGAAAAGATAGGAACAGATAAAAGACGAAAACATTTCTTTCATACTTTCCTTTATTTACTTGGTGAATGAACTAACCAACGCTACGTCCCAAAACATAGCGTGGTGTCCAAAACACCAGACAGTAAAATCGGTGTTGTCGGTTCGACGTCACTACCCGAAAAGAGAGCGGTTCACAGAAAACCTGAGTATTTATTTCTCTTCACCGGCTCCAAATTCGCCACTCCAAAATCCTTCTAATTTTGGCGCGACCGCTTCCCATTGGCCACTTTACATTTTATTATTTTTCTTTTTTCTGATTTTAACCGGATGGATGCGTGGAGCCTTATGCGTGGCGACGCGTTTATACATTTTGTATCTGGCAGCCGACGAGTCAATGTCCGGTTGGGAGTTTTTACTGTTAATTCCTAAATCCCCACACACTAACAACATTTCCTCCTACTCCTTGTATAACCACCCGTTCGCCTGTGGCTGTCTCTGATTCACGCAGCATGTCGTCCCTAACCATTAGAGACTGGGTCGCTCCCGTGTCACGTAAGATTTTTATCTCGACTCTCTTCGTGGCGTCATCAACTGGGTGCACGTAGCCATTCGATATAAATGGTTTGTATTCCTCTCGGATTCGGCTCTCGGTCCTCTTATTGCTTTCCTTACGCGATGATATAAAACCGTGAGGTTTTATTTAGGCTACCGTTCTTATGCTCGGCACTCTTCCTCGCGTAACAATTCGCTGCCAGGTGTCCTGTTTTCCTACAGTAGTAGCACGTCAAATTCCTTCCTCCTTCCATATGTCGAGGGATACGAGAATGAGGAGTAGGCCTCTTATTATTCGGGCTGCTCGGTCGATGTAGATACGTTGTCTGACCAAGCCTCGCCCTCGAGCTAGTACTAGTCGTTATTCGGGGCTTTGCGCTCCTTCTATACTCAGATGGGTCCTCTGACTTATTCTGGTTTCGTTGGTGTGTCAGCGTGTATTCATCCGCTAGGGTAGCCATTTCATAACCTGTGTCGACCTGTCTTTCGTTTAGGAATGTCTTGACGTTGTCGTGTACGCACCATTTAAATTCCTCTATTAATACGAGTTGCCTTAATTTATTGTAGTCTGTTCCGACGCCTTTCGCCGCAATCCACCGGTCGAGATATGTTTCTTTCCGCCTGAAGAACTCGACGTAGGTTTGGTTTTCGCCCATTCTGTAGTCTCTGAACCTTTGCCTGTAGGCCTCCGGTACCATTTCATAACTTCTTAAAATTGCCATTTTTACAGTGTTGTAGTTGGCGCTGTCTGTAATTGAAAGGGAAGCATACGTTTCCAGCGCTTTGCCTTTTAATACTGTCTGTAGTAACGCCGGCCACGCTTCGATAGGCCACTCGAGATTCGAAGCGATTTTTTCGAAGTGTTGGAAATATTTGTCCACATCTTCTTCATTGAACGCGGGTACAAGTCAAATGTGTTTGGTGAGGTCGAAGTTATTTCGTTCCTTCTCGCGTCGTGTGCGTTCCTCTTCAAGTTCTTTGAACCGGGTTTCTTGGTTAATCCTTGCTAGTTCAATCTGGGCTTCAATTTTGAGCTTCTCTAATTCAATTTGAGCTTTCGAGAGTTCGGGCAAGTCTGACGCAAGGTCATCGAGAACACTTTTGTCGAAAATGTCATTATTGACCATATCTTCAGCAACTACTTTTATCAACTGTGTTTTTCGCATGGACCGTCTTACATCCAGCTCCAATTTTAACCCTACCTCTAAAATATGGTCTTTTTTCATCTTTATCAGATCACCGAACCTGGGAGATTTTAGGAAGGTATCTATCACGGACATTTTGACTTCTCTGTCTTATGCAGTTTTATGAGTGCACCGCTCCCTACTGTGAGGTCTTATAGAAAGGAGAAATAACCCGGACGAGCCCCCAATTCTGTTACGAACCGACTTTCACTGTGACTGTGAAAACAAACACGTAACGAGAATAATAAAATATATATATATATATATATATAAAATTGCGAGAATGTCCCAAGGTTCGATAAAAAAAAAGGGTGAACTATGGGAAGGGAATTTCTCCAATATAAGACTCACGGTAAATCACAGCAGAATAAGCGACAAACACTCACAAAACCAACACAACACAATTTGAAGATTTAACAACAAAATTTTATTACAACAATAACAACGTATTTAGGGAAGAATAAGAATATATAAAAAAAGGCTTTAAGAACAAAAGGGGATGGAACACTATTGTTACTATGTATATATAGAAGTCCGAGACGAATCTTAACTCAAACAGATTTGCATGATAGACACATAGAGGCAAAAGAAATACGGAACTCACTGAGGGTTTAGGACTGGTTAATAATCTCTTTTTTTTTCTTTCGTTGTTTTTCTCTTTCGTTCTCTCTTTTTTTTTCTTTCTTTCCTTTTTCTCGAAGAAGCTTGCCACAAGGAGTTAGTTTTCTGCTGTCCTTTTTCTTAGTCACATTTCGGGTGTAATGAAACAGAACCCAGGGATGAATGTCGACGCCTTGAAGTCAAAACCGCTACTGCTATATATTCACTTTTGCCAGTCAGAAACCAAAAGTCCTTTTTTGACTCTTAGGGCCGAACACGTGGATGATAAGGTCACCCAAAGTTCACTCCAAGAGTTCAAGGCTAGCTAAGATGGGTAAAAAGTAGAAAGGGGTTGACTTGCAACTCCATTTCTAGTCGTCGTCTTTTTTTTCCTTTCCCCCTTTAGCCCCGAATCATGCGTGATTAGAAAAGGTTCATTTGGTGCCTCCTTTTCCAATTTTATTCTTCGTCTCGGAATAATACGGGTGAATGAAACACACCTTGTAATGTACATAGAAAATATATTTCTTCTATTTTTCTACCCCACGTAACAACCCATAGCTGGGTGGGATAAGGGGGTTCATACCTTTCCCAAGGGTATTTGTCCGAAAGTGAACATAATCCTATTCACCCAACCCCTCCACTCAGGCAGGATATGACACAAGGTCAATTTTTAAGTGGAGTTTAACAGGTTTGAATTCAAAGTTTTCCTTCTCCTAGACTAGTTGCCTCACCAAGGCTGAAGAACCTAGTCTGCCCTACTATTTACCCATAGCTGGAGGGAGAATAATTGGATTCATATCTTTCCCAAGGGTATTAGTGCTATGTGAAATGCTATCAGTCTTGTCCAGGATTTGAACTCGTGTCGCCGTGTCCATTTCCTACGACGATAACCATTACACCATGGGCACCTCCGAAAGTGAACATAATAGTGCCATTGGAGTTTGAACTCACTTACTACGATTATGTAGTCCATTGCTTTAACCATTACACCAACAGGACACCCTTTGAATAATATTGAATAGAATTATTTGTCTTAAATAGCAATACTTGAAACCATTTAACTGTACATAAACAAATGAGCTCTGGCTTGTTTAAAAATTCTTACCAACACACTATTCGTTTACAAATCATAAAAATTTGATGTATATGAATAAACAGGATTTGACATTAAATAACCCATGAGGGTTGATAGGCCATAAAGCACAACCAACCAACTTTTACATCACAAGAATTCCCACCCTTGTCAAAAGGATATTTTCAGAATATATCATACTAACAACCCTGTTACATGATAGGCAATTCACTTTCCAACATAAGCAAGTATGACCTACTCGATAATCCTTTACTCTTTGTAAAACTTCTGATCTCAGAGATCACGAAAGAACTGTTTGTCTCATCCACTCAAGTGGATATCTATGCTCAAACAGAAAAGATTAATCCCACCAACATTTCTTCTCTCAGGAATTCAATGAAATGTATAGTAAATTAGTTCAATCAATCTCAGTTGTTTTTAGAGAAAACATTTTATCAAATATATTACGGTGAGTCAAAAGTTTTGCAATATTATAGTAATATGAGACACATTTCAGAAGCTCTGGGTGCAATTGATGCAGTTGTGAAAGTGATGAAACACACTGGACTGTGAGAAGACAAGCTTGCCTGTCATTCTCCAAGTGCTGCTCACTAGATTTGTCTCTATGGCTTGAAGCATAGCCTTGGAATCTATGGTTTTATACTGACTTAACCTTGTCTGATCATTGAAATTCTTGCAATCTAAGCAAAATTTCTTCAGCCATCTAATTATGATCAACTACATCTTCACCTTTTGCACAACAAATGTTTTTGATTATTTCAGTTTGCTTA
The DNA here is from genome assembly GCA_963585895.1 of Sepioteuthis lessoniana. Classification (NCBI taxonomy): domain Eukaryota; kingdom Metazoa; phylum Mollusca; class Cephalopoda; order Myopsida; family Loliginidae; genus Sepioteuthis; species Sepioteuthis lessoniana. The sequence goes on along the minus strand of OY757915.1, from coordinate 69,623,289 downwards.
CTTGCAGTCAACTGGGCTGAATTCTATTTGACCCATAGATAGGACCCTATCAGGTACTACCACTCCAGGCAAGAGTGGACCTGGGAGTGATGGCAATAAAAATGGTACTCTGCATTCACTAAAGCTCCAGCATCACCATCAGATTGTTTAGTGTCATACCGAGGACACTCACTTGGGTGAGGGTTTTACCCCTCTGCAGAGATGCAGTCGGTGTATTCTGCAGCTCCATGTGACTGGGTTGTGGAAACCTGTTGCTCAGACTCCAATAAAAAACCATCAGTTAGAACTAGGATAAAAAATTCAAAAGGAGTAAAATAATAATGATAATAATAATAATATGGATACATACACAAACCAGAATTGATGCGGGAGAATGAGATGGTCAAAATTCTCTTGATTTTTGAGATACAAACATATAACCTAATCCTGGCCAGAAGATCAGAGCTCATGATAATTTACAACAAAAAACAAAGAAAACTTGCTGGTGGATCACTGAGTGAAAATCAAAGAAAATATAAAGAGAGACAAGTATTTGGACCTTGCCTGAGAACTAAAAAAAGCTATGGAACATGCAGATGACAGATGACAAAAAAAAAGAGAACTTGCTGGTGGACCATTAAGTGAAAATCAAAGAAAATATAAAGAGAGACAAGTATATGGACCTTGCCTGAGAACTAAAAAAGCTATGGAACATGCCGATGACGGTGATACCATTTGTAAATGGTGTACTTGGAATAGTCCCTGGAGGTTTCGTAAGAGGGCTGGAAGAGTTGGAAATCAGTGGATGAGCTGAGACCATGGAAACTATAACATTGCTAAGATTGGCCAGAATACTAACCTGAGTCCTGGAGACCTAAGGAGACTTGCAGTCACTCAGACTCCAAGGGAAAAACCATTAGCTAATTCTTGTGTGAATAACTCACAAGGAGTAAAAATAATAATAACTTAAAATGATCAATGTCTGCATATGTGTGAAAGTGAATACATAAGTTTGTAATTGTATACATTTATGTGAATGTAAAGGTATTTGATTCTATTCTTGGCTAATTTATCATTTAATCTTCTTTTCAGATCCATCATGTTTTTTATCCAGTGATCTAAGAGTCAGTTGAATTCGCTTACAAAAAAACACACACCTGGGCAGACAGTCCCAGTGACATCAAAAAATGACAAATGCTTGGTCTTCTCAAAATAATAATTACTTTTTAATTAAACATCACTAATTACATTTGTAGATAAAAATATTTTTGCATTGTTGCATTTTTTTTTTATTCTAGCGATTTGAAAATATTTCTATTTAGCCTTGCTTTTTTATTCAGAATTTATCAGCACAGCTTGCTGGGGCTGTAGAATACACCAACTGGATCTCTGTAGAGGAGTAAGATTCCCCCAACAAGTGTCCAGGATATGATATTAAACAATCTGATGACAAGGCTCCAGTAATGCTGGGGCTTTGGAGAATGTGGAGTACCCTTTCATTACCATCGCTCCCAGGTCCACTCTGGCCTGGTGTGGTAGCACCTGATATATATATATCTATGGGTCAAATAGAACTATTTGATCATCTAAACTGACTGCAAACAAATAGTTTATGCTAAACTGAATTGTTAGAAATAGAACTCTTTGATCATTTAACTGTGTGTAAGTAAATGACTGTTTAATTTAATTGTTAATGATACATAGCAATATTTGGAACCATTTAACTGTGTGCAAACAAATGATTAATTGTAAATATAAATATTCATATTAGATAGAAATACTTGAAACCATTTAACTGTGTACAAAAGAATGAGCTCCGGCTTGTTTAAAAATCTATCTACAAAATGAGTTTACAAATTAAATATATATAAAAACAGTATTTGGCTTTAAATAACCAACAGTGGTTGATATGCCATAAAACCAAACCAGACCAAATCATATATATCTAATGCATATATAAAAATAGGATTTGGCATTAAATTGTCAAGAATGGTTGGTTGATATGCTATAAAACTAAACCAAATTTCTGAATTCATGTACCTGAAGCCAATATCTCAAATACAGAGGTAGGCAGAAATGCTGACCAATATAATCTGGTCCTTTATTACTGGAAATATGTTAGTATTTTTAAATGATAGACTAGCAGTACCAATTAGTGTCTGATTGTCTAGAAGAGTTTAAAAAGGTTCAAACTATTAAAGTGTGAGCTAAGTGTGATTGACAGTTTGAGCTCAGTTGAAAGCTTGGCTTTTATTGGACAAAATCAGATGATTAAAATTATTTGAGTTTAGAAGTAGATAAAAAACTTTACTTTCATCAGCTAAAAATTGCCAAAGCAAATGAATCTAATTTCCACCTATACTCTAATCTGATTGGCTCTCTGGTATGCACTCACAGGCAGGTAATGTATGCAGAGTGAAGTCATTGAGGAAATAATAAAGTTATGTGTACATAAAAATGTGGCCTTGTTATTCCTCCTGATGATACAGTGCTGAAGAAAAGCAACAACTAATGGGGAAAGAACAAGATGACACAACCAGTGACAGGAGGAGACAACAGAGAGAAAGTGAATGAACATAAAAGAAGAGGTGATGTAATAGCATCAACTTTCTTTTCCTAGTCTTTGATTCTCAAATTCATGAAACGGTTTTTGTTGTTTTTTCTGTATTTGGCTTTTTACGTTTTAAAAAAAAATCTGTGTTTGTTTTTCAAAGTTAACCAAGAAGGACTATTATGGCTCATACAAGAGAGTTATTAACCTCTTAATTTGTGTTTTCCTATTGTTGTTCTTTCATTCATTGAAGGCAAAAGAGGTTCCCAATGCCTTTTCTATCAAACTTCCTCTTTTCTCCAGTTTGTTATCTATTCAAGTCTTCTTTTGTTTTACCTTTTTTATAAAATGAAAACCATTTTCTTTATGTTACCTAAATGGGAGAAAATGTTACCAAAGGGTAAGCAAACAGGAGCAGTGTTTATAACAATAATCATGTTCAAATATTAAAAGACCACTTTGAAATAGAATGGACAGATTTGGGGTGACACATAAACACCTAATTAAACAAACTGTCAGGTTATATTTGCGAGATGTGTCACAAGTATAAAATAAAGTTTGGAGGCAGTACATGTTCCTCGCAAGTAATTTCCCTAACAAAACAAAAACAAAATCTGAATAACTATAAAATAAAGGTTTATTATTCAGCTGGAATATCGTACCAAAGAACTCACAATGTTGTTGTTGTCGTTGTTGTGGTCGATTTCGCCTTTGGTGTAAGTGGAAATGGCAATGTCTTTGCTAGACAGTGTGGCGTCTCTCGTGTTTTGGTGGGTGAGGGAGCAGTCCAGTAGCATAACGTAGGTTCCTTGTTGTTAGCGGTGAGACCTCTGTTGAATTGGTCAATCGCTTTCTTTTTATAACTCCTAAGAGGATCAAAACGGGTATGAATGTTTTTTTTGAGAGGAAAGTACTTGATTGGTTAAAAAATCTATGGGTGCGAATTTTGTATATTGTAGTTTGGATCCTTTTTTTTCTAGAATGTTCTAATGTTTGTTGATTGGCTTAAAAATCTATGGGTGCGAATTTTGTGTATGTTGTTTTGATCCTTTTTTTCTAGAATGTTCCAATGTTTGTTGATTGGTTTAAAAATGTGAGTGCGATGTTTGTGTATGTATATGAAATTTACGCTACAAAACGACTGATCAAGGAGTCACAGCTAATCTGAAACACAACCTATCCATACTTAACCAATATCTTCTAAATGGAAAGCTCAGTGTCAGGTATCTATGATAGCAGAGATTATATAAAGGTCAGTTGAAGACACTTGGAAACTAAAGAGTAATTTTCATTCAATGAGTGCATATGCTACATCACCAGTTCATTTTTTGTTGGTTCTTTTGTAGATTATCAATTCTTTTAAAAATATTCACAAAAACCTTTGTCCTGATGATGATGTAGGGTTGAAACTAGTTAAGAGCAATCACAATAAGTAACTATAAAAGTAATATTCTTATTGATTTGGTTTGGTTTGGTTTCTTTAGTTTAATGGCATATCAACTCTTTGTAGGTTATTTAATGCCAAAGCCATTCTCCTAGAAGAACAGTAGTGGTACTATTTAACCCATAGCTGGGAGGATAAGGGGGTTCATACCTTTCCCATGGGTATTTGTCCGAAAGTGAACGTTATAGCGCGACTGGAGTTCAAACTCGCTTACTACGATTCCGCAGTCCATCGCTTTAACCATTACACCACGAGGACACCTCTTATTGATTTGGTTTTGTTTGGTTTTATGGCATATCAACCATTGTAGGTTATTTAATTCTAAATCCATTTTTATACATATAAAAAGTTATATTTCAAACAATTCAGTTTGGTATAAGTAAAGTTTTTGTTTACACTCAGTCAAATGTCAAAACAGTTCTATTTCAAGCAGTTAAGTTTAGCATACAAAAACAGTTCCATTTCAAACAATTCAATTTAGCATAAGTATACAGTTTAAATGTCAAAACAGCTCTATTTCAAACAATTTGGTTTAGCATAAGTATGCAGTTTAAATGTCAAAACAGTTCCATCTCAACCAATTCAGTTTTGCATAAGTACACAGTTTAGTTCTATTTGACCCATAGACAGGACTCTATCAGGTGCTGCCATTCTGGGCCTGAGTGAACCTGGGAGTGATGGCAATGAAGGATTCTTATTTGTCTTATCCTGTTTGTTCATCTTTAAAATATATATATATAAGATGATTGAAAAATACCTTCCTGTTATTCTTTCTTCTCATATTTTTTTCTAGTAAAAATTATAGTTAAGAAATAAATTATAAGAATTTTGAAATAAGGAGTTACTTTTTATTCACATTATATATATATATACTGCACTATATATATATATATATATATATATATATATATATATATATATAGTGCAGTGCAGCTGACTCAGGAACTTTCTTTATTATTATAATAAGGTTCTCAAGTTTAATATGAATTGTCTCTTTAGACATTACCAATATTCCCATGAAAAAATGCTTATTCACTTCAGCACATTATTGATAATGAATAATACAAAAAAATAAACTTCTTGAAAAATATCTGAAATTTTTTTTAACAGATTCTGAAAAAAAATGCTTATACAATTATTAGAATAAAATTAATTTTAGGAATCATTGTTTTTTTTCTTTTTACAGATCTATCAAATGCAGAATATCTGTCCTTTCATACAGTTTCCTTCAACAGCAATTTTATATCTGTCCACTTGAAATAACTGAATATCTATTTTCTTAATGTCAGTCAAATTTCAATAGATTATACACAGTATATCTTAGCCCGCCTACTTACGAAGTACTGCTTTATCAACAGGACTTAGAATATGCTGACCCTATCCTCTGCAGAGAGGGAAAGACCTGTCCCCAAAAAGGGGTGTTCTGGGTATGATACTAAACGGCATTTGATGATGAGGCTCCAGTTCTGGAGATTTGGGGTGTGTGAAGTACTCTTTCATTGCCATTACTCTCAGATCCACTCTGACCTGAAGCGGTAGTACCTGTTAGGGTCCCATCTATGGGTCAAATACATCTGTTTGGAAATTATTTGTATTCAATAGGAATGCCATTCTCTAACTTCTTGGCAAGATTACATGCTGTTAAAATAAATCAATGTTGTTAATCATTAATATTCGGTTTTATTCACAGATTTGTAAAAGATATAATATAATATAATATAATATAATGAGAAATGATATGAGTGACCTTTTTGGTTTAAAATCATACCCAACATGATTTAAAGGATTAACTTGTAATATGAAAGGATATAAAATCATAAAGTCAAATTCATGCCATTTTCTTCATAAATATCAGTTAAATTTTCAAGGAATAATTTGATAAAAGTTCATTGCATTACAAAAGTGCTATCAGTTGAAAAGAGAAAAAAAGAAGAAAAGTAATGCATGCATATCCTTTCTTTTCCTTTGACATAGAAAGGATACAGATCAGTGAGCTTCATTAGTTTTGAAAGTTTTACATCAGGAAAGTCTTACTTCCAGGTCTTGGCAAGGTTTTATAGAAAGAAGGCAGTTACCCATGCAGCAAATATTTACTTTCCCCACCAATGTTATCCAAGGAACAGATGAAAGGCAACAGAGATTGATTGATTGAGGGACTGATTTTAATGCCATGTCAACCAGTTTAGAGCTATTTCATGCCTACAGGTTAGGGAATCACATTCATTCTACATTCATGCTTATGTTTTTTGTGTAGTTATTTCTTCAGAGATTGTTTATTCACATGGTCCAATCAAATATCAATAATTTTCAAACAGATCTATTTGAGTCATACAACAGGTACTACCACTCTGGGTCAGAGTGGACCTGGTAGTAATGGCAATAAAGGTGTACTCCAAACTTTCCAGATTTCTAGAACTGGAGCCTCATCATCAGATACAGTTTAGTGTCATTCACAGAACAACCCTTTTGTTTGGGTTCTTACCCCTCTACAGAGGATTCAGTCAGCACAAGTATGCTGTTTAAGTGTCAAAACAGTTCTATTTCATCCAATTCAGTTTAGCATAAGTACACATGTAACATGGTTATATGTACCTCAGTAAAACCCAGTTTAGCATTAGTACATAGTTTAGTTCTGGTGACAGGGAGGATTTTGTCACATATTACTTGAACAAAACTGAATGATTGATTGATTCATTTTAATAGCAGATCAACCTGCCAAGAGTTATTTTATGCTTACAAGTTAGGGAATTGTATTCATTGTATATTTATATTTACATTTGTGTAATTGTTTCTTCAGAGTTTTTGTGTGCAGTTTTATGATATCAAGTATTCCTATCTAATGCAAATAATTTGCACACACTTGTATGGTTTCAAGTATTTTTATCTAATACTAATAATCTATACACAATTATATGGTTTAAAGTAATTCTATTCAGAAGCTATCATTTGTTTGCACATAGTTACATGGTTTCAAGAAGGTAATAATAATAATCCTTAGTAAACAATTATAGCTTCATGTAACTATTCCTAATACAAACACTTTACAGTTATATGACATCAAGCAATACTAATAATTTTCAATTAAGATCTATTTGACTCATATGTTGGACTCTAACAGGTACTATCACTCTGGGTCAGAATGGACTTGGGAATAATGGTAATAAAGGAGTACTCCACACTCCCCAGATCTCTCGAACTGGATCCTCGCCATCAGATACAGTTTAGTTTCATACCCAAGACACACCTTTTAGGATAAAATTAGCATATTTTAAACTACACTGACAGGATGGAAAAAATTGAAGACAGCATTGATTTTCTCTTGGTTTACTCCTGAAATAAATGGGTATAACTGCAAAGGAGCAAAGATTTGAATTCAGAGTTATCCTTCTCTAAGGATAGTTGCCAATTAAGGCTAAAGAGTCAAATCTGCCATTTAATCTATGGGGAAAGAAGTGATTGGTTTATGCCTTTCCCAACTGTGTTACCATGTTGTGAATATAGGTACCTCAATTGAGATTTAAGATTTGGCTTGATCTTAAGATACTAGCCTTGTAACATATCCAGGTCCAAAAATACGACTAAGATATGAATACGTGAAATGTACATATTCATACTGATACGGAAAACGTTCACAAATGTTCATAATCTTAGGAATCTGAAAAACACGAAATTGGTTTACCTTTTTGAGTTTAAGGTTTTTTGACATGAGGAGAGAGACACAATTTCTTTCTATGCTGACTTTTCCATCTGACCCCACTACATGCGGCACATTTTGTAGACCCCAACTGGTCCCGCCTCGGCGAGACCAAAAAATCGACTACCTTCCTCTAGATTCGAATCTCAACTAACTGTTTTTTTTTTAAATTCCAAAATCCTCAGCGCTTCCGGGCATGATGTCACTCACGTCCCCGATCTCATTTCCTATCTGGGGTTTTTATTGTGACATCTCTGATTGTCACATCCGCCCCGGACACATGAACAACTGCACTCAACTAACCCATGCAGTAAGTGAAAGGTTCTCAGCCTAACTAAACCGAAAGGCAAGATATATAAAATGAAAAATGATAATATAAAAAAAAATCCCTCCGCAATTATATTACAGCCTTCAAATATTAGAAAATCACAATCCAACATTATAGCTGAGGAAGATATAGATGACTGCCCATTTAGTGATGTAAGTAAAGTTAGTAACCATAGTCGAGGGTGACCCAAAGGCTCCCTCTTCAATAGCTACTACACCGAGGTGCTACTCCTTTCCTTGGATTACTCCACTTCACCCTTGATAAATACCTTATAATGCTGAATATTAGGCTAGAAGGTATCAAGTACCATTTTTTGAATCTTTGGTATGACTCAACCTGGGATTGAACCCTGGTATCCTGGGCTACTGGTGAACACTCTACTTAATTACACAATTATTACATTGCAATTGAATATTAACTTTATTTCTATTCATATTTACCAACACCTCCGCTAGGGCAGGATATGACATAAGGTCATTTTTTTTAAGCAGAGTTTAACAGGTTTGAATTCAGAGTTTTCCTTCTCCTAGACTAGTTGCCTCACCAAGGCTGAAGAACCCAGTCTTCCCTACTATTTACCCATAGCTGGAGGGAGAATAATTGGATTCATACCTTTCCCAAGGGTATTAGTGCTATGTGAAATGCAGTCAGTCTCGTCCAGGATTTGAACTCGTGTAGGCGTGTCCATTTCCTATGACGATAACCATTACACCACAGGCACCTACTTTAACTTTATTACTATTAATCATGACTTTGTATGTAAGCAAATAATTATCGCACTTTTAAAGTCAGTTCAAAGATAACATGTAACATGTACCCCAGTAAAACCTATTATATGTTATCTAGAGAAAAGTTGGGAACTGCCAAGTAACCCTCATTGTCCTAAGAGATGCTATGAAAGGAAATTACTCAGCATGGCACCCAGTCAACCTAATGAGTTATGGGAAAGAAGATGGGAACTGCCAAGTAACTCTTACTGTCCTAAGAGTATGAAACCATGAAGGCCTAATAGATCATTGGAAACACTCATCCAATCTAAAAAAAATGACTTTGCTTAAGTTATTCAAATTACAAATAGCTTGAAATTATTAATTGTGGTTTTCCAGGATTTTATTTATATTGTAAAATTTAATTTCATCTAATTCTGACAGGGATGTGCATGAAAGAATAGATTATACAAAATAGTTGAGTTTTAAATTTAATAATTTTAAATTGATATAAATGAAATACTGAGAAGGAAACATTCTGAGAATTGAATCCTCGAATCAAGAAGAAAAGAACCTCTGTATTCCTTAGACTTTGAAAATAAGTCCAAGGGAAAAAAAGGCTGGTACTTTTTTCTTAATTAGTTAAATAAAAAAAGAAGATACAAAAAGGAATGGTTGTGATTCTTTACTTTGACCAAATCAAAGAAATTTGTTAATAGCCTGGAAACTTTATTTCTACCAGTCTACTAATATTTGATGATGGTAAAGTTTTTGAGAGGATTTCAAAGAAATCTCTTAAAGATTTAGAAAAAAAAGTGGTTTGGCTTACTCCTTTGTACTAAAATAATGTCTTTAATGACAAGGCTTTAAGCTATAATAGCCTGTACGTATTTAATTTCCTTGAAGTTTAAAAAATATCAATGGCAAAAGTGTTTTCTTACCAATTTGCACAAAAAAACTTTTTGAGAGAAAGAGAGAGAGGGAGGGGGGGTCAATTGAGAGAAAAGAGTAGCGAGGGGTAAAAAGAGGCAGCAAGAAAACTGTTGCAAGAAAAAGAAAAAGGTTGTGAGAGACAGAGAAAGGTAGCAAGAGAAAGAGAGAAGAAGAAAGAGAGAGAAAGAGGTACCATTGAGAGAAAATGGTAGCAAGAGAGAGAAAAAAGATGCAGGAAATAGAAAGAGGGACCAAAAATAAGAGGCAGCAAGAGAAATAGAGAGATAGCATGAGAGAGAAAAACATAGCAAGAGAAAGAGGTACCAATTTAGAGAAAGCAGTAGTAAGAGAAAAGAGGAGGCAGCTGGAGAAAGAAAAAGGTACCTATTATGAGAAAGAGGCAGCAAGAGAAATAATGAGGTTAAGAGAGGGAGAGAGAGAGAGCAAGCAAAATGAAGAAAGTTGGTTTAAACAAGACAATAAATCTAAGCAGTCTGACTCTATTTTTTTGGAAAATTAAATTTCAGTAATTTGAAAACTTCATTTAATGTTGCCATTGAGAGGATAATCTTTTTATAAAAATAGTAAAAATTAAGAAAAATAGATTTGTATGTTTAGATATATGAAATGTGATAAAAAAATATTGAAATGAAGGTTTAAAATTTTTCTATTAAAAAAATTTAAAACTAAAATGGAGTTGAGTTAAAGTTGAGTAACTTATATAATAAAGTGACGATGTGTAGATGTCTATATCATAGCACAGTTTTACACTCTGTCAAAAGGGAATTTTAAGTAGTGCTTCAAATAATATGTTGAATGCCAAGAGGACTATTCTGAAAAAAATTTGTTTCATTCATTGTCTATTTCTATTTTCGTAAATACAACTTCAGTCTATATATTTTTTATAGTAACTTCTCTAAACTTTTAACAATACACCATTAAACTACTGACATCACAATGTTTGTTTACATGAAGTGGATTTAGATTAAGCTCCAAAAATATCTAATGCTAGTTGGGTTTGGTTTCTTTGTTGAATGGTATATCCATATTTACCGACCCCTCCGCTCGGGCAGGATATGACACAAGGTCAATTTTTAAGCGAAGTTTAACAGGTTTGAATTCAGAGTTTTCCTTCTCCTAGACTAGTTGCCTCACCAAGGCTAAAGAACCTAGTCTGCCCTAATATTTTACCCAAAACTGGAGGGAGAATAATTGGATTCATATCTTTCCCAAGGGTATTAGCGCAATGTGAAATACAGTCAGTCTCGTCCAGGATTTGAACTTGTGTTGCTGTGTCCATTTCCTACAATGATAACCATTACACCACAGGCTCCTCCATGGTATATCAGTCTTTAAGGGTTATTTAATGGCATATCAGTCTTTACATGTTATTTATTGCCAAAGCCATCCTTGTAGAATGACAGTAAGGAGGTAAGTGGCTGTACAACTGCTGTTTTTGTGAGGTGCAGCTTTAATGGTACTATTTAACCCAAAGCTGGGTGGGATAAGTGAGTTCATACTTTTCCAAAGGATATGAGTCCAAAAGTCAATGTAATTGCTCAAGAGGAGTTTAAGTTCACTAACTACAATGTCACTGTCCAGCACATCAGCCACAACAGCATGAGGACTCCCCACTCCCTTTAATGTTATTGATTACCTTTCTCGAATAACCATATTTACCAATCCCTCCGCTCGGGCAGGATATGACAATTTCTAAGTGGAGGTTAACAGGTTTGAATTCAGAGTTTTCCTTCTCCTAGACTAGTTGCCTCACCAAGGCTGATGAACCTAGTCTGCCCTACTATTTACCCATAGCTGGAGGGAGAATTATTGGATTCATACCTTTCCCAAGGATATTGGTGCTATTTTAAATGCAATCAGTCTCGTCCAGGATTTGAACTCGTGTCGCCGTTTCCATTTCCTATGATGATAACCATTCCACCATGAACACCTTTCTTGAATAACAGAGAATTAAAAAAAATCTCTCGCAGAAAATGTAGGACAAAGATGAGTTCAAGGCACTTCATAATTCCAGAAATAGTTAAGGACCTCCTAGATTTAATAATGGCCACTGCTTCTTAATTAGAGCACAACTTTTCAAAACCCAAATGAAAATAAATATAATCAAAAAGTGTTCTTTATTTGTTTGGAGTAAATTAATAATTTTTATATCAATTACTTAATATCTAACTGAAAACAGTCAAAATATTATGATACAGTAATGCTGATTGGCTGCATATATATATACATATATATTATGATATCATATCAATAGATTCTATAGATATATTTAAGCAGAATTATCCAAATTGAGTGCTCAATGTTAAAGTTTATGATATATCTAAACATATTATCACGTGGTCTCCCACTGAGACAATGAAAATAAGATTACTACTATCTTAGTGTTCGAATTAACAGTGGCAAGCCATCAGAGAATGACTGTTAAGACATCATAGAAATGTGGGTCAATCCCAAAGTAACAAACCCAGGTCAGAATGGAAAAACAGATGTTTGTACTTGGCGACCTGATGAATAAAGAATGGGATACGGGGTGACATATAGTAGCCCTAAAGGATCGCCTGGCCAGGGGGAAGAAGAGAGAAGCCAAATGATTGGCTGGGACCCTAAAATGGAAGTGGGGACTCCTTCCCGTCAGCGGAAATAGATAATAAGAAAGTTAGTTGTTGGACAGGGTTCGTGGCGGACGGAACTAAAGCCAAGTACTCCGGGTAAAAGAAGACTAAAAGAATATCTCGGACACGAAGGAGCCATTTCTTCAAGCCAGTACTAAAAATAGCATAAAGTCTATTAGCCCGTAAAAGAGGAAATATTCTCCACAGGAACTCCATCGAAAAAAAAGATAAGTAAACTTTGAGACCGTTTCTCCTTATACCCAATTTTATATAGCCCCTCTCTCTCTCTCAATTTGAATGAAAACAAAAGAAAAGAAAAGAAGAAAGACATTTATGTTCATGGACTATTCATTTATGATATATTTGACACATTGAATGTGTATATCTATGTGTAGTAAAAGATTGATATATTTTAATGTTCCCACGTGCTTGAAGTTGTTATTTGCAGCGTTTGCTACGAATTTGTTATGTCATATTTCTTTTTCAACTTCTATTCGCCTTATGATATGCTCGCTTAAAATTGTCCTATTAATTCCTTTAAAATATCACACGGGAAACCGGAATTGCCGACTACTTTAACTAATATTATTACGTCTAAACCTAGAGGTCCATATTTTCCATTGTTCTTGGGGAGGAAGACTAGTGGCCTTGGTGGGTGTGTGTATAGTGTGAAATTTGGAAACCCCTTGCCAGCGGCGGTCAGTCTAGCCATAAATTAATCCCCCACATAATATGCCAGTTCCTATATGCCCGAGAAAAAACTCTGAACGAGGACTTATTCTACAAGGGATCAAGTGCCAGTCTGCCCCGTCTTCACACGTGCGAAAATAAAGTCCCGTTTTGGGATTTTAAACAATTTGCTGTCACAATATATAAATAAGTTTATGATATATCTAAACATATGTATATAAGCTTTTGTATTTATCAATAAGTAAAAAGAAAATCATTAAGTATATTCCATAATAAATTTATTTCGTCTGTTTGATGGGCTCATCAGATGTATTTGAAAAAAATTCTCTTCTTTTTACAGTTAACTTCAGGGAATATTTTTTTATAAATATTCAAATCATGACTCATGAATCTTTACATGAAATGAAAATGTACCCCAAAGTTAACAGTAAAAAGAAGAGAATTTTTTTCAAATACATCTGCTGAGCCTATCGAACAGGTGAAATAAATTTATAATGGAATATGCTTATTGATTTTCTTGTTTCGCATATATATATATATATATATATACATATATATATATATATATAGTGTTTGTTTAGGCAGTAGATTTTCTTGTAGGCTTATTTTATTTAAGATGACAGATAAGCATTTAGAGTTGAGTTTTTTTTGTTAGCTTTTTCATATTCATGAGTGAGATATTGCAACTCAGGATGAAGACTTTTTGATAATTGTCCAAAATCTCTGATGATATAACTTAAGTATATGAACTTTTGACCTTTGATGGTCATTGGACTATAGAAGTCACTACTCAAACATGCAGAATAAACAACAAGAACAACATTTACTGGTTCAACAGCCCCAGCTGGCAGACAAAAAGTAAAATGGGCAGTAACCCAATATCAAACCTGTAACATATCAAGCAAGCCAGTGTATACACACACTAATATACCCATTCACTGGACCATCAGCCAATCAGTGTCTAGAGAATGGACTTTGCCACTTGAGAGCAACGGAATGCTCCAATGTGCATATAATCTCACCTCAAGTCGTAGCATTGCTTTTTACGCAAACAAGTATTTACTCGCTGCTAAAGAGCATTATGCTGGAATTCCAACAGGAAAATTATTAAAAAGCCTTCGTCTTCAGGTGCAATACTTTGTTTGCAAACATGAAAAAGCTAATAAAAAAATCAACTCTAAATGATTGTCTATCATCTTTAGTGCATATAAAAAATTATGAATGCTGGAAGTCTGCTACTATGTTTTTTGTAATTGGCACATTCATTAGACAGGAAAGTCTTTTCTGTCTGATGATTGTGCACACCACATAAAACTTAAATCAATGGACTTCTGATGTTTGTAATTTCTTTTTTTTTTTTTTTTCTGTGGAAAAAGAGCACATTTTTAAAAAATCTTTTCTTATTTGCATTTATCTTTTCACTATATATGATATACATACATTAAGTTTCCAGACTTTTTTTGTATGGGCACTTTTATTGATAGTACACAAATGAAACTCTAGTTCCCTTTGAAGTAAGCTCTTCCAGCTGTGATGCACTTGTACCATTCCAATAACTTCTGAAAGGCCCCATGGAGGTCCTCTTGTGTCAATGACCTTTGTCACAGCTTCTTTCATCTCCTCAATTGTCTCATAACGACAGTCTCTGAGCTTAGGGAATAACCAAAAGTCACAGGGAGCAATGTCTGGACTATAGAGAGGTTGAGGAACTGTCTTGATGCCCATCTTAGTCAAAGAGTCTGTGACAAGGATGGAGTTGTGGACTGGTGCATTGTCCTGGTGGAAATGCCACTGACCCAATGTGAAGAGTGCTAGCCTCTTCTGACGGAATCTCTTCCTGAACTCCCTTAAAACCTCAACATAGTAACCTTAACCCTTTGGCCGATCAACTGTGGTGTATTGACTTCCTTACTCCCTCCACACCTCTCATCATCCCCCACAGACTCCCTGCCTTCCTTGAATCTCTTATGCCACTCAAAAACTGATGCTTCATTCATGCAAGATGATTGAAAAGCAGTCTGAAGCATTCCATACGTTGTTTCTGTGGCATTTTTTCCAAGTTTAAAACAGAATTTTATTGCATATCATTCTTCTAAAGTGTTCTCATGTCCAGATTGCATTTTTGAAATTCACCAGCTGTGATAATCAGGCTTTAGTAAGGTGTATTTCAATTGCTGGTGTAGCTGTTCATTTGAAGCTGAAATCATAAAAGTTGGTCAGTCATCTCATAAGATGTATAGCAATAACATACTGATTTTTCAAGAGTCTACAACAATTTTAAATGACCATATGAAAAAAGTCAGGAAACTTATTGTATGCACCTCGTATATTATCATTATCATCATGCTACTTGCACGGATTTTCTTGACTCTTGCCATTCATCTCTATCTTCTATTGCTTCTGGTAGGTCTTCAAGATTATATACTGCATCTGTACAGAGCTGTTGTAGATAAGTTCTTGTTGGTCAGCCAACATTTGTATGCCCGTGTAAAGGGGTTCACAGGAGAAGATTGCTTATGAATTTGTTCTTATTTCTCAAGCAGTGTCCCGTATATCTTAATAAAACTATATATATATATATATATACAGTGACATACATATATATGTATATACATACACAAACACATGTACACACACACACACACACACACATGAGATAAGAAATCATTATTTACGTAATTTGGATTATTTTCCTCATTTTGGTTATTATACTCACAATGTTTCAGCCATTTTACCTTCTGGCCTTCTTCAGACATGTTTTCTGGTAGTCGGTTACCTCCTGGGGATTTCAAATAGAGATATTCCAAAGTATGGACAGCAGACTGAGAATTGTGTACAGAGGTATGCTGTTCACAGTCTATTGTAGACTCCATGACTGGATGTGATAGCTCCAATGGAGGAGTCAGCCTTAAAAATTTCATAAGAATCAGACAGATGAGGTGGAAATTGGGACAATTGTTGAAGAAAGCTAAGCTTCCCAAATCAAACTTCTTAAGAGAAGAATTGATATCCATCAAAACCCTACCATCTTACTGCCAGCAGAAATAGCCAGTGTTATAGTAGTGACAGAAAATTAAAATACTATTGGCAAACCTTATAGAGGAGAGCAGTTGATTTAAAATAAAAGATCCAAACTTGGAATCTCACAGGAAGTTATCATAGGTCCTTAATAAGAACAAGGACTACTGTTGTATACTCATATGCAGATGCATGCACATCTGTATGCAGAACACGACACAATAAAGATAAGCGACACAGTTCTTTTAGAAAAATACACCTCTCACTTTATTTGAAAGGGTTCGAAAGGGTTACTCAAGGTTTTACTGTGAGAGGGAGTTGGAGACCAAACAGAACTGAAACATATTGACCTCCCCACTCTTATGGCCATCAGTGTTTCTTTCCCGTTCTCCAGGGTTGCTCAACCAGAGGCCCGGGGGCCCACTCAGCTGGGCGCTGGCTTTCTTTACCGCATCTTGTCACCAACGGGTCTGGTCTCCAAACTAACTGACTTCCTGTCTTCCCCAAGTTATATAATAGTTCAATCGCCCACACAATATCTCCCCATAACTGGCCATCGGAATGTGTCACTTCCGCTGTCTTTGGAATGGCATGTTTGATTGTCATCAAGCGGAAATAATTGTCATACAGTTCACAGGTCACTCTCTTCTGGTGCATCAGTCTGTGACTGTACCGTGGGATTTTACCTTGTCCCATGTTATCAGCCAAGCCCGCCTACGCGATTTCTTCCCATAACTGGCCATCGGAATGTGTTACTTCCGCTGTCTTTTGAATGGCATGTATGGCCGGGTCGAAGGTCAATATACAACACTACTTCCCTAAGAAGAAATATAGCTAGATATCTCAGTATTACAGTAAGTTAATAAAATGTATGGTATCTTCAAGATTCATAAGGATGGTATTCCACTAAGACCTATATTCAGCTGCAAATGCTTAGCATGTCAATTGTTGGGCCATTTTCTTGTAGATATAGTCAACCCACTAACAGAAAGTCACGATCACATATTACGAACTCTGACTATTTTGAGGAAACAGTTAAAGATGTTCCATCAAATCCAACAGAATGGTGAGCTTGGATGTAGAGAGTGTATATATACATATATTTATATGTGTGTGTGTGGACAGAGACACACACACATACACACATACTTCCCTGGCCTTTAGGCTTGGCCATCTGGCATTCATGTTAGATGGGGTATCAAAATCAATGGCAGATTCAAGGCCGAAAGGCCCCAACTTTGATTGGGCCACCTTTGGGTGGGCGAGCTGTAACCTTTGTCCCCTATGTTTAGCACTAGACCTTGTTGTCTAGTTCAAGCTATAACCTGGCATACATGCCCAGATCCAAATTTGGATTTGGGAAACTGCTTGCCTCATTAGAGCCACATTGCACTTAGTGGGTTGATGAGCAGTACAGACCAGCAGGGTTCGAGTCTCGGCTCATTCCCAACCTTCCCCTCCCCTTTATCCCCACTTTAATTGGCCTTCGGGCTTTTGACCTTGTGTCAAGTCCTGTCTGGTGAGAGGCAGCGACAAATACAAATACAATACACACATATCTTTCAGTTTCTCAGGTAAAACATGCTCTACATAAGAGAAATAATGTGGGTTTTACCAGTCAAGTTTAGCATAACATAAAATTTCTATTTCTGCTACATCACCAGAAGAATTCTCTCCTTCGAGCTAAGCAATTTACCTATGTTCATATTGTAAACTATTCTATTAACTGTTGTGATGCTGACAAAAGAAAGACACAGGGAACTCAAAAAGGGTTGATAGAAAAACATATATATTCAAGTAACAGAAACAAGATACAAGTGAACCTAATTAAACAGTAGTTAGTTGATAGGAAGCTGAGAGTCCAGTAAGATAGTGACTATCTGTCCACTATGCAAATGGTATCACACATGATTGTATCACGCTGATTGAACTCCGTCAGATGCTCTCGTTGACGTATATTTATGGCGAAAGGCAAGTCCATTATGTAGGGAGTACAACATAAACATAATTTTAAAAAATCATATATAAAAAAATAAAGCTATATCAATAATAAGCAAATAAAGGAAACTGGCACAAAAGGTATACAAGAGTAGACATGACTGGGTAGGAAAGGTGATTGCCTTGGAATTGTGCAAGAGATTAAAATTAGACTGCTGACAAATGGTGTATACACAAACCAAAAATTATTCGAGAAAATGGGATCCATAAAATTCTCAAAGATCTTTGAGATACAAAAGGATCACCCAATCTTGGCCTGAAGACCAGACTTAGTATTAGTTAACCAGAAGAAAAGTACTTATTAACATGTGCAGTTTGCCATACCAGCAAGACCATCGAGTGAAAGGAAAGAAAATTGATAGAAAAATACTTGGATCTTGCCTGAGAGCTGAAAAAAAGCTGTGGAACATGAAAGTAACTGTGATACCAATTGTAGTTGATACCTTTAGCATGGACTCCAAAGGCCTGTCAAAGAGACTTGGGGGGAATTAGATATTGAAGGAAGAATAGAGACCATTTAAACTACAATACATTTAAGATTAGCTACAATTCTCAGAAAAGTCCTGGAGACCAGAGGTGACTTGCTGTCATTCAGACTTCAGAGAAAATAATAATGAAAATAAGAGTAAAAATAATAATATAAAAAATAATAATTAACAAAAAAAAGAAGAGAACCTGTTGAATAGTGGACTCTGGCATCCTGGTGGACCACTGAGCGGAAATCAAAGAAACCGAAAAGAGAGACAAGTATATGGAGCTTACCAGAGAATTAAAAAAGCAGTGTATTATAAAAGTGATGGTGATATCAACTGTAACTGGTGTATCATTTTGATCCCTAAAAGCTTGGTAATGAGGCTGGAAGAGTTGGAAATCGAAGGATGAGCTGGGACCATTCAAACTACAGCCAGAATACTGAGAAGAGTCCTGGAGACTTGACAAGAATTGCCATCACTCAGACTCCAGTGAAAGACCATCAGCTACTGCTAGTGTGAAAAACTCATATTATAATAGTAATAACTAGTAATCAATAATTAATGTCTTTTTATTTAATTGTTCATAACAGCCATTTCAAATCTAACACAATTATTCAAAATGATTTGAACAATTATGTTAAATCATTTGAATAATTGTGTATATATATATATATATATATATATGAATCCACATTGCATTTTATATACATTGAAACAATATTTCTATAATTATAAAGTTACATGTTTGAGATTCTTATTGAGAATCAGAAGAAAAGAAAAGATTCCTTATCTGCTGGATTTAATATAACGTGATTTTGGAATAAAATTCCATAAATGTAAAGGATTTATATGCCGAGAGTGTCACTTCATTTCTGCCAATAAAAATGAAGAGAAAACACAATGACATTGGCCACCTGAGTTTTATGGAGTTTGGACATCGAGTGGAATTGCATGCATATAAAAGAAAAAGTGAAAATACAAGGAGAAATATGAAAGCTGTCAGCTGGATAGGATGGATTTATGGATTTGAAATTGAATTTTATAAATATAATTTGCCCTCAAGGACCACTTCTATATTTTTTATTGCAAAACTTCTTGAAGAATCTTGAAGGAAATGACCTGGATTTTATGGATATAAAATGTAAACTAAATTTGCATAGACAAGTGTTATAAGAATAACTTGATCTTCATCAAAGATGAAGTCATGTGTTAGCAACAATAATAGAAATATTGTTATACTCCAAGTTTATTCTCATTACGATTCAAAAACTCTTCATGGTGGTCAAAAATAGAATGTCCTGTAGGTCATTCAAAGCTACTGGCTCACAGGCAGATGTAGCAATGAGCAATCATGTGACAAGGAGTTAAGCTTTTTTTTAGCCAATCAGAAGGCACCACAGGATGAAGGTATGGATGCTTTCTTGATCCTATCAAAAACATTTAAGTACCAGCCTACTTCCATTAAGGGTAGTTCTCATTATGCTAACTAAATATAAGTAGCAACCTGAAGGTGCTATATTTAGTGAATATGGCAGACAAGTCAAAATTTCCCAGGAAAAAAAATCTGGTCACCAAAGAAACAAGTCTGTATTCTCCTAATGAATTGCAGGGAGTCTCTGTGGTGTAATGACTAATGAGCTGGACTGCAGTCTTGAAGTAATTGAGTTGAAACTCCAGTTGTGTTATTACATTCACTTTCGGACAAATACCCTTGGGAAAGGTATGAACCCCTTATCCCTTCAGCTAGGGGTTAAATAGTATTGCTGTTGTTCTTCTACAAGCACATCAAACCATACCTCCTGATGAATTATGATCTTTCTCTTAACAAATGCTTTTTTGGTTTTCAGGAAATAGCTCACATGAAAGACTCATAAACATTTGGTTCAGTTAGTAAAGGTCTGTCTTCCTTGCCCTATGATCTTTTGCATATAGAAGTCACATATGATAGCAATTAACATAACCAAGTTGGTTCTCTATCTCTGATTTGCATATATTGAATATGCTAGCTCTTCTGCTTCAAATCTTCATCATACAACGTGTGAAAGCATGTGTGATACCCTACCCTCGTCAGTTGCCAACCAGGGGTGATAACACAGTGTTGGTAACTCAAGGCAGTACTGCCACTCCTGACACTACCAAGCAGCTTTTGCCACCCGACAGGGTATTTTAAAGAATTATATATATATATATATATGTACACCAGATCAATTAAGAGCAGAGCTTATATTGGACGTTCATCTTAATTTTTAGTGTGCAGTTTGTGATTTTTAAAAATTCGTTTACTTTTGGCCGTTGCTGTTGTTACGTGTTTACAGTAACCATTTCTTGATGTTACATAATTACTGCTTAATATATATATATATATATATATATATAAAAGAGGAGTCTGTGGTGTAATGGTTATCGTCATGGGAATTGGACACGGCGACACGAGTTCAAATCCTGAATGAGACTGATTGCATTTCACATAGCACTAATACCCTTCGGAAAGGTATGAATCCAATTATTCTCCCTCCAGCTATGGGCAAATAGTAGGGTAGACTAGGTTCTTCAGCCTTGGTGAGGCAACTAGTCTAGGAGAAGGAAAACTCTGAATTCAAACCTGTTAAACTCCGCTTTAAAACTGACCTTGTGCCATATCCTGCCCGAGCGGAGGGGTTGGTAAATAGGATAATCACTGCTTAATATAATGATAATTATTCTCAATAGATGTTTTTAAAAGATTAAAGCAGAAATTCAAAAGAACAAAATTATATACTGCAAATAAGATCTATTAGAGGTGTCTCCATGGCATAGTGGCTAATGTGCTAGACTGTGACTTTAGAGTGAGTTCAAACTCTTATCGCACTTATACATTCACTTTCTGACAAATACCCTTAGGAATAGTATGAGCCCCTTATTCTTCCAAACTATGGGTAAACTAGTACCACTACTGCTGTTCTATAAGGATGGCTCCAGCATTAATTAACCAACGAAGGTTGATATGCCATTAAGCAAAGAAACCAAACCAAGTACAGCAGTATCTTCTATTTTATCTCATCACTATAGTATTATGGGTAGATATATGGAATATAGTTGTTCAGATCCATTATTTGTTTTAATTTCATATTTTATTTTTGGTTTTATTTTCATATTTCATAATTTGTTTTATTTTCCGATTTTATTATTTATCCTATTTTCAGATTTCATCATTTGTTCTATTTTTGTATTTCCTAATTTGTTTTATTGTCATATTTTATTATTTTATTTTCATGTTTTATCATTTGTTTTTTTTTAATATTTCCTTATTTTTTTCTTAAATTTTATTATTTGTTTTATTTTCATATTGTTGGAATTCTATTGTAAAGCTCAGTAGCAACGAATCAGTACTCACATACATAATGAACTACGAGTTAAAGTGCAGAGTTGAAGTGACATCATGTGGACATTGGGATGTTTCACCATTTGAAGATGGCCAAGTCCATTCCCTGCACAGTGATTAGCTGCTAGCCCAGTGAGTGAGCATATTAGTGTATAAATACACTGGCTTGCTTCAGTCATGTTTCAGGTGTTACGGGGTTTGGTATTGAGTTACTGCCCATTCTACTTTTGTCTGCCAGCTGGATGCTCGCAGGGGCCACTGAGTCAGTAAGTGTTGTTATTCTTGTTTATTCTCCACGTTAGAGCAGTGACTTCTACATCTCCTTTCTCCCCACCCCCGATGGCAGAGTTGTATGAGGGCTGTATCCTTCTTTTAGGCCTGGTCTGTTGTGTGGTCATAACCTGGATAGAGCTTGAGGAATTCTTGACAATCAAAGGCGTGGGGATGTATGTGTGGTTTGTTTGTGGGGTTTAATTGCTGTGTGTGCATCATTACTGGAAGATGTTGGGATATAGGGATGCAAGTGTGGAGCATTGCTTGAGGGAGTTATTGGTCCTGGTGTCGCACTTAGTATTGGGGTTGGTGCAGGCTTGAGTTTGCATTTTCTGAGGAAACGGCGGTTCCTAAGTGTGATCCTTCCTGATCCATCAACCCTGATTTGGTATTGTCAATCTGGTAGGGGAGTGATAACTTTTCTGGTTGTGTTCCATCTGTGATTGAGTCGGCTTTGGATGGCTACGGTGTCACCAACTTGTAACGGGGGAAGGTTGTGGGTATATTTGTTATCATCATCATCATCATCATGTCGTGCTGGTAGCACGGATATCCCTGACCCTCTCTCGCCACTATTCCCTATCGTTCATCGCCTCAGGCAGGTCTTCTGGACAACCTTTCTACTATTTTTGCATTGTGGTGGTAGAGGATTTCCTTGCGGCATTGTGCTGCCACTACCCATTCAGAGTGTGGCTTGTAGAGGATTGACTGTGCAGGAATAGAATCCTAGAGTCAGCGGTGGAGTAAGAGTTGTGCTGGTGATAGGTCAATACTTTGGATTGGGGTCTTTCTGTATTGCAAAATAGGCTGGGCAATATTGTCATTGTCCAAGATTTGGTTTGGTTTGGTGGGTTTTATGGCATATCAACCTTTTTATGTAAATAATCTGTTCTATTTAAAACAATTCAGTTTAGCATAAGTACATAGTTTAATTGTCAAAAACATTTCTATTTCAAGCTATTCAGTATACTCAAACAATTCAGTTTAGCATAAGTATGCCATTAGTTCTATTTAACCCATAGATAGGGCTCTATCAGGTCTACCACTCCAGGCCAGAGTGGACCTGGGAGCGATGGCAATGAAGGGGTACACCGCATTCCCCAAAGCTCCAGCACTGCTGGAACCACACCATCAGATTGTTTAGTGTCATATCTAGGACAGTTGTTGGGGGGGTCTTACCCCTCTGCAGAGAGGCAGTCGGTGTATTCTACAGCCCCAGCAAATTGTCCAAGGAATCCTGAGGGCCTGTGTTCCCATTCACTATCCTTTTTGCAGTTTTCACTGCGAGCTCTGCCCGGCTATTGGATTGGGGATATGCGATGGAGGATAGTCTGTGCTTAACACACCATATACAAAGGAATTCTTGGAATGCACTGGTGGTGAAAGGTGGGTTGCCGTCTGTAGTGAGTTCCTCTGCGGCATCATATGTCTGGAACAGTTATTGACAGATGGATATCAATTTGGTTGTCGTGGTGTGACCTGGTTCTAGGCGATATAAGAGGAGCCAACCAGTTAGCCTATCTGTGCAGGCAAGGGATGTATGATCCCCAATATGGAAGAGATCCATGACAATCAGTTGGAATGGCCAATCAGGAGATTGTGTCAAGATGATAAGCTCCCATGGTTGACTTGGGGTGATGTTTGAGCATACCATGCAATTTGCCCTAATACTGCGGATTGAAGCATCCATCCCAGGCCAGTACACTGATTCATTAGCACATGCTTTCATGCCTATTACTCCTTGGTGTGCAGAGTGTAGGCAGAGCCAGACTTTTCTCCGTTGTGTCTTGGGGATGACAATCTGATGGCTGGGCAGAGCTCGCAGTGAAAACCACAAAGAGGAGAGTAAATGGGAACATTTGTTCCACTATTCAAAGGTGGCCAAGTCCATTCCCTGCACATTGTACATATA
Organism: Sepioteuthis lessoniana; assembly: GCA_963585895.1. Lineage (NCBI taxonomy): Eukaryota > Metazoa > Mollusca > Cephalopoda > Myopsida > Loliginidae > Sepioteuthis > Sepioteuthis lessoniana. The sequence continues at coordinate 69,599,295 of OY757915.1, read as the reverse complement.
CACTGGCTTGCTTCAGTCATTTTTCAGGTGTTATGGGGTTTGGTATTGAGTTACTGCCTGTTCTACTTTTGTCTGCCATATTTCCTAATTTGTTTTATTGTCATATTTTATTATTTGCTTTATTTTCATATTTTTTATTTGCTTATTTTTTCATATTTTATTTTTTGTTTTATTGTCTTATTTTATTACTTGTTTTATTTTCTGATTTTATTTATTTTTTTGTCATATTTTATTATTTGTTTTACCGGGACATTGTTCTAAAGAGTAGAGTGTTCCGGGAGACAGGGGTTCAATCCCAGGTCGACTCATACGTGGTGCCTTCAATAAGTTTCCAGACTCCTTTGTACAGGCATTTAAAATTATCATAGACTCTTGAAAAATCAGTATGTTATTGCTATACATCTTATGAGATGACAGACCAATTTTTATGATTTCAGCTTCAAATGAACAGCTACACCAGCAATTGGAATACACCCTACTAAAGCCTGATTATCACAGTGGGTGGATTTAAAAAATGCAATCTGGACATGAGGACACTTTAGAAGAATGATATGCAATAAAATTCTGTTTTAAACTTGGAAAAAATGCCACAGAAATGTATGGAATGCTTCAGACTGCTTTTCGACCATCTTGCATCAATCGAGCATCAGAGTTGATAGGCCAAATGGTTAGAGTTAGGGTTAGGGTTACTATGTTAAGGTTTTAAGGGAGTTCAGCAAGAGATTCCGTCGGAAAAGGCCAACACTCTTCAAATCTGGTCAGGACAATGCACCAGTCCACAACTCCATCCTTGTCACAGACTATTTGACCAAGATGGGCATCAAGACTGTTTGTCACCCTCCCTATAGTCCAGACCTTGCTCTCTGTGACTTTTGGTTATTCCCTAAGCTCAGAGGCAGTCATTATGAGACAATTGAGGAGATGAAAGAGGCTGTGATGAAGGTCATTGACATGCTCACACAAGAGGACTTCCATGGGGCCTTGCAGAAGTTGTTGGAACGGTACAACAAGTGCATTGCTGCCGGAGGAGATTACTTTGAAGGAGACTAGAGTTTTATGTGTGTACTATCAATAAAAGTGCCCATACGAAAAAAGTCTGGAAACTTATTTAATGATCCTCGTACTAAAGACTCAAAAAAAGGTACTTGATGCCATCTTACTTAACACTCAGCATTATAAGGTAAGGATCAAAGGTAAAGTGGAGCAATCCAAGGAATGGAGTCGTACCCTCCCCTATGCCTCGGTGTGGCAGCTACTGAAAAAGGAGCCTTTTGGTCACCCTCAACTACAGTCACCAACTTTACTTTGTTTTTTATTATTTGTTTTGTGTTTTATTTTATTTTCATATTTTATTATTGTTTATTATTGATTTCATTTTTGATTTTACTTTTTTATATTTTTCAATTCTTTAAATCCTTTTGAATATTTTTTGAATCTTTTAAAAAATCTTTTAAATGTTTAAAATTCCTTTTGGTAAATTTGAAAATGTTTAAAAAAGATATTTTTTTCAAATCTTTTTTGAAATGTTGGCTTTATATTTTCTTAGTTTATCATTGGTTATTATTAGTTTTATTTTTGTTTTTATTTCATTTATTAGCTTCAATTCTTTCTGTTTAAAATTTATTATTATCATTACTATTATTGTTGTTGTTGTTGGTTTTATTTTAATTTTAAATCTATTAATTAATAATCCTCACAAACAAGATTTTAAATATCATCATTGTAATGAAAATTATTCAAATATTCTGAAAGTGATATGCAAAGCTAGTGTTTCTTACTGAAATCTTTTCTTCAGTCTTTAAAACTAAAAGTAGCCAACTTTTTCTAGAGTCCATATTTAGAAAACTTGAACAATGTGTCAATCACAAGTTGGTAATATCTTTTAAAAGTTTTTCCTTTACTTTAAATATACTAAACTGATAAATTTAGTCAACAAAAATAAAAAAAAACTGAATGAATATGCAGATATGTTCTATGAATAAAGTTAAATGGAACATATTATATTTTTAAAATAAAAAAAAGAAAAGGTACAATAAAATGCTAATCATTAAGATATCTTTAAAAACAGAAAAGAGGAGACATAGATATACATTTTGGTGGGCGTGGGTATGATATGTATGGGATACTTGAAAAGTTTCCTATTTCTAAGGTATAATATTTGGTAGTTTAGGCAGCTGCTATTGATTTTAAGAGAAATGATGAAGGAAACAAAATAAAAAAATCTTGCCCAAAAAGACAAAGTCTTTTGCTTTATAGAAAAATCACAGTTTTTATTTATAGTAGGCCCTCCTTATCTGAGATAGATAGGTTCTAATTTTTCTCTGGATAGTAAAATCTGAGGACCATATATACAACCATATATACAAGTGTTGGATTATTTTATCGGAATATACCATAAAAAATTTCTGGTCAGAAATATAGAGCAACTTGATGTTGTATTCTGGGAAAATAAATTTCCCAATTACTATAAAATGACCGATGAGTGGCAGCCATTTTGTATTTGAAGTTTTGCCTTGTGACTAACTGTCTGTTTGTCTGTTGATCAGTCTGTGAATACTGAACTGAAATTGACTCAGGGATTGAAGAACCCTTTGTAAATTTGCAAAGTTTATTTTCTGTATTCCTGTTTTAATATTTTAATATGTCAAACCTATAAACAACAAGTAATCCCCAAAAATTTCTTATTAAAATTTAAGAAAAATTAAAATTTTCAAAATTTTTTTTGGCTTTGCTAGAAAGAAAATAGCATAAAATCCTTGTCACTGACCTTCATCACAGTCTCTTTCATCTTCTCAATTGTCTCATAACGACAGTCTCTGAGCTTAGGGAATAACCAAAAGTCACAGGGAGCAAGGTCTGGACTATAAGAAGGCTGAGGAACTGTCTTGATGTCCATCTTGGTCAAATAGTCTGTGACAAGGATGGAGTTGTGGACTGGTGCATTGTCCTGGTGGAAATGCCACTGATCCGATTTGAAGAGTGCTGGCCTCTTCTGATGGAATCTCTTCCTGAACTCCTTTAAAACCTCAACATAGTAATCCTAACCCTAACTCTAACCATTTGGCCTATCAAATCTGGTGTATTGACTTCCTTACTCCCTCCACACCTCTCATCATCCCCCACAGACTCCCTGCCTTCATTGAATCTCTTATGCCACTCCAAAACTGATGCTCGATTCATACAAGATGGTCGAAAAGCAGTCTGAAGCATTCCATACGTTGTTTCTGTGGCATTTTTTCCAAGTTTAAAACAGAATTTTATTGCATATCGTTCTTCTAAAGTGTTCTCATGTCCAGATTGCATTTTTGAAATTCACCAGCAGTGATAATCAGGCTTTAGTAGGGTGTATTCCAATTGCTGGTGTAACTGTTCATTTGAAGCTGAAATCATAAAAATTGGTCAGTCATAAGATGTATAGCAATAACATAGTGAATTTTCAAGAGTCTATGACAATTTTAAATGCCAGTACAAAAAAGTCTGGAAACTTATTGAAGGCACCACATAATATTATAAAAGTTATAGAGTAGAGACTTCTCTTTTTGGGGGAGTTTTGCAAATGTGTGTGTATCTAGTGGGCTGGCAAGTTACCAAAGAGAGTCAGTTCTTCTTTAAAAAAAAAAAAACAGCCTATAATTCCACTTCCACCAAAAGTTAAAGTTAGGCAGAAGTGAAATTATGTGATATTTTATTTTATTTTTATTTTCTATAATTTCTTTTATTTTTATATTTTATCATTTGTTTTATTTTTTAAAATCTTAATTTCAAACATTATTAATTCTTACAGTAGTAATTATTACAAAGTAAATAACCAAATTTTTTTGAAAAAATATCTGATAATTCCACTGCTGTGGAGGTAGAATTACGAGATATTCTATTTTAACTTCAGTATTTCATTTGTTTTATCTATTATTTTAAACTTTATAATCAAACCCCTAAGTTGAAAGAAAAGTACTAACAATCACAACTCAAATACATTCAAAACTCTCTACAGCAGTATCTTCTAGTTTGTCTCATTTATCTTTATTGCATTATGGGTAAATATGTTGTGTGTGGGGTGTAGTTGTTCACTCTCCTCCTAAGTTAATATTACAAGCATGGTAATGTGTGGGTGCAAAGAAAAAGCTACAATGAAACAGTTGTGTTGTGTCTTGAATTTCTTTCTGTCTGTTCATCAACAGTTAAATAAATGTTAACATAATGAGTGCTGGTCTATTCAGATCTTTATTATAGTGTTGAGAAGAGACATTCACGGAATAAAATGTACAAAATTCAAGAAGCACCAATAACAAGAAATCGCTAATTTTGTTGAGTGGGTGGAAAGAAGAAACAATCAAAAGTCTGTCTGTCTGTCTGCCCACTAGTGTCTTGTCTTCACGTATTAATATCGTTTAAGTCCTAACATGTTGCCAAAAGAAAGAATTAGAGAAGATAATTTTCTAGTAGATTTCCCTTCACTTGACGTTTTATTGGTGTCCATACTGTTGATCAGAGCCATTTTTAAATAGGAATAAAATTCTGAGAAATATGATGTATCTATTTTCACATATATACAGACATAATACTATATAGCGGCTGTCTGGTCACTTATTTCATATCAAATGTCTGGCCACTTATTTCATATCAAACAAACCATCCAAGTAAGACAAATAAGACTTGCTGGATGCTACTGGGGAAGTAAGGATAAATTCATTAGCATTGTTCTCTTATGGACTCCTACATATGGACATACCAGTATTGGCTGACCAGTAAAAACTTACATTCCCTAGCTCTGTATAGACCCTGGGTGCAGTCTGGAGAACCTGCCAATAGGGATGAATGGAAAGAGAGAGTCAAGGGAATTCATATTGTTGGCATGCCTTGATGATGAAGATGATGATTTTATTAACTACCATAGCTAATATCATGGAGGCACATGGCATAATTTATCACTATAGGAAATGGCGATAGTGAACTGAGTTCAAATTCTGGACAAAGCTATTTGTGTTTCGCTTAGTGCTAATACCCTTAAGACAAATATGAATCCATCTCTTCTCTATTCAGCTATGAGTAAATAGTAGGGCAGACCATGCTCCTCAGCCTTAGTAGTGCAATCAGTTTAGAAGAAGGAAAACTCTGAATTTAAAGCAGTACTACTCCGCGGAAAAATTGATCTTATGTCTCATCTTGCTTCTAGCAGAGGATTTGGGTAAATAAATACCATGGCTATTATCCTTATCTTTATTTTAGTTATAAAATTCCAGTTGATGAATTCTGTAGATTATAACAGGAGTAAGTATTGACCCAACTTCTCCACCACAGACACAATATGACACAAGGTCAATTTTAAAGAGGAATAAAGGTGGTTTGAATCCAGTTTTTTCTTCTTGACTGGTTTCCTAACCAGAGCTAAAGAACACAGTCTGCCTTATTTACCAAATAACTAGAGGGAGAACTGATGGATTCATACCTTTTCCAAAGGCATTAGTGAAATACAAAAGCCTTGTTGAGGGTTTGAACTTGAGTAACTGATTCTGAGTTCAAATCCTAGATGAGACAGTGTTTTACTTTGCATTAAGGTTTCTTCAGATGTATGCTTCATTCAATAGTTGAAAAGACACTTTCATCATCTTTTAAATCTAAGCAGGTTATAAATTGGAATGATGGATTTATACTGCAGTATAGATTTAAAAAAAAAAAAGAATGAGAATAAAAAGTAGAATTTTTAAAAAGCTGGTCATAAAATACATACCTTTGTCTGCTCAGAACCATATCCAATATTTTGGTGAATGTATTCCAGTTCTTCCTGGGAAATACTTTTATGATCAACTGGGGCTTCTTTTACAATTAAAGACCATGCTACAAACCAGAGTATTGCAACAGAACCTGAAATAAAAGATTCACATTGTCAATAAAATGAAGCAAATATCACTAATAAAATTTACTTTTAGGACTATGTAAGAAAAATGTATGGAAAGAAACTAAAAGTTGTAAAATCTGAAACAAAAATAAATGTATTTGAAAGTAATATTGACACAATATATTAATGTTCTCATAAGTTTCAAAGGCTTTCAATACTTGTGATTGTATTAGAAATTTTGTTGAAATCTAACATTGTGGTATCCTTAGAAAATTGGAGAATCAACCACAATTCTCAAAAAAGGAAATATATGATTGAAAAATGGATTTCATTAGGAATAAGTTTTGAATGACTTTTTGACTTGAGTCTTTTCAATACTAATGAGATCTGTTAAAAAAAACAACTTTTAAAGCAGTACATTGATAAAATGACTGAAATGTTTGATAGCAGTGACCTTAAGCTTTTGTCTAAAATAATAGACTGTATCACACAGTGTAGTTACCTTAAGCTTTTGTCTAAAAAGGAGACTGTATAACACTATGTGGTGACCTTGAGCTTTTGTCTAAAATAATAGACTGTATCACACTATGTAGTGACCTTAAGCTTTTGTCTAAAAAAATAAACTGTATCTCACAATGTAATGACCTTAAGCTTTTGTCTAAAAAATAAACTGTATCACACAATGTTGATTAGTATTGAAGTACATGTGCTTGAGTAAATGTTTATCTAGTGTAGTTCTTGTTCTTTCTTAAGTTAAATAATTAAAGAGCAACAGTTTTATGAAAAATTCTGTTTTAAATTAGGAAAAAAAACTTTTGAAGAGACTTTTTTTATAACTGCAAAAGGTAAGATTGTTTGAGTTATACACAATATAATAAGAAGTGCCTGTGTTTCAAATTTGGAAGAACTTAGACATAGCACTATTGACTAATGAGTACTATTAGACGATGCTCTTATACAGCAAACTGACATTAAACATGCTCAAATAGGACTTTACATAGTACCACATACATGTTCAAACATGTTTGTATCTCCACTATTAGTGATGCCAAGCAGTAGTATTTGGTTTCTGTTTCTTTGCTTAATGGTATATGAAAACCTTTGAGGATTATTTAATGCCAAAGCTATCCTTGTTGAAGAATATTAGTGGTACTATTTAACCTATATCTGGGAGATTAAGGCAGTTCATAACTTTTTCCAAGGGTATTAGTCCAAAAGAGAATGCCATAGTGTGACTGGGGCTCAAACTTGCTGACTATGATGTTGCATGACTCCCCCCACCCATGCAGTTGGAAACAATACTTATCAACCAATCCTTCTCTGTAGTAATTCTTTTGTTGAAATACTTAGAGGCACTAATTTTATTATATTGTGATATTGTAAGCATTCTCGAAAGGTTGTCAAATAGCTATAAGATATGAAAAGGGAACAAGGTTGTCTATATCAAAAAGGAAAAACAAACACATAGTTACAAAAAACACAAAAAAACAAACCTACTCACATTTATTTTGAGATAATATGGAGTTGTTTTCTTCATTGATAAAAGACTTTGTCCATCTATAATTTGTTCTTTGCCACCACCACTTCAAATGGGGAAAGGCAATTTTGCCTAGCCTCATTATTCTTTGTTCTGATGGCAACTACCATTTTTTAAATCTACCCAGATCTCAAGTTTGACTGTCTTTAGCTCCTTAAGACTGACAGTTCATGTGATTGACCTTTTGACCTCTTTCTGTCAGTTATGTCCAACATAACTGGGTTCAGATTTCATCAATATATGTTCTTAGCAATAATAAATTTAGCTTTGATTGAAAGTGCAAATGACAGGAAATAATGAAAAGACAAAATACTTTTATATGTACAATTCCAGACAGTTGGCATACATTTTTTATCAAGACAGTTGATGTAGTTTATGACAAGTAAGGGCAATAGGGTATCCATTTGCATCAATTACTGCCTGACAGTGTCTGGTCATGCATTCAACAAGTGATTGACAAAGATCATGTGATAATTGTTGCCAACAATCATTCAATATGTCATATAACTCAGTTTTATTAGAAAGCTTGTGACTTTTAAGCTTTCTATGAATTTGACCTTTTTCAAACCCAGACAACTGCTTAGCAAAGGAGTTATCATGAATTAGGATACTAAATCAAGGAAAAGAAAATTGTCTGAAATTTCCCATTTTTTAGTATTTCTGAGAATTTTCTTTTTAGAAAATCATTACTTTTTGCTACAACTAAGAGAACTTTGAAAACAATCACTTTTGATGTGTATCAAAGCCATTGAAGTTTTATTAAAATTTGTGGGAATGATAAAAAAAAATGGTTCAGTTTTTTCATTGTCTTTTTTTTTTCATCCAACACTGTATGTTTGTGTTCAATGAATGAGAGGAATCAGGAAAGTTATATTTTATTCTATGAACAAAATTATTTCTCTTATAGAATATGAGGGTTATTCAAAAAGTTCCAAGTCTCATCCAGATTTTACATTTGTCACACCTGATGGGCCTCACCTGTACAAAAATTAGGATAGAAATCTGAATTAGAACCAAAAGTCCTAAAAATTCACTCTGAATTGTCTGGTAGGACATATGGTGCAGTTGATAATGCATTTAGTTGTAAAGTGCTTCTGAAGGAAATTATCTGGAGGTTGCAGGTTCAATCCCAAATACAGGTAAAATAATAAGGGATTCTTACTATAGCTTAACACTTGTACCCACTTATGGTTAATGGAATTAGAATAATCTATCCCTGTGAATTAAATAAAGGGTCCAGTTTGAGGTTCAACATGAAACAACTGAAGAAGGCAAAAGGACATATTAGCCAAAACATTTTGAGTATGAAGATGAAGACAATAGTCTCAATATTCTATGAAATAAAATCAGTTTTTCTAATTTTATAATAAGTGGTAGTGTGTTGCTACGACAAAAATGTACAGCAATTGCTCTTCTTTCTGGATGAGCTCAGAATTTTTTGAATAACTCACACATACAGCACAACTAGTGTACTAGTACCATTAAAAATAGTGACATGAAATTGATATTTTTTAAGTTCTTAATACAATCATGAAATTTTAACATGCAAGTCTCTAAATATATTTTTTCTAATAAAAGGTTTGATCCCATTAAATTTTAAGAATTATATTTCCTTAAAAATTCACATATACAATGCACTTTATTTTCAGATTTTTCAGCCCAAAAGTTAAGGGTGTTTATTATACATGAGAACTATATAATTAACTTTTTTCTGACTTCAAGCCTCACCATATTCTGGATGGAATGACCAAAAGTAAGTTATATCTATAGTCCAAACTAATGTGTTTTATGTCATTACAGAGAAATATCCACTGGAATATGTGTTTGTTTATAATTTTGTTTGTCAGCTTTTTTTTTGCTACAAGCTTGTTACATTTTTGTGTAGATATGTCCATGTTTTTGCTCTAAACACTGTAAAAAAATTTTGTGTCTTAAGAAATAAAGTAAACTGTATAAACTCTTATTTTTAGTCAGAATAAATAGATAAAAAGTTGAACAAATGCTAAATTTTGATTAAATTTAGTTCCAACAAATTCTAAAAAGTCAATGTGAATTATACATAAGAAAATACTTTTTTTTTTCCTCAGAATTTCATAGTCCAAAGTTAGGTGTGCATGTGTTATGTATGAGTGCATGCTATACACAAATAATTTTGGCATAAATTTATAATTTCATTGTCCTGATTGCTTTGTCTTTTTATTTCTTATTTTTTTTATCTAACTTTCAGTATCATGGCTACTGTGATTGTAATGAAATAACTTCAATATTTTATCATTTAATCACTATGGGATATCAAGACTAAATTTGGACACTCCAAAGATAAACCACAGGACCATATATCTAAGAGAAAAAAAAAAACAAAAAGGCGAAAAAGTACATTTATGTAATCTTTCACCTTCTTGATGGATGGTGAATATATACCAAGACATGGATGTGGAAATCTCACTGAGAATAAGATCAGAGTGGAAGCTATTTGCCACAATAAAAGATGTGTTCAAAGCAAATCTGGTCAAGACTCTATATGCCAATCATCGATTGTATTATTTTGCTTGCCATGTTATATGCGAGTGAAATGTGGACAATCATGAAGAAAGAACAGCAACTGGTTACAACACAGAGGACTATGGAAAGACCCCCAATAAAAATATTGCAGCATGAGCATATCTAAAGCAAGGTAATTTGCAAGTAGAGCAGAGTAAAGGATGTGATCATGGAGTGCTGAAAACACAAGTTCTGCTGGGCTGGACATGTTGCAACATTTACAAATGACATGTGGACTGGTGCAGTTTTAGAGTGGTATCTCAGAAGTTGGAAATAAACATGTGGAAGACTTCTATGAGGAGAGAAAGATAAAGGGAAAGATCAAGAATAGAATGGAAGCTCATTGTGGCCAGCATGGTGAAAAACACTAGAAAACCTGGGCAATAGTAGGGATGAAAATAAAAAAGTTAATTTAAATATATAATTATATAATCATGAAGGATTGCAGAAATATAAAGCATATCTTATTGTTAAAAATTCTAACAATTTTTGTGTTCAATCAGCAAAAAATGATTTTACCTGTTTAAACTGACATGCATCAATAAACAAAAACCAGACTGAAGGTGTCTTAGTGCAGTCATAATCATTGCAAGAAATGGAATGAGTGACCTGAGTTCAAATTCTGGTTGAAGTTGTTTACATTTCCCTTCCTGCTAATGCCCTTGAGAAAGGCATGAATCCATGTCTTCCTTTTCAGTTATAAGTAAAATAACAAGGTAGGTAACTAGTCTAGGAGAAAGAAAAATCTGAATTTAAACCAGCTGTACTCTACTTAAAAATTGACCTTGTGTCATATCCTACTCTTAGCAAAGAGGTTGTACCAATACAAACAAAGACCAAATCATGCCGTTAAAAGAAAGGTCATGATAACTTTTTCTTCCATTTTTTTTTATTCTTAAAAGAATTTGCATCTTACAGTGAGAAAAGTTTTGAAATGCAGTGGGGTCTGTTATTTATACTACATTCATAATACCCTGTCTTCCTCTATTCCCTGAGAGATCTACTACCCACACAGATATGAAATTCGTTTTGCTGGCCCAAAGTTTAGCTTCTGCCAAGGTTCAGGGGTGCTTTAGTCTTTCACTAATGTCTAATCCACCAAAATAGAAGTTTCCTGATGTAAAGCAGTAACTGGATGGCTCAAGAATAAACCACTCACATTCCCAGAATATCCTGCTAGCAGAAAAATATTAATAGAAAAATTTAACAGCACAAGTGTGATTTAAAAGATTTGACATTTTAAAAGTGGAAACCAAACAAAACTAAGTGATTATTTTATCATGACTTTATAAGGCAAGTGAGTGAAGATAACAACTACACATCTTTTGTATAAAAATAGTTTTCTGTTATCTTGTAAAATAATAGATCGAAGAAGATAGAGATGAGTTAGATTCAACTGAGAGGAATTGTTAAAAAGACAAAAATAATAAGAAAAGAGGCAGCAAAAAGGCTGTAAAAATTAAATTTTGTCATGCTGTAAATTAGATTGGTTATTTTCTTGAATTGACTGGAAGGGAAATAATACAATGAAGTGACAGACATTTAAAAACAATTCCAAAGTCTTATATTCTCCTAAGATAATATTTGTTATATTACATGTAGGAGGAAGGTTTTTATAATCCATACACTTGGGGATGTTGGATTTAAGCTTTGTGTATTAAAGTAATCAAAGTTATTTTCATACACTAGATTATTTCCATATTGGATATTTTTTTAGCAAAGGATTTTTTCAAATATGCAAAGTGTTTGAATCAATATTTGAGCTTAATGATAGATCTGCATACATTCTTAATACACTCTTTCATTAATATATCTATGTTAATAAGCTCTCAGGAATCATTGCTTTATCTCCCTTACTACATATTTCATTTATCTAAATTTCAGATAATATATATATATCATGACAGTTGTAATTGTGGGAAATAGAAGTGTTTTAACATTTAAACAGTATACTTATACTAAATACCGGACATTGGCCTAGCGGTTAGAGTGTTCGCCAATCGCCCGGGAGACCTGGGTTCAATCCCAGGCCGAGTCATACCAAAGACTCAAAAAATGGTACTTGATGCCTCCTTGCTTAACACTCAGCATTATAAGGTACGGATCAAGAGTAAAGTGGAGCAATCCAGGGAAAGGAGTAGCGCCCTCCCCTACACCTTGGTGTAGTAAGCTATCGAAAAGGGAGCCTTCGGGTCACCCTCGACTATGGTCGCCTACTTACTTATACTAAATTGAATTGTTTAAAATTTAATTTGGTGTTAAATGACCCGAAAGGGGTTGATACGCCGTAAAAGAATACAACCAACTAATGAACCTTCATATACATTATTTTATGTTATTTTACTCTATTGAATTCTTTTTATTTTAGGTTGACTTTTTTTTATTAGTGTTAAAGTAAGAGTTGAGTGTATAACTCTACCTGCCTAGCGAAATATATGCAATTACTGTCATAGAGTTGTTTTATTAAATTTACTTCTATGGAAATAAATTCCTTATAGTGGGAGAAAAGTTGTCTAAATTTCTGAGACAAAGTTTGATAATTTTTATCATTAAGGGTTTTCAGACCATTGTCTTCATCTTTATATCAGCCGAAACATTGTAGATATTACAATAAAGATGAAGACAATAGTCCGAAAACCCTTAGTGGGAGAAAAGTTGTTTTGTCTCAAGAAATTTAGTCATCACTTTTTTTTGCAGGTTAATGTTAGAGTAACTACTCCCCTTCCCTTGCTTCTATACCCTTCTTTTTCTACCTTTCTTTCTCTCCCCTCCCCTACTAAGCCTCGGCTCACTGCCATCTCTGTTTACTACTATAGATAAGGCTAAGTAAACTTCTATTAACTTTTTTTTATACCCATGTGTTACAAGCCCTGGGTAATTTGGTAAATTTTGCATATGATACTAATTTTGCATATTTGAAATTTAAAAAATTTAAACCCACACATACATGCACTTGCATACAAACATATATATATCATCATCATCATGTCACGCTGCCAGCACAGATATCCCTGACCCTCTCTTGCCACCTATCTCTATCATCCATCATTCCCGGTAGGTCTTCAGGGCTACATCCTGTATCGGTACAGAGCTGTTGTATATAGGTTCTAGCTGGTCATTCTGCCTTTGCTTGTCCATGTGAAGGGGTCCACAGGAGTATGTTGCTTATGAGTTCATCCCCACTTCTCCAGCCATGTCTTGTATGTCTGGTTGTCTAACTTGGATACTTTTCATGATGGGTGGTAAGTGACCATACAGCGGCTGCTTTGTAGGGTGCTGCCTCCAGGACTTGTTCAATATTGCTCACAGCATTCTTGTGAAATTGTCGTCAAGCTTTTTCTCCATACATTTAGTTAGCATTCATGTAGTGCATCCATATAGCAGTATCAACACGACTGCTGCTTGGAAGAAACTGCATTTCATTTTATTGGTCAGGTCTGACTTCCATATGACTGATAGCCAATCAATAGCAGTCCATGCCTTTGCTAGTCGCGTGTTGATGTCTGTCTCAGTTGATGAGACACTGCTTCCTAGGTAGGTGAACTTGTCCACTAGTTTCAGAGAAGTACCATTTAGTGTGGAGATGTTGCCTCTTTGATTAAAGCACATGTATTCCGTCTTGTCTACGTTGACATGGAGGCTTATGCCAGCAGCTGCTCACTTCAGGCTATATAGCATGGTTTCAGCTTGGGTGGGTGTATTTGCCAGAAGTGCTTTGTCATTGGCATAGTCCGCGTTTGTAATTGTTTGTGCGGGGTATCTTCTGCTTCTTTCCTTTGCCAGCTTAAAACCGTTATCTTTCATTTTATCAATAGATATTCTAAGCACGTAGTCTAGACAGATGATAAACAGGTAGGGGGCTAATGTGTCTCCTTGCAGCACACCTGCTACCATGTCAAAGTAGTCTGTGTCTCCATCCATAGAACAGACTTTTACTTTGCCGTTTCTAAAGAGAATCATTATGGCTGCGACGAATTCTTTGGGTAGGCCGTAGGTGAGTAGTATTTGCTCCATCTTCCCTCTGTGTTTGGAGTCAAAGGTCTTGGAGAAGTAGACAAATAATATTGTTATGTCTAGGTTTTTTGCATGTACACCTTCTAGAATTCGATGGATTGTTAAAATTTGTGATGTTGTAGATCGATTTCTCCAAAAGCCATTTTGGTTCTTCCTAAGTATCTCCTCAATTTTGGGTTCTATTCTGTTGCGTAGTAGAGGATTGTATATATTGGTCGCTATGGATGTAAGGGTTATAATTTGGTAGGTCTTGGCTATTCCAAGGTCACCCTTCTTAGGAAAGGGAAGGATGTATCCCTTTGTCCATCTGTCTATTGTGTTTTGGTTATATATGGTATTACAGTGTCGGAGCAGTATGTCGTCGAATCCCCTGGTCTTCCATACTTTTGGGGGTATTTCATCAAGCCTTGCTGCTTTTATATTTTTAATTTTTCTTAGTACAGAGTTGAGTACTCAAAAAAATTAAAGATGAACAAAAGTTTTTATACAAATAGGAATATTACTTTTATGTAGTTTAATTTTCGATTGTTCTCAACTAGTTTAAGTTAAAGGTTATCATCAGCAGAAAAAGTAACAGAAGCTTTTTTAGAAAGTTTTTAAAAATTTCTTAAATTTTTTTTAAAGGAGTTGATATGTTATATGAAAAGTGATATAAAATCTATGTTGGTGTAGCATATCAATTTGTCTGAAGATTGTTGTCTTATATATATATATATATATATATATATATATGAAAAGCTAACACCGTTAAGGTTGTCAGGGAAAGAACTGGGAAAGACCTTTGTTCAGTAGTGAACTTAAAATGGATGATTGTGATAATGAACATAACATATATATATATATATATATATATATATGATCGGGTAGAATTTCTTTGTTGATCTCTACCAATGAACAGTAATCAATTGGAAGCCATGTTAATACAAGACTTTACAACTTTTTCGACAAAACTCCAAGAAACCTTTCACAGAAAAATTTCAACTTCATAAGATAATATAAAAAATATAATTGTTTAATTTCTTTTCAGTTATATAGATTTATCTTTTATAGTAGAAATTCATAATCTTCTGGTATAAATTGATAATAAGCATTGCAAAATAACAAGTGATTTTTACGAGTCTTACCTTTGTCCTAGGTAGAATAGAGATGAATGTACATATGTATGTATGTAGATTTATTGATAGATCTTGAAACTGTTATACAATATGGACTACATAACAAACTACATCACTTAAAATCATGACACTTTAACTCTCAAATACTGATCTAGATATTCAAAATTTCATTTTTTTTCATAGACAGATCTTTCAACTTAAACGTATCTTCAAAAAAACAAAAAAGACAAACAAAAAACATCGGAAATTATTTACAAAGTTAAATGTTAAATTCATTAAATTTTACAATTCAATTTTCATTCATGTATGAAGCCAATCTTGTTGCATTCATGAACCTTTCAATCTTGAAATAAACATTCTCTGATGATGACCAAAAACCAAAACCAGTTGTGATTAATAAATGAATAAAATATACGTACAAATTTTTTTTTTATCATTATTTATGTGTGTAAACTTTTATTCTTAATATGTATGAGTGTTGTTCAAAAAGTTCAAAACCTCACACAGAAAGAAAAGTATGGCTAATTCAGATTTTTCTTGGTTGGTAAGTGTTTTATGGCATATCAACCCTTGCAATTTTATATATATATATATATATAAAAACAGGCTTATACACTAGTTGGGACTCTTTGTCTCAAAGTCTAGGAAGATTAACCTTGTCATGTTTAACTCATTGGGCACTGATGATCTGTTCCAAAAGTAAGACTGATACAGAAATTAAAAAGATCACTGATATCTTTCTGAGGAATGGATATCCCCAGACAACGTCATCTTGAGTAGTCTTAGATAAATGATATGCAAATTTAATTCCATCAAATCGTTTGATCCCTCATGATGTCCTGTATATGAGTGAGTACCATGGATTGGGGCTGTTGGGTCAGTTAAATGGTATTTCCTGTGTATGGAGTGAGTGAGGGAAAGGCTCTCTGTGATTGGATTTACTAATCATATGATGAGACCAGAAGTCTTGGTGCAAAGTCCAAAATCCAGTCAGAGAGATTCCACCAGGCGTTCAGTGAGGCAGGGACATTACAAACTCTCATAGAGACCACCCTAAGATACACAGATATCTTCTTCAGCATGCCGGTAAGTTCCTTAAACTCAACTTCATACACAGGAAGGACTGTATATTGTTATTCATTGTTTCATGTGTTGGTTAATAAATTGTTAGAATCAAACGAAGTATCAATTCATTTATTTGTTGCTTTTAGCCTTAGAATAAACACAATACTAACATAATAATTATACAATAGGACTGTCAGCTTTTTGCTGTTAAAATCTCTGGGTTGGCTATGCACTGCTTTATCTCTGTCAAGGTGGGAACCATCTTCACCACTAGACCTGCATTTCAGTCTTCCCAAAAGGACATCCTACTTATACTGAAACAAAGTAAGATGGTTTATAAATTTCAATGTCAGTGTGATGGTGACTATACAGGTAGGACTATTCAAAGGCTGGAAGTTTGAGTTATGCAGCATGTCCCATGGGAATTATTAAGACAGCCTCAAAACTCTTTGTCAGGGTCTACTCAGATACAAGAGTCAACCATTGGTGACTACTTGGTTGATCATTATATATGTAGGACTACTTATTCAGATGGCTGTTTCTCTGTCTTGTACAACACTAGTTCTAAACAATATCTTTCCTTTTTAGAGGCTATAGCTTTTATGCTATATTGCCTGAACTTGTGCAGGCAGATAAGACAATTTAATATTCTTTGTCTGTTTGGGGAATTGGGTGGGAATCGTAGGAGTTGAATTTTTTCACCCCCCCCTACTGCAATTTAATATCTTTATCTTTTAAATGATTAAATGTATAGATTCCGGTGTATTTGTTGAAAACACGTTGGATGAAAGGGTTCCTCAAGTTGCTTTTTATTATTTCAATTAATGAATAAATATGATTCCCTTACTTTTCATAATCAAATATATATATATATATATATATATATAATTTGTAAGCAAATAGTTTGTGGGTAATTTTAATTCTAAATGAGTTGTTCAAGCTCATTTTCTAACACAGAGTTAAATGGCTTCAAGTATTCTTATCTAACCCTGATAATTCTATTCAATATCAATCATTTGCACACAGTTAAATGGTTCAAGTATTGCTATTCAACATTAGTAATTCTATTTATAAGTATTCCAATGTAATATGAATAATTTGTACAGAACTGTAGGATTTCAACTAACAAATAACAATAATCCTTAGTAAATGATTGAACAGTTCTATTTGACCTATGGATGGGACTCTAACAGGTACTACAATTTCAGCTCAGAGGAGACCTAAGAATAATGGAAATGAAAGAGTACTCCACATTTCCTGAAGCTCCAGGACTGCAACTTCATTATTACAGGCAGTTTAGAGTTCATTGGCCTAATGAGTAGAGTGTCCATCAATGGTCCGAGAGTCCAGGGTTCAATCCTTGGTCGAGTCATACAAAGGACTTTAAAAATGAACTTGATGCTGCCTTGCTTTGCACTCAGTACTATTAGATGAGGATCAAAGGTAAAGTGGAGCAATCCAGTAGTACCCTCCCCAACATCTAGTTGTAGTAGCTATTGAAAAAGGAGCCTCGGGTCACCCTCGACTAAGGTCACTGACTTTGATTTTTAGTATCATATCCAGGACACTCATTGGTGGGATCCTACTCCTCTGCAGAGGATACAGTTGGCATATTCTACAGCACCAGCCAACAGTGGAGAGATTTTTCTTGTTTCATAAGAAGTGGTAGGGAGTTGCCACAACAAAAGTGTTCAGCTCTGCTCTTCTTTCTGGGTGAGGCTAAGAACTTTTTGAACAGCCATCATATGTATACACACGCATGCACACACACACACACACACACACACATATAGATATTATAAATATATATAGATGTATATATATATATATGCATTTGTGACAATTTTTTAGGTTAGGTTAGGTTTTTTTTTTAATGGCATATCAACCTTTGTCGGTTATTTAATGCAAAATCTATTCTCCTAGAAGAACAGTAGTGGTACTATTTATCCAATAGCTGGGAGGATAAGGGGGTTCATACCTTTTCCAAGGGTATTTGCCCGAAAGTGAACGTAATAGCGCGACTGGAGTACGAACTCGCTTACTACGATTCCGCAGTCCATCGCTTTAACCATTACACCACGAGGACACCCCCATGACAATTTGTAAAATTGTGACTCCATTTATAAAACAAATATAATTTAGGCATATTTTACTTTAGAATATAGAGCATATATCACAAATAATAATAAAATACAGATATATATATATATATATATATATAAGAAAATATATATATATATATATATATATATATATATATAAATGATATGTGTGTGTGTATAATTTGCTTCAGGAATTTTATTCTAAAGCACCAAATTTATAAAATAATTAATGAAGAAGAAATTTCTTACAAGTTTAATTTTAGTTGAAAAAAGTAGTAAATATTTTGCAAAATTTCAGACATTCAATACAGTTCTTTTTCAATATTATCAATAAATCTTCAAGGGATTAGATACATGTCATGCCAGAAGCAGAACTAGTTTTTATTAAAAATCTAAAATGACTTTGTTTATCACATAATCTAGAGGAAATATTTTTTAAACAATATCATAATGTAAATTGTGAAATATTACTACAACTTCGTCACAAAATAAAATAGAAATTGTTAGTTTGTCACTTTAACAACTAACAAATTCTATCATTTTTCACAGTTATGTAGTTGTTTATTTTTTAACTCGTAATTTTCCTGTCATGAATGATGGGATTATTCATTTATGAATCAATATCTATTCTTTCTCTCTCTCACTTTTTCTTTTTTCTTTTATCCTTTTTCATTCTTTCATTTTCCTTCTTCTTTTTCCTATGGATCAGTACTTATTTTCTCTTTTTTTCTCTCTTCATTTTCTCTTTCATTTTCTTTTTTCCTATGGATCCATGCTTATCCTCTTTCTCTCTCTCTCATTTTGTCTTTTTTTTTCTCACCTTTTTTCTCTTACATTTTTTCCTCTTTCATTTTTTTCTTCTTTTTTCCAATAGATCAGTATTTATTTTCTCCTTCACTTTTTCTTTTTTTTCTCCTATTTTTCCATAATTTTTCCATTTATATTTTATTTTTTCTCTTTCCTATAGATTAGTACTTATTCTCTCTTTCTCTCTTGCTTTTTCTTCTTTTTTTTCTTCCATTTTCTTATTTTTCTTATCTTACTTTGATATTTTATAATTCACTCATCTCAGCATCACTTTTTTATTCTTTCTCTCTTTTTTATTTTCTTTTTCATTTCAAATTATTCTTTCTTTTTTTTCTTCTTCAGTTGCTTTCTTTCTTCTATCTTTCTGTTTACTCCAGAATGGCCTGTTGTTGACACAAAGTCAATTTCTTAATAGAGTATAGCTGATTTGAATTCAGTTTTCTTTCTTTTAGACTGGTTGCTTAAGCAAGGCTAGAAAACCTAGTCTGCCCTACTATGTACTCATAATTGTATGGAGAACAGATAGATTCATGCCTTTCGCAGGGGCACTAGCATGAAGTGTTAGATAAACAACCTCATCCAGGATTTGAACTTGGGTCACTGACTTTGTTTGCAGTGATGATAACCGTTATGCTAATCATGCCTGTTTACTCAAGAAATACCTTGGGTCAACATAATAATGGAATTTCTCATTACTCTGAAGTGAATTCAGATTATATATAATATATACTTTACTGTAGTGCTCATCATGTTTTTTATATATGTATGTGTATTTACTAACCCCTCTGCATGAGCAGAATGTGATGCAAAGTTAATTTTTAAGCAAAGTTTAAAGTATTTTAAAGTATTCCTTCTCTTAGACAGCTTGCCATACCAAGGTTAAAGAGCCCAGGCTGCCCTATTATTTACCCAGAGCTGAAGGGAGAATAATTGGATTCGTAATTTTCCCACAGGTATTAGCACAATGTGAAATGCAAACAGTCTAATCTAGGATTTGAACTTGAGTAAACTTTGTGGGAACATCGAACAGGAGCCATGCATTCGCAAAATGAAAATCGAACCTCATGTTGTTTGTTGTTTGTCAAGATGCATGAGTCCCAGAGGGTCCCACCAGGAAAGAGTAAGATGAAAACAAAAAGTTGAATAAAGTTTTTAAGGAAGAAGTTCATGTGTCATGATTTGATAGTTTGTGGCGTCTTCACTTTTTTTGCTACGTAGCTCCCTTCACTAAAATTAAGAACGATTTGATTTTCGGCTCTCTGTATCTCCAGCCTTTTCTTCTTTGTCTCACTCTGCGTCTCTGTAGGGACTAATTCTTTCTTCCTGATTCGTTTGTCCCGTGGGCGTGTCTCTTCTAACTTCAAATCATTTGCATGGGTACTCTTTGTCTTCCTTGTTAGTTGTGTGATGATACCCCCTTGGCCCCCTGACACATCAACTTCTTCGAACCATTTCACTTCTTGGCCGGTGGTCAACTAGTGGTTCCGATAGGGGCATCGCACATTTCTTTACAGCTACAAGAAATTCAAACGAGTGAGTGGGAGAAAAAGAACAAACAAACAAAATGAACAATACGAGCCTGGGGTTAACTCAAAGTGCAAGACAAGGAGTTATGCAACACTCTGCATTTCCTGTGTGCCTATGTAGACAAACGCTAGCGTGGATTTCTAGCAAAACTTCTCCAAAGCTACTAGGAATGCCAACCTATCCTGACCGGTCTTCCTCAGTGCTCTGGACCCTCTCTCATGCCAACTCGTCTCTCTGCTGTCTGGTGTCGACTGCCCCCCGTCATCCGTCGCCAACTGCCTCCTTTGAGTTCCTTTTTCCATTTCTCTGACTGAGTTCCCTTCCTACTTCCGGTCACGTTGAGATTGCGGATCCAAACCCTTTGTCTGGTTTCGCGCCAAAACAGACAAAGGGATCGTCTGCTTGGCAGACCACCTACATAGTGTTACAGTTGTTCCTCTGTCGCAAAAGTAATGGGACTGGTTTGCTTAACAATCAAAAAATAAGGTCTCCACTTTCAATCCAGTTTGCCTTGCTTAGCATGAACCCGGTAATATACTGGATCCCCAAAACCCAATTTTATATCTTGCTGGTTTTTGTTGATGACATTATTCCTCCTTTTCTGCCTCATCTTATCCTTCCCTAAGCCCTGATGAAGACTTTATGCTGCTGTTCAATGATAAGAGGGTGGTGGTCTTCACCCATATATTATCTGCAAGGCTTTAGCAAATTGTCCACTGGCAAGACCACAGACTTGTCCATTTCTTACTGTGGTAACTATTTCCCCATGATCGCATTTATATATGCATATGTATATAACCATGACCCAACAAAAAGGTCACATTATGACATAATGGTACCAAATAGCCTTTTGTATCACCATGTGCTTGAATGTATTAATGCATGCATCATTACATCTGAAGTAGTAGTTGAGCCCTGTTGTAACTTTGCCATGGACAAATCTGAACACACAAAACTGTCTTCGCTTACTCACACAAAAGTTTATTCACTACTACACTTTTTAAGTAGATGCTGAGAGAAAGAAAGAGAGTATGAAAGCTGAGTTGACTGCGTTAGCTAGACAAAGAGAATAACATGTCAGGAGTTGAAGAAGAAAGTAGACACAGACCTTGAATTTTCTTTTTGTATTTTTTGTTGTTCTAATCCGCTAATTTGCTGGTTTTGTCTTCACAGGTTCATGTCTGGTGTGAGACCCCTTTTTGGACCTCATCTCAAAATGAGGGCTGTAATTTTTGTCTGTCTTTACATTTTTATGGCTGGTGTTCAACTCATGTCTTTAACTCTTCATGTATGGCCGCTAACTCACTTTCTGCCACCTGGTGGCAGAGAGAGGAACATATCCATTTCCACAGGTTCCACACCTGTGCAGAAGATTTGGGACCAGCATTTTTTTCCAGACATTTTTAATTACTGTAGTCATTCACCCATGACAGGCTGACCTACAACCAGTGCTTTGGCCTAAATCACCATAGACTCTCTGTCTGCTTTTTCTTCTTCTTTTTTCTTCTCTCCCTCCTTCCCCAGAAATAAGCCTCTCGTTCTTTTTATAACTTGGACCTACCATATCACATTACATCATAGTTAGAGTATGAGAGTAATAAAATGCTCTTAAAAAATAAAGCTATATCCAGATCAATTTTTGACTGAATCTAGAGGGGTTTGCATTCACGATCAACATCTTTTTTAATTATCCAAATATTTCAGATATAAACATCAAATTAGAATCTGTAACTCCTTCCTAAAATGAAGCAACAATATCATTATGGACCACTATTACAATGAACTAGGCCATTGGCATAATGGTTAGAGTGTCCGTTCATTGTCCAGGAGACCTGGGTTAAATCCCAGGTCGAATTATAACAGACTCAAAAAAAATGGTAATTGATGCCACCTTGTTTAACACTCAGCATTATAAGGTAGGGATCAAGGGTAAAGTGGGGCAATCCAGGAAATGGAGTAGCGCCCTCCTCTACATATCAGTGTAGGGGAGGGTGCTACTCCATTCTTTGGATTGAAAAGGACGCTTTTGGGTCGCCTTTGACTATGGTCACCAACTTTACTTATTACAATGAGAATGCAGTCAGTTTCTAGGTCATATAGCATATATGATGTATAATAAAAAATACTAAGATGGAAACTTCAAACTCTATTAATTTTAGAATGAAAACATGCACAGTTATGTGAATTATATAATAAAATGATAATATCTAGATATCAAGAGTGTTGTCAAGATTAAATCGACCAGTCAGTTCCGATTTGAAGAAATGCACAGTTGAAGTATTAAAAATATGACTCCCCACCTCCAGAAGTAAAAAAAAAGTTCAAATAATTCAATGTGTCTGGTTACTTTTTTTTTTTCCAATGTGAACTGTTCCAAAAATGGGTGATCATTCTACATTGAATTAAAATATGAACCTGAACTCTCCTTATAAAATGTAAAATAATTGTTATCTTATTTGTTTTTTGCCAAAAATTTAAAAGATTGAGTTGGAAAGTCTAATTAGTTCAAATCACAAAAAAAATTGCCAGAAAATTTTTTTGGTGAACTTAAACAGATGCACATGTAGAATTTTACCCATATATGTGTGTGTGCATGTGTGTGTGTGTGCATGTGTGTGTGTGTAAGTTACGGCTTCTTTTAAGAATAAATCAAAAAAAAAAAGGAAAAGTACTAATAACCTTTTCTTTTTACAGCATATTTTGTTTTTGGTTTGTATTTATGCAATCTCTCTACCATGAACAATATGCAACACAAGATCAATTTCTAAGTGGAATAAAGCTGGTTTGAGTTTTCCTTCTTCTTGATAGATTGCCTTAACAAGGTAGTGTGTCCTAGTATTTACGCATAATTGCTGGAGGAGTAGAGGGATTCATGCTTTTACTAAGAGCATTTGCATAAGTAAGTAAAGTTGGCGACCTTAGTCGAGGGTGACCTGAAGGCTCCTTTTAATAGCTACAACATCAAGGTGTAGGGAAGAGTGCTACTCCATTCCCGGGATTAATCCACTTTACCTTTGATCATCACCTTATAGTTCTGAGTGCTAAGCAAGGCAGCATCAGATACCATTTTTTGAGTCTTTAATGTGACTCGACCTGGGATTGAACCCTGGTCTCCCGGACCATTGGCAAACTCATTAGGCCAATGGCCTGGTCAAGGTCAGTGGCCTGATCACTTAGCATAAAGTGAAACATAACCAGTTTTGTGTTGGAGTTGAACTTAGGCCACAGCTTCCATTCTTTATGGTAATAACCATTATACTACATGTGCCTCTATAAATATGTATGCATGCATGTATAAAGTCTCATTGTAGTTTTTATGTAAGTGAATTATGATAAGTAGGTATGGCAACAAATCTAGGAGAAGGAAATCACAGAATTCAAACCTCTTAAACTCTACTTGAAAATTGATGTTGTATCACATCCTGCTTGTGTGGAAGGGTTTATATAAATATATATATATTTTTTTTCTCTCTTAAAAAAAACCCACAATCATTCACATTAAGATAATAAATAAATTTCAATCCTGTTAAAAGCATTGATATAAATCAATGCTCTAAAAATTAACACGACTTCTTCAGATCAAACAAGAAAATGGATTAAAATAATTTTTTCACATTCACAACAACACTAGAAAATAAAAACAAAAAAACAACAACTTATTTCTCCTATATAAAAAAATAAACCTTCACATTCAAGTAACAATAAGTATCAACTTATTATGGCATGTAAAAGAACATCCGGTTTCATCGTGCTTCAAATTTATCTGAGGAAAAATTTACAGCTACAATAATACATGTCAAAACATTCAAACATTTATATATATATATATATTATTCAGACATATCTAATTTTAGTACATCAATTTTTATCATTAAAGTGTACTAAAAAAATCTAAAACTAATATTATTTACATTAAAATCCCCTCTCCCTAATTACAATAATAGAGTAAAAATCACTAATATAAATTCAAATTCTAATTCCTTTCCCAATTTAATAAATTATAGTTATTCATTTTTTGTTTATTTATTTATTCACTTATTTTTTAAAGTAGTCTAAATTTATTTTTATGCCTACATCTAGCTATTAAATCACATCTCTGATTTAATAGGTTAACAGGATCAAAGTATAACATAATTTGTATCTTTTCTTCCAGACTTAAATTACATCTATCATCAAAGCAGCTGAGAGTCGTAGATCTTTTCAATATTTTCCATTGAATTTTTGGAGTTAAAGCCCTATTTTTTAACTTCCAAAAATGTTTTGACAAAGCAGTATGATTTCTCAAGTGTTCATAAGAAAATGAATGAATATGATTATTATATCTTAATTTCCATCTCACTGATGAAATTCCTTTATGAATTTTTTATCTTTTATGTTTTCCTTTGGAAGAATAGTTGCTTGATACACTATGTTTTTCAAATTACATATACCATTCTTATAACTATCAATTTTAGATTTACAATTATTATTATTATTATTATTTTCAAGTTGATCTCAGTATTTTCTAATTACTTCCATATTATAAGTGTTAATTATTTTTTTAAAATTATTCATGCAGGAATAACTCATTTTTAAGGTTATTCTATTAAATATTTTATGTAATATATTATACTGGTTAAAATCTTTATCTATTAATTTAAAAAATTATTTTCCTATGTTTATATTAGCGAGTTTGTAAAACGTGGGGTTGAACCATATAATTTTCCTTTTTCTATTTTCATGACAATTTATTTTAATATTCCAATTATCAGTAGTTTCTTTATCCTTATACAAATTATTATTATTATTATTATTGGGTTTAATCTTTTTTAGCTCTAGATAAGTAAACTCTTCTTTAAAACCACTATTCTTGAGGGCTTCAATATACATTTTACAACTTTCATGGAAGATTTTCTTATTCAATGATAATCTCCTTATTTTTGTATTAAAAACTTTTGGGCCTTGTTTAATTATAGAACTTAGGTGATTAGAATTTATATTAATACAGGGGTGGGGTATTGGTTTGTTTTAAGGAATGGCCTATAAGAGTTGTCAGAGAGGTAAAGTGTAACATCTAAAAAATTAGCTATTTTAATATTTGAAAAATTTCAATTTTTAATCTTAAGAATTTAAAAGTTCTTATAATCTTTTTCAGTATACAAGAACACTTAGAATCATCAATATTATGGATGTCATTACAGTATAATCCAATTTGTATCAGGTCCATGATCCTACTAAGAGTATTTAATATATAAAAACCCACAAGATCTGCGATTTGAGCAGAATCATATCCACCCATAGAAACATTAAATTTATTTAAGCCAGTTTTTATCCAAGCAGAATCATCATTCTTAAGTACAGTTTTTCTACAAGCTAAGATTATTTCATATTGTTCATCTGTTATTTCTCTATAGTTTTTCGCATAGTTAATACAATCAATCAAAACTTCTTTAGAAATAGAAGGATAAAAATCAATTATGTCAAATTGAATAAAAGTGGCCTTACTCTTATTTTTGATATTTCTAAACCATTCAATTGTATAAGTTGAATTCTTCCAAAGATTATTATGGGTAGTTTTTTGTATATTAAGAATAATATTTTGTATAATATTTTTTGAGATTATCCTTAATTCAGTTTTAGAGGGATTAATTAACCTAGATTATAATTTATTTTCAAAAATAGGTTTATGATCTTTGAATAGGATGTAAGCATCTTTCATGTTAAATTTCCCTAACCTATCTTCAATATGTAATTTATCAGCAAATTTAAGAGTATCATCGTTCATTAGAGAAATAGTAACATTATAGTCAATTTTGTAAGTATCAGTAATTTTATTCTTCAGACTATTTTCAAAAATAAGTGAATAAATAAATAAACAAAAATAAATAACTATGATTTATTAAATTGGCAAATGAATTAGAATTTTTGTTTATATTAATGATTTTTACTCTATTATTGTAATTTTGGTGGGGATTTTACCATAAATAACATTAGTTTTAAATTTTTTTAGTTCACTTTCATCTCCACTCTAGAAGGAACCCCTCTCAAACTAGTAGACAAATTCACGTACCTAGGAAGCAGCGTCGAATCAACCGAAAAGGACATCGAAACGAGGTTAACGAAAGCATGGACAGCTATCAATAGGCTATCGACTATATGGAAATCAGACCTAACCGATAAAATGAAACGCAGTTTCTTCCAGGCAGCGGTCACATCGATACTGCTATATGGATGCACTACATGGACGTTAACAAAACGGCTCGAGAAGAAACTAGATGGCAATTACACAAGAATGCTGCGTGCAATCCTGAACAAGTCCTGGCAGCGGCACCCCACGAGACACCAACTGTACGGCCACCTGCCCCCTATCACGAAATCTATTCAAGTTAGGAGAACCAGACATGCAGGACATTGCTGGAGAAGCAGAGATGAACTCATAAGAGATGTACTCTTATGGATCCCCACACACGGCCGCGCAAAAGCAGGACGACCAGCACGAACGTACATTCAGCAGCTATGTGAGGATACAGGATGTTGTCCTGAAGACCTGCCTAGGGCGATGAACGATAGGGAGGAGTGGCGAGAGAGGGTCAGGGATATCCGTGCTGCCAGCACGATATGATGATGATGATGATGATTGATGACAAAAATTGATGTACTAAAATTAGATATGTCTGAATTATATATATATATATATATATATATATATATATATATATATATATATATATAAATGTTTAGACATGTATTATTGTAGCTGTAAATTTTTCCTCAGATAAATTTGAAGCATGATGAAACCGGATGTTCTTTTACATGCCATAAATTGATACTTATTGTTACTTGAAGTTAAAGGTCTACTTTTTTATACAGGAGAAATGAGTTGTTTTTTTGTTATTTTCTAGTCTGGTTGTGAATGTAAAAAATTGTTTCAATCCATTTTCTTATTTGATCTTAAGAAGTTGTGTTAATTTATATCAATGCTTTTTACAGGATGGAAATAAATTTATTATCTTAATGTAACTGAGTGTTGTTTTTCTTTTTTTTTGAAGAGAAAATTATTTGGTCTGTGGATTTTATCTATTTTGAGTTCTTAACTAGGATTACTTAAATTTGATATTCTATTTTTGAATATTTCATTGGAACCGCTTGGAATTATTCCCAACTCCAGATTTACTGGATTGAATAATATCTTATATATATAGAAAATAGAAAAACCGAGCAATTCAAAAGTGATGAATTTATCATGATGGAATGTCAACATTAAAACATTTCGGTTTTAATAAACTTTCATCGGGACTTTAAGATTGTGAAAAACGTTGCTTGAACAATGATGGATGTTCTATTAAAATAACAGGAGAAAATATATATATACAAAGAAATGTTCATAACCATTCAATCAGCATTCTTTTTTGAAAAACTATCATGTGATAAGCACAGGCAATGATGTTTAAAATCTGTCAAATTTCTAGGAGTTACAATGGATTGAAAGATGTTAAAAGCATTGTCAGAATTTATATAAGTAGATTTTTGATAATGGTAGAGCTATGGCATTCATTTTTGGACCATTACCATTGGGAAAGGTAAGAATCCTCTTAAACCCCCTGCAATAGGTTAAATAGAACCTCTTTTGTTCTTTTACATGGATGGCTTTGGCATTATATAATCCATAAATGTTAATATGCCATTAAGCATAGAAACCAAACCAAACCAGAGATAATGATAGAATTGATCTAAAAATTTCTGTAAAATAGTAGAAACATAAAAATTAAATTTATCTTGATTTCTGTGGATGGTTTCTTAAATTCAGAACAAAATATTAACTCTTAGTGCCATAAGGTGGTTTTGATATACAATTATTAATTTAACATTAAATCCTATTACCTGGGACATTACCTTTGTTCTAATTACTTTGCAGTTACAATGTTATTTATAAATAAGTGTAGGTACATGTGTATATCTACTTTTTACTTACCCCACACATAGAATATTGAAGGCCAGCCAAGAGGTGTTCTAGCAAGGGCTGCCGATACTGGTAATGATATTACAGTACCAAAATAAGACCCTGGAAAATAAAATAAAATATAATATGATATTTAGTTTGAACTGTAATAGGTTGTATATTTTGTGATAAAATGGGATTATTTCTTGTAAAAAAAAGGGGTGAAAATCAATTGTCTGAAATACAGAGGTAGGGGTTAAAAGTAATAGTAAAGCCAATCTTATTGGAAAAATTTATCTTTATGTTCATCTTCTTTCTTGTTGTACACACAAAGCAATTTGCAAATTAGTCCTCATATGTAACTTTTCACAAAGTCTTATACTTTGCATATTTACAAGCTTATAGCAGATACAATGCAAGAGCAGAGAGAAAAGAGAAGACACAAAAGAAAGGGAGATAAGACAGAAGATGAGAAGGAAAGAGTAGCCAGTACGGAAGGTGGTTAGGTTATTTGGTTTAATAGCATATCAACCCTTGATGATTATTTAATGCTAAATCCTGTTTATACAAGATTTTTAAGTGAATATTTGTTGGTGATTTTTTAAAAAATGAGCCAAAGCTCATTTGTTTGCATACAGTTAAATGGTTTCTTGTACAGCTATCTAATACTTATAATTCAATTTAATATTAATAAACAGTTCTATTTGACTCATACAAGGGACGCTAACGGGTATTATCACTCCAGGTCAGAGTGGACTTTGGAATAATGGCAATATAGGGGTACTCCACATTCTCCAAAGCTCCAGAGCTGGAGCCTCACTATCAGATGATTTGGTGTCATATCCAGGACCCACATCAAGGAGGCAGGGTCTTACCCTTCCACAGTGATGTAATTGGAGAATTCTGCAGCCCCAGCGAAATGGGCTGAAGACAGAAGAAGAAAAAAGAAAACAGAAGAGAAGTAAGGAAAAAAAAAAAAAAAACGAGACAGAAGAGAAGAAAAAAGAAAAAAGAAAAAAGAAAATTGAAGAGGAGTAAGAACAAAACAAGACAGAAGAAGAGAAGGAAAGAGAAAGGAAAAGAGAGAGGAAGATAACTAAGAAAAAAACAAGACAGAAGAAGAGAAGGAAAAAG
The DNA here is from genome assembly GCA_963585895.1 of Sepioteuthis lessoniana. Taxonomy (NCBI): domain Eukaryota; kingdom Metazoa; phylum Mollusca; class Cephalopoda; order Myopsida; family Loliginidae; genus Sepioteuthis; species Sepioteuthis lessoniana. The sequence goes on along the minus strand of OY757915.1, from coordinate 69,569,699 downwards.
AAAAGAAAATTGAAGAGGAGTAAGAACAAAACAAAACAAAACAAAAGTGAAGAGAAGTAAGAAAAAAACAAGAAAGAAAAAGAGAATGGAAAGGAAAGACAAAAGGAAAGTGTAAAATAGGGAAGTTGCGATCAGCCAGTTTGCCTCTAAGTCAGACTAGCATGAAAAATGGCTGCTTCTTCTTTATTCCTTTTATACCAGTCAGGGGTAGATAACTCCAAGTTATTGTCCACCCTGCAAGGGCACATAACTCAGTCACCATCTATACAGCAAGATTTATCGAAAATAACAATGGTCAAAGAAAGTTTGTTTTTTCTTTAATTGTAGTCAAATTGAGTCAGTCGACATGAATGGTTTAAGAGTGGCCCCTTAGGAGTAGATTAAAGCTTTTTTAATTTTTCAATTAACTTGCAAAACTAAAATGTCCTGATAACTCCATGGTATATCATTTTGTCAGTAAGTAGATGAATGAAAATTTTTAAATTATTGTTAGCAATATTTCATATAAATTTCATATTAACTCTTTTGGGATCACATTTAAGCCTGAATCTTTGTATTTACCCAATCCTTTTCACCATGAGCAAGATGTGACACAAGGTCAATTTAAGTGAAGTTTAACTGGTTTGAATTCAGTTTTCCTTCACCTAGACTAGTTGCCATACTAAGGTTAAAAATCCTAGTCTGCTCAACTATTTTACCCATAGCTTGAGGAAGAAGAATTGGATTCATACCTTTCCTAAGGATATTACCACTATGTGAAATGCAAACAGTCTCATACAGGATCACCATGTCCATTTCCTATGATGATAACCATCACATCATGAGTGCTTCCCAATCCTGAATGTCATGTTACTTTTTCAATTGTTGAATCAGTTTTCATGTAATTTATATCATTATGTAAAAAAAAAATTATTTGTGGAGGGAGAGTTTTCTTCAGTGTTAGGCTTAAAAAGTGCTATCTAGACTGAATGGGCTGCAATACCACAAAATCTCTTCGTAAAACTTCTAGAAAGGACGCCTAATCAAGTCTTTGAAGTTATCAAAGCAAAGGTGGTTTGACTAACTATTAGATCATTATTGGTTGCTTTTTCTATACTGTTTATAAAGTGGTCTTATCTGTTTGTCCAGGTTAGATTTTAAGAAATCTGATTGAATTGTTATAACTTTGTCATAAAAAAATTAAAATTTCTTTCTATTCTACCAGTTTTTCTGTTACAAATCATATGAAAAAAATCTTTTTCTGTGACAAACTTTAAATTGTTATATTTTATGGATTTTATATAGTGGTCTTATATTTTTGTCCAGCAGTGTACATATATATATATATATATAAAAAGTAAGTAAAGTCGGTGACCATAGTCAAGGGCGACCATAAGGCTCCTTTTTCAATAGCTACTACACCAAGGTGTAAGGGAGGGCACTACTCCTTTCCCTGGATTGCTCCCCTTTACTCTCAATATTACCTTATATCGCTGAGTGTTAAGCAAGGAGGTATCAAGTACCATTTTTAAAGTCTTTGGTATGATGCAACCTGGGATTGAATGCAAGTCTCCCAGACCATTGGAGAACACCCTGCTCACTAGACCAATGAGCCGGTTCAATATATATATATATATATAATCAAATATTGGGCAATGATTAAAAACAATTATTAAATACTAAAAGCCAATAAAATCATCGTGCCTAGTACTACTGTAAGTTTCATAAACCAAGTCGATCATCAGGTGCAAATACTCGCAAGAAGGATTAGAAAATCTGTAAACTTTGACTGTGACCATCACTCACTTGATCCTTTGTAGGGGGGAAGTTTGGCATCTAAAAAAGTGCTAATATTCCTACATTTCTACTTAGTTCTTTATGTCAATCTTCCATTCATTTAATTTTTTAAAAATTATATATGTATATGTATATATAAAAGGATTGAAGAACTGTAGATAAGAAAAGTTTTTTCATCAAACATATAAATAGTAGAATTATAATATGGTTTACACAATCTTCTCACAGAAATTAGAAAAAAAAGAAGAAGAATCAAGCTGAGAGGTATATACTAACTTATTATTATATATAATAAGTTAGTACATGAGAAATATATATATGTATATATAAAAATATTTGTTGTAGGTCCAAAGAAAGAATAAAAATATATTTTGAAATAGGTAGGTCCACAAAGAGATTTGTATGCTTTTCAATTTTTTGAAAATAAATAAATTAAAAAAATACAAATCTCTTTGTGGACCTACCTATTTCAAAATATATATATATATATATATATATATATTGGATAAAATCTCCAACAGATGAGAGAACTTATGATATGAAGACCAAAATTTGGTGGAGTATTTATTTATATTATATAAGGTTTAACTGATCAGATAACTATTTGGAGAAAAAATAAATGAAAGAATAAGAATATAAGAATAAAAATGAATAAGAATACAATTTTCTCAGAATAGAAAAAACTAAATTGCCCATAAGATTGTCATGGCAACATATCGAGGAATGCCACACTTTATAGGTCTTTAAAATCCAAGAATGAAAAAACAGATGAAATTGTTCATATGTCAATTATTTCTGGTTTGAAATTAAAAGATTTGAAGATATTACTGTTCTGTGGAAGGTAAAATATTTTTAATAATGAATTCTGACTGAATACTAAATTCTAATAAAAGAATGTGGGAGTTTATGCTAATCTAGCCAATGTCAAATCAAGTGGAAGTTTTGTTTTAATATTAATTTTGCTAGAAAAAGTGACGTGTTAAAAAAAATCTTGGTTGTTATTTGATTGTTTCATATAGTGAAATAACTGCAGGATCTATTAGTTATTGTTTTTTGTTATGCTTATTGAGTAAAATGCAAGCCTCATTGCTCCTTAGGCAAAATTCACCTTATCTCTGACTGTTGTACATCAATTACATGCTCTCTCTCTCTCTCTCTCTATATATATATATATATATATATATATGTAAAGTACCTAATGGATCAGAAGTGATATATATATATATATATATATATATATATATATATATATATATTACTAAATAAGTACATCCTTACCAATTTTTCATAAGATGTTAATATTCTTCTAAACCAAAAATCAACCGTAGTGTCCCTAGTTGAGAGCCACCTGAAAGCTCCTTTTTATTAGCTACTACACCAAATTGTAGGGGAGAGTGCTACTCCTTTCTCTAGATTGCTCTACTTTACCCTTGATTCATAGTTTATAATAGTGAGTGTTAAGCAAGGCAGCATCAAGTACCATTTTTTGAGTCTTTGGTATAACTCGACCTGGGATTGAACTTTGGTCTTCTAGACCATTGGCAAACACTCTACCCACTAGATCAATGGCCAAATATTTTATTATTTCCAGTAGGATATTATCCAATCAAAATAAAAATTATTAGGTATTATTTATTACCAAATTGTACAGCATTGAAACTATAATCAAAAATAAAATTGCAACATGTTTTAATAACAAATGAAATTGCCTAAATATATATAAGAGGTATACTTATTTTTGGACTGCTATATATTGTTTGCATGCTTATATAATTTTCAGATGTTAAATAATAGAATGTTTATACCTTTAATTTGATAGGTAGTGTGGAATTTGAAAAAGTGAATTAGAAATCATACTCAGACGTTGGATCAACTGGGTGTGAGTGACAGGGTATAACCCTGAGATCAGTTTTGGAGCTTGGCAGGGGATTAGATGGTTTTAGTTATGTGATCAATGTCCAAGAATTTTTAAAGTATCTTTGAAGTCTAATCTGTTGGTCCCAAGAATGTGAGAGGCTCATATCAGTAAAAAATGGTGTGCTCATATTTTTCCACTTATGTTTAGAGAGCTACTCTAAGAATGCTATCAGGTTATATGTCAGGAAATAAAGACATCACCACTAAGAAGTAATAAAAGAAGTGTGCGCACAAAAGTATTTTAGTATTCATTCTTCCCAACAAGAAATGTTCCCATATTTGTTCCTCACAACAAAACTGAGTGTGACCCTCAGCAGAAGAAATGAGATGGACTGAAAAAACCATTATTTTATGATTACATAAAATATTAATGATAAACACTTTAAATATTCCATTTCTGACAAGTAAAATTATTTAGGTTAGGCTTAGTTTCTTTGTTTAAGGGCATATCGACCTTCATGGGTCACTTAATACCAAAGCTATTCTTATAGAAGAACAGTAGTTGTATAATTTAATGCAAAGGTAGGAGTTCATATCTTTTCCAAGGGTATTAGTTCAAAAATATAATAGCACAACTGGAATTCAAACTTGCTTAATATGATATTGTAGTCTAACATATTAGCTTCTATGCTAATGGGACTCCCCAGAATTGAACTAATTTTTAGGATCATCAATAATTTAGTGTAATTTAAAATAATACCTTTTTAAACCTACTAAATAAGGAGAATGCTGCAAGCAATATGGAACAAGTCCTGGTGGCAACACCCCACAAGACACCAACTATATGGCCACCTGCCTCCCATCATGAAAACTATCCAAGTTAGACGAACCAGACATGTAGGACACTGCTGGAGAAGCAGGAACGAGCTCATAAGTGATCTACTCCTATGGACCTCCACATGTGGCCGGGCAAAAGCAGGACGACCAGCATGAACGTACATTCAGCTGCTATTTGAGGATACGGGATGTAGCTCTGAAGACCTGCCAGAGGCGATGAACGATAGGGAGAAGAGGCGAGAAAGGGTCAGGGATATCCGTGCTAGCGGCATGACATGATGATGATGATAATAATTAGAAAATGAGCCAAGATAAACAAAGGTTGAATCGTTCATGATTATGCATTGTGATTAAAATAGTTCAGTTCAAAAGCATCTCAAATTGTTGATAAAATAAAGCTGTAGTTATTTTCTTTTTAGCACAATTTTTACCTTTTTTTTTTCAATTTGAAATATGCAAATAAAAAAATGGAATTACAATTCTACACTTTATAAATAGAAACATGCACAGTTTACTCATAAAAAAGAAAGTGATACTAAAGTCAATTAAAGATGTATTAAAGTCAATTGAAAATATATTAAAGGCAATTAAAGATATTATAAAACTCATTTAAAGATATTTAAAATCAATAAAAGATATAATCAAGTCTATTAAAGATATATTAAAGTCAATTAAAAATATGTTAAAGATATACTAACAACATTTAAAGATATTTAAAAAGAATAAAAGATATAATCAAGTCTATTAAAGATATATTAAAGTCAATTAAAAATATGTTAAAGATATACTAACAACATTTAAAGATATTTAAAAAGAATAAAAGATATAATCAAGTCTATTAAAGATATATTAAAGTCAATTAAAAATATGTTAAAGATATACTAACAACATTTAAAGATATTTAAAAACAATAAAAGATATATCAAAGTCTATTAAAGATATATTAAAGTCAATTAAAAATATGTTAAAGATATACTAACAACATTTAAAGATATTTAAAAACAATAAAAGATATATCAAAGTCTATAAAAGATATATCAAAAACAAAGATATATACCTGAGAATGCAATTGTGGCCAGTTTTGTTTTTTCCAATGGTGGAGCCCAGTTGGCCCACATTGCATGAATGGACGGGTAAGTGACTCCCTGAAATAAAAAAGGAAGAAAAAGTAATCAACTTAAATAGAAACAAGAATGTTTCTAAAGAATTATGATATTACAGTCCAGCACATAAGCCATTATACCACAGGACTTAGCACCTTTTTTAAAGAAGTATAATTTTGACTAAATTGTTCTTTTGACTTTGAGTATTTTGAAAACAGATATATAAAATGTAGAGATTGGTTTCAAAATCTCAATTTGTAACAATTTGAGAGCATACATTTATTTAAAGGATACAGATTACTTTCAAGGATATTATCTTAAAATTAGGAGAGATGAATGGTGTAATGATTATTATCATAGAAAATAGACAGGGTGGGCCAAGTTCATATTCCACATGAGGCTATTTACATTTCACTGTAGGATTATTCTCTTGAAAAAGGCATGTTCAATCTCTTCTCCTAACACTCAAGTAAAAGTAAATAATAGAGTTTAGGAGAAGGAAAACTTTGAATTCAAACCTTTTACCAATGTGACAGGGTCAGGGTTAGATCTACTATGACTCTAACAAAGCTTAAGTTTCAGGGTCCCAAATCTTGAAGGGGCTCCAAAAGTTATTTTACTCAACATGGATTAAAAAGTTTGGGTCTACTGTATGAGAAAGGATGTCCAGAAAATAATATCAATATAATCCAATACAAAATGATAGTTAAAATAAAGATAAAAAGGTTATTGAAGATGCAAACTTTCCCATAACAATTCAAGCTTCAGAGACCCACAGAATGTAGGTCAAGCACTGGGCAGGATAATTTACTGTGGTAGAGTGTCAACACTAGAAACTGGAGTCCCTAAGGTAGTCTGACATGGTTTTCAACTTTTTTCTGATAATTCTGATGGTGACAATGATGCCAAGTTGTGTAAGCATCTTACTCTTCTCTTGGAAAACATCAGTGTTGTGAAGAGAAGAGACTTGATGCATGGGCAACTGCCAGTCTTGAATTCAACCTTCCCGAGGTCTATGTTGAGATATAGGTGCAGACTCACAGTCTCACAAAACTTATCAATGCCATAAGATCTTAAAAATAGTTTATATAACTTTCATTTATGATAAAGTGATAATTTATGATATTTCCTACCATGTTATTCAAGTTGAGTAATTCTCCTTTATAGCATTTCTCAAGGCAACAGGGGTTACTTGTTGATACTCAAAGCTAAAGGAAATGGATGATGATATTAATTGTTAATCAAGGCTTTGGCACCAAACTTGAGACTTATGTGGCACCTGGTAATAGACAGAGTTTGTTGAAATTTGCAGATATAAACAAAGTTTATAATAGACTTAATTTTTTATGGTAAAATGGAAAACAACAGAATATGTCCTTAAAAAGTGCATTTGAGTTAATGAACTAAGTGCATTTTAATATAAAATTGCACACATAAAGCTTTAAAAAATACAAAAAAATGTAGATTACTATAATGTTACCATATCATCTTGAATATTACAATTAAAAGATTATAGGTGACTCATGTTCGGATACGAAAAGTCTTTATTCAGACTATTAAATTTCATAGAAGTAAGCACAAACATAAGGGAGAGAGGAAGACCTTGAAAGGGTTTATCAGCCGACCCACCACCCTGTCTCTCACTGATTCATACCAATGTCTAACCCCAACTTACCTCTTTGGGTTTCAAAGCTCAACTGCCTTAATTTTCAAGTTATCTCATTTTTATGTATTCTCTATTTTAATCACTTATTGCATCATACTTTTGAGAATCATCACATGAGTGACAAACCTGTATTTCCTCACGCCAGTTGACAAGCCTGGATTTGTTTATTATCTATATCCTGTCTTCTCCAGTGTTATTTTGATGTGAGCTGTTAAACCTGGTCACCACCTATACACACAGTTGACCTTTGTGAGGAACGATGCTTACATTCAAAGTCCTTAGTTAACTTACAATTTTACCTAATAAATGAAATGATTAATATAATTAATTAATCACCCTAATTATTTTACATTACCTTTGAACTGTAAATACTAGCAAAACCATTTGTTTTAATGACTGTGAAATAATTTCTTAAAAATATTAAGAAGGAGTCCTCATAGCATAGTGGTTAATGAGTTGGACTGCAACATTATAGAAAGTGAGTTCAAACTCCAGTTATACCATTATATTCACTTTCAAACTGATACCCTTGGGAAAGATATGACCCCCTAATTTCTACTCCAGCAATGGGTTAAATAGTACCACTATTGTTCTTCTACAAGGATAGTGTTGACATTAGATAACCCAAGAAAGTTAATAATAAACAAAGAAACCAAAAATGTTAATTCTATTTTTGTTTTGAAAAATTAATGTTGTATAGCCATACAATAACCATGACCATGATTAACTATACAAACACTTAATACATATACATGTATCCTTAATACATATACATGTATCCTGCATGTATATACATGCAGGATACATTTTGATGCAATGAATAAGACAAGCAAAGACTTCTTTAAAAAATATATCTCTCACTTTATTGTAAGGTTTGCGTGTGAGAGGGAGCCGGAGACTGATCAAAGCCTGCAACATATTGACCCCCACTCTTATGGCCATCAGCGTTGTGTCTTTCTTGTTCTCCAGTGCTGATCAACCTGAGACCAGGGGGCTCAGCTTTCTGCTGAGTGCTGGCTTTCTCTACCACATCTTGTCACCAACGGGTCTCCAAACTAAATTGGGGGTCCTGAGGGCCCCTTCTGCTGAGTGGTGGCTTTCTCTACCACATCTTGTCTCCAACTCGTCTGATCTCTGACTCACTGACTTCCTGTCTCACCGAGTTATATAATAGTTCAATCACCTACTCAATTGCCCACTCAATCTTTGGAATGGCATGTTTGATTGTTGATTGTCATCAAGCGGAAATAACTGTCATACAGTTCAGAGGTCACTCTCTTCCGGTGCATCAGTCTATGAGTGTATCATGGGCTTTTACCTTGTCCCATTTCGTCAGCCAAATCCGCCTACGCGATTTCTTCTCATAACTGCCATCGGAATGTGTCACTTCCTTCCGGTGCATCACTTTGGAATGGCATGTTTGGCCAGGTCGAAGGTCAATATACAACATTAATTCCAAACAGATAAACAGAATGGTTGGGAACAAATTATCTTTACTGTATTTTTAAAAATCATTAGATTATCTTTGTGCAGTTCCCTTTAAGGATGGGGCAAATTTGAAAACTAGTGGATCATTTGGTTTAAAGCCAGTTTTGTTATTCCTTGATAAAAATGGCTAAAATTTTGATTGTCCAGTCGGCTGGGACTTTAGAATACACTGACTGCACCTCTGCAGAGGGGTAACCACCCCCCGCCAATGAGTGTGTCCTGTTTATGACATAAAACAATCATATAGAGAGGCTCCAGTGATGCTTGAGCTTTGGGGAATGCGGAGCACCTCTTCATTGCCATTGCTCCCAGCTCCACTCTGGCCCAGAATAGTAGCACCTAATAGGGTTAAATAGAACTAACAGCATACTTATACTAAACTGAATTGTTTGAAATAGAACTGTTTGACTAAGCTAAATAGAAATGGAAATATTTTTGACAATTAAACTGCATTTACTGTGTGCTTATGCTAAACTGAATTGTTTGAAATGGAACTGTTTTTGACATTGAAACTCTACTTATACTAAACGGAATTGTTTAATATAGAACTATTTTGACATTTAACTGTGTGTAAACAAAATCTGTACTTATACTAAACTGAATTAGAACTGTTTGACTAAACTGAATAGCTTGAAATAGAAACGTTTTTTGACAATTAAACTGTGTACTCATGTTAAACTGAATTGTTTGAAATAGAACTATTTTCATAAAAATTGATTTGGCATTAAATAACCTATAAAGGATGATATGCCATAAAACCCAAACAACCAAACCTAAGATTTTGTAATGAGAATGGGATCACTGAAATTTTATTTATCTGAGTTTCTTTAACCCTTGCTGTTTAGGAACTGAGTATACTTGGTCTTCTCTCTCGTAAAATTTTTCAAAAACTCGTTTGTATATATGTCATCTCAAGATCAATGAATTTTTTTCCATCGCTAGGTTCAGAGTTTAGCAGGGTAAATTTTTGAGCTGACATTTTCTCAGAGAGAAATCGTGAAAATTGGCATTAGAAGTATAAATGGATGGTATGCATATGTTATTATTGTACATTATGAATGGGTCAATGAATAAAGCTAACTAGAATTAGTTCTGCAAACAAGCGGAAGACCAACCCCACACTCATAAAATTTTGGGCTTCATGCTCAATTGCAAATGTATTTTTACATTTTAAAATAAATATAATACTTGTTCTCAACTGATCCTAAACTGCTAATTGCACTAAGTAACACCAACAGTTTAGATCTTTTAAAACTTATCTACTCTACATGCCAAATAAAAGATTCAGCCAATCTATTATTTCACATCAACTTGTTACAATGGTTGAGTAAATACTGAAGTCATTTATGTTTACCGAATTTGTAACAGAATGTAGTGAAGGAGTTTTCTGGGTGCAGTGATAAAAGCATTAAGAGCGAAGGTAATTATCAATAAAAAAAAGCAAGAAAAAGGTAACAAACAAAAAAGTTTGAGTTGAAACAGAGTGTGCCTTTTATATATATAGGCCCATTGGCCTCTTGTCCAATCAGCTGACTGTATCTCTGTAGAGGGGTAAGACTCCCCAAAATGAGTGTCCTGGATATGACACTAAACAACTTGATGGTGAGGTTCCAGAAATGCTGGAGCTTTGGTAAATGCAGAGTACCCCTTTATTGCCATTCCTCCCACTCCACTCGGGCCCGGAGTGGTAGCACCTGATAAGGGTCCTATCTATGGGTTAAATAGAACTAAACAGTGGTTTCTTGGGTTTATTGTTTTTTTGTATTTAAACTATGTATTTATGCTAAACTGAAGTGTTTAAAATAGAACTGTTTTGACATCTAAACTTTGTACTAATGTTAAACTGAATTATCTGAAATAAAACTGTTTTGACATTAACTCTGTATATTGTTCAGTTAGCTCAGGCTGTAGAATACACTGACTGTACTTCTGCAGAGGTTTAAGACCCCCCCACCACCACAATGAGTGTCCTGAATATGACACTAAATGCTGGGGCTTTAAAAAATGTGGAGGACTGTTTCATTGCCATTGCTCCCAGGTCCACTCTGGACCAGAATGGTAGCACCTAATAGGGCCCTATCTATGGGTTAAATAGAAGTAAACTGCATACTTATGCTAAACTGAATTGTTTGAATTAGAACTATTTGAGTAAACTGAATAGTTTGAAATAGAAATGTTTTTGACAAACTGTGTAATTACATTTAAACTGTGTGCTTATGTTAAACTGAATTGTTTGAAATGGAACTGTTTTTGACACTGAAACTGTACTTATGCTAAACTGAATTGTTTCATATAGAACTGTTTTGACATTTAACTGTGCATAAACAAAATCTGTACTTATACTTAGCTGAATTAGAACTGTTTGAATAAACTGGATAGTTTGAAATAGAAATATTTTTGATGATTAAACTGTGTACTCATGCTAAACTGAATTGATTAAATAGAACTGATTATTTGTATAAAAATGGATTTGGCATTAGATAACCTACAAAAGTTGATATGCCATAAAACCCAACCAACCAACCAACCCATTAGCCTAGTGGGTAGAGTGTTCACCAATGGCCTGGGGGGCTGGAGTTCAATCCTAGTTTGAGTCATACCAAAGACTCAAAAAATGGATCTTGATGCCTCCTTGCTTAACAATCTGCATTATAATGTATGTATCAAGGATAAAATGGAGCAATCCAGGGAATGGAGTAGCACACACACACCCCTACACCTCAGTGTAGTAGGTATTGAAAAGGGAACCTTTGAGTCATCCTTGACTACAGTCGCCAACTTTACTTATAAATATATATTATTTTGTTTATGAGCAACAGCATACAAAAGATGTGGTGTGTGATTATTGACCTTTGAACATGTACATTGTGAACATAAATGATTTTATATTATTTGATGTACTTTTTTGCTTATCAGTCGAAATATTCTTAAGAGGATAAGGATTAGTTACTGTCATGAAGTTTTGGACAGACAACTTTCATGTGTCATCGAAGGTGGCAATGCTACTACCGTCTCATCTTGGAATTTTTGGTCTGTCTTCCTTTAACAACTTTTTTTGGTCGTAAGATAGGGGAAATTCATGTGTGGGTTAAGGAGCATTACAATTTCATTTCTGATGTATAGTAAAACAGTTTTTAGCCCAAAATATTGGGCTCATAATATATAGTAAAATAGAGCTCAGCCCAAAATATTGGGCTAATGGTGTATAGTAAAATAGAGCTCTGCCTGAAATGATGGGATTATCATGTATAGTAAAATAATGCTCAAGCCAAAATATCAAGATTATAGACTCAAGAAGTTGACATTTCTTAATTTGATATTAATAGGCTTTCTTTCAAATTTTTTCTTTCGAAGACCATCTAATTTTAGAGCACTTGACAAAATAAATAAATAAATAAATAATAAGGAAGTCAGCAGATTTTGAATATATACTAATTACATTTAATTAAAGAACCAGAAACTTTTTTTTCCTTTTTCCTTTTTTTTTTTTTTTTTGCTACCGTCATGGAATATTGTTATAATTCAAGAACTCAAACTTCAAAAAGAATGATATTAACAATGTTATGTTTTGAATTATCTACTTGCTAACTGATAGCACAATGAAAAACTGATATTGTAGAGACTTATATACAAATTTGTTTGTGGTGTAATGTTTACTGTTGAAGGAAACTGACACAGTAATTTGAGTTCAAATCCTAGATGAAACACCATGAAGACACCCCCTTTTTCTTGTTTCCTGAGCAACAAGTTTTATTTTCAAATTGCTTATGTGTAAAGTAAATGAAAAAAGACCAATACTTCTCTTTAAACGTTTCTTTTGGGTTACCAAGGATCATATAATAAAAATAACTAGCGTAAGCTGGAATTTGAACTAAGTACGCTGATTTCATTTTCTGTAACAATAATCATTACATTGTAGGGAATGAATAAATAAATTTAACAAATTTAAAATTAAATCTAAAAGAAAAAGAAAAAGAAAACTATTAAATTCGCAGAAACTCCCAGAGGTCTTTAACAAGAAAAGGAGATGATGCATGCCTAAAAGAAAAAAGGCATTTCCTCTTGACAAAGGGGACCAAGCATTCTTTCTCTTTCAGGCAGTGCCCATCAAACCAATAACACCATTTTGCTATCTGGTGTTTGGGCACCATGCATACGTCTTTGGACGTAGCGTCGGTTAGTCCCTTTCACCCAGTAGCAGCCCTCTCTCGGTCAACATTAGACTGAAATATACAAGACCCACTACTGAACTATAATCTAACCCTTCCCGGACTTTGACAAATCTTCTAAAAGAAAACTAACCCTTATGGAAGCCCGAAATACCAAATGCAGACATCTACATACATGAAACGAATCAACGTATTTTTGACACCTAAACTGGGGGATTCAACCATTTCAATGTATTCAGGAAAAACTCCCTCATCCACAGAATGGTTGTTGAACCCAGAAAATAAAGGAAAGTATAAAAGAAACGTCTTCGTCTCTTATCTGTTGCTGTCTTTTCTTTCGTATAATTCTTTTTGGGACTTTCTTGGGCAAGGCATTGCACCGACTAACCAAGGTGGGGGTAAAATGAAATAACCAAAATATGGAGTCAGATATCTAACGGCAACACAGCCTTGCCCCTGACCTTAAGCCATACACCCCACAACATCACCTAAAATGAAAGAATAATAAAAAGAAGTAAGTATATAAACTAAAATTAAAAATAAGGTTTGAAAAAAAAAAGAGAGAGCAGACTGAAAGAAGGAAATCATCACAGTGGGAGAGGGGGAACAGAAGAGTACAAAAAGCAGTTGAGAAAGAGAAAGGTGGAATAAATAATGAACTGAAAAAGTGCATAAATGAATGAAAGAGAATGAAAATGTCAAAAAAGAAGTATAAAAGATGAAGAACAAAAACAAAAAAATTATAAAAGAAAGAAATGAAAAAAAAGAAAAGAATGAAGGAAGCAAAAAAAAAAAAATTCAGAATAATTGAGAGACACTTAAGATTTGTGAATAAAACAAAGTGAATTTAAAATCTGGAAGGATGGTCTTTGAACATCAGAGATTGAAAGAAGTTAAAAATATGTGAAAGAAAAGCTGTAAAAGGTTATCTCAGATAAAAGACAGAAATAGCAACAATAATTCCAGCAACCATAATAGCTACATCGAAATTAGTTTATCTTTTTCTCTCTCTCTATCTGTGCATCCCACTCAATGTATCACTTAAATGTCTGTGGGGGTGTCCCTGTAGAGTAGTGCCTATCATGCTGGAGAACAACATTATAGTAAATGAGTTCAAACTCCAGTCCCACTATTATTTTAACTTTTAGACTAATATTGTGGGGAAAGGTATGAACCCTCTTATTCCCTCTGTAACAAAAAGAATTTCGCATTTTTGTTTGGTGTGTAATTTAATTCGACTGTTAGGGTCAACGCATAATTTCACCCAATCAGGATGACTTATCCTATTCAGCCCGGACTATCTTTCTGAGCAGCACAAATTAGGGAAGCCATCAAACACCCTCTTAGGCTGAACAACTTTGTTCAGTGTAGACGTCTTACTGTCTGCTCTTTAATAGCAGCAGCAGCATCGACACAATGAGGGAAGCAGTCTAATTTATGGACCCCTTGCGTCTATTTCTCTTAGACCAAGGGTTCCCAGTTGAATATGAATTAGATGAATTCAATACGCCACACACAGGAACAACTTTATGTCACCCCCAAAATTGGCTATGTCAACTGCGATGCATAATTCCGCTCGGACACCAAGCTACTTCTTCACTGGGAAACATTTTCTGGAGACATTTATGCTTCGCCCCGAAACAACCAGAACCACAAACTCACAGTGACTTCAACGTTTCTCTCCTCAAACAGCAAACACAACTTTTGCTAAACTATGGCGAACATATCTCCCTCGCACATCCAACAATGCCATAACCTAACAATGGACTTTTTGCTCAGGCATTTAGCAGCTAAAATGCTTTCTCCACTCTCTCATAACTTCATTTCATTTCCTAACTTCTTTCCTTCCTACGAGACTTGCAGCATAAATGTAAACCCTTTATTCCATGCTGCCATTAAAAACCTTCATATAAAACCTAATGGCATCTTCGTCTTCTTCATTCTCCTTTATTTTACAACAACAATTAGCGTGGGAAGAACACACACATGTAAGAATACATTTTGTTGCTAAAATGGTAACAAACATTCCTATCACTAAACCTCCATCTATGTGTTAAATAGTATCACTACTTATCTTCTACAAGAATGACTTTGTCATCAATGAAGTTTGCTAAGTTATGAAACAAGAATGGCTTTGGCATCAACAAAGGTTGATATGTCATCAAATGAAGAAACAAAATCTGTACTATAGGTAAATACAGCTATTTGTGAAATGTATATGGGATGTTCATTACATATATACATAACATAGAACATATAAAGAACATAAGAATCTCGAAATTCGAAAACACTAACGGCTTCTTGTTCGGGTACGAAACCTTTTTATTAACTTCGAGTTAAAGGTTTCAAGAGAGACACAATCTTCTATGCTGTCTTATTCATTTGGCTCCCATAGGGCGCAAGTTCACCTCGTGTCTGTGAGCTCCAAAAGTCGATCCCCCTCGTTTGGCGTCTAGTACTCAACTCTCTTTCTTTCAATTCTCCACAAACCTCTGCACGCTTCCGGTCCGTGACATCATTCGCACTCGGTCACCCGCTTCCTCTCAAACTATTAGGACATCTCTGAGTGACACTTCCATCCGCCCGCCCGTCCGCCTGCCCGCCCGCCCGCGTTAACACCTGCCTCAATGTTGCACCTAATTAACCCATGTGCTGAGCCGAAAGGTTCTCAGCCTAACTAAATTCAAAGGCATGAACCGAAATCCCTTGGCCATTATGTTACAAATCAAATCTGTAATCAGAATGGAGAATATATTTTTTGATACGTAATTAAACACTGATAAATTAATAAAGCATCAAAGTGAAGTCATACATGGCTACTAATCAAAAAATACTGATCAATGGGAGGAGACATATTTTTCTTAAAGATTAAAAACCAATCATATGATCAAAAATATTGATTCAGTAAAAGTAAACACTGACAGAATATTCCAGATTTTTAAAATATCACAATGACAAATCCTTCCAAGTTTTGTCATAATTTACAAATAAAAGCTCCCATGTTGAAAACAATGTTTTCATTCAAACTTTTAGTAATTCCCATTGTTCATATTAGTTTCTGTATTATGTATGTATTTACCCAATCTCTAGAAAATAATCCCCTTTTCATTCAACATATATTCCAGTGAGTTTTCCATTGGTGGTAGCACCTCTGAAATTCCACTTTTAATACAGTATGAAATCACAATGTATTTTTCAATCTCATCCATGTCCTTAAATCTTCACCTTGATATGAATTTTCAATTTAAGCAACAAGGAAAAGTCATATAGAGTTATTTGGTTTGATTTGGTTTAATGGCATAACAACCATTGTTGGTTATTTAATGCCAAATCCAATGGTTTGGTAAGTATAGAAGATGCAACACCATGTTAATTTTTATGTAGAGTACTGCTGGTTTGAATTTCCTTTTTTATCTTTTTAAGTAATTTTTAAGTCTCTCGTGTGACAATAAGGAACCAAAATACAAGGAAATTGTAAGATATTCAAGTTTAAGGAAATTTTGAGAAACATTAATCTCAGAGTTTTTCTTTTGAATTTATATTTGCGTTTCTTCTCTGAAAATCTCTTAATCATAAGTTAAGAGTGAAAACATCACGATTAAAAAATTGGGGGGTAAAAAATCTGTGAAATAACAAAGACTCAAGTAGTTATACGTAAGTAATTAAACATATAGAATTTTTTTTGCTTGACATGTATGTTTTTAAAATTAAATTAACACTATTCATAGGGGCACTATTCACATAGTAGGTCTTGGACAGGGATAGCCTGGTGGAGCGCATCCTTCTCCAGGTCTACAACTGGTTTGAATTCAAAGTTTTCTTTCTAGATTAGTCAGTATATGAAGAGTAAAGAGCTCAGTCTGCCCTACTATTTACCTATCACTGGAGGGTAAATAGTTACATTAATAACCTTTCTCAAGGATATTAGTGTGATGTGAAATTCAAACAGCTTTATTCAGGATTTGAACACAGGTAGCTTCTTATGACAAATACCATTATGCAAATAAAAAATAATTTGGAATAATAATACGCATAAACATTGATATTTATTATTTGGTACATTTTCATTAAATGTCTTTTTGATTTTATACTAAAATGTTACATAATGGAAACATTGTATATATTTACCCACTCCACAATCCAAGCTGGATGCAAAATAAGAAAAATTTTTTAAACAATATAACAGGTTTGAATTCAAAGTTTTTCTTCTACTTGACTGGTTCCCATACCAAGGTTAAAGAGCCCAGTCTGCTCTACTGTTTTACCAATAGCTGGAGGGAGAATAGTTGGATTTATACCTTTCCGTGGTGTAGCTGTTATCGTCGTAGGAAATGGACGCGGCGACACGAGTTCAAATCCTGGACATGACTGTTTGCATTTCACATAGCACTAATACCCTTCGGGAAGGTATGAATCCAATTATTCTCCCTCCAGCTATGGGTAAATAGTAGGATAGACTAGGTTCTTCAGCCTTGGTGAGGCAACTAGTCTAGGAGAAGGAAAACTCTGAATTCAAACCTGTTAAACTCCGCTTAAAAATTGACCTTGTGTCATATCCTGCCCGAGCGGAGGGGTTGGTAAATAGTACCTTTCCTAAAGATATTAGCACAATGTGAAATGCAAACAGCATAGTCCAGGGTTTGAACTCAGGTCACCATGTCCATTTCTTATGATGATAACCATTACACAATAAATGGCTTCATTTTGGAAACATTGTGTTTTTTTGTTGTGTTCACAAGAGCCAAAACAAATTTACTTGGAATTCAAACAAGTTTTAATGACCTAAATTTTTCTGACTTGTGCTATTAGCTGCAACAGCGTATAAATCAAAAGATCACTGAAATTATTGTATAGGACAAAAATGAAAATGTCTGACTATAAGTTAATAATCTATAGGAATTCTGATTGATGTAAAGTAATTGTAGACCCACAGGAAAATGAAAAAAAAAAGCAGTAAATACAGTTAATGACAGTAATATCCGCTATGTTGAAATAACGATGAAAGATAATATGAACACCTTACATACCTCACAAACACCTTCAAAAATCCGCAAAATGACCAGGGATAGCACATTCCAATAAATACATGCAGGGGTTAGCAAGGTCAACAGACCTGTTGCTAAAATCCCAAATCCAAAAACATATTTGCCTCCAAAACGATTGGCAAGGTAACCTGTAAATAATAAAAATGAGTTTAAAAAATAAATTATATCTTCAAAATAAATATACATTAAAATTGACAATAATTGAAATTCATAAAAATTCAATGTAGCTTCATATCTTTGTTATGCTCTAAAATCAAATCTGGTGGACATAGTGGTGAGCAATTATATGACAAAGAATTAAGCGTTTTTTAGCCAATTGAAAGGTACCATGAAATGAAGCTGTGGATGCTTTCTTGATCTCATCAGAAGCAAATAAGTAACGCCCTGCATTCCATCATGAGCAGTCCTCATTTCTGCTGTGTTGTATCGTGGTAAGGAAAAGATACACAGTGAAATAGAGTTACTTATTTATCAACTAAAGTGGTACAGTCCGACAAATATTATAAGTCTCTCGCTGTTGGTGTTACGTCCAAAGTTGGTCTTACTACTGACGAACATGCTTCAGAACTAACTCTCTGCTTCTCTTTCTGCTTCTGCTTCTGCTTCCACTTCTACTTCTCCATGCTTAAGAGGTATGGTATCTTTTATACTTCCACAATACCAGAAGTTCCGTGGTACAAGCCACTATACAACACGCTACTTTGTATATCTTCAATAGACAGTAGTTCTTTCACTCATCTCAACTGCTCAGAACATATCCCTTTAGAGCCAAGCCACCTTACCTTATAGACATACGAAGGATAATCCAAAACAAGTTATCCATGAGCTTACTGAGAACTCAACATCATTGAACAGACATTCAACAACTTAACTTTTTCGAAAGTCCTCTGAACTAAAATAAGGATATGGGACCCTTTCATACATTTTGTATATAAATTTCACTCCATTTGTTGATTCTATTGTTGTTTCTTAACATTTCTTCCACCCTTGCAACCAAGCAGTTAGTATAAAATTTTGACCAACAAGTTGCTCCTCTTTTACTTTCTCTTTCTCTTTCTCTTTCTCTCTTCTCCTGCATTGTCACGAGTTGCTCCTCTTCTACTTTCTCTTTCTCTTTCTCTTTCTCTCTTCTTCTGCATTGTCACAAGTTGTTCCTCTTCTACTTTCTCTTTCTCTTCCTCTCCTCTCCTGCATTGTCACAAGTTGTTCCTCTTCTACTTTCTCTTTCTCGTTCTCTTCTCTCCTGCATTGTCACAAGTTGCTCCTCTTCTACTTTCTCTTTCTCTTTCTCTTCCTCTCCTCTCCTGCATTGTCACAAGTTGTTCCTCTTCTACTTTCTCTTTCTCGTTCTCTTCTCTCCTGCATTGTCACAAGTTGCTCCTCTTCTACTTTCTCTTTCTCTTTCTCTTTCTCTTCTCTCCTGCATTGTTACAAGTTGCTCCCTTCTACTTTCTCTTTCTCTTTCTCTTTCTCTCCTCTCCTGCATTGTCATACACAAATATAACATCCTTAAAGCCAATATTCAGTTTTGAGATGTATGTGCATCAAAGTTTTTTGTATAAATCAGAGAGTTGACTTCAAATTCTGACAAAGGCTGTTTTTGTTACTTTGCACTAATGCTAGTGAGAAAGGCATCAATTGATCTCTTCTACTTACAGCTATGGATAAACAATAAGGCAAACAGTGCAGGGGTGTCCTCATGGTGTAATGGTTAAAGCAATGGACTGCGGAATTGTAGTACATGAGTTCGTACTCCAGTCGCGCTATTACGTTCACTTTTGGGCAAATACCCTTGGGAAAGGTATGAACCTCCTTATCTTCCCAGCTATGGGTTAAATAGTACCACTACTGTTCTTCTCAGAGAATGGCTTTGGCATTAAATAACCTACAAAGGTTGATATGCTATTAAACAAAGAAACCAAACCAAACCAACAAACTGCTCTTTAGCTTTGGTGGGCCATCAGATAAAGAGATCGACAACTCTAAGTTCAAAATCACAAACTTGAGTCTGTTGCTCCGTCAATGCCAATTCTAATCCCTGGGGAGCAAAGAGGGGTGGTATAATGGTCAAAGATAATATGACTGTGAAAAAACAGCTTAGTTACAGGTAGCACATTTAGAATGGGTAAGGACTGAGAATATTTCTCAGTGTGTTAGGTACTTTTGATGAGGAATGCCAATAGAATCTAAGCAGTTTTAGTCCCCATCCCGTGGAAGTCCTGGTTCTTGTGGCTTTACTTTCATGCTAAACTAATTTTTTTTTTTTTTTTAAAAACAAACACATATGAAACTGTCAATAATAGCTGAGTAAGGGAATCTGTGGTACATAATTCTTTTTGTGTGTATATATATATATATATATATATATATATAAAGTTTGACTAAAATTAGACAATCAGAAATAATATTTCAATATAATTACCTTTTTATTTTTCTCAACTAGTTTTGACTTTAATCATCTGATGATGACTATAATTTCAAAATCATAGAAGAAAAAAAAACATATATGAAAAAAAAATCATTTCAATACAATCTTTGGGTAAAATAAAGTTCTTGGATGCTGGCAAGCAGAGCAGTATAAAAAAATTAAAATATTCGTTTATATAACATTCCTTTACTGAGCTGTTGCTTGCAGTTTATTAGACAAGAGGTTGTGGGATGAAAACAAAAAACAACTTCCTATCTGATGATAGTGTTTTCATTGAAAAAGAAAAAAAAAAACTCATGAAACTACCAGTTACGGCTGAGCAAGAGAATGTGAGTTAAATAAATATTCCAGTTTATCCACACACACACACACACACACACACACACATATATATATATATATATATTTTCCAGTTTATATATATATAAAAGTTAGCGACTGTAGTTGAGGGTGACCGAAAGGCTCCCTTTTTGATAGCTACTACACCAAGGTATGGGGGAGAGTGCTACTCCATTCCCAGGATTGCTCCACTTTACCCTTGATCCATACTTTATGATGCTGAGTGTTAAGCAAGGAGGTATCAAGTATCATTTTTTGAGTCTTTGGTATGACTTGACCTGGGATAGAACCCAGGTCTTCTGGGCCATTGGTGAACACTCTAACCATCATGCCAATGTCCGATATATACATATATATATATATATGGGAAAACTGGGAAATAAATCTGACAGTACGAAAATATACAAGTAAGAAAAAATATAAGGTCTTCAGAGGATGATTTTATTTGTTTTGATTATATTCATTTAAAAATACATATGCCTTGATGAAAGTTTAAAAAGCGAAACATTTTACATTGGCAAATAATTTAAACTATGAATAAAATGAATATCTGAAGAGTTTGTATTTTTTCATATTTGTACATTTTCACATATATACACATATGTGCGTGTGTGCGTATGTGTGTGTATATCACAAGATGAACATAAATAATACAAGGAACTATAACTTTTTTCTCTTTTTTCTTTTTCATATTTTTTCTTTTTTCCTGTTTTTTCTTTTTTCATATTTGTACATTTTCACATATACATACATATGTGTGTGTGTGTGTGTGTGTGTGTGTATCACAAGATGAACATAGATAATACAACAAGGATTGATATTTTTTAATTATTACTTTTTTTCTTTTTTCATATTTTATTTCTTTTTTCATATTTGTACAGTTTCACATTTATATACATACATGTGTGTGTGTGTGTGTGTGTGTGTATGTATCACAGTATGAACATAAATAGTACAACAAGGATTGATATTTCTTAATTATTACTATTTTTTCTTTTTTCATATTTTTTCTTTTTTCATATTTGTACATTTTTATATTTATATACATATATGTGTGCGTGTGTGTGTATGTATCACAAGATGAACATAAATAATACAACAAGGATTGATATTTCTTTATTATTACTCTTTTTTTCTTGAATCCTGAAACAATGTTAGTTGCAGAGAGACTCATGAAGTGCTGATAAATAACTATATTGAATGGATGCAGGCTGACACATGATCAGTTTTGACTGGGTCACTTTAGCGAAAGGGTATGATGTTGAAAAGACTTAAAACCCCCAATGAACAAAAGAACATCACTGACAATGTATCCAACTGAGATGTATTTTGTAAAGTAATTATTCTCAAATAGTTTTGACTTTCATCCTAATCAGAAGACTAAAAGTATCAAAAACCAATTTTCAAATCTTAACATCATTAGTTTTGGTTTCTTTGTTTAGGTAATTTAATACCAAAGCCATTCTTGTATAAAAACAGCAGCAATACAATTCAATACATGGCTGGAGGGGGGATGAGGGGATTCAATGCCTTTCCCAAGGGTATTAGTCCAAAAGTGAACATAATGATGTAACAGGAGTTCAAACTTACTTCAAAGCAGCAGTCCAGTACTTTAAACATTATGCCACAAAGACTTCCTCTGTTTTAATACCATTTTCATATCACTCTGCCTATAGAGTTTTGTTTGTTATTTATTTGGGTTTTATGGCATATTAACCTTTGTAGGTTATTTAATGCCATATCCATTTTTATACAAATAAACAGTTTCATTTCAAACAATTCAATTTAGCATAAGTACACAGTTTAATTATCAAAAAACATTTCTATTTCAAGTAATTCAGTTTAGTCATACAGTTCTATTTCAAACAATTCAGTTTAGCATAAGTAGAGTTTCAATGTCAAAAACAGTGCAATTTCAAACAATTCAGTTTAGCATAAGGACTCAGTTTAACTGTCAAAACAGTTCTATTGCAAGCAATTCAGTTTAGCATAAGTTTTAGTTCTATTTAACCCATAGATAGGATCCTATCAGGTGCTTCCCCTACAGGCCAGAGTGGACCTGGGAGCGATGGCAATAAAGGGGTACTTCGCATTCCCCAAAGCTCTAACATTTCTGGAACCTCACCATCAGATTATTTAGTGTCATATCTAGGACACTCATTGGTGGGGGAGGGTCTTACTCCTTTGCATAGATGCAGTCTGTGTATTCTACAGCCCCAGCTGACTGGGCAACTACCTATAGAGTATTGATTCAACTGATTACTTTAAAAAGAATTGATTCATTACAAATGATGTAAGGAAGAATGAATCACAACAAAATACGATATTGATATATTAAATGAGGAGTGTTTTTTAAAATGCAAATTTATTTAACTTGTAGCATCAGAGTGTCTGTATCATCATCATCATCATCATCAAGTTGCGCCGCCAGCATGGATATCCCTGACCCTCTCTCGCCACTTCTCCCTATCATTCATCGCTTTTGGCAGGTCTTCAGGGTTATATCCCGTATCCTCACATAACTGCTGTATGTATGTTCGAGCTGGTCGTCCTGCTTTTGCTTGGCCATATGCGGGGGTCCATAGGAGTACATCACTGATGAGTTCGTCCTTGCTTCTCCAGCAGTGTCCTGCGTGTCTTGTTCGTCTAACTTGAATAGTTTTCATGATAGGAGGCAAGTGGCCGTATAGTTGGTGTCTTGTGGGATGTTGACGCCAGGACTTGTTCAATATTGCTCTCAACATTATTGTGTAATTGCCGTCTAGTTCCTTCTTTAGCCGTTTAGTTAGCGTCCAAGTAGTGCATCCATATAGTAGTACAGTGTCATAGTGTCTGCATATAGTAACCATGTATATAGTAACACATGGTATAGCATATACAAAGGAAACACTCTAAGAAAAGATTCATTACACTCAGGAAGAATGTACCAATCCATTTAACTGTTAAATATTCAAATGTATAGATGTGCAGTATTTAGCTATCTGGTATATCATGTTGTTTACTGTTTTACACACACACACATATAAAATGCACCAATTGTAAATCAAAAAGATCATTTTATTAGATCATATATATATATATATATATATATATATATATCTAAAAGAGCCAAGAGAATGATCTATATATATATATATCATTCAATCAGATATTGAAGAAAGAAAATCCTAAAATTGAATCGTTCAAACCATTGGCTGACTTGGCATGGGAAAATATAAGGATATATATATATATATATATATATATATATATATATATAATGTGTCAATTGTAAATTCGAGAGATCATTCATATATACATGATCTGGGAGAATTTTATATATATATATATATATATATATATATATACGAGGTGCATACGATAAGTTTCCAGAGTTTTTTTGTATAGGCACTTTTACTGATAGTACACACATGAAACTCTAGTCCCCTTCGAAGTAATCTCCTCTGGCTGCAATGCACTTGTTGTACCGTTCCAGGGAAGTCCTCTTGTGTGAGCGTGTCAATGACCTTCGTCACAGCCTCTTTCATCTCCTCAATTGTCTCATAATGACTGCCTCTGAGCTTAGGGAATAAGCAAAAGTCACAAGGAACAAGGTCTGGACTATAGGGAGACTGAGGAACTGTGTTGATGCCCATCTTGGTCAAATAGTCTGTGGCAAGGATGGAGTTGTGGACTGGTGCATTGTCCTCGTGGAAAGGCCACTGATCCAATTTGAAGAGTAGTGGCCTCTTCCCTAGGAATCTCTTCTTGAACTCCCTTAAAACCTCAACATAGTAACCCTAACTCTAACCCTAACCCTTTGGCCAATCAACTCTGGTGTATTGACTTCCTTACTCCTTGCACACCTCTCATCATCCCTCACAGACTCCCTGGCTTCCTTGAATCTCTTATGCCACTCAAAAACTCATGCTCAATTCATGCAATATACTCCAAAAGCAGTCTGTAGCATTCCATATGTTTCTGTGGCATTTTTTCCAAGTTTAAAACAGAATTTTATTGCATATCGTTCTTCTAAAGTGTCAGATTGCATTTTTGAACTTCACCAGCTGTGATAATCAGGCTTTAGTAGAGTGTATTCCAATTGCTGCTGTAGCTGTTCATTTGAAGCTGAAATCATAAAAATTGGTCAGTCATCTCATAAGATGTATAGCAATAGCATACTGAATCTTCAAGAGTCTACGACAATTTTAAATGCCCATACAAAAAAATGTCTGGAAACTTATCGTATGCACCTCGTATATAATATATATATATATATAGAGAGAGAGAGACACACACGCACACTTTGGGATAAGGAAAAGGGAGGAGTGACCTCTCTATAAGCACATACAAAACTGAAAACTATTTGACCAACAAGACCAACTAACACAAGTGATTTCAAGTCTCATTGAGTACCCCATTCACATGGCTTTGTGCCACATATGTTCTCTAATGAGAGCAACAAGCTGGAAACATACATGTATGTAAGAATGAAATAAATAAATAATTCTTTAAAAAAATACAAATCTCTTCGTGGGACTATTCATTTATATATATATATATATATATATGTGTAGCCACAGAAATAAATTTAGACTATTTTCTATAATAAGTGAATAAATAAAAAATAAATAACAATGATTTATTAAATTGGTAAATGAATTAGAATTTGAATTCATATTAGTAATTTTTACTCTATTATTGTAATTTGGTGGGGATTTTACCATAATTAACATTAGTTTAAAAATTCTTTAGTTCATTTTTATGATAAAAATTGATGTCCTAAAATTAAATATGTCTGAATAATTTTTTGTTTTAATATAAATGCTTGAATGTTTAGACATGTATTTTTGTAGCTGTAAATTTTTTCTCTGATAAATGTATGATGAAACCGGATGTTCCTTTACATGCCAAAACAAGATGATATTTATTGTTACTTGAATTGGAAGGATAAATAATTTTTCTTTTTTTTTTTTTTTTTTTTAGTCTGGTTGTGAATGTGAAAAAGATATTTTAATCAATTTTCGAGTTTGATCTGAAGATGTTCTATTAACTTTTAGAGCATTGATTTATATCAATGCTTTTTAACAGGATGGAAATAAATTTACTATCTTAATGTGACAATTGTTGTTTTTTTTTAAGTAAAAATAATTGGCTCTGTGGATTTTATTTACACTGAGTTCTTGACTAGGATTATTTAAATTTAATATTCTACTTTTTGATATTTTATTTGTCATGCTTGGAATTGTTCCCAACTCTGGATTTACTGGCTTAAATACTGTCTTATATATATATATATATATATATATATATATATATATATATATATATATATATTAAATCAAGTCATGTGGTAAGACCACTGTAGTAAAAACTAATTGCTCTATATTTCTTGGGTTGAGCAATATGATGATAATATTATTGATAAAAATCATCTTTCTACAACTCAAAATATTAGGAAGATGATTTGTGAGTTTTAAAATTTTACCTATAAATATATGTTTGTGTGTGTGTGTGTGTGTGTGTGTGTGTGTGCATGTCTCTCTCTGTCTCTCTCTCTCTGTCTCTGTCTCTCTCTCTCTGTATGTATTTATCCAACTCCTCCATTTACTTCTAGGCATGAAATAACTCCAGACAATTTGACATACCATTAATATCCATCAACTAACCAACCACCCATCCGCCACCAGCAGGTTATGATATAAACTCGATTTTTTTATATGGAGTAAAGCTGGTTTGCATTCAGAGTTTTCCTTCTCCTAGACTGGTTACTTTAACAAGGCTAAACAACCCTGTCTGTCCTATAATTTGGTTTTAGATGGGTGGGAAGGAAGGACATTAATGCAAAGAGATACCATAACTGTCTCATCCATGATTTGAACTCAGGTATCCAATTTCATTTCCTAAAAGGATAACAGTTACACTAAGCATCCCCCATATATATATGTGTGGGGGGCACAATTTTTTCATATTGTATGAATATAAAACAAGTAGAACAAGTCTAGCGGCTGGTTCAGAAACATCTTGTGCTGAATTCTAAACTGATTAATCAAGAAAGTGAATCCTTTCATTGTAGTCAAGTGATTCTTTCTAATTATAGATAACCGATTACTAATATTGACCATCAAACATATTTTTAACCATCTATTCATAATGGCTGTTACTTGGTGGGATGAGATTACTAAGGAAAGCAACAAAAGAGCAAGGAAATTAGATATTGAGGAACTGGGACTGAAGCTACCAAAGTAGTTAGCAAACTTATTCATAAAAATATCTTGTGATTAATAAGTGTCCTGATAAAAAAACAAGTCTGTAGATGTGATAGGTTTATTGATAAATATAAATTTGGCTTTGACAAAATTTGAGATGTTTTCTTTGAAAAGTTAAAGGAATAATATTTCAGCAGATCAAAGAAAATTCTTTTGGTCAGAAGATTTTTTTATTTATTTATAAATAACTTGAGTTTCCCTTGACATGAACTTTCATTCCATTTAGTATAGCAGCTCAGTCTGAAAAGTTTTCATAATAAACCAACAAATGTTACCAAAAATAAAAGTACCTTTCAGTTATATATTCAGTACAAACATTGGCCAAAGTCTTTTATCAATATTGATAATTGGAAAAAGTTTGTCTGTTCTCTTTAGATGGCAAAGTGATTTAACCCTTTTGCAGACAGAGTGATATTTTGACATCAATAGTACACAGTCAAAACAACATTTTTGTCATTTTAGTGATAGCTCAATGCAAGGTATTTTCTTATTGGCTGCTTGTTGTGTAAAAATTGTTTTGGAAAATATCATTATTAAAAGTCAGTGCTTTATTATTTTTAAGGTTATTGATACAATTGTTGATCAAATTATCATGTTTTGTTTGTTTGTTTGTTTTTTGTTTTTTTTTGTTTGTTTGTTTTTTATCTATGATTAACTGACTTGTTTGAACATTCTCATTATTTTGTAAATTTTTTGAAAATAATGTGCCCACTCTACAAGGATTAAAATAATTATGTGCCATCAAAAGGCAAAATATTTAAAATTATGGAATGTAGAAGTAGAAATAAGCATTATATATAAAGTTAAGAAAAGTTTATAGAATTATAATTATTATAACATACTTTTACAATAAAGCAATCTTACCTCTCCAACTTGTACAACAACCTATACATCTAATTAATAATGTTTAATCAAATGTGAATAATTATTTCAGTTTGACTAGTAATTCCTTTTTTACTTTTTAAGTTTTGAGATTTAAAATCTGTATAATTAGTTATGTCTTACAGCAATATGACTTTTTGCTGATTATTGTTAAAGATCCCCACTTTTAATTTAGAACATCAGCTTCCTCATAAGGAACAAAAAATATCTTATATCTATAATATCTATAAGACATTATTTATTTATTTATTTTTTGGTATCTGAGCAGACAAATTTTATGTAGTAAAATAAATTTGGTTTGTTTTTATGGCATATCAACTGTTGTTGATTATTTAATACCAAATTCTTATTTTCCTTATATATTAGATATATGAATTGTAAACACATTTTGTAGATACACACAGTTAAATGATCAAACAATTCTATTTCTAACAATTCAGTTTAGCATAAGTCAACAGAAGTTGAATGGTTTCAAGTATTGCTATGTATAACTAACAATTCAATTAGATACTAGTCATTTGTTTACACTGTTATGGTGATATACCCTATAACATCACTGTATGGACCCTCCCAAACACTATAAATAGTGACTGGCTTGATAAGGGAGTCTAGTTAGTTTCCAGTAAACCGTTACTGTCTGTATTTCTGTAAATATATACTGCTGTAAACCTTACATCTCTCTGTGTTATTCATTTCAGGCCCTTGAAGGCCACAATGTACACACAGTTAAATGACCAAACAGAAATGCAGTTGGTGTATTCTGTAGTCCCAGCCAAATTGGCTAAGTAAAATAGTTTAAGGAGTTAGAATAGATTCCACCATTCAACCAGAAAAATAAAATAATTAACAAAATTTAACATCTATTTTTCCTAGCAAAAAAAGGCACTAAAACTCAAACTGACAAATAGAATACTTTTTATAGAGAGCAGTTTAATATAACTCAAATATGATTGGTTGGTGGTGTTCTAAGCAAAACATTAAATCATGGAACCACCAAGCAGCTATAATGTTCTGCAAATTTAAAAATGGAGGCTAAGATTATAAATATAAGCTGCCGAAGGGAAAATTGGGGTTGAATCAGCCTTGATTGGGTCACTTCAGGGATAGAATAAGATGTTGAAAGATTCTAAATTCCTAAGGATCCCAGGAACATCACATCACTGATGACTTCCCTATGCACATCTTTATGATATATTTTGTGTCATTAAAACCTCACGCTGAGTTCAAGAAGTATGCATACCAAATTTCGTCGCACAACACGGAACCATTTGGTCATTTATAGATGATAGTCAAAAAAGTTACCAATTCTTAACATCGTCATGCTGGCAATACAGTTCCCTGATTCTCTCTCACCATCCATCCCTATCATCCAACACTGCTTTGTAGGTCTTCTAGACGGCATCCAATGGCTGCACAGAGCTGATGTATATAAATAAGTCTTTGCAGGCCAGCCAACACTGTCCATGTGTAGAAGTCCATAGAAGAAAATCACATGTGTTCACCCCTACTTCTTCAGCAGGGCCCCATATGTCTTGTTTGTCTTAATTGGATGGTTTATAAGGCAGATGGCTATATGCCTACTGTTTTTTGAGATGTTGCTTCCAGGATTTGTTCAAAACAGCACATAGCATTCTTGTATAGTTCTCATCTAACTTTTTAGCTGTGCATTTTGTTAGTGCTCACGTAGTGCATCCATATAGTAGTTCTGGTACAGTCACAGCTTAGCAGAAATCCTGTTTTATTTTATAAGATAGATCAGATTTCCATATGACTGGTAACCTATTAATAGCCGGTCATACCTTTGCTAGGAATATGCTGACATCACTTTCAGTAGATGATATGTTACTGCTGAGGTATGTGAACAGGTCTACTAATTTCAGAGTGGAGATGACTCCTTATTTGAAACACATGAACTTTGTTTTATTTGCATTCATGTTGAAGCCAATATTTCCTGCTGCTTGCTCCAGACTAAACTGACCTATTTGATGAAATCTGAAACATTAGATCAGATATAAAATAGCTGTAAAACCAGTAAAATTATTAATATGCACAATACATGAAAGTTTGATATACAATGAAAGTGCATAGTAAATATCACAATATTGGAACAATAAAATATTATCAAGATATAAAAAACAACTCAAGACCCATCTGCAGGTGAGTTACTTTTGACTATCTTGAGAATATGTAACCAAACTATCACCCATAAGCAGATTGTAATACAAAGTCAATCTTTTAGCAAAATACAAGTTTGAAATCAAACTTTTCCTTCTCCAAGACCAGTTGCTATGTCATGACTAAAGAGCCTAGTCTACCCTACTATTTACCCATAGCAGGCAAGAGAACAGTTGGATTGATACTCTTCCAAGGGTCTTGTCCCAGATTTGAACTAGGGCCATGAAGCCCATTTCCTATGACAATAAGTATTCCATCATGAGTGGCTCCAATGTCAACCACATTGGGAATAACTCACTTATACATTGTATGAAACCTCAAGTCAAAATTTCTTTTTTATATCTTTATATTTACATATAAATATATAGGTAGATTACTTCTGGCTCAGTAGGTATTTGAATTTTGCTCAACTTAGTGTATTGAGAACTCTAATGTTTTAGCTTAAGGTATTATGTCAGTGTTTTTTCTTTTGATTAGGGATGGATGATATTGATTGATTGATTATTTTCAAGCAGTACGAATATTTTTAATCTTTTCTTTTTTTTTAATGAAATTTTTTTCCCCCCGATATCAGTGTGTGTAATATCTTTTGATTACAAATTGTATCATCTGGGTTTTTGTTTACACCGTCAGAATTATAGAATAGGTATAAAAATGAAAATAAAAAATATGTGTATATATATATATATATATATATATGTGTGTGTGTGTGAGTGTGTCTGAAAAAATAAACAGGAAAGTAAATAAACCAAACACTGACAACAGATTTAAAATAATATTTCATCTTTATTTCATCAAAAGACTTCTTCAGAATGAAGAAATAAAGATGTAATAAAGATGAAATATCAATTTGAATCTGTTGTCTGCGTTTGGTTTATGCACTTTTCCATTTATTTTTTCCATCATGTCGGATTTTTCTAATTTACTATTTCTCCATATATATGTATATATATCAACAGATGAGAGCAAACGATAGTATAAAAAATGTTTGATAAATGAGGAGTGCTCAAATACTGACCAACAGAGCAGTATAAAAACTAAAAACAATTAAGATTTCACCATCTGAGGTTTATTCCATAACTAGTTGTGTCATGTATTTTCTTTGAAATAAAAATAGAAACCACAATCTTCAGATGGAATTTTTTAAAATCCATTTTATTTTTTATGCCAAATTGTACTGATCTTATTGACTTTTTAAACAAGTTACGAATGAAGTTTGTGTTTTTTATTTCAAAGAAAACATGTGAAACTACAAGTTATGAAATAAAACTAAGGGGAAATTTAAATTATTTTTATACTCTCTCTTTCTATATATATATATATAGATAGATATATATATTTGGTTGGTTGGTTGTTTGGGTTTTATGGCATATCACTTTTGTAGGTTATTTAACACCAAATCCATTTTTATACAAATAATCAGTTCTATTTCAAACAATTCAGTTTAGCATGAGTACACAGATTAATTGTCCAAAGGTTTCTATTTCAAGCTATTCAGTTTAGTCAAACAGTTCTAATTCAGCTAATTCAGTTTAGAATAATTCCAATTTTTTTTCACACACAGTTAAATGTCAAAACAGTTCTATGTTAAACAATTCAGTTTAGTGTAAGTACAGTTTCAATGTCAAAAACAGCTCCATTTCAAACAACTCAGCTCAGCACAAGCACATAGCTTAAATGTAAGTACAGTTTAATAGTTGAAAACATTTCTATTTCAAGCTATTCAGTTTAGTCAAATAGTACTAATTCAAACATTTAAGTATGCAGTTTAGTTCTATTTTACCCATTGACAGGGCCCTATCAGGTGCTACCATTCCGAGCCAGAGTGGACCCGGGAGCAATGGCAATGAAGAGGTCCTCCGCATTCCCCAAAGCTCTAGCATCACTGCAACCTCACCATCAGATTGTTTAGTGTCATATCTATGACACTCATTGAGGTGGGGGGTTCTTACGCCTCTGCAGAGGTGCAGTCGGTGTATTCTACAGCCCCAGCTGACGGGGCAAATATATATATATATGTATATATACATATATTTATATATATTAAACTCAGGTCACTATACCTATTTCCTACAATGATAATCACATCAACACAAGCACTTTCATTATCACTCAGTTGAAATGATTATTGTCAGAGTGACCTAAGTTCAAATCCTGGATGAGGCTGTTTGCATTTCACAAAGTGCTAATGCCCTTACGAAAGGCATGCATCCAACTGGCTCATTCCAGCTATGGGTGAATAGTAGGGGAGATATGGTTCTTTAACCTTGGTATGACAACAAGTCAAGGAGAAGGAAAATTCTGAATTCAAACCTGTTAATCTCTGTTTAAAAAATTGACCTAACATTACATCCTACTCAAGCAGACAGTTTTGGAAATGTATATATATATATATATATATACACACAGAGGCTCCTGTTCAGGAAGAGGTGTTAGTAAATATATATATATATATATATATAAACACAGAGAGAGTGAGATTAGTAAATTGTCACCATTTTAAATTATTGATTTTGTATATGCACTTTGTTTGTTTCAGGTTTTGTCTTCTGTACAGCAAACTAGAATCAGTTGGACACTGTCTGTGAGGAAAGCAGCACCAGAATGCAATTCAGTCCTCCAGAAATTTGAAAACAGCATGCTGTACTGCTTGGCATTCACACGGAAGCTCCAATACAAAGATTTCATAGTGTTTGAATATCAGTTTGAAAACAGATTCATATTCATATTGATAAAGAGCAAACATTCAGTCCAAATCATGGTGTTTGGGTTAGTCACTTGCAATGATAATGTTATGCCTCCATTCATCTTTGCACATTGCCTCAGACACAACACAGAGACCAACATCAAGTGCCTGGAGGAATTAGTGCTGCCCTGGATTGAGAGGGTGGCTGATGAAAACCCTATGTCTAGCAACAGGACTTTGCACCATGCCACGTAAACAGGAGAATCTACGAGGTGCCTTCAATAAGTTTCCAGACTTTTTTGTACAGGCATTTAAAATTGTCATAGACTCTTGAAAATTCACTATGTTATTGCTATACATCTTATGACATGACTGACCAATTTTTATGATTTCAGCTTCAAATGAACAGCTACAGCAGCAATTGGAATACACCCTACTAAAGCCTGATTGTCACAGCTGGTTAATTTCAAAAATGCAATCTGGATGTGAGGACACTTTAGAAGAACGATATGCAATAAAATTCTGTTTTAAACTTGGAAAAAAAGCCACAGAAACATATGGAATACTTCAGACTGCTTTTTGATCATCTTGTATGAATTGAGCATCAGTTTTTGAGTGGCATAAGAGATTCAAGGTAGTCAGGGAGTCTGTGAGGGATGATGAGAGGTGTGGAGGAGTAAGGAAATCAATACACCAGAGTTGATTGGCCAAATAGAGAATTTCATGGATAAGGACTGTCGCGTGTCTATAGAGTCAATAAGTGCACAGTTTGATGTCAGTGTGGGAACTGTACACACAATTATTCGCGAGGAACTGAAGATGCAGAAGATTTGCGCAAAGTTTGTCTCAAGGGTGCTCCGAGAAGATCAGAAAGAAAGATGTTGTCATGACAGCAGGGAGATAGTCGAGCTGTTCAATTCAGATCCCACAGTTCTTGATGCTCTGGTGACCTGCGATGAAAGCTGGATCTACTGCTATGACCAAGAGACAGAGTTCCCAGTGGAAGCATGCTGACTCTGCCAGACCCAAGAAGGCCAGATAGAGCAAATCCACCCACAAACTTTTGATGATCCCTTTTTTTGACAGCTCTGGCATGATCTACATGTACTGGGTTCCCACTGGACAGACAGTCAACAAGGAATACTATGTTGAGGTTTTAAGGGAGTTCAGGAAGAGATTCCATCAGAAGAGGCCAGCACTCTTCAAATCAGGTCAGTGGCATTTCCACCATGACAATGCACCAGTCCACAACTCCCTCCTTGTCACAGACTATTTGACCAAGATGGGCATCAAAGCAGTTCCTCACCGTCTGTATAGTCGAGACCTTGCTCTCTGTGACTTTTGGTTATTCCCTAAGCTCAAGGGAAAGCTTAGAGGCTGTCATTTTGGGATAATTGAGGAGATGAAAGAGGCTGTGATGAAGGTCATTGACACACTCACACAAGAGGACTTCCATGGGGCCTTCCAGAAGTTGTTGGAATGGTACAACAAGTGCATTGCAGCTGGAGGAGATTACTTCGAAGAGGACTAGAGTTTCCTGTGTGTACTATCCATAAAAGTCTGTAAACTTATTAAATAACCCATGTAATCTTGGCTGTAAGAAAGTTTCTGTGACCTTACCACCTCAAACATCTGACCATCTAACTCCCCAGATGGCAATCCCCTTTATTATGAGTCAGGCATGGTTGAGTGAGAGACTGACAAAACTCCATGCAACATTAAAGATGAACTGAAGGCAAGGATAATGGCAGCATTTACAAATTCCAACAAAGAGACTGTTGGAAAGGCTTGCAGAAGATTCCGAAGTTGTGTGGAGGCTATGGTTGAAGCCAATGGCAATATCTTTTACTCAGTTTAATCCATAGTATTTCAAGATATTTTCATGCAATTTTGGTAAATATATCTGATGAAGAGAGATGTTAATGCTATTTTCATTTTTGCATAATTCATACAACAATTTACCCATCACACTATATATATATATATATGTATATATATATATATATATTTAATGAATTGATCTGACAAACTGATTTCATCAGAGCATTTTTTTAACATGAACTGACAAATGTATAAGCTATTTTGTCTCTTGCAATAGCGAGTCTCTTCCAAGTAATAATTCTGAGTTTCTAAAATAAAAGTATTTTTATTGTCTGTTTTGTTAATGATAATTATAGAAAATTTCAAAATCAATAAGTATTTTGTGGTTATTGGACAGTACCTCCCAAAATAGACATCTGCTATATATATTGGAAATTGATGAAGTTCCTGTAAGCGGATGCTGGTGTGAGTAACATTGAAGAGGGATTTTAATCAAATAAAGGGAAAAGAAGGGAAAAAAA
Organism: Sepioteuthis lessoniana; assembly: GCA_963585895.1. NCBI lineage: Eukaryota > Metazoa > Mollusca > Cephalopoda > Myopsida > Loliginidae > Sepioteuthis > Sepioteuthis lessoniana. Next base: position 69,534,658 of record OY757915.1, on the reverse strand, counting down.
CCCAAACAACTTTTGGAATAATCAGTAAAATAATAAAAATATAGTAGTAATAAGTGAGTGGTTAAAACGCCAGCACTTATACCAAATTGGATAGACCTTATTGGCTATCTATAGAAAGAAAATTCATTTGAAACTGTAGAAAAATTGCATTAATAATTTACCTTTTAAAATTTAAAATAACCATTTCCATTTATACACACCAGATAAACAGTGCCTTGAATAGAGTTAGTTTTGCTAAGTTCACTGGGTGCCTTTATCTTCTGGCCTTGTGCCAAACTATGTTAAGCTTTGTAAATAGCTATATGCAAAATACTGTTATGAAAGCAATGAATGCTAATTCTTCCTTTCATGTTTTCTCTCATTGCTCAGACATGCAATACTGAAGGAATGGGAAAAATGATTTAATTGACACCTATCTTCTAAAAGAAAGTAAATTGTTTTCTGGGAAACATGGAAAAAAGGGCACAATTTATGGATTGCGTGAAGGAGTAAGTCACTGAGGCAAGACAAAGCAGAGATGGGTCTACAATGAGAATTCAGGACTTAGGTAAGTGTTTCCCTTTTTGTCATGTATTACTGAACTTCTGCCTTCTTTTTTCTTGTACCCCATTTTCTTGTGGATTGTTTACCTTGATATTTACATGGTTCCTGCATTTGCTTTTTTTAAAAATTCCTTCTACTAATAACCTTTTCGACTGTCTGACAGAGTTCATCCCCTTTTTTAAAAAATAAAGACAGAGAAGTTTCTTTCCTTCCTTTGCTTAAGCTTTATTTATCTGATCTCCACATTATTGTTATTTTTGTTGTTCATTGTTCCTCTTTATTTTGCCTGCCTGTTTTTTAGTTATGAAATTTGGCCACTGTTATAGTCAGCACCTGGCTTGGAAAGTCAATAAGAAGTGTTGCTTTGAAAGAAAGTTTAGTGACAGGAACAGATTTGTGACAATAATAACACAAAATTTGATCTTTTCTTATTAGTTGTTCTCTGTCAGAAATTATTTTAAAAAAATGAGAACTGTTAAATCTTTTAAAATCTGTAATTGCCTTAAAAATACCGGTAGGATATAGGTGAAATTTTTTTTATATTTAAAAACTAATGTAAAAACTGTTTCCTGTTATACTAATTTCACAATATCATTTTTCAGAATCAATTTAACACATTTTTTCCAGTAAAATTTATTGCAAAATTTGAAATATTTATTCTTAAAAGGTTGAGAAAATATCAATTCTTATTTAAAAATTATTTGATGTTAGCTATTAATATCATAATTTCTTTAATAGCTGGAAGATATAACTTATTTTCTATTTAACAGTAAGGGCTGATACTTCATGTTCAAAATCCTAAAATGTTACGGAATTTAACCACATTTTATTCATATTTTATAGCATTTTCCTGGCTGTCAAGTGCATAATTAAAACATTATGAAACAAACCATAAACCTGTTAAGTTTTCTTTATAACAGCAGCCTATATACTTCTATTTTGGAAGGAGTAGAAAATTCTGATAAGCACTCCATAGTTATCACAATTATGTTGAGTATTTAGATGATCAAAAAATGTTTACTCTGAAGGCCATTGGCCTAATGAGTAGAGTGTTCACCAATTGTCTGGGAGATCAGGGTTCAATCTCAGGTCGAAACATACCAAAGACTCAAAAAATGGTACTTGATGTCACCTTGCTTAACACTCAGCATTATAAGGTAAGGATCAAGTGTAAAGTGGAGCAATACAGGGAATTGAGTAGTGCCCTACCCTACACCTCGGTGTAGTAGTTATTGAAAAGGGAGCCTTCAGGCTACCCTTGATTAGAGTTGCCAACTCTACTGGAGTGTTTGCCAATAGTGTGGGAGACCAGGGTTTAATCTCAGGTCAAGTCATACTAAAGACTCAAAAAATGGTACTTGATGCCACCTTGCTTAATAGTCAGCATTATAAGGCAAGGATCAAGCGTAAAGAGGAGCAATCCAGGGAATGGAGTAGTGCCCTCTCTTACACCTTGGTTTATTAGTTATTGGAAAGGGAGCCTTTGTGTCACTCTTGATTAAGGACAACTTTGAAGGCAGATTCCACAAAATTATCATTCAACTGAAAATTAAACCTGAAATTGCTTTATTCTCTAAAACCATTTTAAGTGTAATTTTCTAATAAAACATCTTTCTATGGTGTACTATTTTTTGGGGTAAGGTTACATACAAGCACAATGGAAATTTTTGTCATAGATAGTAGCATTGACTAAATCCTTAACTATACTATCTTCATGTTTTTAATGAATAAATCATTCATGATTTATCTATATAAAAAATATCCACTTCATCTGAAAAGATCAATATATTGGTTGCACTAGATTCAGGTTAATCATTCAGGTAAGTTCATTAGACAAGGTGGAAAACGTTTTAAAAATACAAAAAAAAAAAAATGTATCAACTTCAATCCTATAATAGACATTTCATTTCCATATGAATTTCATATATTAAATGCAATAATTATTTTGGGTAATGTTTTCCCTGTCCCCATTATTTGTGAAAGCTATTTATTTGTGAGATAAAAAGCAATATATTCATATATATTCAATATATATATATATATATATATATATATATATATATACATATATATATATATATATATCTAAATTATCCATTTAGTGTCCAAGGACAGTATTTGTGGATTATTGTTTTACATAGAATATATGAGGGTAATCATATAAATCTATGAGAGTGCTCAATGTATGGCTATTGTTAGTTCCCTATTTATTCTCTAGGGTATAACAAAATTCACATTCAGAGCGTAGTCTCCATTTAATTATACTATATATATATATGTATATACATAAAGGAAATGATTGAGAGGTATGAAATATACCTGTGCATCAACAGTTTAAAACTGTTGGCACATAGTTTCTTAAATTTCTTTAACCCTGCCAAACAAAATTCAATAAACCTCTTACAAATGGTAATTTCTCTTTGGGTTGCCCAAAAAACTTTTCAGCAATTATATATATATATATATATATATATATATATATATATGTGTGTGTGTGTGTGTGTGTGTGTGTGTGTGTGTGTGTTTGTGTGCGTGTGTATGTGTGCATGTGTGTGTGTGTACTGAATTCAATAGACTTTAGATGTGTGGATATAAACTCCCCTGGAGATTGTGTGTGTAAAACTCAGTCATGAGTGATCTTAATGTACCTAGAATTGAAATATCATTCTACTTCTCTGTACTCTTGTGAATATATATATATATATACGTGTATATATATATATATATATATATATATATATATATATATATATATATATATATATCAGTATCAAGAGTCCAGTTTTTTCCTGAAAAAGATCTATTACCATTGTGATGCATTCATTAATTCTACTTTTTGTGAATTACTTTCTATAAATAAAACATGTAATTCTTAAAACTGTCTCATTCAAACAATTCAGTAGTTATTGATTGTCTAAACAGACTTCTTTCAAGGATTTTGTTCCATATCTCTATGAAATAATTTGTAAAATATGAATAAAATGAGAATCTGCTGTTGAAAAATTCCCATTGATACATGAGGGAATTTTCTCAGAAGATTACAACCAATGTGGGCATGCATTTTCAAAAAGGTTTGCCACTTCTGGGTTAAGAGAAAACTTGTCATCAAATAATCAATAAGCTGCCCTAAGAATGACAGACATTTTCAAATCTCAAATTATTTTCACACAACTCAGTAAAAATATCAATTGCATTTTATTCTTTAAAATTCAAATTCTTTTTTTTTTAATTTTTTTTTTTTTTTTACTTTTGTTTAAATTGGATCGAGCTGCACATTTTCATAAAATAGATTGAAATAAAAGCAATAATAAGAGAAAAAAAATGATGGAAGAGAAATAGAAATTTCAAGAGAACCTTCAGAAGACATGAATAAATCTTTGAATCTCTTCCATCTCAATTCATCTTCTGTCATTTTATTTGTTTTTTTCTTTAAATAATTACATTTTACTCATCTCTCATAAAAGGTATGAGTCTGCCATGATTTTTCCACATAACAATTTCAGTTCATTCCTCTCTGCAGTTTGCAAAGATTTTTTTTTAATGAAAAGTTTCTTTCTTTTATTTATATTATTTTAATTTTTAAAATTGTTATTTTACTTATTTTTTAAGTAATGAGATTTTTGTTGTTTTACTTCTGATTGTTACACTATCCAATCAGCAAGGCTTAGAATTTGCTGACTGTATCCCCTGCCGAAGGTTAAGACCCCCTCCCCCCAAAAAAAGGGTAGGGGTCCTGAATATGATACTAAACTGTATCTGATGATGAAGCTCAAATTGTGGAGCTCTCGGAAATTTAGAGTATCCCCTCATTGTAATTATGTTTTGCTACACTCTGACCTGGAGTGGTAGAGCATGTTAGGTCCCATAAATGGGTCAAATAGATCTGTTTGAAAATTATTTGCATTTGATAAGGCCATATGCTGCCAAAATAAAACATCTTATGAAACAACTATACAAAAAATCTAAATATAAAATATAGTGAATGTGATTCTCTAAATTCTAGTCATAAAATTACTCTACAGTGGTTGACATGCCTTTAAAATCAAACAATCTGATTGTTACAAAGGATAGTTAAAACATGTCAACAAAGCATAATGTGACAAGTGTGAATTCTTCCTTCTACTTTTTCTCACATTGGTTAGAACTACAACACTGGAGGAAGGTGAGAGCAGTTCGAGTGATAGTGGTCTTCTAAAAGAAAGTATCCGGTTCAGTGGGAAACACTAGAAAAAAAGGGCACTTATTTGAGACATTACAAAGAAGTGGGTCATTGAGGTGAGACATAGAAGAAAAGACCCAAGGAAGTGACCTCCCTTTTGTCCTGTATTACTGAAATTTGTTGGGGTTTGTTCTGTCTTTTTGTTTCTTGTACAACATTTACTTTTGGACTCTATACATATGTATCAATGTGGTTTCTGTATTTGCTTTATTTTTCAATTCCTACTGACAGCAGCTTTTTTGACTGCCAGACAGAGTATACTACCTTATTGAATAAAGACAGAGAGGTGTCTTTTGTTCCTTTTCATAAGCTTTTCTTATTTAGTTTCTGTATTATTGTTGTTGCTCATCATTGCTCTTTATTTTGCTTGCTCTGTTTTTTAGTTACAAAATTCATCTGCTGCTACCGTCAGTACCTGGGTTGGAAAGTCAATAAGCTTTTAAAGTGGCAAGATCCAGTTTGTAACAATATATAGAAATATATTTAGTCTATGAAGTAGTTGAATTTTCATATTCACAGTATTGGAATTAGCATAATACTAGCAAATAATGTCAAGGATTTTTTTTGTGTTGGACATTTTGATGGAGGATATTTTAGCATCCACATTTTGAAGTTAAGAATATTTAAGTAAAACCCCTATTGTTGTATAGTCATCTACATCATCATTCAGCATCACAATGACACAACATCAAAGACAGATGCATGAATAAACGACGCATGATAAAGACGCAGGAATAAAGGACGCAGGAAGACTTCTTTAGAAAAATATTCACCTCTCACTTTATTGCAAGGTTTGAAAAGGGTTACTCAAGGTTTGCATATGAGAGGGTGATGGAGACTGAACATAAACTTCATATTTTGACCCCACTGTTATGACTGTCACGTTGTGTCTTTCTTGTTCTCCTGATGTTGGGGTCAACTCCATCGGGGCTTTCCGAGGGCCCCCTCGGTCGGGTGTGGCCTTCCCTACCACATCTGGTCTCTAGCTGTCTGGAATTCTGCTGGCAACTGCTTCGGGGGTTTCCGAGGTCCCTTTCGGTCGGGTGTGGCCTTCCCTACCACATCTCGTCTTTAACCCTCTGGGAGTCTGCTGGCAACTGCTTCGGGGGGTTCCGAGGTCCCCTTCGGTCGGGTGTGGCCTTCCCTACCACATCTCGTCTCTAACCCTCTGGGAGTCTGCTGGCAACTGCTCTGGGACCCAAACTCAACTGAGTTAAATAATAACTCAACGCCCACACGATCGCCTACTGGATCTTTGAATCGGATGTTTAATCGTAATCAAGCGGAAATAACTGTCATGCAGTTCAGAGGTTACTCTCTTCCGGTGCATGACTGTAGTGGCACAATGAAACCTTCACCTTGTCCCACCTCATAAGCCTTAATCCGCCCATGCGATCTCTTTCGATTACTGGCCATTGGAATGTGTCACTTCCTTCCAGTGTATCACCTTGGAATAGTATTTTTGGGCTGGGTTGAAGGTCAAAATATAACACTATTGGTTAATCTCAACCCTACTACTGCCAGTTCCGGAGCTCTGGGGAGTGTGGAATACCCTTTTGCTGCCATTGGAGGGAGACAATAAATAATCATTTCCCTTAGAGAATGGGTGCACTCATTGGCTGCTTCATGGGTTGTTATAAGACAGTCACAGAAACCCATTCTTGATCTCTCTCACCTCTGTTCTTTGACTAGAAGAGATATGTATTGAAGTCTTCCAGGGAATAGTATAGGCACTTATGACTATTTTATTTTTCCTCATCAAGTGAATTATTTTCCGTTTCAATATCCCTTTCATATACCACTTGTTCATTGAACAATATTTGCATATTTCTTGCTGTTAGGACATGTTTGTGGATACTTTCTTTTAAATATCATTTGTTAATCCACTGGAATAATCCCCCTTGAATACTCTCCTGGCTATGAGGTGGCTTCTAACCTGAAATTGTGAGACTGTCATTATTGTAAATGCGGTAGTTGTTAAAGGAGGATGAACAAATATTCTCTCTCCGTATATCCACTGTTGTTTTTGTTTCGTAATTAATATTGTGCTCCATTATTTTTAAATTAACATCGATATGTATTTTATGTATATAAAAGGTTAAATTTTCTTATAGGTACAAATGTGTTTATTTTGTCTTTACATCTGTTGTATTCAGTGTTAGTACATTTGCTCAGTCAGCTGGGGCTGTAGAATACACCAACTGCATCCCTACAGAGGAGTAAGACACCCCACCAACAAATGTCCTGGATATGACACTAAACAATCTGATGGTGAGGCTCCAGTAATGCTGGAGCTTTGGGGAATGTGGAGTACACCTTCATTGCCATCATTCCCTGGTCCACTCTGGTCCGGAGTGGTAGCACCTGATAGGGTCCTATCTATGGGTCAAATAGAACTAAAATGCATACTTATGCTAAACAGAATCACTTGAAATAATCATATAATACTTGGTGTTAGATAGGATAACTAGACATCATAAAACTTTGTGCAAATTATTCATATTAGAAACAAATATTGGATATGATATAACTGTGGGTAAACAAATCATTACAGACAAAGAAAAAAATGCAATTTAAAAAAAGGGGAAATAAAGTTATGATTACAATCAAACATTTAGAAATTAATCAAATTCTGGCATTAAATAACCCATAAAGAGCTTGTTAGTTTGGTTTCTATATCTAAAGGCATACCAATCTTTATGGGTTATTTAATGCCAAATCAATCCTTGTGAAAGAACAGTATTAGTACTATTTAATCTGTTAGGTCTTAGAAAAACATTATTGGTACTATTTAACCTGTTAGGTCTTAAAAGAACAGTATCGTTACTATGTAACCTGTTAGGTCTTAAAAGAACAGTATTGGTACTATTTAACTCATAGCTGGATGAGATAAATGAGTTCATATCTTTCCCAAGGGTATTAGTCCAAAAGTGAATGTTATAGCGTGACAAGTTTGAACTCACTATACTTACTATAATGTTGCAGTCCAGGATTTTAGCTACTATGCCACGAAGATTCTCCCTACCCACCACTGTTAAAGTGACTCCTCACTGTGGGTCTTGGAGGAGTTTCAGTATAGATTAATCCTTATACACAAACCCAGAAATATAGGCTACTCAGTGGTTTGGTTTCTTTGTATAATGGCATATCAATCTTTGTGGGTTATTCAATGCCAAAGCTATTCTTGTAGAAGAACAGCATTGGTTCTATTTAATCCACAGCTTGTGGGAGGTTTGGTTTTGTTTGGTTTGGTTTCTTTGTTTAATGGCATATCAACCTTTGCAGGTTATTTAATGCCAAAGCCATTCTCCTAGAAGAACAGTAGTGAAACTATTTAACCCATAGCTGCGAGGTCAAATAGCCTTGGGAAAGGTATGGGTTCATACCTTTCCCAAGGCTATTTGATCAAATGTGAATGTAATAGCATGACTGGAGTTTGAATTCACTTACTACGATTCCGCAGTCCAGCGTTTTAACTATTACTCCACGGGGACCCCCCTGCAGGTGGGAGGTAAGGAGTTCATACTTTTCTCAATGGTAAAAGTCTAAAAGTAAACATAATAGTGTGACTGGAGTTTGAACTTGCTTACTATAATGTCACAGTTCAGCATGATAGCCACTATGCCATGGGGTCGCCCCATTTCATAAGGAGTAGATATGTTGTTAAACAAATAAACTTAATCAATTAAGCTTAGTATTCATAATTCTTATTAACATTAAAAAATTAGCATTTAAAATAAACCTTTATTTGAATTACTATATTTTAATGATGAGTAGGGTTAGTCTGGAAAAATTTCTGTCTTGCTATGCTGTATTTTCCAGGTGCTGAAAAAACTTAAATGCATCAGTTATGATCAGATCAACAAGCGAGACTTATGATCATCAACAGAAACAGCTGCTCATACTTCAAGGTTAACATAATTGCTGTGGATGAGTTAGTTATTCAATTATCTGCCCTTGAGCAAATCTCTTCATCACAAGGATTAAAACTTGTTACCATGGGAACCAATGGAAGCGTTCATGGTATAATGGTTATCATCATAGGAAATGGATGCGACAACTCCAACTCAAGTTCAAATCCTGAATGAGGTTGTTTACTTTTCACATAGCACTAATACCCATTGAAAAAGCACGAATCCAACAATTCTCACCTCATCTATGGATAAATAGTACAGCAGACTGAGATTCCTAGCCTTGGTATTGTAACTGGTCAATGAGAATGAAAATTCTGAATTCAAACCAGCAGTATTATGCTTAAAATTAACCTTGTTATCACATTCTGCTCATGATGGAGGGGTTGGGTTGATAGATATTATAGAAATTAAAATCAGCAGAAGCTCCCTGTGACTTTTGGTTATTCCCTAAGCTCAGAGGCTGTCGTTATGAGACAATTGTGGAGATGAAAGAAGCTGTGACGAAGGTCATTGACATGCCCACACAAGAGGACTTCCATGGGGTCTTCGGGAAGTTGTTGGAACGGTAAAACAAGTGCATTGCAGCCGGAGGAGATTACTTCAAAGGGGACTAGAGTTTCATGTGTGTACTATCAATAAAAGTGCCCATACAAAAAAGTCTGGAAACTTATTGAAGGCACCTCGTATAAGTTGGCTTGATACTAAGGAAAATATTTAGTTAAGTCCCCACTCATCAAGAACCAATATTAGCATTAGTATATAAGCTAACACTGAACAAAACAGTATATACATAATATTGATTGAAGTAGTATTGAAAGAAAGAATACATAGTTGAGCCCCAGCAGATAAAAATGCACACATATTGTTCTATGAATAAGCAGTATGTAAAAGAGGTACAAATGATTGAAAAAGGCTAACTTGGCTAGTGTGGTTTAATATTGTCATGTGTCTCCACTGCTCCCAAGCAATGTCTGAGAACACACATCTACTGTTCAAAGAACAAAGATAAAAGAGATCGAGAATAAATTTCTGGGTGTTGTGTGACACCCAACTAGGCACCCAAAGGACATGCACATTCTCTAAGGAAGATAATCATTTATTGTCTCCCTACAGAGAGAATCATGCATTCAGGTTATGACCAATACAGATTATATAGTGAGTGATTCATGTTTTTCTCTGATTTTTATCTCAAAAAGACTTGAGGCAACTCCCTAAAATATCTTCTCTGAGTTCTTTTTAAAAAAGATACGAAATGTTTTTAAAGTTTTTGTTCAAGTTATTGGTAACTAAAAATCACCAAATTACCATATTTTCACATCTGAGTTTATCAGATCTTTTGTTGGCCAATTTTCTAAGATGCACGGCTGTATCCTTTCATTTATTTTATCAATTGATGAATGAATATAATGTTTAATTATCAATATTTATTTTTGTTCATTTCTTTCTGAATATCTACAGCTTTTTATAATTTACTTTATCAGAAAATTACAATATATCTACCTAGTTCTAATAATTAATTCCTCCAAACATCTTTGTTCCTATTACAATTATCCTTTCAATACACTTCCTCTTTCTTTTACTTCCATGCTAGGGGCATTTACTTTATGGGCTTCTCTTGTAGAATGTTTTTTTGTTAAGCCTATGAATAATTATCATAAAGGTTATAGAGTATGGACTACTAAAACCGGCTCAGTGGTCTAGTGGGTAGAATGTTCGCCAATGGTCCGGGAGACCTGGGTTCAATCCTAGGTCGCGTCATACCAAAGACTTTAAAAATGGTACTTGATACCTCCTTGGTTAACACTCAGCAATATAAGGTACGTATCAAGGGTAAAGTGGTGCAATCCAGGGAAAGGAGTAGCGCCCTCCCCTACACCTTTATGGACTACTAATTTCAAGGGGCTGCAAATGCACATGTTGTTCAGAGGATTGGCAAGACACATAAGAGAGTGTGCTCTTTCTGTGTAGAGGGGTTGGTAAATATATACAGGCATAATACCAATAACAGAAAAACATAAGAGAAATGGATAAAATGCTTACAAACACATGTGACATTTGGATTTAATATGAAACTCAATTACTCTGTTAGAAATAGGCTTGACAGACTTAGTAGGGGCGCAAACATCTAAATAAACTAGCTGGTTAGTGATGCAAATTTAAAACACACACCTCTCAAACTTAACATAGACATTCCAAATAAAAAGCATATTATTCAGGTGCCTTAACTACAGATATGTAAAGGTCAGTTGAAGATACTTGGATACCAAAAGATTTTCATTTAACAAATGGATATGCGACATTACCAGTGCATTTTTTTCTGCTTCTCTTATAGTATATCAATTCCTTTAAAAAATCTTTTGCAATTTTTTCCACTAAACCTTTTTCTCTTGACAATGAGCTAACATCTAAACAAGTCGAGAATAATCAAAAAGTAAATGACATAAAAAATATTTCTGTTTGTCTAATTACTTTTACTCATTTTTTATATATCTATCTATCTTTTATATCATCTTTTATATATATATAAGTTGGCCGACCATAGTCGAGGGTGACCCGAAGGCTCCCTTTTCAATAGCTAGAACACCAAGGTGTAGGAGAGGGTGTTACTCTTTTCCCTGGATTGCTTCTCTCACCCTTGATCCATGAGTTATAATGCTGAGTGTTTATGGAGGTGCCCGTGGTGTAATGGTTATCGTCGTAGGAAATGGACACGGCGACCCGAGTTCATGTCCTGGACAAGGCTGATTGCATTTCACATAGCACTAATACCCTTGGGAAAGGTATGAATCCAATTATTCTCCCTTCAGCTATGGCTAAATAGTAGGACAGACTGGGTTCTTCAGCCTTGGTGAGGCAACTAGTCTAGGAGAATGAAAACTCTGAATTCAAACCTGCTAAACTCCGCTTAAAAATTGATCTTGTGTCATATCCTTCCCAAGCAGAGGGGTTGGTAAATATGATAATGCTGAGTGTTAAGCAAGGAGGCATCAAGTACCATTTTTTGAATCTTTGATATTGACTCAACCTATGATTGATCTCTGGTCTTCCGGACCATTGGCAAACACTCTAACTATTGTGTCAATATCATCTTTTATATATATATTATTTTTTCTTCAGTCAAATTATTCTCCATTATGATTTGCTATAATAAAGGGATTTTTAAGTTTTCCATTGGTAAAATTAAAGTTTTGTATATTTACCTCCAGGTATTTGTGTTACAATATAACCATAGAAGAAAGATCCCAAGATCATTCCTTGGAGTTCACTGTCCCAGTGATATGTAGGCACAGGCTGAAAAAGAAAAGAAAAGAATACAGGCTATATTTTAAAAATCCACTATAATAAAATACCACATTGATTTGGATATTTATGTTTTTTGTTTGTAATAAGAATAAGCAGCAAGCAAGAAGAGGCATCACAAAAGTTTCCTTACAGATTCTTTTTTTAAAATGCATTTCATTAAACTCCAAGCAGTGTGACCATACAGTAGTAATGATATGGCTACAGCATGGGAGACTTACTGCATTATATATATATATATATATATATAACCCAGTAAGTCTCCTATGCTGTAGCCATATCAGTACTACTGAATGGTCACACTTTTTTGGAAAGCACATTTATTCTTTTGCCTACAACTTAGCAACTTAATTAGACTTGAAACTATCAAAATATACCATATATCAATATATATATATATATATATATATATATATATTACAGAATTGTGAGATTAATGTTGGTAAATGATGTATTAACAGTTGATGGGTATATTTTGATGGTATCAAGTCTAATTAAGTTGCTAAGTTGTAGGCAAAAGAATAAATGTGCTTTTCAAAAAATTTGGTTTCTTTTTGAACACAGCTCACATGTCTTGTTGTAAACATGCAGATATATAGTGTGTATGCAATATGTAGCTAATAGAAAATAGGTTAAAAGGTAAAAAAAATGATATTCTGTTGATGCATCCATTTCATGCCTGTTTCATTTCTTAAAATCAAATAAATTTCTGAAGCAGAAAAACTCCTGAGAAAGCAGACAAGTCATCAATGAACTATGAAACAAGCAATGACATACATAATGCATTATTTAATAGAGATAATGGCTGGATTGACTGCAGGAAAACACCTAACTGGCAAACTGAGACTGATATTATATTAGCATTAAATGTTAAAAAGGATACTATCTATCTATCTATCTATCTATCTATCTATCTTAGTCTCTTTATATCTATCATTTCTTGTCTGTTCAGTATCTATCTATCAATTTTGATCTCTCTCTCTCTCTCTCTCTATATATATATATATATATATATATATATATTGTGATACAACGAAATAGTCTGTCTGTAGATGACAATATGTATGTTCCCCACCCCCAGGAGTTGAGCACTCTGGTGTAGAAATTAACGGCTACCATTCGTGCAATGCAAACCTTTTCTAATGAACTGAGCACTCTGGTATCCGATAGTGCAAACTGTAAACAAATGAAAACTGATACATATGCATTAAATTCCCGAGTTGATGTGAGATCACTGAAATGGCTGAGTGGGAGTGGTATGTTATCAGTCTAACGTAAGTTTGGAGGGTTTTGATCCACGTTTGAAGTGTCCAGCAATTCTAGCTACACTGAAGAGTTGTGATACAATGAAACAGTCTGTTTGTGGATAACAATATACATATATATATATATATATATATATATATTGTCACCCACAGACAGACTGTTTCGTTCTATCAGAACTCTTCAGTGTGGCTAGACACGCAGGATGCTCGAAGCCAGGATCGAAACCCGTCCAACTTTACGTTAGATTAAGTCTCGGACCATAAGTTAGGCGGGTTTTGATCCACGTTTGAAGTGTCCAGCAATTTTAGCTACACTGAAGAGTTGTGATACAATGAAACAGTCTGTTTGTGGATGACAATATATATATATATATATATATATATTGTCATCCACAGACAGACTGTTTCATTCTATCAGAACTCTTCAGTGTGGCTAGACACGCAGGATGCTCGAAGCCGGGATCGAAAACCGTCCAACTTTACGTTAGATTAAGTCTCAGACCTTTTGGCCACCAAGCGGACCATGTTGGCTAAGGGAATTTTCAAGGTATTTATTTAGCAACAGCAGCAGCCATTTGTTTACATTGTTATACCCTATCGGCTACCAGAGTGCTCAATTCTTATATATATATATATATATACTCATATATATAGCGAGGTAGTCCAATCATTCACATCTTTAACTGAACTGTTAGGCCCTTACATATATATATACCTGCAACCTGTATCACCACATTGTTATCATGTGAACAAAACCAGACTAACAAAGATCTAAACTCCATTCTCAAACAGAAGAAACCAACTTATATGACAACACCATGAAGGAAAACTCAGTTATGATGCATATGGAAATAGACTTGATGAGCTGAATTCAGAGCCTGAGAAAGGCAATTTTCATTTCACTTCATCTGGATGCTTTTGGGAAATGTATGAATCTATCTCTTCTTTCTCTAGATATTAGTAAATAGTAGAGAAAACTTATTTCTTTTGCCTTGGTAGAGTAAACAGTCTAGGATAAGAAAAAACTCTGAATTCAAAATCTGATGAGTGTTGTTTAGGAGAATTTGAGGCATGCTGATACAATTGTTCTGTTATCAGCTCATCCAAAAAATGTGACTGGTTCTACAAAAGCCTTCACCATTATAAACAAACACTAGTGTAGGTAGTCTAAAAGTTTACATCTTTAACTCAACTTACTGATTAAAACTGACAGGAGAGTCAATCGTATATATTTTAGTTACACAACCCCTCCATAACAGGCAGACTTTGATACAAGGTCAATTTTAAAGCAGTGCAAAGCTGGTTTGAATTCAAAGTTTCCCTTCTCTTAGATTGGTTGCCTAATCACTCTGCTCTACTATTTACCCATGGTTGGGGAGAGAAGAGATGGATTAATGCATTTCTCATGGGCATTAGCACAAAGTGAAACTAGAAAGAGCCTTGTTCAGTATTTGAAATTATGTTCCAGATTCCATTTTTTATGGTGATAACAATTGCGCCAAATGTGCATGTATATATATATTGCACAAACATAAATTCATTTCACTATAAGGAAGTGCACATGACATAATGATTATCACTAGGAAATGAACTTGGTGACATTTCAAATTTTGGATAAGACTGTTTGCATTTCACTTTATGTTAATGCTCTTGGGAAATATATAAATCCATCTCTTCTCTTTCAAGCAATTTGTAAATAGTTGGGAACTTTGAACTGCAGCAACTGATTTAGGAGAAAGAAAACTCTGAATTCAAACCAGCTGTGCTCTGCTTAAAAATTGACCTTGTGTCACATTCTATTCATGGCATAGGAGTTATGTAAGTGCATACTTTTAATTTTCTTATACTCATTGCAAGAACAAATACGAACATATCTAGAGATGGGGAAAAATAAGAACATATATAAGTGGTTTGAGGGCAACATTTGTGATCAAATAGTACTAACAATTGTCATCACTGTGTACTGTGAATGTTAAAGAGAATATTTTATATCTACCTCAGTCTCTTTATATCTATATTTTCTTTTCTGTTCAGTATCTATCTTTCTATCTAAGTATTGAGTCAAAAGTGATGTACACCAGCTAATATCAGCATATAATTATTGTACACAAAGGTGTAGCTTGTGTATCATAATTTTCTGGGAGATTTCATTTTCAACCTGTCAAAGTTCATCTTTTTAAGCTCTCATTATAGTCTGACTTGAACAGATATATTGGAAATTCTTGGCTTTGATGCCTGCAAAGTTCAACAAGAATGTTCTTATTCATTTCAGAAACTCATTTTGCAATGCAGAATTACTTTTCAGAAACAGGAAATAACTTTGAATGAGAAAATATAATATTCATTTGCTTTAAAAAAAAAAACTGTATCAACTCTTTAGTTGTAGTTTTTGAGAATAGCATACAAGTACAAAGCAAAACAGCAGAGAAAATAACCAAGTCAGCCATTAGAAATGATTTAATAATTCACATATAAAATAATTCACCATATAAAATAATTCACATATAAAAAACACAATGCATTTTCCAACTTCTGTATAATATTATTATAGGTCACCAGAATATTCCATTATAAAGAGATGGGGGGAAATGGGTAATCAAAAAAATACATTGCTATGGTAACTCAAAGAAATATATGTAAATAAGTTTTAAAAAAGTTGTCAAATAAAAGAAAGGTCACAAAAATATTTTTCATATAAAAACAAATAGTGATATAAAAAACCAATTGTCACATAAAATAAAATTGTCTCATAAAAAATGTCCACATAAAAAAATGGTCATATAAAAAAAGGTCACAAGAAAAATAACCTCATTAAAAAAATGGTTGCCAAAAAATGATCACATAAAAATTTAAACATCCATGAATTGGCATCCTCCAATTTAGGCAGAAGATCATTTTTACCCCATTTTTACCTTTTGTTTTATATTAAAAAAGTATTGAATGCAAATTAGAACATGCAAAGAAACATAATGGCTTTGGTATATCATAAGTAAAATGCAATTGTGAAATTACTGAAATATGTTTGTCATTTTTTATGTTATAGATAAACAATTTTTTGTAGAAACAATAATGTGAAGTTTAGTTTTCTTGTAAAAATACATTTATCAAATGAAATGAAATAACATTTATTAAGAAATGAAATTAAACTTAGATTTGTTTTTTGTTGCTTTTTTCGTTTTTTTTTTTTTTTTTTTTTTTTGTTTAATGGCATATCAACTTTCATGGTTCAATCAATCATAAAGTAAAATTTAGATAAGAATCTAATCAAAAAAAGATCAAAGAAAGCAAAATGCTGGGGTGAAAATTAACACAGAAATAGCACAGATGAAGAATCTAATAATAATAATAAAATCAGAATAAAGAAAATAAAAACAATTAGAGAAATTAGTATTAGAATGCATGAGCATCAGACACATTGTAAGGATAATAGAAATATCTTATGATTCAAAAGTATTACGTTAGAAGATATAAAATCATATAAGATGTAGAAAAAAGAAAGAAATAAAAGGAAGAAAGAAGAAAAGAATCAAGAAGGGAGAAAATAAAAATGTTCGAAGGAACTGACATTTTACAAGAAATAAAAAAAGGACCAAAACATTTTACAAGAAATAAAAAAAAGGACCAAAACATACAAAAATGGTGCATTGGCAAAAGAAAAAGAATAGTCAGAGAAAGAGCAGAGGATGGAGAATTATTGTTTCAAATTGAGGGAACCATATTTATTTCTCTTTGGTGAATAAATTGGCACTTTATATATCAGAAAAAAAAGGCTATGTAGAATCTGAAACAGAAACAAATCTCTGTTCATCCTATTTACCAACCCCTCCGCTCGGGCAGGATATGACACAAGGTCAACTTTTTTAAGCGGAGTTTAACAGGTTTGAATTCAGAGTTTTCTTTCTCCTAGACTAGTCACCTCACCAAGGCTGAAGAACCCAGTCTGTCCTACTATTTACCCATAGCTGGAAGGAGAATAATTGGATTCATACCTTTCCCAAGGGTATTAGTGCTATGTGAAATGCAATCAGTCTCGTCCAGGATTTGAACTCGTGTCGCTGTGTCCATTTCCTATGACGATAACGATTACACCACGGGCAACAAAATCTCTATTCATTATTGGAAAGAATTGGTTTGTCTATTCACTATAGATGGTCACTGAATTTGATGTAGAGCTACCAAATTTGCTATGCATATTTATTGGACTCCAAGGAAAGTTTTAGAAAAAGATGTTGTTTCCCATGGAGTAAGAGGATTCTGACAGAAGCGGGATCTCTAATGGGGAACAATAATCAGTGGGAAGTCATGTTGCTGCAAGATGCAACTAATGATATAGAATTGAAGTTTCCAAATATAAGAATAAAATTAACAAATTATTTCCTTTACTAAAATCGATAATCGCATTTAATGTCAGTCACTAGGTGAGTTTGTTCGACTGGTGCTGTATAATACACAAACTGCATCTCTGCAGAGGGGTAAGATTCCCCAACAAGTGTCCTGGATATGACATTAAAGCATCTGATGGTGAGGCTCCAGTCTTGCAGCTTTGGAGAATGTGGAGTACTCTTTCATTGCCATTACTCCCAGTTCCACTCTGACCTGGACTGCTAGTATCTGTTAGGGTCCTATCTATAAGTCACATAAAACTATTTAACTATTCAATTGTGTGTAAATGAATGAATAATGTTGATTAGAATTGTTAGCATTAGAGAGCAATACTTGAAACCATTTTAACTCTGCAAAAACGATAAATAGGAATACTTGAAGCTATTTAACTGTACGCAAAAAAACAATTAGTGTTAAATAGCAATACTTGAAACCATTTATCTGTGTAAACAAATGAGTTTTGGTTCATTCAAAAATAATGTTACCTCCAAACTATTCACTTACAGATCATATATATATATATATATATATAATTTTATATATATATATATAAACAGGGTTTGGCATTAAATAACCCACAAGAATTGATATGCCATAAAACATGACCAAATCAAACCAAAGTAATTAAGGTTGGTTGGTTTTACGGCATATCAACCCTTTTTGGGTCATTTAATACTGAATTAAGTCATTTTGATAAAAGTTTCAAACAATTCAGTTAAGTATAGAATAGTTTTTTGTTTACACACAATTAAATGCCAAAGCAGTTCTATTTCAAACAATTCAGTTTAGCATTAGTATGTAGTGTAAGCATACAGTTAAATGGAAAAACATGGTTTGGTTAGGTTTTATGGCATATCAACCATTGTAGGTTATTTAATGCTGAGAGCGTCCTATGTGTCTAGCCACACTGAAGAGTTCTGATAGAACGAAACAGTCTGTCTGTGGATGACAATATATATGCTCCCCCATGGGGGTTGAGCACTCTTGTGAAAGGAATTTTCGGCCGCCGCTCGCATAATGCAAAGCTCTTCAAAAGAATTGAGCACTCTGGTAGCCGATAGGGTATAAAAATGTAAACAAACGGCTGCTGCTGTTGCTACATAAATCCCTTAACAATTCCCTCAGCCAAACGTGGTATGCTTGTTGGTCAAGCGGTCTGAGATTTAGTCTAATGTAAAGTTGGATGGGTTTCGATCCCGGCTTCGAGCATCCTACGTGTCTAGTCACACTGAAGAGTTCTGATAGAACGAAACAGTCTGTCTGTGGATGACAATATATATGTATATAGTTCTATTTCAAACAATTTAATTTAGCATAGGTGCACAGTTTAAATGTCAAAAAACAGTTCTCTTTCAAACAATTCAGTTTAGTCAACAAAGTTAAATGATTCCAAGTATTGCTATGTATCACTAACAATCCAATTATATAGTCATTTATTTACACACAGTTAAATGTCAAAACAGTTCTATTTAAAACAATTCAGTTTAGTATAAGCACACAGTTGAGTTCTATTTGATCCATAGATAGGCCCCTATCAGATGCTACCACTCCAAGCCAGAGTGGACTTAGGAGTGATGGCAATGAAGAGGTACTCTGCATTCTCCAAAGCTCTATTATTATTAAATTGTTTAGTGTCATATCCAGGACACTTGTTGGGGGAGTTTTAACCCGATGCAAAGATATATTCTACAGCCCCAGCCGACTTGGTCCCAAAGTAATTAGGTTTATTGGTAGTTCTTTTAACTGGAGATGTAGAATAATTACACAGTATTATTGCTTAGTTAAATCAATCTAAATGAAAAACAAATGTTTAAAATCAATAAATCAGCGTCTTGCTCTTAAATCAAAAAACATTTTCCCAAAAGATTTCATGGAGTTCTTTCAACTGGACAATATTAGCTTTATAAGATATTTATATAAAAGATTAAATTAGTAAATTTATTTTTTGTTATGTGCATTGAGTTTTTCCAGTAACAACTACCAGTTGTTACTGTTTGGTTTAAAGTTTAAATTGATAACAATGTTTTTAAAATAGACTTTGTTTAGAAAGCTTAAATAGATAGAAGGAATTTTTGATATTGTTTAGTATGGTCATGTCTTTGATCAAAGGGTTGGACAGATACCTCTGTTGTGACCTGCCTAAAAACGTAAAAAAATCGGTTCACTCAAACCTTTAAAAACATTACATCCGGCTACGACTGGAAATGATGAAACCTTCCATAGCCCTGACCTGCCATAACAGTTAAAAAGGGAATAACTAATGTTTTACAACATTAATAGAGCCTTGTGCCACACTCGTACGCTAGTGGGGCGTATGAAAAATACAGCACGTATGTTAGTTTATGGCGTGACTCTCCAGTTTTTGGGTCACATTTCGGCCGGCCGTGTTGCATGCTGCACAGTTCTGGTCGGGTGTGCTTCATCACTGGACATAACTCTGGCCTCAGAGGGCCGTCCCCCCAGGCTTTAACCTTCTTCCAAGGGGTTAGGTTTATCACCTGGCGCCTGAGGCGCCAGGAAAAGTGGAATGCCGATAGGGCACAAGGCATTTTTGGGACTGCCGGACGCATCTAGGCCACGGCTCTGCGACTGGACCCACCTAAAAAACGGCCTTGTGCCACACTCGTATGCTCGGGGGGGAGTATGAAAAATATAGCAAAGACGTTAGTTCATGGGGAAGCTCTTAAAGCGTAATCCTATATCTCATGGTTGAATTCGCCTTACTTCAACTCAGATATGCCAAATGATCCTTTTAAGGACCACTAGAGGTCTCCTTCTTCAGGTCGGAGTATCTCTGTAGGTTCTTACAATCATGTCAAAGCAGATGGCCAGGAGGCAAATACAAAGAGGACACTAAGACCACCTGGTCTTAACCAGTTGGTCGGTTTCCCTGACCATTCGTTTTCTTGGCTGCACAGTGCTAAGGCAGTGTTAGCCTTAGCAATCAGTTCCCTGTCTGAGATACGACCAATCTTAGCCATGACTTCCCAGCCCGTTTGCTCAATTGTGCGGAACTAAGGCACAGTTAAGCCTTAGCCACCATTCCCAGTTCGTTTGCTCAGCTTGGCAGAGCTAAGGCACGATTAAAGCCTTTGCCACAGTTCCCGATTTGTTTGCTCAGCTTTGTAGAGCTAAGGCACTTTAAGCCTTAGCCACCATATCTGGCTCGTTCACTCAGCTTCGCAGAGCTAAGGCATGGTTGAAGTCTTAACCATAGTTCCCGATTCGTTCACTCAACTTCGCAGAGCTAAGGCATGGTTGAAGCCTTAGCCACAGTTCCCGATTAGTTCACTCAGCTTTGCAGAGCTAAGGCATGGTTAAGCCTTAGCCATCGGATCCTGATTCCCGATTCACTTGCATAGCTTTGCAGAGCTAAGGCATGGTTAAGCCTTTGCCACAGCGCCTGGTTTATTGCCACAGCACGGTTAAGCCTTAGCTGATGGTTCCTGATTCGTTTGCACAGCTTCACAGCTAAGGCACGGTTAAGCTGCAGTATCTGATTTGCTCATTCGACTTTGTATGTTCTAAGGCATGGCAAACCTTAGCCACACTTACCCTGTCTGTTCACTTGGTCCGCAGTGCTAAGACACGGTTAGGTCTTAGTCATCACACTTGCTCAACTCTATGTGACCAAGCTGCCAATACCTATTGCAGACCAGCTCCAGCAATGCCACATCCAGTTCACATACAACTCACTATACGGACTACCGACCACATTGATGACATGCTCTAGCATTACAGTATCTAGATCACGTATGACTTGCTGTACAGACTAGTGACTACATCGACACTCCCCACCGGTTAATCCAAAAACCAGGACATCGATCTACCAACGACAAACATACCAGCTACCAACATCAATCATCCAGCTGCCTTTCTACCAACTTCGACCATACTAGCTACCAAAATCGATCATCTAGCTGCTTCTCTCTACCAACGATGACTATATCAGCCATCGACATCATTCATCCGGCTGACTATAACAACAACATCAACATACACCAACTGAATTTTATCAGTTTTGTAAGCTCAACAAATAAATTGTCATTTTCTTATACTGTTATCTCGCCTTTGTTTCCTTCATTGGTCTTTTGGCTGACATTACTCACGTTCTTAACTTTAGAATAATTTGCAGGGTTGACATGCTTATCAGCTCCACAAAAAGTATAAGAAAAGAAGCCTGTACTGGATTGTCAACATTAGCAGAATTCCTGAATTTTATTACTGAGTAAAAGATTTGATAACCACTTCTAAGGAACTAATGAATAAATATTTTCCTCAGAGTTTTGGCATGTCTGTTAGGTGCCTCATGGGGAGTCACATGACAGTTTCAGAAACCCATTTTTTTCTGTATTCTTTAAACAGTAGAGATATTGTATCTGATCCTGCCAGGGAACAGTAAGACCATGAAGCAATATTTGCTATAATCATCAAGTAAATCTTGCATTTTTGTATCCTTCTTTCTACTGTTTTTTCATGGAACAATATGTCTATATTTTAATCTGTTGGGACACTTTCATGTATTCATTCTTTTAACAACACTGGTATGTGAATTATGTATATAAAAGGTTAAATTTTCTTGTGTGTACAAATGTAGTTATCTTGTCTTTCTTTCCATTGTGTTCAGTATTAGTATATAACAATATTAGTTCTTGGAGAGTGGGAACTCAACTAAACATCTACCCTACCACTAAGCACTCCAAGTAAGTATGTGAACATTTTGTTAATTTTAACTAGTGCAGCTTGATATGTAAATTTCGAATGCGTGTAAATCTTTCTTTATCCTTTCTAAATGTTGTTTATGGGTCATTAGGAAAGATTGTTTAATTGTTTTCTAAATGTTAGTAAATTAGAGTAAAATAATTGTGTTTAATTGAATGTACGATTTTATATACTGTTATATTAATAAAGATTTTTTATCAATCTTTGTCCTTCCATTTGGTTTTCGGTTTTAACAAAAAGTGTTTTCTGAAATTTTACAAAAATGTAAATTCAAAAGTATCATAATTCTGACTTATCTGAACTTGGTGCAATATATAAATGTATCACACACACACACATATATACATATATATATATATATATATATACCAGTAAATATTTTCAATTGGTTGAAATAAAAATTGGTTGGAAAAAATTTACAATTGGATGAAAAAAATTTATTTTGAAGAAAAATGTACTTTTCGTGCGGAAAAAATAATATATATATTTACATTTTAAATAGTGGAATTGTATATCATTAATTGAATTGAATTACCATGGTCGTGCATTTACCATGACTAGTTAATTTGGCATCATTTGTGTACGATGTCGACTGATGGCCTAGTGGTAGAGTTTTGGCTCTGCACTTGCTGGTTCGATCTCCAGTGATGGAAATCATGGTATGCACTGCTGATGAGACCTAATAAGGTCAAAACAGCTGTCCAGTATCTTGTATGTTGCATGGAGTGCTTGCCGGATTTTCTAGTGATGGTAACTGAATTCGAATAATAATATATATATATATTGTGAGAGAGAGAGAGAGAGAGAGAGAGAGAGAGAGAGAGAGATTGAAAACAAATATATTACTCAATATCATTAGATAAATTGATATGAGAGATTGAAAATAAAGTTATCAATAACATAAAAAAAAGGATTTTTTGTACTTAATTATGAAACTAATAGCAAATAAAATATAAAATAGCAAGCATATTTGATGAGGTGCCTCATATGATGCAATAGTTAAAAAGCTATACTTGCAGAGCATATGATTCTCACTGGGTGCTCTGTACTTGTGGTCTTGTGCTAAACTAAGTGAAGCTTAGTAAATTACAATTACTTTATTTTATAAATATTTTTTCTTTTTATAGATTACTTAAAATTGTTCCTCAAAAACAGTTCAACAGAGGGCAAAGGACAGTTGCATAGTCACATCTGAATTCACCTACTATTTGTTGATTTAAAACTTGACCTCTGAACTCTAATAGAATAGAATAGAGCTGTAGAATACACTAACTGCATCTCTGCACAGGGGTAAGACCTCCCCACAATGAGTATCCTGGATATGATATTAAACAATCGGATGGCGAGGCTCCAGTAATGTTGGACCTTTGGGTAATGTGGATTACTCCTTCATTGCCATTGCTCTAAGGTCCACTCTGGCGTGGAGTGGTAGCACCTGATAGGGTCCTACCTATGGATCATATAGAACTGTCTGACTGTGTGCAAATTATGCTGAATTGAATTTGTTAGAAATAGAACTGTTTGATCATTTAACTGTGTGTAAATAAATGACTGATGTCTAATAGTGATATATAGCAAAACTTGGACCCATTTAACTGTGTGAAAGTTAATGAATAGTGTTGAACAGAATAATTAGTATTAAATAGCAATTCTTGTAACCACTTCACTGTGTGCAAACAAATGACTCATGTTACATTGTTACTGTTACATAGCAAAACTTGAAACCATTTAATTGTGTGTGTAAGCAAATGATTAATAGTAAATAGAAATATTTGTATTAGACAGAAATACTTAAAACCATTTAACTGTGTATAAAAGAATGAGCTCAGGCTTATTGAAAAATATATATATGAAATGAGTTTACAAATCATGTATATTTGACATATATGTAAAAAACAGTATTTGACATTAAATAACCAACGATGGCTGATATGCCATAAAACCCAACCAAACCATACCAAATCCGAACTCTAAAATAAAGACCTGAAGATGTTGTTTTAGCAAGAGCCATAAACAGACTGTAAGCATTATAATGTATTCATAAATAGCAACCGGCACATTGGCCTAGTGGGTAGAGTGTTCGCCAATGCTCCAGAAGACCTGGGTTCAATCCCAGGTCACATCATAAAAAAGTACCATTTAAAAATTGTACCATTTAAAAATGGTACCATTTAAAAATGGTAATTGATACCTCCTTGCTTAACACTCAGCAATATAAGGTACATATCAAGGGTAAAGTGGAGCAATCCAGGGAAAGGAGTAGTGCCCTCCCCTACACCTTGGTGTAGAAGCTATTGAAAAAGGAGCCTTCTGGTCGCCTTCGACTATGGTCGCCAACTTTATTATAAATAGCAACAACAAACTGTTTCCTTTTTTTTTAATTTGTCTTAATACCACCCATACACCACTAGACCAATGGTAAAATAATGTGGAAAGAACTGGTTCCTATCTGGTCGCTGGAGTTTTTAAATATAGGGTGAAGCTGTTCCAGCATATTTCTTTCACTATCCTCCAAATCTCACCCTTAAGATGAATTTTCAGTTCAGGAAAAAAATAAATGAATTGGTGTCAGATCTGGTGAGTATAAAGAGTGCTACATTAGCATAATCTTGTGTTAAATAAAAAAAAATTGTTGAAAAAGTATTGAAACTTGGTAGGTCCTCTGTTTTCACAGAGCTGGGTAATGTAAGTTTTTGCCGGTTGTCCAAAACCAGCGTGTCTATGTGTAGTTGTCTGTAGGAGAAATTTACCTATGAGTTTGTCCTTATTTCCCCAGCAGTACCCTGTATGTCTTGTTCATCTTACTTGAATGGTTTGTGTCATGGAAGGTAATTGGCTGTACAACTGCTTTTTTCTAGGCTGCTGTTTCAAGGATCCAAAAAAGGATATCCTTGTGTAGTTCTCATCTAGTGTTTTCTCCAAACTTTTGTAAGAGTCCAAGAGTTGTAACCATACAGTCGTACTGACATGGCTACAGTTTGGTAGAATTCATAGTATAGATTATTATAAGTGATTAGATTAATATAGACAATAAATATATTTTTCTAATTTTCATGGAGTTTTAGTTTATTTGAGTAGAATTTAAACTTTGGTTAAACTCACTTGTATCACTATCATAATAATATCCTCAAAAAAAGCATGGATCCAATCATCTTTGTCCTTTATTTTTTATAATCATCTCCATATTGTTTCATTTCATGTTTGGCACAAGGATAGTGAAGGGGGTGAGTTTATGTGATATCTACTTTTTCCATAATTGCTTCATCAAGTAACGACAACCAAAGGTTGATATATCATTTTCTTTTCAGTTTTGATCAATAGAAGCTGACATTTTTCTTATTGTCATTTATCTTTTAGTCATGTCATTTTCAACCTTATTCATTCCTTATTTAATGAGCTTTTTGCTCTGCTGTTATTTTTTCTTTCATTTCTATTGTTATTTTTTTTTTTTTTTGTTGGATATGCCCTTAAGAGAAAACAAAACAATCAATATGACAACAACAGTGATTAGACTCACAACAAAATGAAAGAGTAAAAGAAAATGAAACCAAATTCTTAAGAAACTGAAGAAAAGTCAAGAGTAAAGACATAATGAATGAACTAATAGTCAATTGCAGCAACAATGTTTCAAGTTAGCCTGTTTTCATGAACTTAAGCCATGTATGGCTCAAAACAGATTTTATCAGCCAGTTTTGTATACTTATAAGCAAAAACATTAGAGAGAGGGAAAGGGGAACAAGTTTTAAGCAATGTACAATTTTCTCTGGCCTATAAGGGTTGTTAATTAATCATTTTGCTTTCTGCTAAGAGTCATGGGGATGTAGAAAAGTTCTTGACCCCACCAACATTATTAGTTAATTTGTATTGAAATTCTTTTTTGAAGAGTCAAAGAAACTTGAGAAATGATGAGTTGAACTTCAGGATAAACTATCCACCGATTCTTATAAAGTAATGATTGATAAAGTAATGATTGATAAAGTAATGATTGATAAAGTGATGATTGAAAAAAGTCTGAAATCATTAAACTTTTATAGGCCCACTATTTCTTTAAATAAATTTTTAGAAGTCATAATTAAATGTAGAATAACTAAATAAAGATATATATATATATATATATATATATATAAAATGGTTGTCTGAAAAGTTCATAGACTGTCCAAAATACTCATGGAATGTAACCAAATAAAATTTATTTTTCAACATTGTCCTCTTTGTGGTCTACATACTTCTTCATCAGTGTTGCTGTGTTTGGATCCCAGTGACCAAAAAAGTTATCAAAAAGACATCAACTGCAAATAAGGTAAGTGCATAAAGAAGTTCCCAATATCACTCAGGCAGATAGCATAACAGTCAGATATAATGACGTAGTTGAATAAATAAACTTTTGCTTTTTTTTATTGATCCTCTGACATCTTTAATTTAGAGGAATCTGGTTAATAATCTTTGAGAAAAGTACTGACACTGGGCTTTAAATTATTGAGTTTTAATCTCACTTCATCACACCCTTTTATGTTTAGTTATGTTAAAACTAAATACGTTCTTTGTTATGTTAAAACTGAATTTACATGGTTAAAATAAGCATCAATCATATAGAAATGTGGAAATGCCAGTAATAAAGGAATTCACTGAAGCTCAAAGTTTGGAATACTTGTTGGAAATGTTTACATTATTCCAAAAGTTGATCTTGCAGGTTAGATTTAGTTTCTAGTTTGGAATCAAATGGCATAAGAATCCATTCTAGTAAATATATTTTCTCCAAATATTCAAAGCACACTTCAAAGTCTTCATTCAACTTCTCGAGGTGATATTCAAGTCATCATCAGAAATAATTTGGTTTTCATTTTCCATTTGCAATAAGTTGATAAGTACTGAAAATCTCTTCATAGCAATGACAATTTATGAAGATCTATTTTGATGTTGAAGCCTTGCAGGATTATTTGCACTTAAATAATGGTTACATCTTTTCCTTGCAAATGGGTCTGTGTATCATTAAATTTTGAATCTAGTTCTGCTAAATAGAAAAGATGGTTCTTATTCTTTTTCATCTCATTACATAGAGCAGAATCCACATCAGTTAAAAAAACTCAATAGATGAGTTGTACAGTTCAACAATTCTTTGCCAACAAACACCTCTTGACAGTTACTTTACTTCCTTTTTGCCAATGGTCTGGGAGACTGGGATTCAATCCCAGGTCGAATAGAAGTCAGATGACTCAACTTCTAACATGGCTGCCTTCTTGAATCTTCTTGATAAAAGCAAGACAACTATGTTAATGCAGCAGGTGGGTTGTTCTGTGGTGCCAGGATGACCTGCCCAACACATTTGCATGAGTGGTGTCTATTCACCCATATATTCCTCCAGTAAATGGCAATAGGAATCATTTTCTACTTCTGTGTCAGACCATTCACAAGTGAACCAATATTCATCAATACCAAAGACTAAAAAATGGTACTTGGTATCTCCTTACTTAACACTCAGCTTTATAAAGTAAGGATCAAGAGTAAAGTGGAGCAATCCAAGGAAAGGAGTAGTACCCTCCCCGACACCTTGGTGTAGTAGATATCGAAAAGGGAAACTTCAAGTCACCCTCAACTATAGTCGCCAGTTTTACTTTACTAATAGAACAGTAATTGGTTTACCATTTCATCATTTTTTTCTCACTGCTTTCCAGACTGTCGCAAATTAAGATGTGTTTTAGTTTTATTTATCAATCTTATACATATCTGTAGAGTAATATGCAATAAGTCACTTTTTGCCACCAGGTAGTATCTCTATAATACACAGTGCACATGTCAGGAACATTTTTCTTATGGAGAGCAGAAAATCCTCTGTAATAGCTGACCATTGAAGATGTATCATCAGTTACTGCAACAATAATATTGTTAAACAGAATAATGTGCCTGTTAAAATAGACCTTCAACCATTCAAAAATTGTTGCCCATTTAAGACAGCTTGTGAAAAAAAATTGTTAATAGTTTGGTTTTCGGTTTGACTAAAATGCCTCACATAAACCATGAGAAGGTTTGAATCAGCAAAACATGGTTGATTAGTTTCTTTGTTTAATGGCATATCAACCTTTGTGGGTTATTTAATACCAAAGCCATCCTCAAAGAAGAATAGCAATGATACTATTTAACTCATAGCTGAGAGAATAAAGTGGTTCATACCTTTTCCTCATGTAATAATCCAAAAGTAAATGTAATAGTGAAACTGGAGTTTGAACTCGCTTACTTTGAGGTTGTAGTTCAGCACTTTAGCCATTATGTCACAGGAACTTCCCTATAAAAACTTGATTCATCAAGTTGGATGGTGAATTTACAATGCTTAAGCTCAGATCCTTCCAATTTTTTACCATATTAATTGGATTAATATGTCTTTGCACAAAAAGGCAAGCATTTTGGAACAAGACAAAAGTCTTTTTTCATTAATTTCAATTACTTCTTTGATTGATTGTATTATAATCTCTTGAGCAATAATATATGGTTTTCCTTATGTTTTGCTATATTGAGAGAAATATAGAATGATACACTTTACCTTTCTTCATTATCAGCCTGAACAGGTGTTTTCATAAATGACATTACATTTAATCTATTTTCATATTTATCTTTCAAACTTCTAAAGAAAATCAAAAGTGTTATCTTTTTTCTTTTGTTAGGATGAATTCTTTGAAGGTGGTCTTTCATCATAACAGGTTTCATAGCATTATTACTAAGTCTCATTTCACATAGAAGGCACATAGACTTTGTTTTATTTGTAAGTAAAGGTATAAAGCCAATATTCAAATATTTTAGTGAATGTTGTCTACACTTCTTTTGTGATTTAGGGCATCCATAATAGTTGATGGGTTTGTGGCTAAAATTAAATAAATGAGTGAAGTCAACAAACAAGAAGCATAGATCAGTGTTTTTAAATTTTAAAACATAAGCAAAGCAAAAAATGCTGTAAAACAGAATAACTCTGTTTAGTTTCACTTTAAAACAAGAGAGGAACTCTTTAGTGAAGAGTTACTTCCGCTTCTTTTGAAGTTGTATTGCTCCTTAAACCCTGTGTATTACAAAATCACAGAATAGAAAAAGACCCCTGCATATTACCAAATCTAAAAATAGAAAAAGACATCAGTGTGTCACAAAATATACAAACAGAAAAAGACCCCTGTGTATTACCAAATCTAAAAATTAAAAAAAAATATTTTCACTGAATCTAAGAATAGAAAAAGACCCACATAATTTTCCTTGATTTTACCACTAAAATGTGAGTGAGAAAAAATCGACTAATATGCTGAGTACTGGCCCATAGTAGCTACAGCAGTCTTTGACTACAGATGAAACAAAAGTATCAACCCCTCCAAAACTTTACGATTATAAATAAGTTTTATCCTCTAAGAAATTTGAGGACCAATGCACAAATAACCATTTGAAAAGAATACTAAAACATTTACATACTCTGGTTAATACTCATACAACACATCTTTGGTAAGCAGTTGCTCATTACCAAAAATAATACATAAAATGACATCTGTTTTAACTCAAATTCCTGTTGTTTGTTTTAATGTTGCTTGTATTATTTATTATTCATCTCGGCATTAAACTTTTTAACATGGCAACCAAAAAACTCCTCTGCCATATTTTGTTACAAACTGAGTATGCATAATTCACTACAAAATTCCTGCAACCCTAGTAACAAAATGAAAGTAAATAAGACAAATTAATCCTACTAACTAACTGTTTATACCTAATAAAATTTGCTAGGAAAAATATAACCATTATAACTATTAATCTGGTAGAAGTCTACCAAAGTGTGCAATGATTGGTTATTGATATGGTTCTGTATCAACAATTTCTAATTGATCCGTAATCAGTCCCAGAGTAATTTTTGACCCCTAAAATCTCTTATCGACCACTGAGGAGTCAATAGCAATCCTTTTAAGGATTCCTGGTTAATATAAAAACAATAATGCTTTGCTTGAGAAGGAGAGACTGAAATCCCTGGACTCCTCCTTTTCCCACTGCAAAATAAAAAAAAAAACCCGGAAAAATAGGAAAAAACAAATGTGTGTGATTTATGTTGTGTTCAATAAAATATATTAAAATAACTGTTGTTATATTAGTTCCTGTTCTCCAGACAATGCCAGGTGTCCCTGCTAGTAGCATTCATATATTAAGCATTGGTGTCCTTATGTTTTATATGAATATATACACATCTTTATGCTATTTTATCTAAATATACTGTCTTGAAATCTATGATATTGGCCTAGTGAGTAGAGTGTTTGCCAATAGCCTGGGAGACCTGGGTTCAATCTCACGTTGAGTCATATCAAAGACTCAAAAAAATGGTACTTGATGCTGTGCTAAACACTCAGCATTATAAGGTACAGGTAAAGTGGAGCAATCCAGGGAAAGGAGTAGTGCCCTCCCCTACACCTGAGTGTAGTAGCTAATGAAAAGGGAGCTTTTGGGTTGCCCTCAACTACAGTCACTTTTATGAGTATGAACAAGTCATTATAATGTGCAAAGTTTATATTCATATATTTCTATTTTATCTTTATATATTATGAAATACATACATATAAAGATGGATCAATAAGTTTATAGCCTCACACAGTTATTATTAGCTGAATTTTTATTTGAAATTTTCACAGTATAATGTTCAATGTTTTTGTATTCAGGGCTAAATTAAATTCATTGAAAAAAAGGAAATTTACTAAAGATTAGTAGTATAAAAATAAATGCTTTTTTCATCTTTAAGCTTCAGACTTATTGATGTTCTTACTTACATAGATTTTATATATAGAAGTAAGTGTTTGCTTGACTGATTTTAACAGCATGTCAACCTATCAAAGGTTATTTTATGTCAAAAGGCCAGGGAATCATTTTCATTGTATGTTAGTATTTACATTTTTATTTGTAGTTACTTTTCAAGAGTTTTTTTTTTACACAGTTCAATCAAGTACAAATGATTTCTGGGCTATTGGCCTAATGAGTTGAGTGTTCACCAATGGTCTGGGAGACTGGGGTTCAATCCCAGTTCGAGTCATACCAAAGACTCAAAAAATGGTACTTGATGCCACCTTACTTAGCACTCAGCACTATAAGGTAAGGATCAAGGGTAAAGTGTAGCAATCCTGGGAATGGAGTAGTACCCTCCGCTACACCTCGGTGTAGTAGCTATTGGAAAGGGAGCCTTTGGGTTGCCCTCCGTGAAGAAGAAGAAGATGATTTGACCCATAGATAAGACCCTAACAGACACTATTACTCTGGAACAGAGTCATTCTGAGAGTAATAGCAATGAAGAACTCCACACTCTCCAGAACTCCAGAACTGGAGCCTCACCAAATGCAATTTAGGACATTTCCTTTTGGGGGAAGTCTTACCATACTGCAGGGGATACAGTCAGTGTACTCTAAGCCCCATCAATGGGGCAGATTACTGTTTACATGTTTTACTATACTGCTAAAAGTTATTATGCAACTAAAAGTTATTCATAAAATTGATAACAGTTTTTTTAATATGGAAATAAATAGAAAGAATATCTTTCTTTGTAATAGTCTTTTTGAATTAAAAATATGTGTACATACATGGACCAAAATAATCTCACCAAAAGATACAGGTCATAACATGATGATAAACAAGCTTTAAACATCCAGATTTCCAAACCAAATCAGTTCGATAAAACAATTGGTTTAAGTTGAAGTTGATAAGAGTATTGTTTCAAAACTATACATTCAAAAATCTATTTACTCAATGATTCTTAACAGGTAAATACTTTATCATTTCAAACAGACCTATTTGCCTTGTAGACAGAACCCTAACAGATACTATCACTTCAGGGTAGAAGAGACCTCGGAGTAATTACAAAACTCTACACACTCCCAAATTCCAGAATTGAACCTAATTATAGGATGCAGTTTTGTATCATAGATTGAAACCCACGTTTTAAGGGTAAGGAGTCCCTATAGCATCATGGCTAAAGTGCTGGATTGTAGCCTTGAAGAAAGTGAGTTCGAACTCCAATCACACTATTACATTCACTTACAGACTAATACCCTTGGGAAAAGTATGAACCATTTTATTCCCTCAGCTATAAATTGAATAGTAGCAGAACTGTCCTTCTTCTAAGATGGCTTTGGTATTAAATAAACTCTGAAGGTTGATATGCCATTAAACAAAGAAACCTATCCCCTTTTTTTAATTGAAGTGGGGTGGTCTTCCTTTTCTGCAGGGGATACAGTTGGAGTATTCTCAATCCTGTTGACTAGGTATTAGGTTCTTCTGAATCATATATATATATATATATATATATAGGATGACTTCACTTAATGTTTTAACTGATACATTAGTTTTAAAGAGATTTTTTAAAAATCAATGTTGGGCAAAGACAAAAAGAGAAAGAACTGATATACATTTTCCCAGTAACCAATTTCTAGGAGATTTACTGAACATTTTGCTTGCCAGATGGAAATATTGAGATTACCTGCCACACACACACACACACACACACACACACACACACACACACACACACACACACACACACAAAAGAAATGATGGCAATGAAAAACAAAAAAATAATGAAAACAAGCAGTCAAACAAACAAACAAAAAAATCATGGCTTCCTTCCAGGTCTTTTCAGCAAATATATTGCTTGCCCAGCACATTACTTATTTATTTCACTTATTTAGTTTGGCCAAGCATTCATTATAAAGACTAAGAAAGAAAACTATATAGAAATAAACAATCCTTTAAGCTCAATTTCTTTTTGGCCATGCACTTAACACCAATGAATAGTCATTTGCTATGCTCAGCTTAGCTTAGCAGCAAGGCCTAAAGTATGGGGCTCCAAGTGAGAATCAATCTCTCTAACAATGGTTGACTTGCTGCTGAACAGTGATCAGACTAGGTTCTTCAGCCTTGGTGAGGCAACTAGTCTAGGAGAAGGAAAACTCTGAATTCAAACCTGTTAAACTCCGCTTAAAAAAATTGACCTTATGTCATATCCTGCCCGAGCGGAGGGGTTGGTAAATATGGTAAACAGTCATGTCAAAACTATATTAGTCCTATAAAACCTACATTTTAAGTTGAAATCAATAGAAGTATTATTCAAAAGGATAAGGCTACCTTTTTGTTGGGGTCATGAAATACTGATTGTATCCTCTGCCAAGGAGTAAGACCCACTGATCCCAAAAAAGGGTGTTCTGAGTAGGACACTAAATTGCACGTGATAGTGAGGCTCTAGTTCTGGAGGTATAGGGAGTGGGGAGTTCTCTTTCATTGCTATAACTCTCAGAACCACCCTGATCAAGAGTGGTTGCACCTGATACAGTTCTATCAATGAGTCAAATAAATCTGTTTAAAAATTATTCATACTTAATAAGACTGTATGTGAAAAACAAAAAGAAAAACTTTTAAACAATACAAAAAATGCAAATATAAACCTACAATAAATACAATTCCCTTGGTATCAAATAACTATTGACAAGTTGTTATAGTGTCAACATCAATCTGTCAATGACTAGGATGACATCACTAAATATTTTAACCAATATATTAATTTTAAATAGATTTTTTTTAAAATCATTGTTGACCAAAGACTTTCTGGTCATGCATTTAATACTGATGAATAGTCATTTACTAAGTTTAGCTTAGTTTAATGAGATTGATTCAATCTCACTAACTATAGTTCACTTACTGCTGAATAGTGGCAAATTTTATCATTAAAGAATTGATATCAGCACTGAAATACTTACAAAAATATTCTTTGAGATTTGTCATTGTCAGACAAAAATTAAATTTCCAAAAATCAAAAAAACAAAAACAAATAAATTATTGTCTTAATAAAATAATTGTTCACATTCAAAATTACAAATTAAGTTCATTTGTAATTCTTCCATCTGGTAAGGTTTGGTTTCTTTGTTTAATGGAATATCAAACTTCATGGGTTATTTAATGCCAAAGCCATCCTTTAGAAGGACAGTTATGGTACTATTTAACCCATAATTTTGAGGGTAATTAGGGGGTTCATTCCTTCCCTGAGAGTATTTGAATTAGAACTCGGTTACTTTGAGTCTGAGGCCCAGCACTTTAGTCATAACATCACAATGACTCCCATTTCAATCTGGAGGCATAAAATAATTACATAACATTAACATTATTGCTTAGTTAGGACTAACAGCTTGGAAACATAAATAATTACATCACATTATTGCATAGGACTAACGATCCAGTGAAAAAGAATTAAGGAGTAAATTGATAAATATTTTATGTAACACTCATGTAGATATTTTTAAAATTCTCTATATATAGGCTTCTTTTGGAATATTTTTTATTTACTGAATATGTTGACATATAAGGTGACTTTTTAAGCTTAAAAAATACCCCTAAAATTCAGGGTCATCGTATATGCCTAGCATAAAATGTAAACCTTAAATCCTGTGGTATATGGGACATTGTTAGCATGGGTAATGATTAATGGTAGGCTTACCCCAGGCTTGGTAAGAACACAAATATTCTCTACATCCAGTTGTCTGAGATGTCAAAAAAAAGGTAACCGATGACATAATCTTATACAAGATTTATATAATATAGACTGCTCATTTTGAGATGTCTGAAATTGCATCAGTACTTGTGGGCTGGCAGGAACTAAAAGAGGCTGGTTAATTCTTTTTGGCATCAAAAGTTAAACTTTTGGCTGAAGTGGAATTGTCTGATATTTTTATTCTATTTTATTTTCAAGTTTTATTAGTTGTTTATCATTTTATTTTTGCATTTTATTGTTTGTTTTATTAATCTCCCCAAAGTCTGTGAAATTTTTTCACATAAAAATATCAACTTTAATAGATAATGTAAAAAATATAATTTGCAAATCTCTTTCCATTTATTCTTGGTCTGGTTTCTTTGTCCAATGACTTATCAATCTTCATGGGTTATTTAATGCCAAAGCTGCCCTTGTAGAGGAACAGTAGTGGTACTATTTAATCCATAGCTGAGGGAATAAGTGAGTTCAAACCTTTCTCTAGGGTATAAGTCTAAAAATAAACATAATATCCTGACTGGTGTTTGAGCTCACTTACTACAGCTCATTAGCCACTACACTATAGGGATCTGATCCCTTTCTTTCATGTGGATTTGACTTTTGCAGTAAGACTTACCATCTGTAACTGTTTAGCATAAAGCTTTGTCAACAAAATTTGCAAAAAAAACATTGTTCAGAAAAATGAAATAGGTAGAAAGGATTTTTAAACGTGTTTCACTGTGTCTGCAATATAAGACTTGACCACTTACCCAGAATAGATGGGTACTTCAGCTGGTAAAATAGAATATTTCGTAGGTTTATCAAAAACAAAATACATTAAATTTCTAAGGCAAAACTTGATAGTACCAATATTTCTTAAAAAAATTGACTTTGTACATGAAGATACAATTACTGAATCTCATTTTTTTATTGCGGGATTTGTTTTCAAATGATAAAATCATCTTCTTCATCTTTTCACCACCACCTCAACTACCAACAACAATAACAACAACAGCTGTTACTGCATTAACTTCTTAACTTGTGAATTTTCACACCAGATCCAACTGGTGGTTTTCCTCTGAAGTCTGAGTGACAGCAAGTCTTCACAGGCTTTGAGAACTCTTCTAAGTATTTGAGCTGATTTTAACAGTGCTATGATATGGATGATCTTGATTCTTAGTCTTATATCCAATTCCATTTTTTCCAGGCCTTTGGGGACTGTTTCAAGGTCACCAACTACAATTGGTATCAAAGCCATCTTCATGTTCTACATTTTTTTCAGTTCTCTAGCAAGATCCAAGAACTTGTCAAACTTTTTGCTTTCTTTTATTTTCACTTTAGGCTCTATGGGAAAGGCAAAAATTCACAAGAAAGTTCTTTTTTTTTATATTGATTAAAACTAAGTCTGGTCTTCTGACCAAGATTAGGCAACCCTTTTGCATCCCAAAGTCCTAGAGAATTTTAGACAATTGGTATCAAAGCCATCTTCATGTTCTACATATTTTTCAGTTCTCTAGCAAGATCCAAGAACTTGTCAAACTTTTTGCTTTCTTTTATTTTCACTTTAGGCTCTATGGGAAAGGCAAAAATTCACAAGAAAGTTCTTTTTTTTTATATTGATTAAAACTAAGTCTGGTCTTCTGACCAGGATTAGGCAACCCTTTTGCATCCCAAAGTCCTAGAGAATTTTAGACAATTGGTATCAAAGCCATCTTCATGTTCTACATATTTTTCAGTTCTCTAGCAAGATCCAAGAACTTGTCAAACTTTTTGCTTTCTTTTATTTTCACTTTAGGCTCTATGGGAAAGGCAAAAATTCACAAGAAAGTTCTTTTTTTTTTATATTGATTAAAACTAAGTCTGGTCTTCTGACCAAGATTAGGCAACCCTTTTGCATCCCAAAGTCCTAGAGAATTTTAGACAATTGGTATCAAAGCCATCTTCATGTTCTACATATTTTTCAGTTCTCTAGCAAGATCCAAGAACTTGTCAAACTTTTTGCTTTCTTTTATTTTCACTTTAGGCTCTATGGGAAAGGCAAAAATTCACAAGAAAGTTCTTTTTTTTTATATTGATTAAAACTAAGTCTGGTCTTCTGACCAAGATTAGGCAACCCTTTTGCATCCCAAAGTCCTAGAGAATTTTATGCATCTCAATTTTTAGTACAAATTCTGGTTTGTGTATATAACATGTCAATCTGATCCAGAAGTTGGAGTTGTTGTAGGAGTATTTACTATTGTTATTATTGTTTTTATCATTATCATTTTTATTATTAGTAATCATATTTTCATTCATGTTAAGGGAACATGAGTTCAAATCTCACTAAAAATTTAAACTTTATTATTTCAAATATCACATCTTTCCTTTGTTATAGATTGAGTTTCAATAAAAATAAGATGATTTAAAAGATCAAAAAAAATTAAGATAAAAGAAAATACTACTAATAATGCTTGATAATTTCTTCACCTTAAGATAAAAATAAAATAAAATATTCTGACATGCTAAAAGTTAGATAAAGATCATGAAAGTTATCTTTATCTGAATTAGGATTATGTTATGTATTTTTTTGCTTTGTTTTTCAAGTGCTAATTCCTTTGATATTATCTTTTGTAAAAGAAATGGATGAAGAAGGAATAAGTGGCAGTGGTAAAACACCTGCAACTGACTGAAAGTTGTTATTGGTTAAAAGCTTTGTGTATAGATGTCAAAAACTGTACCAAATACCACCAGAATACACAGAACTATCAATACCTTGAAATTTCTTTGCTTTTAAACAAAAAATTATAAGAATTTTAAAAACTGCATAGATATGCCATTAACATGAATCCTCTGTGTGTGTGTGTGTGTGTGTGTGTAAGGGAGAGAGAGAAAAAGACATAGAATTATCTCTGTGATTTTAGCATTTCAATAAAAACATTTTATCATTTAAGTTACCCTAAGATTTATTTTTGTTATATTTACTTAAAAGAAATATTCTATACTTTTTATTTTCTTTCAGAGATAAAACAACCTGAGAAAATTTCATTTTGAATATACCTAACATAAAAAAAAAAAAGAAAAAAGAAAAGAAAATACCAATTTTGCATGGGAGGAAAAAGGAATTATAATGAAAATAAACCCCACACATATACATTGTGAGTTCTTTGTCTCACTATAAATGTATGCATACATACTACCACTGATATACATATAACAATATTTCGTGTGCATTCAAATGAGATATAAGAGTAAACAGATGAATTAGTATTTTTTAGTGTACGTGCATGCCTGCATATGCATACAGATTAATTGCATGCATAAGTTGTGTCAAAAAAGTATCAAGACTAAGGCTGTATTTACCAAGACAGAAATGAACAAAGAATGAGACATTAATTTCCTTCTAGATAGTTTCCTTGACATTCTACACTCTAGTGTCAGTGAATTTTTTCAAAGCGTCTCTGAAATCCCTTTTTTGATCTGCATTACGGTATTTCTTTTAATATCCTCCATATCCTCAAAATCTTACTCCTTGAGATGAATTTTTGTTTCAGAAAGAAGAAAAAGTTACATAGAGATAGGCTGGGTGACTACAGAAAGTGATGCAAAAGCACAATCGTATGTTTCATATTTACTTCAAATTCAAACTGACTTGTCTAGTTTACATATATAGACACCAGAGACATGTTTAGTGTAATAGATATCATCATAAGAAATGGAGTTGGTGACTTGAGTTCAAATCCTGGGTGAGGCTGTTTGTATTCATATACCCAAACCTTGAGCACAAGGTCAGTTTTTAAGTGAAGAACAGCTGGTTTGAATTTAGAGATTTCCTTCTCCTAGACTGATTGCCTTACCAAGGTTAAAGAGCCCAGTCTCCCCAACTATTTACCTATGGATGCAGCTGTTTGTATTTCACTTTGCACTAATGCACTTGGGAAAGACATGAACCCGTTCTCTCCCCAAATTCCAAGTAAATAGAAGACATTAGGTTCTTTTGCCTTGGCTAACAGTCTAGAAGAAGGAAAATATTCAGTGTAAACCAGCTTTAGTTCACTAAAAATTGACCTTGTGTTACATCCTGCTTAAACAGCCTCAGGTGGAGGGGTTGGGAAATTTATTCATGACTTGACACAATCACATTATATTCATTTAAATTTTAAAATAAAAAAAATGTTAAGTTTTAGTATCAATACTTTTTGATCTTCACTCCACATATGTTCATATCTTTTATATATTTGCCCAGTTGGCTGGGGCTGTAGAATACACCGACTGCTTCTCTGCTGAGGGGTAAGACCCACCCCAAAGAGTGTCCTGATATATGACACTAAACAATCTGATGGTGAGGTTCCAGCAGTACTGGAGCTTTGGGGAATGCTGAGTACCCCTTCATTCCCATCGCTACCAGGTCCAAGTGTTTGCTGGATTTTCTAGTCATGGTAATTCAATTTACAATATACCTCCTCTACTTAAAAAAAGAAAATATACATATATATATGTTTATGCACATACACACTGTACTCCATGATTTTATATATATATCATCATCCACGGACAGACTGTTTCATTGTATCACAACTAATCAGTGTTGCTAGATATGCTTCAAGCTGGGATCAAAACCTGGCTGATTTTACACCAGGTGGATATCTTACCGCAGAACTATCAACAACCTCAATGTAAGTGAAGGAATTTAACGTATATGTATTATTTTTCTATTAGGATATAGACAGTGCCTAGTGATTCTCAGTTTCTTGCCTATGTGAGCTCAAGAATGATCTAATAAGCAAGATAGTGAGTAACCAAGTCTTGTTGACACTGTGCCAACACTATCCTAAGTTAGATATCTATGCTATATCAATGATATTGAGCACTGTTTATTTAGAAATATAACAGACATTATATATATATATATATATACATATACATATATGAGTAAGATATGAAGTTTAATCAGATAGATATGTTGTAAAAAGAAGAAAACAAAAAGAAAAATACATATGAATGGATGAGAAAAAATTTATTACTAAAATGAAATCATGAAAATTTCTGGTAGAAAGTATTTTAGGTCATCTTCATGGCAGGAGTTATGAATTTGTATCCTTTCAACCCATTATTTTAAATCTATAATTTCTATATTTTTTCATCCATTCATAGTTTTAAAATTTTTTCCTCATCCATTCATAATTTTAAAAATTTTTTCTCATCTATTTATATGTATTTTTCTTTCTGTTTTCTTCTTTTTACAAATTATCTATATGTTGTAAATTGAATTTCAATTACCAGAAAATTGGGCAAACACTTGCGCGTGACATACGGAAACACTGGACAGCTGTTTTGAACTTATTAGGTCCCATCAGCAGTGTATACCATGATCTCCCCCACTGGAGATGACCACAGAATACCATGATCTCCCCCACTGGAGATTGAATCGGTGACCACAGAATGCTGAACAGAAACTCTACCACTGACCACTGGTCCATATTGCACACAAGTGATGCCAAATTAACTAGTCATGGCAATTGCGTGGCCAATTAACCTGAATTTGTCTAGTAAGTTACATCTGTATTCTTTCAGAGGACATGGTGGCTCAGTGGTAGAGTTTCAGCTCTGCATTCTATGGTCACTGATTTGATCTCCAGTGGGGGAGATCACGGTATACACAGCTGATGAGACCTGATAAGGTTGAAACAGCTGTCCAGTGTTTCCATACGTCACACGCAAGTGTTTGCTGGATTTTTTAGTCATGGTAATTCAATTTACAATATACCTCCTCTACTTAAAAAAAGAAAATATACATATATATATGTTTATGCACATACACACTGTACTCCATGATTTTATATTGCAGTTCTAGAATGTTTTCCTTTTGATTACTTAAATTCATTTTATATGTGTGAGGATCACAGTGTGTGTGTATATGTGTTTATACATGTTTGGTTTGGTTTGGTTTGGTTTCTATTCTTAATGACATATCAACTTTCATGGGTTATTTAATGCCAAAGCCATCCTTGTAGACCAACAGTAGTGGTACAACTTAATTCCATAGCTGGGAGGGAGACAAGGGGGTTCATGCCTTTCCCAAGGGTATTAGTCTGAAAGTGAATGTAATAGTGTGACTGGTGTACAAACCTGCAGTCCAGTACTTTAGCTACTATGCCATGGGGACTCCCCTCATATATGTATGAGAGAAAGAGAGCGGATTTTATCTATATAATGCACACCTACTTGTACATATATGAATGTAAAATTGTGCTACTTGTATTTCTTTATGTAAAAACTGAAATAAATTAAACAGTTTTCATAGAATACTTAGACAATCATCAAGACAATAGATATAAAATACAATGGGTACAGCAATTAAAAAAACAAAATCAAATTTAAACTGGGAATAAATAATGATACCTACATTGGTAGTTATAAGTATGTGTGGTAAAGATTTTCTATTCAAAGACATTAGAATTGAATTAAAAGTCCATCTACAGAAGACAATTTCTTTCTTTTTTTTTTCTTCTTTTATTTTAAATTTTAGCTATTCAAAAATAATGAAAATCTAAAAGCAAAATGTCTGTGGTATTTAATGGAGTGTATTTATATAAAGAGGTTAATGAGTGTAAATTGTTGAGTAATATCTATTTCAATGAATTAATTGTATGGAAAAATTGACAATACTTTTGAAGACAGTAGAAATAGTTTGGAAAATTTATTTTACTAAGACTGAATTTGTTATAATCCCTGGAAAAAAAATTATAATTTATAAAATCCCCATCTCTGTTGTAAGAGTCAGATTCTTACTTTTTTGTGCTTGAGTCTGTTATCATCATCAAGGCATACTAATATCACATATGCCTTTGACTCTCTCTCACCATCAGTCCCTATCAGTCATTAAACTTTGTAGGTTCTCTAAACGGCATCTAGTGTCTGCACAGAGCTGATGAATGTCAGTTTTTGCTGGTCAGTCAACTCTGGTATGTCTATGTGTAGGGGTCCATAGGAGAATATTACTTATGACTACCTCGTTACTTCTACAGCAGTGCCCAACATGTCTTGCATGTCTTTCTTTGGAGATGGGAGGTAAGTGGCCGTAGAGCTGCTGTTTTGTTAGTACTGCTTCTAGAATTTGTTCAAAACAGCATGCAGCATCTTTGACAATGACTGTTTCAACTGAATCACCTGTTATTTGCTTTAATCCTTTTATTTAAAATTCATTTCAGTATTAACTTTTATCACAGTTCCCTACAATATGAAGCTACATTTTCTTACAAACATAATTTGCAAAATCCTCTCTACACTCATAATAGGCACTGCCTTTCTCAAACTGAATTTCTTTATCAGCTTTCTAATGTTTTTTTTTTATTAAGAAAATTCCATTTAAAACATGATAATTATGTTATGTTTTGACCTTTTGACCCGGCCAAAAATGCCATTCAAGGTGGTGCACCGGAAGGAAGTGACACATCCTGGTCGCTGGAAATTGGAAGAGGTTGCGCAGGCGTTGAGGCATGTCTATATTACTGCGTGGGAGTTTGAAGGTAATATAAGGCCGACGAATTGAGGACAGGGAGATAGGCGAGAAGGAGGGCAAGCAGTACAGTGGAAGACGGAGGTAGACGCGATGTAGTAGGGAAAGCCAGCACACAGAAGAGTTAACTCCAGGGTCCGGTTGAGCAGCCATGAAGAACGAGAAAGACACAACGCTGACGGCCATAACTTTGGGGTCAAAATATTTCAGTAATGTTCGGTCTCCAGCTCTCTCTCACACGCAAACTTGGAACAACCCTTTCGAAACTTAAAAATAAAGATGTGAGGTAAAATATTTTATAAAGAAGTCTTCCTGCATCTTTCTGTGTGCGTCGTTTAGTCCTGCGACTTTATCATTGTGCGTCTGTTTAATTATTTATGGTGTCGTTGTGATGCTGCATGAACATGTATATGTGTATATAAGCATATTTATTATGTGAGTATATAACAATTATTCTTACTTTTTACATTAAACACTTTTGATGATGTAAATCAATGATAGCATTACTGGCATTAAAATCTGTCCAATTTGGTTGGTTTACTATGGTTTCTTTGTTTAATGGCATATCAACTTTTGTGGGTTATTTAATGCTCAAGCCATCCTTGTAGAAGAATAGTAGTTGTACTATTCGATCTATAGCTGGGTATGATAAGGGGGTTTACACCTGTTTAATTTGTTTTAACACAGTTCTATTTTGAGTGAATTTATGAAATTCTTAAAGTTTATTCCTCACCGGTGTATTTGAATTGA
The DNA here is from genome assembly GCA_963585895.1 of Sepioteuthis lessoniana. Taxonomy (NCBI): domain Eukaryota; kingdom Metazoa; phylum Mollusca; class Cephalopoda; order Myopsida; family Loliginidae; genus Sepioteuthis; species Sepioteuthis lessoniana. The sequence continues at coordinate 69,491,559 of OY757915.1, read as the reverse complement.
TGTCTTGTTATAAATATTTCTGTCACTGTACCTTTTAGCCTTCTTCAAATATATATATATATGAAATATATTAAATAAGTTTCCAGACTTTTTTCGTATAGGCACTTTTATTGAAAGTATACACATGAAACTCTAGTCCCTTTTGAAGTAATCTCCTCCGGCTGCAATGCACTTGTTGAACCGTTCCAGTAACTTCTGGAAGGCCCTATGGAAGTCCTCTTGTATGAGCATGTCAATGACCTTCATCACAGCCTCTTTCATCTCCTCAATTGTCTAATAACGACAGCCTCTGAGCTTAGGGAATAAGCCAAAGTCCCAGGGAACATGGTCTGGACTATAGGAAGGCTGAGGAAGTGTCTTGATGCTCATCTTGGTCAAATAGTCTGAGACAAGGATGGAGTTGTAGACTGGTGCATTGTCCTGGTGGAAATGCCACTGACCCGATTTGAAGAGTGCTGGCCTCTTCCAACGGAATCTCTTCCTGAACTCCCTTAAAACCTCAACATTGTAACCCTACCCCTAAGCCTAACCCTTTGGCCAATCAACTCTGGTGTATTGACTTCCTTACTCCTCGCACACCTCTCATCATCCCTCACAGACTCTCTGCCTTCCTTGAATCTCTTATGCCACTTAAAAACTGATGCTTGATTCATGCACAATGGTTGAAAAGCAGTCTGAAGCATTCCATACGTTGTTTCTGTGGCATTTTTTCCAAGTTTAAAACACAACTTTATTGCATATCGTTCTTCTAAAGTGTCCTCAAGTTCAGATTGCATTTTTGAAATTCATCAGCTGTGACAATCAGGCTTTAGTAGGGTGTATTCCAATTGCTGCTGTAGCTGTTCATTTGAAGCTGAAATCATCAGAATTGATCAGTTATCTCATAAGATGTATAGCAATAACATACTGAATTTTCAAGAGTCTATGGCAATTTTAAATGCCTGTATAAAAAGGTCTGGAAACTTATTGAAGGCACCACATATATTAGGTGACTGTCTTAGAGTTTCAAACTGAACCCACTTTCCAATAGATGAGGAGAGATTGTTCTCATTGCATAGCCTATGCTATTTAAGTTTTTTTCACATCAGTTAATTATTTTTAATTCCTGCATATGATCTTGCTTAGACTGAACCAAAAGTATAATGCATTTCTAAATGTTGTATATTGACCTTCAATTAGGGATTTCTAAAACAGGATGTTCCAGTTGTAAGAACAGTGGAAGCAGGTCACATGGGTTGACAGCCAGAAGGATAGTCAGAACACTTAGGCATTATGAAATTATATATACATGGGTAGCTACAGATATAACTGTCAGTTAGTTGCAGTCGTCAAGTCAGAAGGGCAGTTGAGTCAGGGCAGAAGCAACCCTGGGCATCACCCATGAGAGCCCCTGGTGAAGAAGCAGAAGCTTCAAGGGGGACTGAATATGGTCAAAATAGCAGTCATTCCTTCATTTATCATGGCTATACAACACAAATCCATGAAATGAATTTACTATCACCAAATAACTAGACATGCTTTAACTAGATGTAATATAATTTGGGACGCAGGGTGATTGTTTTAGTAATAAGTAGTTACCTGACTAGACTTAAAAGTTCCCTAATTCTAGGCTGGGATAACAGCAGATGCTCAGGTTAAAAAATGAGACATATCAGCTGTAAATCAGTGATGGATTCTGATTGGCTGAAAGAAGCTCAAGCGGAAGAGCTGCAGGATTGGATGTGTGATCGAAAACAGAAAAAGAGAGTCAGTTGGACACTAGATGTGTGGATGTGAAGGCACCAACATATTAGAAATCACTAACTCTATTAGTAAACATTTTTTTTCCAACTGAACATTTCAAAACAAAATGCTGAAAATGTTCAAACTGACAACTTCAAAACAAAACACAACAAATAATTAAAATAATAAAAACTCAAACTGTCAACTCAAAACTTCACAACTCCTGATGACAACCAAAAGTATAGTCAAAAGTGCTTGGGTAGAAGCTATGAGACAATTCCTTTACCATCTAGATCCCAACACAAGAAAAATAACTAGGAGATTTGAAAAAACAAAATAAAAAATAATAAACAGTGTTCCATCATCTGGAATAATAACTTGGTGCCTAAATATACACACTTCAAAATATATATATATACATATATATATATATATATATATATAAATTTTGAAGAGTATATACATATATATAGATATATATATAATTTGGTTGGGTTGGGTTTTATAGCCTATCAACCATTGTAAGTTATTTAATGCCCAATCCTCTTTATACATATATATCAAATATATGATTTGTAAACACATTTTGATGATTACATTTTTAATCAAGCCCGAGTTTCTTTTTACACACAATTTAATGGTTTCAAGTATTTCTGATACAGATAATTCTATTAACTATTAATCATTTCTTTGCACAGAGTTCAATGGTTTCAATTATTGCAATCTAACACTAATAGTTCTATTCAATTTTAATCATTTGTTTGTACACAGTGAAGTGGTTACAAGTATTGCTATTTAACACTAATAATTTTAGTCACCATTACTTGTTTGTTTGCACACAGTTTAATGGTTCCAAGTATTGTTATGTATCCCTAACAATTTAATTCAACATCATTTATTTGTTTACGCACAGTTAAATGGTCAAACAGTTCTATTTCAAACAATTCATTTGAATGCAAGTCATTTATTTGTTCCCAGTTTGAATTGTCAAACAGCTCTATTTGACCCATAGATAGGACCCTATCAAGAGGTACCACTCCAGGTCAGAGTGGACCTAAGAGCAATGGCAATGAAGGAGTACTTATGGCCCAAATCTTCAAGGCTGGAGCCTCACCATCAAAATGTTTAGTGTCATATCCAGGACACTTGTTGGAAGGTTTTTTTTAAAATCTTTCTGCAGAGATGCAGTTTGTGTATTTTACAGCACCAGCTGGCTGGGCTGTTTATATATAGGATTATATATAAAAGAATATAATTATATCTTTTACCATATTATGTTTGTCCCTGGTCTTGTATATTCTAAAGAAATTTTCTATGATAATTCTAATTGTAAAGCAACAAGATTAGAATACTCTTATAAGGTTTACCTTTTTTAGCTATATATAACCTTGACTTTGGTGAATCTGATTATTTAGCTATTCAATAAGTACTCAGTAGTTGGAATTATATCAGAATAATAATGAAAGCAATCAGCTTTTTCAAAAGCATATATTATGAACATTAAGATCAAAGATCAAAGACTTGTTAAACAAAAAAAACTCTCAATGAGGGATTATCTTTCCAATGAAAATCCAAATTATCTACAAAAAAATGTAAGTCCTATTATATGTAGATATCATATAAAATATAGGATCAATAAAATATATAAACAAAAGTTACCATCAATTTTAAAGGATAAAGATAAAATAAGTAAATTTTGTAAGTCTTTGTTTTTCTAAAGATATATAACTGCTGCGAACATGATTTAATTATTTCTTATAATACAAAAATGGGGAATAAATGTAATATTTCAATTAGAAAATCAGCCATTTTTTATGTTTTCAATGTTTTTATAAAAGAAAAAAAAAAGTTAAATTATTGAAATACTTAATAAGAGTATCTCTTAGATACTCTTTTTTATTTTGCTATCAAATAGCAATACAGTATGGCTGCACCAGTTGAACTCTATGAAAATGCTTGAATAAAAATCTAGATGAGACCTATACAAGGATGCTACATGCTGTTTTGAATAATGAAAACAGTAGTACAGCCACTTACCTCCCATCTCATGAACCATCCAAGTAAGATGAACATGGCATGCTGAGCACTGCCGTAGAAGTAAAGATAAGCAATGTTCTCTAATGGACTCCTACGCTTAGACACTCCAGTGTTGGCTGACTAGCAAGAATTTACATTTACTAGTTCTGTAAGGATACTGGGTGCCGTCTAGAAGACCTACCAAGAATGATGGCTGACAGGGAAAGATTGTAAGAGAGGATCAAAGAAATCTGTGCTGTCAACATGTCATGATAATAATGATGATGATGATATCAGATAAAGAATTGATTTTATACCAAAATGACGATTAAATTTTTTTCTCTTTATGACCACTTAATAAAAAATAAGATGATGACAAGGTTCAACCCTTGATATTGATGATGATTATGATTTCAATTCGGGTAAAAATATGTCTGAAGATGACCGAAAAGTTTTAACCTTGTAAGAAATTCTCTGCCATAATTCATACATGTTTAGCCAGTTGCTTTTATCTAGCTGCCCTGCATTTAGATTGGAATATTCTGAAGTATAAAAAAGGGGGAGTGCCTGAGGCATAATGGTTCACATGCTGGACTGTGGTATTATAATTAGTTTGAACTCCAGCTGCGTTATTACATTCACTTTCAGACTAATATCCCCAGGAAAGAATGAATCTCCTTTCTCCCACCAGCTATGGCTTAAATAGTACCACTACTCTCCTTTTACAAGGGTGGGTTTGGCATTCAGTAACCCATGAAGGTTGATATGCCATTAAACAAAGAAACTAAGCAAAAGCACCCTCTCTCTCTCTCTCTATATATATATATATATATATATATATATGTATGTATGTATGTATGTATGTATATATATACACAAAGATGATTTTATCCTGACAGACAAAGCAATTAATCAGAATGGAAGCCTCACTAGTTAATAATACTTTTATTATCAGGTATATATCTATCCTTGTCTGCATTCTGTCGCCATGACACACACTGACTCAAGCTTCTTTCTCACACACACACACACACACACACACACACACACACACACACACACACACACACACACACACACACACATATATTCATAATATTTGCCAGGCAACATCATGAACTCTTGACTTGAATACAAAAACTTAATTCCTAACATTTTTCATTTATGCTGTGCTTCTAACAAGTATTTTTTTTTTATATGTAAATAATGTAAATACAGGATTTGTTAATTCATAAATCATGATTTCTTCATTATTTTTACACATTCATTTGTTCAGTCAAAAGTCATATTTTTTCATTTGTTCTCATTTCTTCCTTTCTCTCCAATGAGAAAAGTAAGGAAACATTATTGAAGCAACCTGATGACTAGGAGAGAAAGCTTCCATCTATTTTTCTATAAGAGACAAGTCTCTGTGGTGTAGTGTCTGATGTGCTGAACTATGACATCAGAGAACCAGAGTTTAAACTCTAGTCAAGCTATTATGTCCGTTTTTGGATGAATACCAATTGGAAAGATATGAACCCTCTTATCTACCCCCATCTATGAATTAAATAGCACCACAAATGTTCTTCTACAAACATGGCTTTAGCATGAAATTATCCATGAAAGTTGATATGCCATAAGCCAAAAATGGGGACTCCACATGGTGTAGTGGCTAACATGCTGGACTGCAACATTGTAGAAAACAAGTTCAAACTCCAGCTAGGTGATTATGTTTGCTTTCAGAAAAATACTATTTGGAAAGGCATGAACGGTCTTGTTCTCTGAGTTATAGGTTAAATAGAGCCACAACTCTCCTTCTACAGAGATGGCTTTGGTATTAAATAACCCATGAAATTTGATATGGTATTTAACAAAGAAACCAAGCCTAAGGAAACCAGATCTCTCTCTCTATATATACATATATATATATTCATATATATATATATATATATACACACACACACACACACACACATATGCATATATATAAAGATGATTTTAACCCAACATACAGAACTACTAATCAGGATGTAAGCCTCACTAGTAAATAATACTTTTATTGCCAATATTTTTTTTTGCATTCTATCACAATTACACATACTGATATAAGCTTCTTGCTTTGATGCACACATATTCATAATACTTACCAGGCAATACCATGAACTTTTATGGATTTGGTTGTGGTGTAATGATTATTATCTTAGGAAATGGACATGGTGACCCAAGTTCAATTCATGGATGAGACTGTTTACATTTCACATAGCACTAATACACCCAGGAAAGGTATAGATCAAACCATTCTCGATCCAGCAAAGAGTAAATAGTAAAGCAGACTGGGTCCTTCAGCCTTGGTTAAGCAAACAGTCTAGAAAAAGGAAAACTCTGAATTCAAACTTGTTAAACTCTGCTTAAAAATTGACCTTGTGTCACATCCTGCCTGTGTGGAGGGTTTGATAAATATTTACCATGAACTGTTGACATAAATACAAAGATAGCTTTGGCATTAAATAATCCCTGAAAAATTATATGCCCTTAAAAAAAGAATCCAAATCAAACATTTTTTTAATGTCTCTTTGACACAATATGGTTTCCTATAAATATATTGAAAAACAGTGACCACATGATGTTATAGCATGTAGAAAATGATTTTAATCAGTTCAAATGAAATGTCATACAAAGCTTTGATACTTTGGAGTTATTTCTAAATAAATCATGGAATTTCCTCAGATTCACCTAGTATATAGACATAGTAGTTGAATTTATGTATATATATATATATATACATTCTGATAGAATATATATATATATATATATATATATATACATTCTGATAGAACGAAACAGATCTGTCTGTGGATGACTATATATATATATATATACTCCCCTATCCCCGTAGGGTTGAGTTCTCTAGTGAATGAAGTAATCGTGTTGCCATTAGCGTTTATTGCAAGGCTCTTCATATATGAATTGAGCTCTCAGTAGCCATTAAGTGGATGTATGTAAGTAAAGTAAAGTTAGCGACCATAGTCGAGGGTGACCCGAAGGCTCCCTTTTCGATAGCTACTACACCAAGGTGTAGGGGAGGGCGCTACTCCTTTCCCAGGATTGCTCCACTTTACCCTTGAACCGTACCTTATAATGCTGAGTGTTAAGCAAGGTGGTATCAAGTACCATTTTTAAAGTCTTTGGTATGACTCGACCTGGGATTGAACCCAGGTCTCCCGGGCCATTGGCGAACACTCTAACCGCTGGGCCAATGTGATTCATAACCGTTTAAAATTTACTTCGCTGCTGCTGGTTCCTCATGGCTGAGGGGTAGAGTTTTGGATTGGCGTTTGAGTCAACCAGGTTTCGATCCCAGCTACGGGAAGCTAGTATGTCTAGCCACACTGATGAGTTCTGATAGATAGAAACAGATCCATCTATGGATGACTATATATATATATATATATATATATATATATATTAGTGAGTGAGAGTGTAAAAATGTTCCATTATATCTAAATTTACTTTTACAAAATAGATTGTGTACAAGATATACATACAGAAAATCAATAAGTTGAACATATATATATATATATATACAAAAGAATATACCCACAGAAAAAAAGACATTAGATATATAGAAGCATATGCTGGTGTGCTGAAAAATTTATATGATGAACCCATATCAGCTGATGATGACTTTTTTGACTAATGGGATCCAAGCACTGCAACAATGATAGAAGAAGTATATGAATAGCAAGATGGACTATGTTGAAAAATAAATAAACTTCATTTCATCACATTCCATGGGAGTATCTTAGTTAGTCTATAAACTTTTCAGCCAATCCTTGTATACACATGCATGTTGTACTTTTTAGTATTTGTGTGTATATTCATAGATATCTATCTATATATATATATATATATAGGAATACATATTTGTGAGAGTGAGTGTAAAAATGTTTTATTATATATACATGAACATTTACAAAATAGATTGCGTGCATAGTATTTTATACAGATCTTTTAGATGTTGAATATATAGATATGTGGTGCCTTCAATAAGTTTCCAGACTTTTTGTACAGGCATTTAAAATTATGGTAGACTCTTAAAAATTCAGTATGTTATTGCTATACATCTTATGAGATGACTGATCAATTCTGATGATTTCAGCTTCAAATGAACAGCTACAGCAGCAATTGGAATACACCCTACTAAAGCCTGATTGTCACAGCTGGTGAATTTCAAAAATGCAATCTGGATGTGAGGACACTTTAGAAGAACGATATGCAATAAAATTCTGTTTTAAACTTGGAAAAAATGCCACAGAAACAATGTATGGAATGCTTCCGACTGCTTTTCAACCATTGTGCATAAATCGAGCATGAGTTTTTGAGTGGCATAAGAGATTCAAGGAAGCCAGGGAGTCTGTGAGGGATGTTGAGAAGTGTGGGAGGAGTAAGGAAGTCAATACGCCACAGTTGATTGGCCAAAGGGTTAGGGTTAGGGTTACAAATTTGAGGTTTTAAGGGAGTTCAGGAAGAGATTCTGTTGGAAGAGGCCAGCACTCTTCAAATCAGGTCAGTGGCATTTCCAGCAGGACAATGCCCCAGTCTACAACTCCATCCTTGTCTCAGACTATTTGACCAAGATGGGCATCAACACAGTTGATAGTCCAGACCTTGCTCCCTGTGACTTTTGGTAATTCCCTAAGCTCAGAGGCTATCATTATGAGACAATTGAGGAGATAAAAGAGGCTGTGATGAAGGTCATTGACACTCTCACACAAGAGGGCTTCCATGAGGCCTTCCAGAAGTTGTTGGAATGCTACAACAAGTGCATTGCAGCCGGAGGAGATTACTTCAAAGGGGACTTGAGTTTCATGTGTGCACTATCAATAAAAGTGCCTATACGAAAAAAGTCTGGAAACTTATTTAATGATCCTCGTATATATATATTTTACACTCTCTCTCACAAAAAAAAAAAAAAATATATATATATATATATATGTGGGGGAATCCTTGTAGTGTAATGACCAAAGTACAGGACTACAGCCTCAAAGTAAGTGAGTTCAAACTCCAGTATTTCTATTACATTCACTTTTGGACTAATACTCTTCAGAAAAGTGAACCCTCTTATACCTCCATGTATGGATTAAATAGTATAACTGCTTTTCTTCTACAAGGATGGCTTTGGCTTTGAGTAACCCATGAAAGGTGATATGACATTAAACAGGGAAAACAAACCAAACCATATATATATATATAAGTAAGTAAGGAAAGTCGGTGACTGTCATCAAGGGAAACCTGAAGGCTCCTTTTCAATAGCTACTACACCAAGGTGTAGGAGAGGGTGCTACTCCTTTCCTTTGGTTGCTCCACTTTACTCTCGATACATACCTTATAATACTAAGTGTCAAGCAAGGAGGTATCAAGTATTATTTTTTGAGTCTTTAATATAACTTGACCTGGGATTGAACCTTGGTCTCCTGAACCATTGGCAAACACTCTACCCACAAGACAATGAATGGATATATTTACTGAAATATATACAGAACAATATATACAAGTATATACAGGCTTATGTTTTGTATTTTTAACAGCCTGAGGGAGACTTTCTCCAAAATGATCCAAGTTTCATATTTAGCCTTAATGATATGCATACAAGCACACATACTCCACCCCTCATTATCATAATACCCATCTATAGTTAACATACAAATATACTTGCTTTTCTCACACAATTGTACCCACATATTACATACTGATTCTGTCCCAGATTGGAACAGCAACAAACATTAATATAATTTGAGCAATATTGCCTTCCATAAAGTGGATTTTTCTCTTTTGTCTCCTAAGGCAACAGTGCATCTTAGATTCATGTTTTTTTTTATCATGATCTTATTTACTTTCTTCTTTAAAAATTTTTTTTCTATTTTAGTTTTCATTTTTTTTGCTTTTGCTGTTTATTTCTTTTTCCTTATATAATTTTTTTTTCTTTATCTTTTCATTTCTTCTTTTTTTAGATTGTGGTAGTGGTTCTTGTTAAAATCTCACAAGCTATTGACATTGAGCTCAAATCTCAGAAAGTGCAAAAAAAAAAATAAATGTACTAAAATCGTTCTCTTTTACAGTCCACCAATTTACACTTTCTTCTTAATCCTTTGCTTTTTTATTTTCTCTCTTTTTAAAAATTTTTTTACTTTTCTTTTGCTTCATTTTTTTTTTACTGCTGCTTTCAACTTTTCACTTTTTACTCTTCATTTAATTCTCTCTCCCTTGCTTCTCTTCCTCACTGCCATACTTATTCTTAAAATTTTCACAGGAATTATATATATATATATATATATATATATATATATATATATATATATATATATATATATATATATATATATATATATATATATATATATATATATATATATATATATATAACGGGACATTGGCATAATGGTTAGAGTGTTCGCCAATGGCCCGGGAGACCTGGGTTCAATCCCAGGTCGAGTCATACCAAAGACTTCAAAAATGGTACTTGATGCCTCCTTACTTAACAGTCAGCATTATAAGGTACAAATCAAGGGTAAAGTGGAGCAATCCTGGGAAAGGAGTAGCGCCCTCAACTACACCTTGGTGTAGTAGCTATCGAAAGGGAAGCCTTTGGGTCACCCTCGACTATAGTCGCCAACTATATATATATATATATATATATATAAAGGTTTCATCTGATGATTGTATGTTGTTTTTTTTTAAAACACTAGCAACTAATGGTTATAAGGCAGCCACAGAGGGGTGAGTGACCAATTTATTTCAGGTTTTATTCTACACCGTCGCTTGGCCATGGGTTTTCAGGGTTGAATCCTGTTTATGGCTGCACCATGGGTTTTTAGGGTTGAATCCTGTGTCTGGCTGTGCAAATGTGGTAGTCCCGAACACAACAGCCACAAGTACTGTTTATAGTATTCACACCACATTGGGCACTGTGACTAGCATAGAACCACACTTTTACATATGTTTAATCCCTCAGCAAGTAGAATCATCATCTTCTTCCTGAATAATTCATACCCATTGTCTTCAGACATTTTGGATATATATATATATATATATATATATATATATTAGCAAGTTGTTTTTTAACTTTTAAAAAATCTTATTGAAATATTGGTTCCATGATATTTTTGTTTTGATCCTTAATTTATTTGATTCTGTAAGCACTTCTGTTTTAACTTTTATGATGGTATCGTTTTTATTTCTAAACTCATGGTAATTGTACTTATTTCAAAGTAATGTATATACATATATACAGAGAGAGGGACATTTGTGGTGCAATGGTTACCATTATAGGAAATGGACACAGCTACTCAAGTTCAAATCCTGTTCAAGACTGTTTGCATTTTATATAATGCTACTACCCTTGGGAAAAGTATGAGTCAAATTTTTCTCTTTTTAGCTATGGGCAAATAGTAGGGCTGACTAAGCTCTTAGACCTTTTGGTACGGTCATTGGTCTAGGAGATGGAAAACATTCAATTCACACCTGTTAAACACCACTTAAAATAATTTACTTTGTGTTGCATCCTGTTCATGCAGAGGGATAGGTATAACAAAAATTATGTAAATACAGAATTGGATAAAACTCTGTGTGTGTGACTGTAAACCCAGAAAAAATGGCACATCATAGTAAGATGCTTATTAGAGCAATTCACTAAAAATGTTCATAGTGATTAAGGCATTTTTCAATCTGACTTCCAACTGAATAATTTTGGTAGACCTGTGTTTATGCTGATAACATCCTATTTTAATCATTGAAATTCTTGATTTAATGAAAACAACTATGAAATTCTAATTGGAATCCTTCTTTTTTTTTTTTTCTAAATAAAAGCATCAATATCATCATGAACCATTATTATAACAGGAACCCAATGGGTTTTGAAGGATGTCTAGTTTCTTTTTATTATTCTTACTATTTTATCCTCTCTTTTGTTCATTATTTTATCTTTCCTTCATTTCATTCTTTTTCTTTTTCCTCTTATTCTTTTTCTTCACTCTTAAAAAAAAAATCTTTCCCTGTATCATATTACAAAACCCTATTTTTGTTATATACTTTGCCTCTCTACTTCACTTACATTTCAAACAGTGGAGCCTATATCTACCTATGGAAGCCCAGACTGGGAATAAAAAATCAATATAACTATAAGGCACATTGCAAAGCAGCTCAGTTGTTGAAGTAAAGCTCTAACTACTTGTGCACTTGGCATATTGATTCCTTAAGTTGGGTTGTCCTGGTGAGTAACAAGCAGTCAGCCAATCTATAATCAGTTGAAATGCAGGCATGTATGCAGATTATGGTGGCCATGATAGAATGGGATAGCTGCATTGTTTCTTCATAGCTATCATGAATGAGCAGTCCAAGATCACTCTTATTATTGCCAATATCATTATCAATATTGTCATCTATGCTATTATTTTTATTATTATTATTATAACTGTCATCATCATTATTGCTATCATATATGTCATTGTTATATTACAGCCATTTTAAACTGAGCAATAATAAATATCATCATTATCATCATCATCTTCATCAACAACAACAACAACATCATAATAATAATAATAATAATAATAATATTAATTTACTCATTTTGTATCATAAGTTCAAAAGCATTATTATTGACAAATTTATATGTCCTTATTTCTAACCTTATCATTGTTATCATAATTATCATTACAATATACATACATATATATATATATATATATATATATATATATATATATATATATATATATATATATATATAGGTTTGGTTTGGCTTATTGGCGTTTTTTGCATATAGACCCCTAATGTATTATTTAATGCTGAAATTTAATGCAAATAATTTGCACATAGTTATGTGGTTTCAAGTATTCTGATCTAATACTAATAATTTATACACTATTATACTGTAATTGTCTTAAAAAACTGAATAAAAATTATCTTGTCTTGTTCTATAAAACATGTGTCAAACAGATTTTGCTGTGTAAATAACCATTATATATATATATATATATATATATATATATATATATATATATATATATAAAAGATATTATCATATATATATATATATATATATAGAGAGAGAGAGAGAGAGAGAGGGGAGTGAAATAAAAAAAACTATTTTATACACTACATCATACTAGTTTATATAATTCATTCAGTAAACTATACAATGAACAATCCAGATAAATAATGCTGTATTAGACACAATTGATTCTGAATCTGTATTCAGAATCATCCTAACATGGCAGATTTATATATATATATATATATATATATATATATATATATATATATATATATATATATATATATGCATAAATAAATAGCATTGTGGTTTATAGTACATTCATGTTTGAGGAAAATTCAGATGGCAACAGAAAATAACCAAATAGATATTAAATACTAATCATATCATGAAATGCTTTTTTTTCTTCTTGATATATTCAGAAATATTTGGGTTGAGCTGTTCTTGCTCCTACCATCAGAACATTACATTTATGTCTAACCAGCCTTGCTATCTTGTTTCCATTTCAGGTTTGTCCTGATGGAACCTCTCACCATACCTACTGCTTATGGCACTCAAATCCAGTGGAAAGAAAAAAAAATCAAGATGGGAATATTGGAAGTATATTTTAAGAGAAGACATCTGGTATCCCATTCTTTGATATGGTGTTAACATTGTTTATTAAATCTGCATATTTTTCAGCTGAGTTAAACCCCTAAAATTTCTATTCAACAGATACAAATAAATCCCATGCAGTCAGCTCAAGTAGATCTAGATTGCCTCTGAACTTGGATATCAATTCACTGATCTGAGGTTAAAAAAAATGCCTGCTGTTAGTTGTCACTTTTCCCTGCACCATATTATTCTGGGCATGGATCTGGGATCAGTATACTTGATTTAGTTGAAAACACATGTTTCTATACTCCAGAACTAAAATCAAAGTCACCTGATGACATCGTCCATTTTTTACAGGTTCAGTCTTTTCATTTGTGCTTAATTGTATTTTAATTAGTTTTGCTGTCAGTAAAATAATTTAAAAGCAGCAGAAAATAACAGAAAAGTTAAGAGTACAAATATTTCAAGATCATACTGTAATACAAAGTTCTGTTGAAAAGTCCATGGATTTACCAAGATTAGAATGTGACCAAATGATATATATTTTTCAACATAGTCCCTCTTGCGGTCCACACATTTCTTCTATCAGTGTTGTAGGTCAAAAACATCCTCAACAGCAGATATGACACCAAGATCATACTGCAATACAAGGTTCAGCTGAAAACTCCAGAGATTGACTAAGATTGGAATGTGAGCAAATGAGGTTTATTTTTAAACATAGTCCTTCTTGCGGTCCACACATTTCTTCCATCAGTGTTGTAGTGCTTTAATCTCATTGGTCAAAAACATCCTCAACAGCAGATATGACACCAAGATCATACTGCAATACAAGTGTTGCAGTGCTTTAATCTCATTGCAGTGTTTTAATCTCAACAGCAGATATGACATCAGCCTATGAACTTTTAACCCCACCCTCGTACTCAAAATGGAAGTGATCCTAAAAAGAAAATAAAAGATCGTTTTTCATACACTCTAGCACAAAACTTTAAACACTTTATTTGTGAAGTTAATAATTTAACCATTGAAAATATTTTACTACATTCATGCAACTAATATTACTGATTTTTTCTACCAATATTTTTGACTATTGTACACAGAAATTCCACTTATTTATCTCTTATTCTTTCTAACCAGCCTCTTATTTTGTCTCCTTCCAAATGCCATTGTTATTTAGAAAATAAAACTATAAAACAGATAATTATTTGCCTTAGATATTCTAAATTCAAAGAGTTAGTCTACCCTACTACTTACTTTAACAGGTTTGAATTCAGAGTTTTCTTTCTCCAAGACCAGTTGCCATACCAAGGTTAAAGAGCTCAGTCTACCCTACTATTCACTTATAGCTGGAGAGAGACTAGTTGGATCTATACTGTTCTCAAAGGCATTAGCACTATGTGAAATGTAAACAGCCTCATTCAGGTTTTGAACTGGGATAGCTGAGTCCACTTATGACAATTACCATTATGCTAAAAGCACCTCGATAAATATCCTTATTTACACATACCATTGGGAAAGGTATGGGTTAAAGAGTAGCATTGCTTTTCTTTTATAAGGATGGTTTTGGCATTAGGTAATCTACAAAGATTGATATGCCATTAAAAAAGGAAACCAAACCATTTACACACAGTAAAACTATGAGGTCATCTAGAAACAATTCTATTTCCATAATAGGTCATGTGGCATGATGTGTAAATGTTAATTATACAACTTTTTAATGACCAGTTTGATTCTTTCTTTGTTTTTTGTTTTTTGTTGTTGTTTTTAAAAATGAAATTTTGTTAAAATAACATTTATAGGAAATGATGCTTTTGTAAAGAGAGTGCTTTATTTAGAACTTACAACACTAGCTGATTCTATTAGGTCAAATGAGTAATTATTTTAATGAGTATTAAAAAAAATAGTTTTCTCAAAAGAAAATTTGAAAAATTTTGAATATTCAGGTTTCTAGTTGTTAAATCTGTGAAACTAGCTTAAAATTGATTTAAATGAATTAAATAAGTGATCAAATAAAAAAAGGCAAAAGGCAAAAGTGAAATTGCGTCAATACATATTTACACACGTGCATTTATGTGGTGCCTTCAATAAGTTTCTAGACTTTTTTGTACAAGCATTTAAAATTGCTGTAGACCCTTGAAAATTCACTATGTTATTGCTATACATCTTAAGAGATGATTGATCAATTCTTATGATTTCAGCTTCAAATGAACAGCTACAGCAGCAATTGGAATACACTCTGCTAAAGCCTGATTGTCACAGCTGGTGAATTTCAAAAATGCAATCTGGATGTGAGGACATTTTAGAAGAACGATATGCAATAAAATTCTGTTTTAAACTTGGAAAAAATGCCACAGAAACATATGGAATGCTTCAGACTGCTTTTCTACCATCTTGCATGAATCGAGCATGTTTTTGAGTGGCATAAGAGATTCAAGGAAGCCAGGGAGTCTGTAAGGGATGATGAGAGGTGTGCGAGGAGTAAGGAAGTCAATACACCAAAGTTGATTGGCCAAAGGGTTAGGCTTAGGGGTAGGGTTACAATGTTGAGGTTTTAAGGGAGTTCGGGAAGAGATTCCATTGGAAGAGGCTAGCACTCTTCAAATCGAGTCAGTGGCATTTCCACCAGGACAATGCACCAATCCACAACTCCATCGTTGTCATAGACTATTTGACCAAGATGGGCATCAAGACAGTTCATCACCGTCCCTATAGTCCAGACCTTGCTCACTGTGACTTTTGGTAATTCCCTAAGCTCAGAGGCTGTCATTATGAGACAATTAAGGAGATGAAAATGGCTGTGATGAAGGTCATTGACATGCTCACACAAAAGGATATCCATGAGGCCTTCCAGAAGTTATTGGAATGGTACAAGTGCATTGCAGCAGTTTTTGAGTGGCATAAGAGATTCAAGGAAGGCAGGAAGCCTGTGAGGGATGATGAGAAGTGTGGGAGGAATAAGGAAGTCAGAACACCAGAGTTGATTGGCCAAATAAAGAATTTCATGGATAAAGACCGTCATCTGCCTATAGAGACAATAAGTGCACAGGTTGATGTCAGTCTGGGAACTGTACACACAATTATTCATGAGGAACTGAAGATGCGGAAGATTTGTGTGAAGTTTGTCCCAAGGGTACTCAGAGAAGATCAGAAAGAAAGACGTTGTCATGACAGCAGGTAGATGGTCGATCTGATCAATTCAGATCCCACAGTTCTTGAAGCTCTGGTAACCTGTGATGAAAGCTGGATCTACTGCTATGATCCAGAGACCAAGAGACAGAGTTCCCAGTGGAAGCATGCTGGCTCTCCTAGACCCAAGAAGGCCAGACAGATCAAATCCACCCACAAACTTTTGATGATCCCTTTTTTTGACAGCACTGGCATGATCTACATGCACTGGGTTCCCACTGAATAGACAGTCAACAAAGAATTCTATGTTGAGGTTTTAAGGGAGTTCAGGAAGAGATTCCTAGGGAAGAGGCCAGCACTCTTCAAATCGAGTCAGTGGCATTTCCACCAGGACAATGCACCAGTCCACAACTCCATCGTTGTCACAGACTATTTGACCAAGATGGGCATCAAGACAGTTCCTCAGCCTCCCTTTAGTCCAGACCTTGCTCCCTGTGACTTTTGGTCATTCCCTAAGCTCAAGGAAAAACTTAGAGGCTGTCGTTATGAGACAATTGAGGAGATGAAAGAGGCTGTGATGAAGGTCATTGACACGCTCACACAAGAGGACTTCTATGGGGCCTTCCAGAAGTTGTTGGAACAGTACAACAAGTGCATTGAAACCGGAGGAGATTACTTCAAAGGGGACTAGAGTTTCATGAGTGTACTATCAATAAAAGTGCCCACACAAAAAAAATGCTGGAAACTTATTTAATGAGCCTTGTAATTAGTTATGATCATGAACTGGACTGGTGTACACAGTGAATGTAGTGTTGAAGCATTTTTAAGACTGGTGAATCTATACACAGAAAGCTTTTCATACTCATTTCATGTAATATTGAAATGATGCTGTTCCAGATAGAATTTTCAACCCATAGTCATATCGATTTTCTATTTTGAATAGTATAAATTCACTTGCACAACACTAGTGACAGTTTTAATATGGAAAGTATTTTGCCACATCCTGTACATTCATGCATTTGCATGGGAATAATCATATACACTTACACATATACTCATACATATGCACATCAGTTATAAATACTCACACATATGTACCCCTATTATAAATACTCACACATATATACATCTACTGACACACGGCTTACGAAGGCATGGACAGCTATCAATAGGCTTTCGATCATATGGAAATCAGACCTGACCAATAAAATGAAATGTAGTTTCTTCCAGGCAGCGGTTGTATCGATATTGCTATATGGATGCACTACTTGGACGCTAACTAAATGGCTGGAGAAGAAGCTAGACGGCAATTACACAAGAATGTTGTGAGCAATATTGAACAAGTCCTGGCGCAACACCCCACAAGGCATCAACTATACGGCCACCTGGCTTCCATCATGAAAACTATCCAAGTTAGACGAACCAGACATGCAGGACACTGCTGGAGAAGCAAGGACGAGCTCATAAGTGATGTACTTCTATGGACCCTCGCATATGGCTGAGCAAAAGCAGGATGACCAGCTTGACCATACATACAGGATACGGGATGTAGCCCTGAAGACCTGCTACAGGCGATGAATGATAGGGAGAAGTGGCGAGAGAGGGTCAGGGATAACCGTGCTAGCGGCATGACATGATAAGATAAGATAATATAAATACTCACGCATATATTCATCTATTATAAACACTCACACATATGTATATCTATTATAAATACTCACACATATGTATATCTATTATAAATACTCACACATATGTACATCTGTTATAAACACTCGCATATATGTACATCTATTATAAACACTTACACATATGTCCACATATGTACATCTATCATAAACCCTCATGCATGTGCACATCAGTTATAAACACTCACACATACATACATCTATTATAAATACCTACAGATACTCACATGTTTTCCTGGGTAAAAATCTTTATATATAACTCAGACACAAATTTATGACATATGCATTCACAGATATACACATACATGCATTTGAATATGCACTTGCACATCAGAAAATGCAGACTTGCGATAGATTTTCATTTATTTGTGCCTGGTACATTCAGCAAAATGTTTGCATTCAAAACTTTTATTAAATAAAAACTAATTTTCAATTTTTTGTGAATTGAATTACCATGACCAGAAAATCTGGCAAACACTTAAACACCACATATGGAAATACTGGACAGCTGTTTTGACCTTATTAGGTCTCATCAGCAGTGTATACCATGATCTCCACCACTGGAGATTGAACCAGTGACCACAGATTGCAGAGCCAAATCTCTACAACTGAGCTACAGTCCATATCGCACACAAGTGATGCCAAATTAACTAGTCATAAAAAACAAAAATGTAGATCAACAGTTTTTTTGTTTATACACAATTAAATGTCAAAACAGTTCCATTTCAAACAATTCAATTTAGCATAAGTACACTGTTTAGTTCTATTTGACCCATATAACCCTATCAAGTGCTACCACTCCGGGCCCGAGTAGACCTTGGAGTGATGGCAATAAAGGAGTACTTTGTATTTTCCAAAGCTCCAGCATGACTGGAGCTTCACCATCAGATTGTTTAGTGTCATATACAGGATACTAGTAAGAGGAGTCTTACCCCTCTGCAGAGATGCAGTCAGTGTATTCTACAACCCCAGCCAACTGGGCTGTCTTTTAAAAGGGATAAAATAAAAGACAGAGAAAAACAATTGATAGTACATAAGCCAATTTGGACATGACTAAGAAGGCGAGGAACAAGAAGAAAGAAACTAAATCTCAATTAATTGCAACACAAAATAATGCCATAAGGACTAATTATATCCAAACAAAAATTGATAATTCTCAAAATAGCAGTTACACAGTAGAGCGGTGAAATCCATTATGCAACACTGGTAACAAAATTAACAATTTTATTATGTAACAGTGTTACATGATAGATTGGTGAAATCTATGATTAACAGGTAGTGTAGCAGTTGAAATAAGTATAAACCGTTAAACAGGGGAAAAGATACTGAGAGTCAACTCAGTTTAATTGACAATGACCCCCAAGATCAGTTTGAGAACTTGGCTGTGAGTGGATGATTTAAGTCAGGTGACCAAAGTGTTCTAGAAGTTTAGAAAATAGTTTAAATAGTTAATCAGTTGCTGAGAACTGTTTTAGGAGATGGGTAAATTTCCACTATGCTTGTCACTCCCTGTATGAGTCATGCAGCTAAAATTAATGTGTCATAAGAAATAGAATAAGTGCACAGAAGAATGGGGTCAATGTTGTTATTATCCTAGTAAAGAAGAACGAAAGCAGTTGGGGTCACTGCAACAGACAAGACAATGAGAAAAGACAAAAATTTTGACATAAGAAGACAACAACAATAAAGATAGTGGCTAGAAGAACACAGAGCAGAATGAAAGAACAGGTGAGAAGATGGCCGCTGACTAAGATAGAAGTCCAAGTAAAGCCAGAGTAAGAGCAAAAATGTTATATAAAATAGCAAATGTTGGTTATGTGGTGCTAGAGATGAAACAGTTCATCACATAATAAGCAAATGCTTTTTTGATGAAAATTTTTTGACAAACCCAGTGTATATATATATATATATATACTACTATCAATAAATGGACCCATTTACCAGACTAAAGGGATTCTGGATATACCATGGATAACAGTGACACAAAGAAGAAATAACTAGAAAATATTAACTGATAGGAGATATGCTGTAAGTATAAACAATGGAATAAGAACAATTTACTCCTGGGAATGGAATAAAGAATTGTATATGATATATATATATATATATATATATATATATATATACCCAACTCCTCTGCAAATAAATGACATATTGGAAGGTGGGCTGAAAAGTTCATATGATGATGTCATATCTGCTGTTGACTTTTTTAACCAATTGGATCCAAGCACTGCAACACTGATAAAAGAAGTGTGCAGGCTATAAAGAGGGCTATGCTGAAAAATAAACCTCATTCTGTCACATTCTGCAAGAGTATGTTGGTGAGCCTCTGAACTTTCCAGTTGATGCTTAAGTAGCAAGCCTTTGAAAATAATAGACTAGTTCACATACCTTGGCAGCAATATCTCATCTACTGTAAACATATGCATAGAGAAGGCATGAACTGCTATCAACAGGTTGTTAATCATATGAAAATCTAATCTCTCTGATAAAATGGCAGTGCCTGTTTTGGTACTACTTTATGGGTGCACCACTTGGACTCTTGTATAGTTTCTATCTAACTTTTTCCCTAAACTTTTGCCAATCTTTAGAGAAAATGTCTGATGTAAATTGTACAACAATGCAACATGCAATTTTGAACAAATCCTTGAAGCAGTATTCCCCAAAATAGCAGTTGTGTGGCCACTTACTTCTCATCTCACAACCCATCCAAGTAGGACAAACAAGATATGCCAGGAACTACTGGTGTCGTAAGGACAAACTAATAACAATATCCTCTTATGGATTCCTATGCACAGACATCAGTGTTGGCCAACTAGCAAAGACTTACATATATCAGCTGTGTGTGGACATTGGATACAGTCTAGGAAACCTGTCAAGAGTGATGGATGATAGAGATGGATGGAGAAACAGAAGGTCAAGTGACTCTGTACTATCAGCATAACTTGATGATGATGATATATATATATTTATATATATATATATATATATTATAACAGTGTATGGTTGTCACTATCTCACTAGGTAGGTTTGTGGCAAGCCAAATGCAGTATAATTTGGAGAGAGCTAAATATCTGTGATAGAACTATTATATCATATAATAATAAATATATATGTACATATTAGCTTTTATATTATTTCAAGAAAAAAACAATATTCGGTCACCTCAGGATAATAAATTTATTTCCATCCTGTTAAGAGCATTGATATGAATCAAAGACTCTAGAATAATTTTTAACAGGACTTCATCAGATCTGATAAGAAAAAATAATCCAATAAGAAAAAATTAAATAACTGATTAAACAATTGTTTAAAAAGAAAAAAAATCATTTGATAAATCAAAAAAGAGCATTGCTAATTTTGACAGTTGCCTTGAAGAAAGTGAGAGAGTACAATGGTCAAATCCTAATAATTCCCTTGAGAAAGGTATAAATCCAATTACTCTCCCTCCAGCTATGAGCAAATAGTAAAGCAGACTGGGTACTTTGATATAGCAACTGGTCTAAGAGAAGGAAAACTCTGAATTCAAACCTGTTAAACCCTGCTTAAAAATTGACCTTGTGTCACATCCTACCCGTGCAGAAGGGTTGCTAAATAAATGTATACAACTGTCAAATCCTTGTGACTATAATAACCAAAATAAAGATATTATTCCAAGTACATCTGGAAGAAATGGGTAATTGTTAAAGCGATGGACTGCGGAATTGTAGTAAGCGAGTTCGTACTTCAGTCATGCTATTACATTCACTTTCAGGCAAATACCCTCGGGAAAGGTATGAACCTCTTTCTCGTCCCAGCTATGGGTTAAATAGTACCACTACTGTTCAAGGAGAATGGCTCTGGCATTATATAACCTACAAAGGTTGATATGCCATTAAACAAAGAAATCAAACCAACCAAACCAAACCGGAAGAAGTTCATGAAAAGTTTATTTATTCAAAACTGTGTATTTATTTTGCATCTATGTTTTTATGAATTTTTTTATTTACTTACAAACAAATATAACTTGTTTCATTCAAGTTGGTAACTTGGTATGCAAGTCAAAAAAGAATATTTGAGTTATGTGTGAGAGTATTGATTTGGGTTATTATATTCATCCTTTGTCCTTCATTTCTGATCTCCTTTCAGTGACATGTCTGGACTTGTTCAGTGAATATGATGACTCCAGACAATTTATCAATAAAAGTGATTAATATTCTAAATAAAGCATAGTAGATAAAATGACTGAGTGAAAATCTGATTTTCTCTTCATTACAACAGAACATGCATGTATATATATATATATATATATATATATATAAAGTAAGTAAAGTTGGCAACTCTAGTTGAGGGCAAACCAAAGGCTCCCTTTTCATTAGTTACTACATTGAGGTGTAGAAGATGAAGCTACTCTATTCCCTGTATTACTCCACTACCCTTGATCCCTACCTTATAATGCTGAGTGTTAAGCAGGCATCAAGTACCATTTTTTGAGTCTTTGGTATGACTTGACCTGGTATTAAACTCCAGTCTCCTGGGCCATTGATGAACACTCTACCTGCTTGGTTAATGGGAACACACACACACATGCATATATATTAGTCATTCTGGAAACTATTCAGCCATTTTAGATATCTCAAGAACCTTTTGCATAGTCTTAGTGTAGCTTGGCAACTAATTCGAGGACCTTCTTGTGCATGCATGAATACTATCACATGGGGTTATTCATATTAAACTCAAAGCTCATTATCATTCATAAGTCTTCATTTCAGTCAAGAAATAAAAGAGTTTATAAGCCATTTAAAGTCACTTTCTGATTGCTGCGAACGTAGTAGTGAGCAATCATATTACCAAGAATCAAGTCTATTTTGACCAATCAAAAGGCACCACAGACTGAAGCTATGGACTCTTTCTCATAAAAAGCATATAAGTAACACTTCATATTCCACAATTGACCAGTTCTCATCTTTGAAGTTTCCCATGCATTTTAAATATTTAGTTGTTTCTTTGCCTGCCTTAACCATATTTAACCCCCCCAACCGCGCGCTTGGGCAGGATATGACACAAGGTCAATTTTTAAGTGGAGTTTAACAGGTTTGAATTCAGAGTTTTCCTTCTCCTAGACTAGTTGCCTCACCAAGGCTGAAGAACCTAGTCTGCCATACTATTTACCCATAGCTGGAGAGAGAATAATTGGATTCATACCTTTCCGATGGGTATTAGCGCTATGTGAAATGCAGTCAGTCTCATCCGGGATTTGAACTCATGTTGCCGTGTCCATTCCCTACGACGATAACCATTACACCACGGGCACCTCCTTGCCTGCCTTAACAGCCAGGCACAGATAGTGGTCAGAACAAATCATTTCAGGACCAAGGTACTTTACCAGGCACAGAAGACAGCCCACAAAAAGTTTATTCTTTAATATTTACAGAGAACTCAACTATCATAGAACAGACATTCTATTACTTAGCTTCTTTTTAAGTCCTATTTCTTAAAAACAACCATCTTGGACATTTCTATATACAAACCCAATATCATTCATTGATTTTATTGTTGTTTCTTACTATTTCTTCCAACCAACCTATCTTGCAGGTCGTACAATTTTCCTGGTCGAGTCAGTCTCTCCTCTTCTGCTCTATATCTCTTTTCTCTTCCTTTGCATTACGATACAAAAATATAACATTCAGTTGGTTGTAAGATACCATTGAGTGAGCTTGTGTATTGTTTAACCATTGCATTTGCAATTACCAAGCAAGCAGATCAGTAATCTTGCAAGCTTTGTTTGAAATTTGGGCAACAACCATTTGAAGGATTCATATATGCATTGTCCTAATAAGATTGTAATACTTACACTTCAAACTTGATCAGGTGTCCAATGAAAGCAATCCTCATTCTGGAATGCCTTTAACTAGCTACTTTTTATCTGACTCCACATGAGGCTAGAATCTGACACAAGATCAGTTTAATGTGGAGTGCCTTTCAAAAAGCAAGTCTCCTGTAGGGTATTTTTAAAATACCCTAGATTTAGCTGGCATTCCCCTTCAGAGGTGCCTCTGGAACCAAGCAATAAAACCAGTCCTTATCCCTTAAAGGCAAGAGGGCAAGTACTGCCTGAGAAGAAGGGTATTTTTAAAGAGTTTTGAAAGTTTTAAAAACACTCTTTACACATGCAAGCAACCCCTGATGATGACCTATGAAAGGTCCAAAAGTGCTCGGGACAATTTTGGTAAATTTATCCACCAATTCCAAACGGACACTTATCAGGAAACTTGAAAGGATCCTAATAAAATCATACAGACAAAATATGTCTTTATTATTTAATCAAACATGCTTAAATGAAAGACTGCTGCCCAACTGCACACACACACACACACACACATATATATATATATATATATATATATGACAATATATATATATGCTCCCCTACCCCTGTAGGGTTGAGCTCTCTAGCAAATAAAGTAATTGTGTTGCCATTAGCATATATACAAGGCTCTTCAAATGAATCGAGCTCTCGGTAGCCGTTAAGCGGATATATGTAAACAATAATTGTGATTCATAACTGTTTAAAATTTACTTCACTGGCGCTGGCTTCCTCGTGGCTGAGTGGTAGAATCTTGGATTGGCGTTTGAGTCAACCAGGTTTCGATCCCAACATCCGGAATCTAGCCTGTCTAGCCACACTGATGAGTTCTGATAGAACGAAACAGATCTGTATGTGGATGACAATATATATATATATATATATATATATCTGTTTGTATATTTTCTCTGTATGTGAGTCTTTTTGCACCACTGTTGAATTATGAAATTTCCCATATATTCTAAATATTCCAAACATATTGTCTCTGGACACTAACCTGATATATATATATATATAAAACTCTTCACTTAACTTTACCTTGTTTGGCTGTATGGGTGCTATTCATGCAGCATGTCTTGAGCAGGAATAGCCTGGTTGAACCCATCCTGCTCCAGGTCTATATCTGGTTTGAATTCAGCTATTTCCTTCACCTAAACTGGTTACCATACCAAGGTTAAAGATTCCATCCAGTCTATCCTACAATTTATCTATAGCTTGAGAGTGAGTAGTTGGATTCATACCTAAACCAAGAGTATTAGCACTATTTGAAATGCAAACAGCCTCATTCAAGGTATAAACTAGTAGCTAAGTCCACTTTCCATAATGATAACCATTATACCTCAAATGCCTATATATATGTATATATATATATATATAAGAAGAAGAAAAAGCAATATAAAAATAATAAAAATTGGTAATGAAATTAAAACTAGTTAACAGACCAGTGTAAAAACAAAAAGATTCCGGTCTGACAATTGTGTGGCAAAGTACATACAACTTTTAATTACAGGAATAAGAAAGTGAGTAATCCTTTTTAATTTTGTGTTGCACTAAGATTCTGAAACTAGGAATTTCATGAAATCTCAAAAATCTTTAAGGATTTTATGAAATCACCGACAATTGATTGTATTAATTTGTGAGTTAGGTAAATTTATAGTGAAAGTTAATTCAATCTGTTTTCTTAATTGAAATCATCCCAAGAGGTGATTTTTTATTCCTTAAGACATATATAACATATCTTAAGGAATAAGGATTAACTAAGGGGAGATAATATATTAAGATTTTAAAAGTATTGTTGCTTCATGACTTTTCTTGATCACATATTTACATTTGTTGGATTAAAGATTTGATGATTAAAGAAATAATATAATATTCATTTTATAATACATTGTTGTTGTTAATAATAATGACAATAATAATAGTAGTAGTAAAGGGGTACAAAAAGAATACAAAACTGGGTATGAGTGGGTTGGATGGGAGATCGATTGAGAATTGTGCAAGTGATAAAGATTTGACAAATCTGACAAATGGTATATGCACAAACCAGAATCTGTCCTGAAAAATGAAGTGCATAAAATTCTCTGGGATTCTGAGATACAAATAGATCCAGAAGGTCAGACTTAGTGTTAATCAATAAGGGAAAAAGAGCTTGGTTTCTAGAGGATTTTGCTGTTTCAGCAGAGCACAGTGTGAAAATGACAGAAAGCAAAAAGATAGACAAATACTTGAATCTAACCAGTGAGAGGAAAAGGCTGTGGAATGTGAGAGGCGGGGGGTAATAATAGTTAGCATGCTAGGAACAGTCTTCAAGGGCTTGGAAAAGAAACTGATGGAATTGGAAATCAGAGAACAGAAATCAAGACTATACAGACCATGGTATTGTAAAAGTTGATTTGAATACTCAGAAGAGTCTAGGAGACCTGCCATAATTCAGATTCCAGTGAAAAGCCACCAGCTAATGCTGGTGTGAAAAACTTAGAAAGGGTGAATAATAATAATAATAATAATAATAATAATAAGAAGAAGAAGAAGAAGAAGAAGAAGAAGATAAATGGATGTATCAACTTGTGGATTATGTAGTTATAAAAATATACAGGTATAGCTAATATATAAAGTTATACCTTAATGGTAAAGAGTGGCACAGTGGAAGCATGCTGGGATGATCATATAGTAGTCCTTTGGTTTGTGAGCACTATTCTAAATTTCTTAATATTTTGGGGTATCAGTTTTATATATATATATATATATATATATATATATATATATATATATGTATGTATATATAATGTGAAGAAAGTAGAAAAACAGAATAATCCAAATTATTGTGATGTAAAGCCAAAGTTAAACGTTTCGGTTTTAATAATCTTCATCAGGACTTTGATATCATGAGAATTGTTCACACAGTGATGGATGCTTGTCAAGATAACTGGAGCAAATAAAATGTATACAGTGAAAAGATACAAACGTGCATATAGCATTCTTAATTTTAAAGTATTAAGTACGTGTTTGGCATGTGGAATGATATTTGAAAATGTTGAATTTTTAAGAGACAAGAAAAATCTTCCCGTCTTTCAAAGAAATATGCAGAAATAGGTAAGTTTTCATATATATAGATCGTTTTGAAGTCATCCATGTTAGATGTCGTGTAAGAATGTTTTTCCAAAAGGACAGTGTGAAAGTAAATATGGATCTGAATCCAACAGTATGAAGAAAGTAGAAAAAGAGAATAATCCAAATTAGATTAATTTATTGTGATGTAAAGCCAACATTAAATATTTCGGTCCTAATAACCTTCAAATATCATTTCACGTGCCGAACATGTGCTTAATACTTTAAAATTAAGAATGCTATATGCACGTTTGTATCTTTTTGCTGTATACAATTCTCATGATATCAAAGTTCTGATGAAGGTTATTTATATATATATATATATATATGTATATATATATATATATATATATAGTCATATATATTAGCCCAAACCCTCTGCAAATATATCATATATACAAGAGTTGGCTGAAAAAGTCATACGATGATGTCATATTAACTGGTGATGACTTTTTAACTAATGGGATTCAACCACTGAAACACTGATGGGAAAAATGTGTGGCCCACAAGGAGAACTATGTTAAAAAATATAGCTAATATAATCACATTCCATGAGAGTATCTTGGTCAGCCTATAAACTTTCAGCTGATCTTCATATAATTTATATATATATATATATATATATATAAAGAGAGAGAAAGAGAGAGAGAGAGAGAGTGAAGGATGGGGAATGAATAAAAAAATGTTTGATAAATTAAAAAGCACTCAAATGTTGACCATTAGACCAGTATAAAAATGAAAAGAAATCAAATTCTCACAATCTTACTGTTGATTCATTACAATGAGTTTCATGCATTGAATATAGAAAATGAATATATTATGATATATATATAAATATTTGAATAGATTAAGACAAAGGGATAGATAGATAGATAGAAAGATAGATAGATAAAGAATTGACTGAGATAGATAGATAGATAGATAGATAGATAGATAGATAGATAGATAGATAGATACATACATACATACATATATACATACATAAAAATAATTAGATAGATAGATAGATAGATAGATAGATAAGAATGGACAGAAACAGGTAGATAGAATACAAGAGACAATCATCTGATAAAACCTTTCTAAAATAGTATGGTAGAAAAAGTTTCATCTGATTATTGTGTCTTCTATTCCATAGTTGATATCTGAAACTTATAATAAATAAACTATAGTAAAATGAAGACATTTTAATTTCTTTGAAGTTTGTATATATATATATATATATATATATATACATTTATGTGTGTGTGTGTGTGTGTGTGTGTGTGTGTGTGTGTGTGTGTGTGTGTGTGTGTGTGTGTGTGTGTGTATTGACCTTAAAAGGATAACAAAATTTAATTGTATAAGTATTTATTTATGAAACTAATAATGCTGAATGGCTTAGTAAGCCAAAATAAAGATGATTTCCGGAGAAATTCATAAAATATTTTGAGACAGAGTCACTTTGTTTGCAACACAATGTTAGTATAAATCTCTAATTAGAGACTCAGTATTCCCCACTGATATGAATGAAAGGATATACACACAAATAATAAAAAGTTAAAAGCAACAATAAAGAGTAAAAAAAATGTACTGGAGAAATAGAAATGACTGTGAAATAAAAATGAGAAATAAAGAAAGAAAATAAAAAGAGTTATTTTAATAGAAAAGAATGAAATAGGTAAGATAAGTCAAGTTGGAGAAAAAAGGGTGCATGATAGCCAAGTAGTTCTAATGTAGCAAGTTATCCTGGTAAAGCATTTGCAACTTTCCTGGGAAAAGTGATGGATTACCTAAATTCTTTGTTCTTTTAACTAATTTAATTTGGTCTCAACATGTAACAAAAAGACTGTTATTGCTCCAATGAGAGAAAAGTATATATTTTAAAATGAACAGGTCCACAAATGATTTCAAATTTGATATTTAGATTTTTATTATTTCATATACATATCCTCTACATGTTTCATACTTTTATTTCTTCTTCAAAAGATTCAAATCTTTGTTCAGGCAATTCTTTTTATAGTAAAGAGGGTTTTTGATAGGTTGTTTTGAGTTTGTTTAATTTTGATTGTGTGTTTGTGAATATGTTATGGAAGTTAATTACCCATGAAGGTCTCTGATCTATATAAATCCTTGTGTGTGCATGTGTGCGTGTGTGTAAATATAAGAATGTATTCTGGGGGTGTATATGCACTCATATATACATAAATTCTTGACACATATATTTTTAAAGGTATTGGGTATATTTTTGTTCTTTCTTTGTTTTTTGCTTTCCTTTTGGATCTTGTCTATGTTTTTTATATGTGTTTGTATAAGTATATATATATATATGTGTGTGTGTGTGTGAGAGAGAGACTTTTGTGTATACACACGTATATATATGTATATACACTTATGTATACAGACACACTCATTTTTAAGAGCATTGGGAGGGTTTAATGTGTGTGAGAATGCATTAGATCTCATATATAGATGTGTTTTTCAGCTAGTCAGCATGTGTACGTTTTTGTGTGAGTGTGTGTGTGTGTGGTTAGGTTCTGTTAACTGTTGGTTTAAATCTATGAAGTCTTTTTCTTTTATTTAGAGTAATGAGTAATCATCAGTCAGGTATATTAGCATTATTTTAAAGTCTTCCTTGCTGCATTCATAAAGGAGTTTAGATAAAGCTTTAGAGTTTACATAAAGCTTGCCATTTTCTGGTAATTTAATGTTGCTTTTATGTATAGATACTATATTGTTCAGTGCTTGAGTGCAACCAATATATATCTCATTGCACTTTGTGCATTTGATTATGTAGACTACATTTTTTGAACTGTAGATTAAATATCTATTTATTATGAATGTTGGTTTTGGGTTTTCAAAGGTATAGGATTTTCCTTCTATGATTATATTACATATTCCATGTGTAGTAACTTGGAAATGCTCATGGACCACATTTAAGTCAAAAACCTAGACCCTAAAATAAAATTTACGATAGAACACAATTTTATAGAACTGCCATTTTTAGACTTCCCCATTAAAAATCAAAATGGCTGAATTATCACAAATATTTACCACAAACCCACTGACACCCAACAATATCTCTCTAGGAATTTATAGTCTGTGGTATTAATTGAAACTACCACCAGCTTTTTCCTATAATGCATTAGGCTATCTGAATGATAACCTAACACAGAATATTTCGGTAAGGAAAACAAAGTCCATTTAGACTAAGATAACATATATCTTATATACATATATTACACATTATTATAAAACATGATGTCCCAAACCATAAAAAAGGTTACAAACACTATTCCAAAGAACAAGAAGAGCTGAATAGCAGTGCTTAAAAACTTACAGTTTCCTGGTGTAGGGGAAATTCTCTGAAAAGAATTGCATACACATGCTTCTCACCAAGTGGAAACAAGAAAAGGGTTCTTTTTTGAGTGCTGTCTACTGCCAAGAAATGGTAGAACTTGCTACTCGAAATGTCACATGACCCAACAGTCATGAGATTATTGGGAACTCCACCCATAACTCTCCAAAAGGGAAACCACAATGTTTAGTTTCCCAACACCTCTATTGTAACAGCCATCACCCCAAAACCTGCATAAAATACCCACCTTACACTCTAACAAGTACGATCTACACCATAGTCACAAACAAAAACCTCCAACAAACCCGCTTAGAAGAATTACATATAACCTTCCACCTGAGGGGATATTCTGCAATACTAATAGATAAGGGATTCAAATTAGCAGAAAAATACTATATGAAAACTACAAACCCTCAAAAAGTGTAGCAACAAACAACTCTTAGCATATGTCTCAACATACAACAACAAAAATTCCTGAGTTATTCATTCAGAGAAATATCAAAGAATCTAGATCCGCTTAAAAACAATGATAGAATTAAAAATGTACTTGACACAACAAAAATCCTTAAATCCAAACAACAACCAAAAATATAAGATATAGAATATGTAATATAATCATAGAAGGAAAATCCTATACCTTTGAAAACCCAAAACTAACATTCATAATAAATAGATATTTAATCTACAGTTCAAAAAATGTAGTCTACATAATCAAATGCACAAACTGCAATGAGATATATATTGGTTACACTCAAGCACTGAAAAATATAATGTCCGTACATGAACGCAACATTAAATTACCAGAAAATAGAAAATTTTATGTATCAAAAACCTTTATGAATACAGCAAGGGAGACTTTAAAATGATGCCAAAATACAAGACTGATGACTACTTGTTACTTCAAATAAAAGAAAAACCTTCTTAGATAGATTCAAACCAACAGTAAACAGAGCCTAACCACACTCACACACACACACAAATATAAACACATGCTGTCTAGCTTAAATACACATCTATGTATGTGGTCAAATGCAGTCTCCCACACATTAAACCCACCCAATGTTCTTGAACAAACGTGAGTGTATCTGGATTTAAGCAAAATCAAAACAACCGGTCAAAACAAACATTACTATAAAAAGAACAGCTTATACTTAACCACTTAAATAAAAAACTACGAAAGACTGAAAAATGTGCAGAGTACAACTATATGAAAAAATAAAAAATCAGAAATCTAAATACGTAATTTGAAATAATTTGTGAGCCTATATATATATATATATATATATATATATATTCTAATCCTTTCTTTTCTCTCTATTGAATTGTGCCTTGTTGCCAACAATATGGAAAACATCAGCAGGCTTGCCCAATAAGGGTATATATAATTCTTGGTTGGATGAGAAGCTGACTGCCACCAAGCACCATTGACTCTGTGTTTATGCTATTTTGACTTATATTTAGATGTTTTATCACTGATGTTGAGCACTCCTTATTTATGATTATACTAAACTATATTATTAATAACAATATATATATTGCTGAGATTGCAAAAATGTGTTCTGAAACTGCCAATGAAATTTCATGTATAAAGACAAATATACAATTTGTTAAAGAAGGAAACGTTTCGAAAACTCCACATCGAAATAATAGGCACAAACCAACATTGCTTGATGGTTGCACGGACTGGTGCGTTATTGCTGACGTAGACCGACAACTCACTTTTCCAACGGAAATAACATCAACTCACCAGCGTCCAGATCTCGTCCTTTGGTCAGTTAATTCAAAAAAAGTTATCATTGCAGAATTAACGATCCCTTTTGAGACCAACATTGACTGGGCGCATCAGCGGAAATTGGAAATGTACGAAGACCTACGAGAACAGTGTACTCAGAATGACTGGTCAACAGATATATTTCCTCTTGAGATTGGATGTAGAGGTTTTATTTCGAACACAACCTCTACATTTTTAACCAAAATCGGACTTACATCAGCAAAGAAGAGGGAATATATAAAAAAGATCCAAAACAAGGCTGTAACTGCATCTGAACGGATATGGCATTCGTACAGATTAAACACCATCCAATAAAGTCTGGTAGTATTGTGAGATACTGCTGGGGTGCCCTGGGTTAGTGGTAATGATGCTTTGGTCCCGAAACCATGCCTGAACCCAGGGTCATCATCTGATGAAGACTTTACTGGAGGCAAAACTGCTTCTTTGGCGGCAGTTTTTGTATATAATTTTTTTTTTATATATATATGTATATATACAGAGAGAGAGAGAGAGACAGACAGACAGACATTAAGCAAATAGAAAAAGCTTGAATATCTTTAAAAAATTAGATAATCCCTGTAAAGAGAGATTGAAAAGAGGGGGAGATAGAAATACAAAACAAAAAGGTAGAGAAAAACAAACTAAGGAAAGAAATAAAAGTTCTAAAAAAGAAATTATAACAATCAAGAGAGCATTCAAAAGGTGATGAAGAAAAACCTTCCCACTTGACCCAACTCAAATGGTTGAGAAGAAAATGAGAAGGTGGAAAGAAGAGGGTTTTTACTGACTGAACGGATTGGCATGGAAAAAGTAAAAAAGAGAGAAGTTAGCTGTGAAAGAAACAGGAAGCAAAAATGAAAAAAAAACAAAAAAAAAAAAAAAAAGAAAAAAAACAAGGGGTTAATATATTGATTTGCAGTAATCTAAATATTACTTGAAGACAAGATTTCCCAAAGGCTAAGTTGTTTATCAATTATGTGTGACCTTGATGCTTTCTTTCTATGTTTGTGATTTCTTTCTCAAAGTGCCAAGTTCAACAAACAGAACATGCTAAAAAGAAGAGAATAAACAGGTTTTCCAATTGGTATTATTGGTATGGATGATGCTAAAGAAGATATTCAGTCAAGTCCACACTCACCAAAGACTAATATTAACATTAGTACAGTATTGGGCAAAAACAACAAAGAAAAAATAAACAGTGAAAAAACTGAACCATTTTTTATTATTGCCATAAATTTCCCCAAAACTTCGATAGCTTAGACATGTATAGGAAGTGATTATTTTCCTTGATCCTTGCTATCAAAATTCACTTATTTAGCAAAGGACTATTCCCAAATTAGGATATCAAAATAAGAAAAAGAAAATTCAAAGAAATTTTCAATTTTTTTGGTATGTATTTTGGTTTGGTTTAGTTTCTTTGTTTTAATGGCATATCAACCTTCATGGGTTATTTAATGCCAAATCCATCCTTGTAGAAGAACAGTGGTACTATTTAACCCATAGCTACAGGAATAAGGGGGCTCATACTTTTCCCTGGAGTGTCAGTCCGGAAGTGAATGTAATAGTATAACTGGAGTTTAAACCCACTTACTACAATGTCACAGTCCAGCATGTTAGCCACACAGGGACTCTCCGCAAAATAGCACTGAATATGTTAAATAGCAAGAAATAGCATTGATTGGCCTGAGTTATTTGTTTAATGGCATATCAACCTTTGTAGAGGGACTATGCAGAAAAATAAATCTCATTTATTTACATTCCATTAAAGTATCTTGGTCAATCTATGAACTTTTCAGCTGGCCCATATATGTGCCTTATATCCACAACATCATAATAACATAATGCTAGTAACTTAAACCTTAAACCTAAATATCATTTTGTCTGCCTCTTCAATAAAACGAGTGTGTGCACATATATATATATATATATATATATATTATACTATTCATATATATATGAAAACTTACTTGTCATTGCGTATTTCTCAATAAATGGGAGCTTTTGTCTTGTTTCTTTGGGAAATCCAACATTTTCAAATATGTTTCAACGTGCCAGATATGTTCTTATGACTTTTGAATTATGAACGCTATGTGCACATTTATGTATCTTTTCATTGTATATTTCTCATTTGCTCCTGTCATCTCAGTAAGCATCCATCGCTATGTGAACTATTTTGATATCCAAGTCCTGATGATGGTCACTGAAACTACATCATTCTACCACCGTGCTAGTAACTTGGAGCCTTAAACCTAAACTTAATTTTTTCTACCTTTTCAACTGAACTAGAGAATACACACACACATACACACACACACACACACACACACACACATCTTATACTATTAATAGTGCAATTAGGTGATGGAATCTTAAAATCTTAAACCTAATATCCTTTCTTAATTAGAGACCCTCATATGGTATTTATTTCTGTACTAAGCCAACAAAAGGTGGTTATTAAAGCTTAACATTCATTGGTATACAGTATGTATAGGTATATATATTTATTTCTCAGTTGTTTTGCTATTTAAGTAGAGTTCCACAAGACTTAAAGTGTGACATTAGTCTTCTTTCTTTTTTTTCCTGTAATATTTGTAGCAGACTGATAATTATTAGAAATATCACAAAGTAGGTTTTTTTTCAAGCAATGAAAAGATGCTATCTGTAGCAGAGACATATGCTTCTTACTATACTATCTCATTAAACAGAGTATTGCTAGTCATATGTTGTTTTAAGGTTGGGAATATAAAATGGAAAATGTATTACACATCTTTTTTGATGACGTGAAAGTATTTTGTACCATCAAAAGTCAAGATGATCTCAATAGACTTCAGACTGATGTAGACAATCTTGTGGATTGGTCAGTTAAGTGGCAGATCAAGCTTAATATATCCAAATGTCAGGTATTCCATATTGGGAAAAAAACACAATTACTCTATGAGAAAAAGTTATTCCAATAAGAGAGAATTACTTAAAACTTCAGGACCGGAAAAAGATCTTGGAATAAATATGGACACAAAATTTTCCACACATGTTGAAATTCAAGTTAGGAAAGAAAATAAAATATAAAGATTGATATATAGATCATATGAATATATGTAGTGTGTGTTTGAAACTAGATTTGACCTCAATGAATGGAGCTGTAAGTAGAAAGTTCTTTGTCTATTAAGTTGTCAATGAAAACTTAAACATTTATACTAATATTAGTTACATATCTCTGAATAGATAAAGAGATGAAATATTCAACAGAAAAGAAGAGTGATAAGACATGAAAATAAAATTTAGTGAAGTGTTTATATATTTATCATTGAGATTCCCCCTTTATGAGATTATAAATAACAGTCATAAGCAGAATTATGAATACTTTTCATGTTCCACATTGTAAATTTTCATAATAATTGGTGTTCTCAACTATGTTGCCATTGTTAATCCACCCAAATTGTACCCCTTGGATGCTCTCCAGTAATAAAGTACAATCTTATCTGAAAGTTGAACAGTAGCCATATTGTTATTACTATGTAGTAAACGAAGTGCTCTAATAAATTCCTTCTCTCAATATACTTCTTGTTGGAATTTCTTTATTTGTCTTTACATTGTTTTTTTATTGGGAGAAAGAATTTGTTAAAGCACCACAAAGTGATAACAATGAGACTACTATTCAATTTCCAGGTAAGATTGTACCTTACTACCAGAGAGTGTCCAAGGAGGGCAATTCATTCTTCCATATTTCTTTGCATTTCATAGACAGTATTAATAGTCATCAGTATTTTTTCTAAAATGTAAAATATTTTCAAAGTCATTATCTAATGAAGTTCATATAGAGTTAAATATTGAAATAAATATATAAACATTCCACAAATTGGTTTTCACATCTTATTTTTATGTGTCAGGAATATAGCTGTAATAAATGGGTATGTTGCTTCTGTCATTGAATGTATATTATATATATATATATATATATATATATATATATATATATATATATATATATATATGTATATAATCTGATTTGGTTTGGTTTTGGTTGTGGTTTATGGCATATCAACCCTTATAGGTTATCTAATGCCAAATTTTGTTAATACATATCTTTTATAGATCTGATTTTGTTAGCAAATGTTTAGTAGGTAACATCATTTTAAAATAAGACAGAGATCATTTGTTTGCACCCTGTTCAATGGTGTCATGTATTTTTATCCAACTCAAATAATTGTATCTAATATTAATCTTTTGTTTACATACACTTAAATGGTTTCAAGTATTGCTATTTATTGTTTGCACACAGTTCAATGGTTTCAAGCATTGCTATGAAATACTTGTTGCTCAATCTAACATTTATCATTTGTTTGTGCAGATATAGTAATTGTGCAAGTACAGTAATTGATTTGATAGTTCTATTTAACCCATAACACATCACTCAATAAGTCCCAGGCCTAACTAATAAAACAACAACTTTTAGGCAAATTTGGACTTTATTCATCAACATAGTCTCTTTCTACGGTGATGCACTTCTCTAATAATTCAATGTGTTTTTTGTAGAACGATTTGTCTTTGGCTTCAAAAAACACCTCAGTTTCCAATATCACTTCTTCATTGGAGCCAAATCTCTTTCCCCTGGAGCATTCTTTTGAGGTCTGCAACTGGCAGTAGTCAATGGGGACCAGATCTGGAGAACAGGGTGGGTGCAGAAGCAATTTGAAGTGCAATTCATGTAGTTTTGCCATCATTGGGATCGACTTGTGACAGTGCATTGACTTGGTAAAAGAGCACTTTTTCTTCTTCATTTGTGGCTGTTTTTTTGTGATTTCTTCCTTCAAATGCACCAATAATGCTATATAATATTTGCTATTGATGGTTCTCCCTTTCTCAAGGTAATTGATGAACAAAATACCTTGCGTATACCAAAATATGGAGGCCAAAACCTTGCCTGCTGATGTTTGCATCTTTAGTTGCTTTGGACGGGTTTCACCTGCTGCTATCCACTCAGCTGACAGCCGATTTGACTCTGGAGTGAAGTGGTGGATCCATGTTTCATCCATTGTCACATATTTACACAAAAACTCTTTTTTGTTGCATTGAAACAGTTGAAAACAACACTCTGAATCGCCAATGTGTGGTTATTTTTGATCGACTGTGAGCAGACCACGGCACCCACTTAAAACACAGCTTTCTCATTGACAAATCTTCTTGCAAAATGGTGAATACACCACCTTTTGATAACCCTCAACTCCTCTGCTTATTCATGCAACTTCAATTTACAAACAGCCAAAACGTATTTGTGGAGTTTTTTGGTGTTTTCCAGGACAACTGCCAAATTTGGGCGATCTGAGCAGTCAGCATCATTTGTGTCTGTACGACTGCATTTAAAGTCAACATATCACCTCTTAACAATTGTTTCTGATGGAGCAGAGTCCGAATAAGATGACTTATCGAGCCATTACTTCGTTTGAACTGAATTTTTCCCCATCAGAAAGCAATGCTTTATCAACACATGAAATTCAGATTTTTCCATTGTTTTGAAAATTTGCAACAGTAAAGTAAAGTTGGTGACCATATTTGAGAGCTACCCAAAAGCTCCCTTTTCAATAGCTACTGCACCGAAGTGTAAGGGAGGGTGCTACTCCTTTCTCTGGATTGCTCCACTTTACCCTTGAAACGTACCTTATAATGCTGAGTATTAAGCAAGGAGGTATCAAGTACCATTTTTTTAGTCTTTGGTATGACTCAACCTGAGATTGAACCCCAGTCTCTTGGGCCATTGGCAAATACTCTACCACTAAACCAATGGGACTGTAATTTGTAAACTACTAATCTGATTTGGCTCAAATTTTGACACATGCCATTTGAAGGTTAGTAATTTATCAAAATCACATGGATTTTTTATTAGTGGTGCCATCTATATGTCAGGCCCAGAATTTATTGAGTGATGTATTAGATAGGAACCTATCAGGTACTACCACTCTGGACCAGAGTGGACCTGAGAGTAAAGATAATGAAGAGGTGTTACCCATTCCCCAAAGCTCCAGGATTGGAGCCTCACCTGCAGATGCAGTTTAGTGTCATATATAGGACACTCATTAGTGGGTAGGGTCTTACCCCTTATCAGAGATGTAGTCAGTGTATTCTACTGGCTGTAGATATACCCTACAGGTCGGATTTTCAACTAGTTTTTGCAGAAGGCTTTAGTTTTAATAAGACACCATGGGCTCAAACTACCTTAGCATAGTTTTGTAGGAGAAAATCAATTATTTATTCTTAAAGGGAGCATAAGTTTCATTGCAGCAATTAACAGGTACAACACTGAATGATATTTTTGTGAAGATTAGAGTTAATGAATGTTGTCAAGAGGTTAATGTTTATGAACAGGTGGCTACTGCTCAAGCTACAAATGTAAACTGAACACCATTTTTTTAAAGTCTTGATTTTCTGGTGAATGAAAAAGATATCACTTGAAAAAATGATTATAACTTTGGTTTCAGATTTTGAAACGTCCAACTTGGCATTTACTTAATATAGTTAAACAAAAAGATTGACTAAATTCAGATGATTTGATCAATAAGATTTAATGATCCAATTTTATACTTACATTATATATCAAAACGTAAAAAGTTTAAAATATTTTAAAATCAAATATGCTAAAACATTCTCCATTTGTAAATTTGATGGCTATAGAAGTAGCTGTCCTTAATTTTGTAATTAGAGATGGACTAAAAGAACATTTGGGTAACTATAGTAAGTTAAATGTGGTGAGTTCAAAATATA
This sequence comes from Sepioteuthis lessoniana, assembly GCA_963585895.1. Lineage (NCBI taxonomy): Eukaryota > Metazoa > Mollusca > Cephalopoda > Myopsida > Loliginidae > Sepioteuthis > Sepioteuthis lessoniana. The sequence continues at coordinate 69,452,565 of OY757915.1, read as the reverse complement.
TCAGGACTTGCTGTATTTACCAAGATAGAAATAAACAATGAATAAAGTGTTAATTTTTTTCAAAATAATCCCTTTGGAATTTAACATATTTGTTGAAGTGAGTTTTCTCTTGCTCAAAGTACCACTAAAACTCCTCTTTAGATATAGAGTGAAGTTGCACCATATTTTTTTAATGTCTTTGACATCCTACAGCAAGTTTTTGTAGCATCGTGGCTAATGTGCTGAACTATGACATTGTAGTAAGTAAGGTTGAACTCCAGTTGGGCTCTTACATTTATTTTTGAACTTATACCATTGGGAAAGGTATGAACCTCCTTATCTGCTTCCCAACAATGAGGTTAAATAGTAAAACAACTGTTCTTATATAATGGTGGCTTTTACATTAAATAACCCATAAAATTTGACATGCTATTAAAAACAAAGAAAGAGACTGATTGCATTTCACATAGCACTAATACCCTTGGGAAAGGTATGGTTCCAATTATTCTCCCTCCAGCTATGGGTAAATAGTGGGACAGACTGGGTTCTTCAGCCTTGGTGAGGCAACTAGTCTAGGAAAAGGAAAACTCTGAATTCAAACCTGTTAAACCCCACTTAAAAATTGACCTTGTGTCATATCCTGCCCGAGTGGAGGGGTTCGTAAATAGGATTAAAAACAAAGAAAGGAACTTTGACACTTTAAAATCTTTTGCCCTTGAGATGAATTCTCGATTTTTGAAAAGAAAAATTGCATGAATCTTGGCCTATTGAATTTCTATTGACTTGTATGAAGTCTGAACATCAAATCTAACAAGCTCACCTGAAGATTGGGTATATCCCAACAGAAGTTTTCCTGAAGATCAAGCAGATCCAATACAAGCTCACCTGAAGATCAGATACATCCTAATAGAAACTTTCCTGAAGATATAGCACTTTCCAATACAAGTTCCCCTAAAGATTGGATATATCCCAATAGAAACTCACCTGAATATCTGGTATGTGTAACTCAAAGTTGTGAGTTCTTACCCTGTTTTATTTTATTTTATAGTTGAATAAATCTAAAAATTGCTCTGCATTCTTGTGCATAGAACATTATATTTTATTGATTAACAACAGTTTCAGCTGTATCTTTTAATAATAATAATAATAATAATAATATATATATATATATATATATATATATATTTGGTGTTTGCAAAAATTTCCTGTACTCTTTTATGAAAATCAGGAACTGGATATACAGCAAAACACCTGTTTTCCATTGGAAACTTTTATATACATTCAGTGATTAACTCAAAAGTTATTTTCGTATTGGATAAGAACAAGTAACCTTGCTAGTTACAAGGACTACTAACTATTTCTTCCAATGACATCAGCAATACCAGTAAATGACAGCTGCCAAGTGAGTTGTCAGTGTGAACCTGGTAAGTGAAAGGTGAATCTTTTTCCATATTCTATCATATCTGTTAATGTACATTTGAGAGGTCAGGAAAGGTTGACATGGAAAGGTTAAATTGACCATGAAGAAAAGAAGTAAAGAGTTTTAAAGAACAAGACTGGAAATTGGATGGCTGTATCTTCTGAACAAAATAATATAAAAGTTTCCATCTAGACAATTCAGAATCTTATACAGCTCTACAACTGACAATGATGCTTAGTTAATATCATATATATATATATATATATACATGTATATATGACCAGCGTTCACCAGTGGTCTCGGAGACTGGGGTTCGATTCCAGGTCAAGTCATACCAAAACTCAAAAAATGGTACTGATGCCTCCACTCAGCATTTTAAGGTATGGATCAAGGGTAATTGGAGAAAACCAGGGAAAGGAGAAGCACCCTCTCCTACACAGAGGTATATGTGTATATATATATAAATATATAAATATAAGTATATAAATGTGTGTATATATATATATATATGTGTGTGTGTGTGTGTGTGTATATATATATATATATATATATGTATGTATGTATGTATGTGTGTATACAAAGATAATGTAGTCTGCTGTGTTTATAAATAAAGAATGCACAATATTGTTGATAGAGCATATGTATGGATTCACCTAACCCCAAAGTCATGAACTTGCTCTGTTGGCTGGGGCTATAGGATATGCTAACTATACCTCTGCAGAGAGATAATACCCTTTATTGAGTGTCCTGATTTGACCATAATTTGCATCTGATGATAAGGTCCTGAAGCTTTTAGGAATGTATACCCCTTCATTGCCATTACTCTCAGGTTCACTCTGATCTATATGGGTACTACCTATTAGGATCCCATCTATTGGTCAAATATAATAGTTCATTCAATTACCAGAGTTTGGTTAGGTTACTAGCTTTGTTTAATGGCATATCAACCTAAGTGAGTTATTTAATGCCAGAGCCATCCTTGTAGAAGAGCAGCAGTAATAGTATTTTACCCATAGTTGGGCTCATTTAGTAGAGATTATTATTATTAGTTATGTGAAACATACAGCTGTGTGCAAATTATTTATATTATGGTTGGTTGGTTGGTTGGTTGGTTGTTTTGTTTTACAGCATATCAACCTTTTTTGGGTCATTTAATGCCGAATTAAGTCATTTTGATAAAAGTTTCAAACAATTCAGTTTAGTATAAGTATAGTTTTTTGTTTATACACAGTTAAGCATCAAAACAGTTCTATTTCAAACAATTCAGTTCAGCATAAGTATACAGTTTAATTCTATTTGAACTTATCAGGTGCTACCACTCCAGGCTAGAGTGGACCTAGGAGCGATGGCAATGAAGGGGTACTCCACATTTCCCAAAGCTCCATCATTACTAGAGCCTCAACATCAGATTGCTTAGTGTCATATCCAAGACACTTGTTGGGAGAGTCTTACCCCTCTGCCGAGATGCAGTCAGTGTATTCTGCAGCCCCAGCCGATTGGGCAATATATTATACCTGATAAGTAGAATTACTAATGTTAGATAGCAATGCTTAAAACAATTTAACTGTGGGAAAACAAATGATAACCGGACATTGGCCAAATGGTTAGAGTGTTTGCCAATGGCCTGGGAGACCAGGGTTCAATCCCAGGTCGAGTCATACCAAAGACTCAAAAAATGGTTCTTGATGCTACCTTGCTTAACACTCAGCATTATAAAGGTATGGATTAAGGGTAAAGTGGAGCAATTCAGGGAAAGGAGTAGCGCCCTCCCCTACATCTTGGTGTAGTAGCTATTGAAAAGGGAGCCTTCAGATCACCCTCAACTACGGTCGCCAACTTTGCTTTTTTACTATTAGAGTAAGACTGAAATATTTTAAAACATTTAACTGTATGCAAGCAAATAAGCTCTAACAACTTGTTTGAAAATAAAGTTAACTACAAACTATTCACTGTGTGTGTGTGTGTGTGTGCATTCAGGTAGCAGATTCCCTTTCAGACATGTTTTATTAAACATAGATTGTTTATCCAGATTCTTAATAAGTTTTTCCTGCTGTCAAGTAAGCTATGACAAATGTGGATCAAATCTCTATAAAAATTGTCCCAAGCATTCTTAATGTTAATTTGAGTACTTTCAACTATTGCAGATCCTTATCAAGAAATACTGCTATATACATTCCTGATAAGAATTGATGATGTTCAAACTTAATCATCATTCTTAAAAAAAATTAAAGTCTCTATCTTGATTAAGATAAAATACCAGGATTAAGACTTAGGATTTTTAATTATCATGGTGCATTACTACATTTTTCTATGGGACATCTCTATGTTGAGATAGAGTTATAGATATAGCTACATAAATATCTAGAATCAAAAACAACTTATTCATCCTTTTTCTGATTTTTATACAATTAAGGTAATGATTCTTTTTTTTATATCAATCATTTTTTTATCAATTATATTTTATCATCTAGTTTGGTAAGGCTTTGAACTACTCAGTGTCTCTTAGTTCAGGTGCATAGTCAGAGGAGAACTCTTATGCCCGCACGGAAAGGATATGACAATCATCATCTGTCATGATAAATCCAAGGAAAATGGAGCTGGACGGCCATTGGAATGAATTGAGTGGGTTGATAATGTTATGCCTGGAAGAGATGGTCCTGAGAATTTTGAGGATTTTGAAAAGACAATTTAGTTGAGTTTCTTCTGTTGAAGCATGCGGCTGAGTTTTTTGGAACTGAAAAGCAGATCCCTTTAGGTCTCTATCGGCAGAGATGTGCCACGTGTGGGGAGGGGGTTCAGCATAGTATGGTTAGCATAGGATTTTATGATTTGTGGCTCTCTCCTCGCGTCGCCAAGGACTGAAGCCAGAAATTAGTAAACTTATTTGTATCCAAAACGACAGTCGCCTGTATTTGTACTATTATTATTATTGTTGTTATTGATATCATTATGAGTATAAAACACTATTACAGTTCTTTACATCAAGAGATAGAGCCAAATATATATGCTAAAGCCTTAAAATCCCATTAAAAACCCATTAAAAGTGGATTTCACACATAAACACTTTTTTCACCTTCCTACCAGTTTCATGAAGTAATCTTAATTATCACACATAACGTGATTCCTTTCAGCCGTCAAAGTTCCGATAATGTTTCGAGTGTTTGCCCATGACCCTGGAGGTTTAATCCAAAATTAAGTCATATCAAAAACTAAAAAGATAGTACTTGATACTTCCTTGCTTAACACTCAGAATTATAAAGTACAGATCAAGGGATAGTAAAGCAATCCAGGGAAAGGAGTAGTGCCCTTCTCTACACCTTGGTGCAGTAGCTATTTAAAAGAGAGCCTTAAGGTCACTCTTGACAAATGTGGGCCAACTAACTTATTTATACTTGGCAAGTGCCAACCCACAAAGAAACATGTAGTGCAAGACTGAGTACTAGTAGATTCTAATTAAAGGCTTGAAAAACTGGACTTGCTCACAGATGGGGAAGTGTGTGTCATATTAGACCTTCATTTAGCCCAGTCCACCCCACCATATGCCACACTCAAACTCTGCCTTGCTAAATACTAGCAGATCATCTTAGCTCTAGGGATGGCAGCAGACTTTTAGTGCATCTGACTCCAGTTGCTTTCTCTGGCCAACTCTCACAAATTCCTCTGACCAACTGCCTCAAACTCCCATTACTTTCAAGAAAACAGGAAGTGGTTGGTTATTTCCCTTTTCCTGTGTTGTTTAGCCCCATAAGGTCGTGAGATTGTTTTGTTGAAACCCACATTGACCTGGTAGCCTGCTAGACAGGTGGTGGGTGGTGAACTGCTTCCTCCTTCCTCATTTTGTCACATGCCACATGGATACATCTACACACAGATCATATTTACCCAACCCCTCCCCACGGGCAGGATATGACACAAGGTCAATTTTTTAAGCGGAGTTTAACAGGTTTGAATTCAGAGTTTTCCTTCTCCTAGACTAGTTGCCTCACCAAGGCTGAAGAACCTAGTCTGTCCTACTATTTACCCATAGCTGGAGGAAGAATAATTGGATTCATACCTTTCCCAAGGGTATTAGTGCTATGGGAAATGCACTCAGTCTTGTCCAGGATTTGAACTCGTGTCACCGTGTCCAATTCCTGCGACGATAACCATTACACCACGGGCACCTCCCTTACATCTACACACAGATACACATCTAAATATGTATCTACATATACTCATATTCCACTGTCATATGCATATATACACATATATATGCACACACATATGTCTAACTCTATACTACCATACCAAGATTCCTTAGTATCACAACTGTCCCATCACCAACTTTATTGACTGAGTTGGCACTTGCAGTATATAAATAGATAGTATTAAATAAAAACTTAGGTAAATTTGTTAAAGTAATGAATAGTTTTATGTTGAAGAGAGAGCCATATCAAGAAAATATCATACCATTTGATAACCTAACTTTATTTACTTTAAAATACTAGGTCTACCATAGCATTTTGTTCATTACTGCTAAGTATAAATGAATGATCAGTCAAATACCATATAAAATCCAAAAAGCAACATAAAACCTATAAGAATATATTAGTACCTTGATGCTGTAAATGACATATTGGCCATTGTTGCTTTGGTCCATGGTTAAGAGTCTTAGCCTTTGCAACAGCCCCTCCTAAACACAGAACAAACATGGCATCATTGAAAACTTTGCTTGGATTTGTATTTTTAGGAGCAAACAGTAATGTTAATGAAGCCTTGATAAAATAATGAAAGTGCCTGTTTCCAAAATACTGTACTTGTTATTCTTTGAATAAAATCCTTGGTAATATTGTTGTTGTCAATGAGGAAAATGTATTGACATGTAAGCTAGTCTGAACCTAAGACTATATATATTTGTTAAAGTAATGAATAGTTGTATGCTGAAGCCATATCAAAAAAGTGACATTATGTTTACCATGAAACAAGAATGTGCATGCAAAACCTGAACTGTGTAAAGAATGAAACATGACCATTGGTTTTCATTATCATTTCAAATCCATTGCTGTTAAGGGTAGGAACACTGTAACACTTCAGTCAACAGTGAAATCTTTTGAACATATATGATGTACCAGTAGAAAGGCAGAAAGCAATATATTCCAATTTGTTCAGAAATGTTTATGATTACATAACAATGATAGAAATGATAATCAGGATGAAAGCACTCTTGAATTTTCAAGTTTTAAAGATAATGACAGAAGTGAAAACCCAGAGAAAGTATAGTTTTTTTTTTCTAAATATTCTTTGCCAAATTATAAAGGAAAGTAAAGTTGGCGACCTTAGTCAGGGGTGACCTGAAGGCTCCCTTTTCTATAGCTACTACACTGAGGTGTAGAGGAGGGCGCTACTCCTTTCCCTGGATTGCTCCACTTTACCCTTGATATGTACCTTATAATGCTGAATGTTAAGCAAGGAGGAATTAAGTACCGTTTTTTGAGTCTTTCGTATGACTTGACCTGGGATTGAACCCCAGTCTCCCAGACCATTGGCGAACACTCTACTCATTTGGCCAATGGTCTAGTTTTGCCAAATTATATATGTGTGTTATATGGTGTGAGAAAAGTGTGTGTATATATATATATATATAACCTAAAATATTTGAATAATGAACTCCATAAGATTTGAATTTCTTTTATGTGCATTAGCTGATGGTTTTCCACTGGAGTCTGAGTGATAGCAAGTCTTTACAAGTCTCCAGGACTCTTCTTAGTATTTTAGCCGATCTCAACAATGTTGTCGTTTAGATGATCTCCACTTGTCTTTTTATTTCTAAGTCCTCCAGTCCCTGTACCAATCCTTTAGTGACTGTTGTGAGCATGCTAATTACTATTAGCATCACTGTCACTTTTATGTTCCATAGTTTTTTCAATTCTCTCTTTTTGGCTTCTTTCAGTTTTATCCTGTGCTCAGCCAGAAAAGCAAAGTCCATTATTTGGCCGGTTTTCTTTTTTTTGTTGACTATCATTAAGTCTTGTCATCTGGCTGAGATTAGATGATCTGTTTGTATCTTAAAAACCCAGAGAATTTTGTGCGTCTCATTTACCAGGATGGATTCTGGGTTGTGCATTAACCATTTGTTCGTATGGTCAAATTTCAAATTTCTTGCACAATTTCCAGTGGATCACCTGCCCTACCCATTCATGCCTAGTTTTATACCCTCTCTGCACTAATTTACAACATTCGTTTATTATGATTTATCGTTTCATCTCTATAAATACATTGTCTACATTTGCTATTTTATTGTGTTTTGCCAATTCTTGCTGTGACATAGTTAGTCCTTATGGTGTTATTTTGTGCTGCTATCAGAAGAGATTCAGTTTCTCTCTTAAGGTTTCCTTTTCTTAGCCATATCCAAGTCTTCTTGACTAAGATTTTGCTTGTTTTTCACTTGAAATGTCCATACAATTGTTTTTCTTTCCGTTTTCGTTTTTCTGGTTATTTTAGTTCTGTTGATGTATGTGTTGTCTGTATTGTTTTTTGTCACTGTAATCAGTCTTCCTCTGTGCTTTTTTATATTGTCTTCTAGTTGTATTGATGCATCAATGCTATCTTGAATGCTGGTAAGTCCTCTTCCTTCTTTTCTTGACACATACAGTCTGTCTACGTCATTTCTGGGATGGAAGGCCTTATGCATTCTCTAGAGATTTCTAGTTCTTTGGTCTATTTGTTAGAGTTCTTCTCTGGTCCACTTTAAGAATGGTCCCAAGTATCTTACAAGGGTGACAGCCTAGGTATTTATCCCTTTAATGAGATTTCTACAATGTAGTTTGGTTTCAAGTAGTTTTCTTGTTCCCCTGAGGTATTCTTTTTTCTTTTTTCTTTCATCTCTGCATGTTTAATGGTGTCCACTTCCAATATTCCCAAGTAACTGTAGGTTTCCTTTTCTCCAAGCATTCTGATTTTGTTTGGATTTGGTAGTTCTATTTATTCCATCCCATGTCATTTTCTGCTTTTCATGATTCACATGGTACATTTTTCTTTGGCAAATTCTATTCCTATATCTTGCATGTATCTTCTCACTGTCTCTATTTGGGTTTCCAATTCTTTCTCCTTTTTGGCTAACAGTTTGATGTCATCGATATATATTAGGTGGTTCATTTTTTCTTGTTATTAATGAAGTTTGTATCTACCTGTGCATTTCCTAAGTATGTGATTGAGTAGCATCATCACTATTACAAATAGTAATGGTGATAGTGCATCTCCCTGGAAGATCCCACTCAGGATTTTCATCTCAGTTAAGCATTTGCCTCCTGCTGTCAGTTCTAGTGGCCAGTTTTTCATGGTATTTTTGATAAACTTAATAACTTTGCCTGATATCGTGTACATTTTGAGACAGTCTATTATCCAGCTCTTCTGCCTTGCCTTGCTGTCTTTGAGAATTTGTTGATCAATATATAGTAGCTCTTCTGTATTTCTGGTCCACTTGGGGCATCACTTTCTATTCCTCTGGGAAGAGTCTGTGGCTTATTAGTGAATCATGTATCTCCTCCCTAATTTGTGCTATTAGTATTTTCCACAACATCAATAGGCACATTATGGGTCAGTAGTTGTTGGCGGGGGGTAGTTCTTTTTTTGTTTTTTTTGGGGTAATGAATAGTCTTTACTTTTGTTATCCATCAGGGTATGTCTCTTTCTTGCAGGCATCTATTCATTTTGGTGGCCAGTCTGTCGGGGATGGAAGTAAATTATTTAAACCATAATCCATGTATCCCATCATGTCCTGGCATTTTCCAATTTGGTACATTTGTGAGTGTTGCTCTTAGTGGAGTGAGGTGTATTTTCACCTTTGGTCCTTCTCTGAGTCCTTCTACCTCTTTTCCCATATTGCTTATCCATTTGGCTTCTCTGTTATGTTCTCTTTGTTTCCATATTTTGCTCCAAATTGTTTTGTTTCCTTGTCATCCAGTTGTTGGTATGTCTTCATACTTTCTCCCCCTACTTGCTGATAGAGTTTGTTTTTTTTGCTGTTTGAATGTTCAGTTTTGTTTGTTTTATCCTATCTGGATATTTTTTTTTGTCTACCTTCTTTTGCTAGTATCTTCTGGTTTATTTGTATCATTTGTTTTACTTGTTGAGTTGCTTTTTTCTTTTTGTCACATCTTCCAGCATTCTTCCTTGGTTTTATGTTTTTTTGCTTATTGTAGATTTCTTATCTGTATTTACAGCTCAAATTCCTGTTCAGGTTTGGAGTTTCTGTTCATGTTCTTAAGGGGAACACCAATTTTATCACAGATTAATTTTGCTCCTGCATAGATTAGTTCATTTAATTCTGTGATGTTTTTCATTGAGACATGTGTTAATAATTAATTTATTTTTTCAGTCTCTGCCTCAACAGTTTTCTAATCTTGTTTTCTTAGCGATGGTAACCGAGACGTCTTTTCAGACATAATTCTCTTTAAATTTTTGGTAATCATTTCTTCTTCTTGTGCTAGTGTTTGTTCTGTGTGGTTTTGGTGTGTGTTCTTTTGATTTTTATTACTTTGCAATTCATTTTAATTAGATTGTTCTTGTATTTCAGTATGTGGTGTATCAATTATTGTATTAGGGTCTTGTTGCTTTGATTGACTACTTATTTTTGGCTGTATTTCTAATATTTCCAGGTCAGAAAATCAACCTGTTTTTATGATCATCCTAACTTGGTCAGTGAGTCATTGGCTTGTTGTCAGAATCGAATGGATTCTTCCCAGATTTTTATCAATCTTTTCCTTTTGTAGGGCTGCTTCTAAAATAGCAGTCTGTTGTCTTCCCTTGTCCATTTTCTCTGTAGGTGTCTCTGGTTTGTGTGGTTACTTAGGTTGTCGTTTGTATACCTGAAAAAAGAACAGCCAACATTCAGTGGGTTAGTTCCCCCATGTAGGCTATCAGAAGAGCACCTGCCAACATGACACTCAGATCTGTTATCTGGGTCCCACATTGCATTATATTTCCATTTGACATTTTATCATGGGTAGTATATTGTTGCTATACTAGACCCAGGGGTTGTTTAAAATCTGTGCACCTGTCACAGATGTGAGCAAGTACTCTTTCAGTCAAAGAACTCATCAGTGGGTCACAAAAAAAAATTATAATTTGGCCGTTTTTTCCCTCATCGATAGACGGCACACTTATCGATGGGTAGTAGTAGTTCCCTGACTGAACTGCTTAACCCTGGCTGTTAAATGCTAAAGTTCTTTGGCCCAGCATCTGGTGAGGCTCACTGTTGACCCAATGTTAGATTCATCCGCTCCACTTCACATCCACCATCCTGCTTCCCATAGCTTCTAGTGATATGTATTCAGTGAAGTTTTTTTTTATTTACATTTTTTCTTCCCACAACTTTTTTTGATTCCTTGAGTTGGTTAAAGTCAGCTGTCACTTTCTTTCCCTCTTCTTTCAGCCCAACAGCTATTATTATTATTATTATTATTATTTGAGGGTCATTCAAAAAGTTCTTAACCTCACCCATAAAGAAGAACCATAGCTGAACATTTTTGCTTTGGCAACACTCTACTACTACTTATAAAACAAGTATTATATATTACATGCATATGAAGTTTGTTCAAAATATTCTAAGCCTCACCCAGCAAGAAGTGCCAGGGCTGAACACTTTTGTTGTGGCAACACACCACCACTAATAAAACTAGAAAAACTAATTAGGATTTCTGTCTTAATTTCAGTGCAGGTGAGGCCCATACAAAGGAGAGAAGAGTGCAATAAATCTAAAATGTGGATGAGACTCAGAACTTTTTAAAAGACCCTCATATATATATTTATTTGTGTGTGTGCAATATCTTTGTAAATACACAGGTATTCATACTAAGATATTTGCTTGTTGACTGAAGAGTAGAAGAAACTTAGATATCTATTCATAGGCTCAGATTCTGACCAACCATGTTTATCCCAGGTAAGAGGCCAGCTTAAGATTTGATCTATTCAATAAAAGAGTTACAGCACTAATTTATGTATGTATGCGTGTTTAGCACCGCAGTGCATTAACAGGAAATATATCATTCAAATTGGTCCATAATCCTTGAAATGATGTCATTATATAATTGATGAGCCTGATGGTCTAAGCTTCAGACAACTGAACTATTGTAACTTCTCAGGACTATACAATGTTATCAAGCTTTCACAGCAGACATAATTTCATTTAGTGAACAGATACATAAAGAAATGCTAATGAATCTCTATTCAGGTATTTTCATCTCATCTTTCTCCATTTCTTAACCTTTTACTCACTTTTATGCATTATTAGAAAATCTGCAGCAAAGAGATCCAGTGTATTTATATTCAATGAAGCTACTTTTGTATCATTTATAACTTGAAGTGTCATGTTGTTTCTAATGTCCTGGTATGCAAAAGATGCAAAGTATGGTTTTCAGCAGGCATGGCTGGTTGTGGGAGGGTATGCATTTCATGCTTACACCCCTGATAGAGAAGAGGTTAATATAAATCTATATACATGTGTAAGTTTGTTCATATGTAGGCATGTATGTGTTTTGCCTCCATGTTTGTCTTTACTTCTCCAGCATTGACCTGCATGTCTTGTTTGTCTTTTTTGGATGGTTTTAAAGATGGAGGGGTAGGTGGCCGCACAGCTGCTGTTTTGTGGGATTCCAGGATTTATTCAATATAGTTCATAGCATTCTTGTTCAATTCCCACCAAGTTTTTTCTCTATACACTTAGTCAGTGTTCATGTGGTGCACCCATCCAGTAGAATTGACACAACTGCTGCGAGGAAGAAATTGTGTTTTATTTTATCGGCTAAGTCTGACTTCTACGTGATTGATAACCTATCAATAGCAGACGATGCCTTCACTAGTCACATATTGATGTAATTTTCAGTTGATGAGACACTGCTTCCAAGGTAGGTGAACATGTCCACTGATTTCAGAGAACTACCATTTAAAGTGGAGATATTTTTTTTTATCAAAACGCATGTACTCTTTTTTGTCTGCATTCACATGGAGGCTAATGCCACCTGTTGCCTGCTCCAGACTACGTAGCAGAGATTCGGCTTGAGTAGGTGTATTTACAAGAAGTGCTATGTCATCTGCATGGTCTGCATCTATAATAGTTTGTGTGGGGTATTGTCTGCTTCTTGCCTTTTTTAGTGTAAAGCCATTTTCTTTCATTAGATCTATGGATGTTTGAATTACGTAGTCTAGGCAGAATATGAACAGATATGGGGCTAATGTATCCCCTTGTAGAACACCAGCAACAATGTCAAAGAAGTCTGTATCTCCATCTGGTGAGCAAACCTTTACTTTCTTGTTTTTATAGAGAATCATTATGGCTATGACAGTTTCTTTGGAGAGACCATACACTAGAAGTATTTGCTCCATCTTCCCTCTCAGAGAAATCTACAAATAAGAGTGTTGCCGCCAGGTTTTTTGCACAAACTCCTAAGACTCGATGGATTTGTTAAAAAATTATAAAGTCGATGATGACTGCTAAAAAATTGACAGTCAATTGGGTTTTATATTTTATTTACTACTCTTATGAAAATAGCCCTATTGGCTGGGGCTTTAGAATACACCGACTGCTTCTCTGCAGAGAAGTAAGACCCCACCACCGCCAATGAGTATCCTGGATATGACATTAAACCACCTGAAGGTGAAGCTCCAGACTTAGAGATTTGCTCCCAGATCCACTCTGATTCAGAGTGGTAGCATCTGATAGGGTTCTATCTATGGGTCAAATAGAACAAATTATGTGCAAACAAATGACTGATGTTAAATTCTGACTGTTATAGAGCAATAACTGAAACTGTGAGCAAAAAAGGAGCTCAGGCTCATTTAAGAAAGTCATCTACAAAATGTGTATACAAATCATAGCGTCCAGGTCTCATCATTTGGTCAGTTAATTCAAAGAAAGTTATCATTGCTGAATTAACGATCTTTTTGGAGGTCAACATCGACTGGGGGCATCAGTATAAATTGGAAAAGTATGAAGACCAATGGGAGCAGTGTGTTAAGAATGACTGGTCAACAGACATATTTCCACTTGAGATTGGATTTCAAGGTTTTATTTTGAACTCAACCACTACATTTTTAACCAAACTCGGACTTTCACCAGCAGAGAAGAGGGAATATATAAAGAAGATCCTAAACAAGACTGTAACTGCATCTGAGCAGATATGGGATTCATGCAGATCAAACACCATCCAATAAAGTCTGGTAGTATTGTGAGATACTGCTAGGACACCCTGGGTTAGTGGTAATGATGCTTCAGCCTCGAAACCATGCCTGAACCCAGGGTCATCATCTGATCAGCAATTTTATTTGGTTCTAAACCCTGCTCTATGCAAATATTGAGCACTTTTTTAAGTTGTGTGTTGTGATTAATTTGAATTTCTTTTCTTTTGTTCTGAATTAGTCAATTTCTTTTAATATACGCACACACGCACACACTTATATATATATAAATTTTGTTGTAGATCCAAAGAGAGAATAAAAATATTTCAAAATAGGTAGGTCCACGAAGAGATTGTATTTCTTAAAATTTATTTTAGAATTTATTTATTTATTAATTTATTTTGTTCTTACATGTATGTTTCCAGCTTGTTGCTTTCATCAGAAAACATATATGGCACAAGGCCTTCTTAATGGGGTACTCAATGAGACTTGAACTCAGTCATGTTTGCAGTCTGAATGATTTTCAGTTGGTTATGGGTTTATATAGAGGTCATCCTCTCTTTTTCTTTGAATGTGTTTTACCTTAGTCTGCTTTCCCCTCATTTGATATGTTTTTGTCATTGTGTGTGTGTGTGTGTGTGTGGAAGTGGTTTGGGATTTCACTAACAGTTATTTTCCCTCTGTATGTGTGAGTGCATGTCTTGGAGATTTTTTGTGTTTGTACATATGATAGTGTGTTTTCAAATTTACTGGTAACTATTTTTTTCTAATAATTTTTATCTGTGTATATATACACATATCTATGTATGTTTGTATATATATATATATATATGTATACTGTGTTGCAGTGGCGGAGCAGTATGTCGTCGAATTGTCTGGTCTTCCATACTTCCGGCGGAATTTCGTCCAGCCCTGCAGCTTTCCTATTTTTAATTTTTCTGAGAACCGAGTCGAGTTCGTCTTGTGTGAACGGTCCTAGTTTAATGTCTAATTGTTTGCTAATTATTCTGGTGATTGGTTCATGTTTTATTTTTGGTGGGTTTCCAAGTAAGTTTTCGAAGTGCTGTTTCCACAGTTTTATTCTTTCTTGTTGGTTTGCTGCTTTAAGTTTTGCTTTGGCTGTGTTCTTTCTTCTGCTCACTTCGTTTATTGTTTGCCAGGCTATTCTAGATTGTCTATCTTCCACCGACCTCGGATTAGCCAAAAACTACCGAGGCATAACACTTACATCCATAGCTGCCAAAATCTACAATGCCCTACTACGAAACCGAATAGAACCCAAAATCGACAACATACTTAGAAAAAACCAAAATGGCTTCTGAAGAAATAGATCCACGACCTCACAAATATTAACCATCCGCAGAATCCTTGAAGGTGTACGGGCAAAGAACCTACAAGCGACATTAATATTTGTCGACTTTACCAAGGCTTTCGACTCCATTCACAGAGGAAAGATGGAACAAATCCTACTAGCGTACGGCATACCTAAAGAAACCGTAGCGGCAATAACGATTCTCTATAGAAACACTAAAGTAAAAGTACGATCACTGGATGGAGACACAGAATACTTTGACATTGTAGCAGGAGTACTACAAGGGGACACGCTGGCCCCGTACCTCTTTATCATTTGTCTAGACTATGTACTTAGAACATTGATTGACAAAATCAAAGAGAATGGCTTCGAACTGACGAAGAAAAGAAGCAGAAGATACCCTGCAACAACAATTACCGACGCCGACTACGCCGATGACATAGCGATACTGGCAAATACACCTGACCAAGCCGAAACACTTCTGCATAGTTTGGAACGAGCAGCAGCAAGCATAGGCCTCTATGTTAATGCACACAAAACGGAATATATGTGCTATAACCAAACGGGGAACATCTCCACTCTAGAAGGAACCCCACTTAAACTAGTTGACAAATTCACGTACCTAGGAAGCAGCGTCGAATCAACCGAAAAGGACATCGAAACGAGGTTAACGAAAGCATGGACAGCTATCAATAGGCTTATTATCGATTATATGGAAATCAGACCTAACCGATAAAATGAAACGCAGTTTCTTCCAGGCAGCGGTCACATCGATACTGCTATATGGATGCACTACATGGATGCTAACAAAACGGCTGGAGAAGAAGCTAGACGGCAATTACACAAGAATGCTGCGTGCAATCCTGAACAAGTCCTGGCAGCAACACCCCACAAGACACCAACTGTACGGCCACCTGCCCCCTATCACGAAAACTATTCAAGTTAGATGAACCAGACATGCAGGACACTGCTGGAGAAGCAGAGATGAACTCATAAGAGATGTACTCTTATGGATCCCCACACATGGCCGCGCAAAAGCAGGACGACCAGCTCGAACGTACATTCAGCAGCTATGTGAGGATACAGGATGTTGTCCTGAAGACCTACCTAGGGCGATGAAGGATAGGGAGGAGTGGCGAGAGAGGGTCAGGGATATCCGTGCTACCAGCGCGATATGATGATGATGATATATATATATATAAGTTTCCTGCTTGATGCTTTCATCAGAGAATGTGTCTGGCTCAAGGACTAGTTAATGGGGTATTCAATGAGACCTGAACTTACTTGTGTTTGTAGTTTAAATGGTTTTTACTTATGTATTTTTTTTTATGAATACTGGTCCTTTCTTTTTCTTAGAGTGTGTTTCTCTTAGCCTACTTTACCCCTCATTTATTTTTGATATTTGATACGTAGTGTGTGTGTGTGTGTGTGTGTGTTAGAGTGGTTTCGGATTTCACTGATAGTTATTTTTTCTCTGTGTATGTGTGTGAATGTGTGTCTTGAGATTTTTTGTTTTTATATATATATATATATAGATAGATAGATAGATATATGTATGCTTATTTTTATTTGTGTGTGTGTACGATTTATATTTTATTCAACTTTGGTTTAAATTTATCTATAAAATTCTTTTCCTAACCTATAGTCATTGGTTTGATATATTGGCATTATTTTAAATTTATCTCGGCTACATTGGTATAGGTGTTTCAAAACATTTTATTTTCTGTTTTCTTCTATTTTGATATTACTCCTGTGTTGTGATGTCCCTGTATTAAGAGCCTGTGTTGACCTTATGTATATTTCTTTGCATTCGCTATATTCAATTATGTAGACTATGTTTCTTGAGTTGTAGCTTAAGTTTTTATTCATTTTGGTTTATTTTTGGTTGCCAGCTTTTTAAAGGTATAAGATTTACCTTCCATAATTATATCACATATTTTGCATCATTTATTATTGCATTTGGTAACTCCTTGTGTTGTGTTTTCTCCGAATGTAGAAGAGGTGAGTATTCTTTTAAAATTTTGGGTTGTCTCTGGCTTTTAATGATTTTTGTTGTGTCGAGTATTTCTTTGATTTTGGCCTTGCTTTTAAGTTCTTCTAGATTTTTCATTATTTCTGTGAATAGTTCTGGATAATTTTTGTTATAGGTTGCGATGTATGTTAGGGCTTCCCATTGTTGTGTTTTTTCAGGTTCCTTAGTTCTCTTTGTGGTATTTTTTCTGCTAATTTCAATCTTTTATTTATTAGTGTTGTTGGGTATCCTCTCTGGTATATGGTTGTGTGTAGTTCTTTAAGGCAAATTTTTTTTAGGTTTTTATCCGTGATTATTGTGTGTAGTCTACGTTCTAGAGTGCAAGGGATGGATTTTATAGTTTTTGGGGTGGTGGCTTTTGAAGTGGAGGTATTGTTGGGTGTCTGTTGGTTTGTGATAGATATCTGTGATGATTTGGCCATTTACATTTTTTATAAAGATGTCAAAAATGGTAATTCTTTTGAGCTGTGTATCATAGTAAATTTTATTTTGGGGTGTAGGTTTGGTAGTAGGTTGTTTAATTCATTGATGTCTCCCCGTGGGCATTTCCAGAATATGAAGCAATCATTCAAATATCTTTTCCATGATTTGGTTAATTCTTCTTTTATGTCATTGCCATTTTTGTTACTTATTATTTCATGTAGGTTTTCTTCTAAATATGCTAGGGTTAGGGTAGCATCTGTTTGTGCCGTTTTAGTTCCCATAGCTGTTCCTAGGGTCTGGATATAGTTAATGTTATTGAATTGGAAGGAGTTATTATTAAGGATTATTTCTATACTCTCTATGATAATTTTTTTGTTAAATCTTGGGTATAATGTGTCTAGGTATTTATCTATCCAAAATGAGATGGCTTGTTTTCTTATTCATTTGGGATATTGCTAAATAGGTTTGTGATGTCAAATGTGGCTATGAGCATGTTGCGATCAATTTTTTCTGATATGGAGTTTAAAAAATTACGATAACATAGACTCAGAGTCAGTGGCATTTGGTGACTATCCATTTCTCATTTATGTGATTATCAGCCTACTATATCCCTCATTTGCTTTTGATATTTGATACATTGTGTGTGTGTGGGGGGGGCGTGTGTGTTTTGTAGCATCAAGCTTGAAGCATACATGTATTTTAGAACAAAATAAATAAATAAATTCTAAAAAAATACAAATCTCTTCATGGACCAACTCATTTTAAAATATTTCTTTCTCTCTTTGAACTTACAACAAAAAATTATATATATATATATATATACATTGCTGCATGTGAAGTCATTTCTCCTCTGATCTAACTAGGGAAATGACTTCATAACTGATAATACAAAGAGCACTAAAATATTTTCAACAAAATAAAACTTCACACACATTTTGAGATATTAATTAAATTAATACCAAAATAAATAATTTAATAGACTGAATATAAAGGAAATGTTGCATGCTATTTCAGTAGTAAAAATTCTCAAAAATCCCTTGATATTCTCTTAAGAAATCTTTTAAAGGAAAAACTCAAGATATTCAAATGTAATGTCAGAGGATAATATCATGTTCGATGCTAGATGGGTAGGTATGGATCTTTTTTTTTTTACATCAACAGCAAGAATGTGGTAGTTTTTAAAATTCAGAACAAATCAAATTATCAGATTTTAAGAAAATTTTTTGAGTGAAAGTTTTTTAAATGAATTTTTCACCCAAAATTTTGGAAGCAACAGGGCTTTTTAATGTATCACTTCTGCTTAATTAGGTTAATCAATTTTTGAATTGAAGAAAATATAACAGAATATTTTTTGTGTATTTTAAAGATAATTCCATAGAGTAATACATTTATAGCGGTTTCGGGAAATTTGTTATTTTCCCTAACACTATATTTTTTAAGGCAACACAAATGAATTACGAAACTTTTCTTTAACAACACAACAACGAAGGGTTTTTATTTGCCGCTTTGAATATTTGGTTTGCTTTTGGTGCTGCAAGACTCATGGAGTTTAGGCTTGTTAGTGTTGGAGAAGAAATGGCTTAGCGGGATGTTGAGATGGCAGCGTGTGTTGCGGGACGTGTGAGGGATTGTGTTTAGAGTCACCATGTATTTTTGTGTGTCTGGTATTTTTGGGGAGAGTATGTGTTTTCTCCATTCATATGGACCAGAAGTGAAAAGGTGACTAGTGTGTCGAGAGCGGAGTTACGCTCGGATCGACATAGCCAATTTTTGGGGTGACGTGAAGTAGTGCCTGTGGAAAGCATGCTGAATGCATCCAATTCATATTCAACAGGGATTCCTTGTAAGAAATCCATAAATTAGATGGTTCCTTCATTGAGTGTCCATGTTGCTGCTCCTAGTGTTAAAGCCACAGTGAGATGTCCACACTGGGTGGCTTGTCTAGCTAAAAAGCATCGCTAAGCAGGGACGACCAGAGGAACGTCTGTTCTGGTCGTCGTCTCACCCGAAGAGACTGGGTTTGGCCGCTCATCCGTTTTGCTAGCTGGAAATGAAGTTCTGGGCTGAATAGGATAAGTCATCCTGATTGGGAGAAATTCAGTGTTGAATTAAATTGCGCGCCAAAACAAAATATGAGATTTTCCTCTTCTCTACACATTTGTTTACCATTTTTAAAACCAAATATCACAATTTTTTTTTAGAAGTCCTAATTTTAGAATTTAGGGAAAATAAAATATACATTATGCTTTCAGGCTACATTTTAGTTTTATTTGTTTAGTCATAAATTTAGCAATGTGCCCATTAAAAAAAACAAAACATATTCACACAAATTATTTTTTTAGTGAGTTTTTAAAATTGATACTTCCTGTTTGAATTATTTTATTTATTGTAACAAAATGATTTGTTTGTTTGTTTGTTTTGTTGTTTAATGGTATATCAACCTTCTTGGGTTATTTAATGCCAAATCCATCCTTTTTAGAAGAACAGTAGTGATACTATTTAACCCATAACTGGGGCAATAAGAAGGTTAATACCTTTCCCAAGGGTATTTGTCTGAAAGTGAACATAACAGTGCAATTGGAGTTTGAACTCACGTACTATGATTCCGCAGTCCAGCGGTTTAACCATTACGCCATGAGGACACCCTCACGCCCGTAACAAACTGAGATTTTATTATCTAAATTTAACAATGGTGAATAAATGAATATGACTGATATGATGAAAAAATATTTGTAGCAAGTATTTTTGGTAAATTTCAATTTTTTTCTATGTAGCTTTTTATTGGACAATATTTTTGGTATGAAAGTTTGCACACATTATAAATATACCATTTAGAGGCAAAATCTTCAAACATAAGACTCAAACAAGGTAAA
The DNA here is from genome assembly GCA_963585895.1 of Sepioteuthis lessoniana. Classification (NCBI taxonomy): domain Eukaryota; kingdom Metazoa; phylum Mollusca; class Cephalopoda; order Myopsida; family Loliginidae; genus Sepioteuthis; species Sepioteuthis lessoniana. The sequence continues at coordinate 69,432,373 of OY757915.1, read as the reverse complement.
CCACTGCAAGGATTATTATTATCCTTTCAAACTCTATACTTCTGAAATGGTAAATTTAGAGTCTATCCCCTTGAAATAGTTTGTAATATTTTAAATCTCTAATTGTTGTTTTTTGTTTTGTTCTTCCTTTGAGAACTTCTAATCACCACTTCATATTGCTGGTCTGTTAAGCAGATGTCTAGCATGTTTTCATGCTAGAAATGATATCAATGGACCTTGTCATTTTAACATTTATCATCCATGAACACATAAGCAAGAACTGTCATTTATTAATGCAGACATATATGAGGGATTATCCAGAAATTATCAAATGTATCATGTGAACTGGTTACACATTGTGTCACTTGGTGTTACAAGTGAACACAATTTTGGGCCAGTCTACCACATAGTGTGGTTCTTTTTATTTTTTTAATGACATGTTCACTCAGCTAGGGTTATTTCATGCCTATAAGTTAAAGAATTTCATTCATTGTACATTTATATTCAGATTTTTACCATAGTTGATTCTTAAATGTTTTGCACAAAGTTATATGATATCAAGTATTCTTATCAAGTACAAATAATTTGCACACATCAAATGATTTTTAAGTATTCTTTCCTAATATCAATAATTATATGATTTTGAGCAATCATTTCTATTTAATAATAGTCATTTGTTTGCACACAGTTATACAGGGTGGAACAATAAAATTGTCGCCCTAGAAAAAACGACATGATTCCATTTCCGTTTAATCAAAACCGCTTTTCTTTTTTTTGAGGAATATATCAACAGGATCTTGAAGACGCATATTGTTTCAAACTGGGTAATTTTCAGTTCAATATTAAGTTTAAGCCTATTTTAACTTTAGTTTTGAATATGGAATGATAATATTTATAATGTTTCATTTATTCCATTTGGCTTATAGAATACTTTTAGGAAAAAGATGATTGATCTCTAGTCTATGAGATAATAACCTTTCAGTCTGTTAAAATAGATGATGATACCCAATTTTGGTACAAATTAATGTATCTAAGCTTATATTTTTCTAGAATTATAGTCTGATTAATTCAATTTTTCTATTTTTCCTGCATTTTTATTTTATTTTACACTTCTTTTGTTTTCTGTTATTCTTTATTTTATCAATTCAGTTTTTTTAAAACTCTTCGTTTTTATTTCAAAACCTTTTTTTACCATTCAGATTTTTTGATATTTTATTTACTTTCTTTATTTTTGTCTTGTTTCTATCATTTCTTTCCTCATTTTGATTATTTTTATAACCCTTTTCTACCAGTCATTTTTTTTCCATTTATTTTTATTTTCTGTCTTCTCTGTATCTCTTTCTCTTCTTCATCACACATTTTTCTTCTTTTTTTCTACTTTTTTTAAATTCTTCTGACATTTCTGGATTTGCACATTTAAACTGATCTAGATTGCTCAGGAATTTTTTTTTCCACGCCTAATATTGAATTATTTTCTGTACAAACACATTCACAAAACCTCTCATTTCTCTTTGTATAAACATATTGTTCAGCCGGCCAATAAATCTTGTATTATGTGAATTCTCTCTTTTTATTATATTACTATGGTTACAAACAAAGTGACATATCCTTGGCTACAAACATAACATCATCATCGTTAAAAACATGATGATAATGATAATAAACATAGGTATACAGGATGTTTGAAAAGATCTGATATTTAAAATGTATAAGATGTTTCAGAAAAATCAATATTATTTTACAATCTAATCATTTGACCAATTCTCGTTCAAATGATCTCAAATTTTAACAGCATGTATAGAAAAAACTCAAAATTGTATTTTTTAATTTTTACTGTTTTACTTTTCAGGTATGGACATTCTATTCACTGGAAAAGAAAAGGTGTTTAAACATCAAACAAAATTTTGAGTTGTTTTCACTCCTGTTGTTAAAATTTGAGTTTCTTTGACTGAGAATTGGTCAACTGATTAGATTATAAAATAATATCAATTTTTCTGAAAAACTCTGTATTTTATTTTATTTATGTATTTATTTCATAGAATTCAATTGGTTTTACCCTTTGAGTACAACTAAACGAACAACTAAATCAAAGTAAATTAATTTGATGAAATTAATTTATTACATTCTAATTTTGCACATAGAAACAAACTATATTCAATCTTCATTTACATTTAAAAAGAAAAATAACATCTATTTCAGAGTAGACCTAAAAGAATTCCAAAGAAATTACAAAGTTATAGATTGAATGATGTTGATAAAATGTTTTTATCTAATAAAAAGTTTAAAAGTAAAAAAAAATAAATAAATTAACATGACTTGTAAGATCACTTCATTAAAGAATATTAATAGAAGTTCATTTTATAATGGAAAAAATATTAATCTATTTTTTATTTTCATTTAGCTTCCATTAAATTAAACTAAAAATATAATAAAAAATAAAATGATTTCCTTTCATTATGGTTTAAAAACAAAATTCACTTTCAAATAAGTTTAAAATATTCAGTAAATTTATTTTCAGATAGCTATTTTCAAATAAAATTAAATTGAAGATACAACCAATTCATAAAAACTCAATCACAGTAATATTTTCAAGAATTATAACCCCACTCCAAAAAAAAAAAAAGATTGAGTGATTTTTTTTTTAACTTACTGAATTATCTAAAACCAAACTTCTAATCCTGTACATAATATGATTGAAGATCATGAGCAGACCAGTAAATTCAACTAATATTATAATATTAATTTATTTTCAAACTACATTTGCCATATTCCTTTATTAAAAAATGATAAAAATCCAGGCCACACTAGGCAATTTTATTAATATTTCAGAAATGCATTCGTATATGCTAACTATATTTATGTCCTTCACTTCAATAAATAACTATGAATAATTTCTACATCTATTTGAATTGAGAAATGGAATTTTAGTTTATAAATTTATATGAAAAGCAATAAAGTTGATATTTATATCAAATTCAAAGACATCATGTTGCATGTAGCTATAATATATACAGACATATTTCGAATAGCCTAGAATACAATTGTGTGCGTGCATGCATGTATGCATGTGTGCATTCATGCATTCATGCATCTGTATGTTTGTGTGCATGCGCATATATTTTAAAAGAAATGTTGGTTTCATATAAACAGATAGATTATCAAGTTAGATAAACATAGGGATTCATATATATATATATATATATATATATATATCGTCATCCACAGACAAACTGTTTTGTAGTATCACAACTATTCAGTGTTGCTTGATACGTAGGATGCTTGTAGCTGGGATCAAAACCCGCCCAACTTTATGTTACACTTAGTATCATACTGCTCAGCCAGCAAGCGAACTACATCAGCTTGGGAATTATAAGGCATTATTTAGTAGCTTTTGTTTGTTTATGTTTTTGCCATATATATATATATATATGTGTTTATTTATCTTTATATACTCCAATACATATACATATTGTTGTATCGTGGTAAAGAAGAGATACACAATGAAATAGTTAATTATTTATTAACTGAAGTGGTACAGTCCAACAAATATTATAAGTCTTACACTGTAGGTGTTATGTCTGAAGTTGGTCTTACTACTGACAGAGATCTTTCTGCACTGACATGCTTAAGAAACACGTCTTTTATACCATTGTGATACCAGAAGTCACGCGGTATGAACTACTATACAACACACATATATATATTCCAATACAAAACTCTCTTTCTCAATATATATATATTTTAAATCTGTTTTATTAATTGTGATATAGTGGCTGCTTCCCACCAACAGTGACCCCAGCACCAGACAAACTCATTCAAATATATATATATATATATGTGTGTGTTTTAAATCTGTTTTATTAAATGAGATGTAGTGGCTGCTTCCCACCAACTGTAACCCTGGTTCCTAGTTGGGTGATAAACAGCAGAAGGTCTCTCATGAGAACCCATGTGAAAGATGCGATAGACAGTCAAACTTAAGACTTTTGAAAAAAGGTCCAAAATCCATTTGTTACAGAGAGAGTGACAAGTGAAAACCTAAATTTTGGTGTGGGCTGCAATTTAACAAAGACTAAATCCTTCCTTGACTGACTCAAAAATACCACTTCACATCTTTCTGTTTTTGGTTTGGTTTGGTTTTATGGCATATCAACCCTTGTAGGTTATTTAATGCCAAGTCTGGGTTATACATATATATTAGATATATGATTTCTAAACACATTTTGTTTATAACATTTTTAAACGAGCCTGAGCTCATTATTTTGGCTCACAGTTAATTGGCTTCACTTATTTCTATCTAATATGAATAATTCTATTTACTATTAATCATTTGTTTGTTTCAAGTATTGCTATTTAACACTAACAATTCAATTAAACATCACTCATTTTCTTACACACAGTTAAGTGATCAAAATTCAATTTCAAACAACTCCGTTTAGCATAAGTCAACAAAGTAAAATGATTTCAAGTATTGCTATGTATCACTGACAATTCAATTAAACATCAGTCGTTTGCTTGCCCACTGTTAAATGATCAAACAGTTCTATTTTAAACAATTCAGTTGAGCATTTCAACAAAGTTAAATGGTTCCAAGTATTGCTATATATCCCTAACAATTCAATTAAACATCAGTCATTTGTTTATACACAGTTAAGAGTAAAAACAGTTTATCATAAGTCATTTGTTTTCACTCTGTTTAATATTAAAGTACACAGTTTAAATGTAAAAACAGTTCGATTTGTCCTATAGATAGGGCTCTATCAAGTGCTACCACTCTGGGTCAAAGTGGATCTGGGAATGATGGCAATGAAGAGGTACTATGCATTTCCTAAAGCTCCAGGATTACTGGAGTCTTACCATTAGATTGTTTAGTGTCATATCTAGGACACTCTCCCGGGAAGTCTTACTCCTTTGCAGAGATGCAGACAGTGTATTCTACTTCCCTAGTCTATTGGGCCATTTCTGTTTTTGATATTGATCCAGAGGGAAGTTGTAACATTGACAATGAAATGAGTGAGTTTTTTTGTGACCATGTGTCTGACTTTTCCTTTCCTAATATAAATGACTTCATTTCTTCACCTTGTTTTTGACTCTTCTTTGGGACAGCCATAACACAACATAAACTTAACAGAGATCTTACTATACTTTTTTAAGAAGCATCTGTTTATCTTTAATTTGGTGTCTCAGTGTCAGATTGAAATAATCTTAGATTAGGTTAGGTAACATGGTTTAATAGCATATCAACCATTGATGATTATTTAATGCCAAATCCTTTTTATTCATATGTGTGTATATATATATATGTGTGTGTGTGTGTGGAGAAAAAGTAAAAAACAAAGTAATCCAAAGTGAAGAATTTAATATGAAAGAAAGTTGATGTTATAACATTGCGGTTTTAATAAACCATCATCAAGACTTAAAAACGATATTATCTATTGAATTTGACAAGTTGTCTGAATCAGCACTCAATTGTGGGGCAAGATGAGTTATGATTAGAAACTGAATCTCTGAAGGAGAGCTATTTATGGTACATTGGAGTATCTCATCATGCACACATCGGCAAGTCCATTCCATGGGCTGTGATTGGCTATTGATCTGTGAGTGGAGGTATTTCTGTATATATACCAGCTGGAATTTTATTATTGCTGCAGGAACTGTATTGAGTTACAGCCTGCTTTATTTGTCTGCCAGTTGGACACTAGCTGGGACCCTTACAACAGTAAGCGTTATTGTTATTATTCTACATTATCAAGTGTCATTAGACCACCGATGGATATGTAATGTAAATACAAAATTAAAAGGAGATTATATATAGAGAGAAAGTGGGGTGCTAAGTGTTTAATCAGTAAATCAGCGATCACATTTCAAAAAGTATCATATGAGTGTATAAGGCAATGATGTGAAACAAATGGAACCATCAAGAGATATAACCGAGAAAGAAGAGGAAGAAAAGAAAAGAACTGAAAAATGAGAAGGAGAAGAAAGAAAGGAAAAGAGAGATAAAAGAGGGAAGAGAGAGAAGAAAAGAAAAGAGAAAAATGTCTCTCTCTCTATATATATATATGTATATATACATACATATGATTTGTCAGTGAATAGTTTGTAGATAGGGCTCATTTGTTCGCACACAGGTTAATGGTTTCAATTATTCCTATGAAACACTAATAATTCTATTCATGATTAATCATTTTTTTATTCACAGTTAAATGGTTTCAAGTATTACTATTCAGCATTAGTAATCATATTTATTGAATATTCTTATCTAATATGAATAACTTGCACACAGCTGTATGGGTTCAAATAAGTAATGATAATAATCCCTAGTAAATGATTGGGCAGTTTTTTTTACCCATTGATAGGACCCTCACAGGAACTACCACTCTGAGTCAGAGTGGAACTAAGAGTACTAGTAATGAAGGGATACTCCACATTCCCTAAAGCTCCAGGACAGGAGCCTCACCAGATGCAGATTGATATTATATGCAGGATACAGAAATAATCTCAGAAATGTCCATTTTTCTCTTCTCTTTTCTTCTCTTTTGTTTTAGTATTTTGTATTTCAGAATACTATAGAAATTATATACAAACTGTTGAAACCTCATTGTTTTTATAAGCATATAGTTTTCCTCGCAATGGTCAAGAATGTTCAAAAGTATTTAGAATCTATGGATTTAGAAATACAAAATGCTAAAACAGAAGTTTATAAAAAAAGTATTTACTGACTTAAGTTATCCATTATCTTTTAAAAAAACATAATTCATAAGAAAATAACGGAGACTAAGTAAACTATTTATTCTTATTAACTTAACTTAGCTTGGTAGTGGCACAAGGCCAGAAATATGGGTTACCCAGTAAGAATCAAAGTCCCAAACAATGGTCTGCTAATCCAGCTTATTGATCATTACACCACATGAGATCAACTGCTCCTTACTGTACTTAATTTGACTGTAGTACAAAATCAGAAATATGGGGCAACCAGTGAGAAACAAAATCCTAAACAATGGTCTACTAATCCAGCTTACTGACCATTACACCACATGAGATCCACTGCTACTTACTATACAAGTTTTATTGTGACACAAGACAAGAAATATTGAGAACCCAGTGAGATTAAAACTCCTTAAAAATGGTCTGCTAATCAAATTTACGAACAATTACACCATGTGAGGTGCCTAAGAAAACTATGTATATATCTCATTCATCGTAATGATATCTCACCAAGTCAGTTAATTCAAATATTACATCATTGAATTAACACTCTATTGCAGGAAAGCTGTGAATGTGTCAAAGGATTATACAAAGAGGCTTTATTTGGATCTGGCATTCCTACAATGTGATGGAAAATTAAGAAAGTCTTATCATATTGTAAGATACTTCTAGGACACTCTGGGTTAGCACTAAAGATGGTTTGGCACTCTCCTAATCATGCCTGACCCTAGAGTCATCATCTGATGAAGACTTTGTTAGCTGCACAGCTGTTGTTTTTTTCAGGAACATATGTGTATAATATCATATCAATAATAATAACATTATATATATATATATATATATATATATATATATTTTAATAAAACTAAACAAAAATGAATTCAATCTGTTGTTCAATTATAATTTATCTTAGCCAAATAAAATGACCTCCTTCAGATGGATGAAATACAGATATATATTTGACTATAATGTAGACAGGTTTACATTGCTTCCAGTAAAAAGAGGATTTTATTTTTAAATTAAAAAAAATTTAAAAAAACTTTGGTGAAAATATCATTATATATTTACAAATATAATGTTTATGAATTCTTTTTTTAAAAATGGTAAATACTAAAATATATTAATAGTAACTTGAGAATCAATTAGATAAGATATAAATAAAAATCAATTCCTTTAGAGTGTTCGCCAATGGCCCGGGAGATCTGGATTCTAATCCCAGGTCTGGTCATACTGAAGACTTTAAAAATGGTACTTGATACCTCCTTGCTTAACACTCAGCATTATAAGGTACGGATCAAGGGTAAAGTGTAGAAATCCTGGGAAAGGAGTAGCGCCCTTCCCTACACCTTGGTGTAGAAGCTATCGAAAAGGGAGCCTTCGAGTCACCCTCGACTATGGTCGCCAACTTTTTCTTACTTTTATAAAGATTAAACAATATAATACCTGTTGTCTAAAAAATATAAAGTGATATTGATGTTAATTAAACCAAAAGACCTATTTCTATTATGAAACATATAAAAGTTTCCTGTTATTCATATTAGAAAGAATTAGCATAGTGATTGTTAAGTTAACCGTAATAAGTAATGGATTATTATCTCCAAGTGGGTAGAGTGTTCGCCAATGGTCCGGGAGACCAGGGTTCAATCCCAGGTCGCATCATACCAAAGACTTTAAAAATGGTACTTGATACCTCCTTGTTTAACACTCAGCAATATAAGGTACGTATCAAGGGTAAAGTGGGGCAATCCAGGGAAAGGAAGAGTGCTCTCCTCTACACCTCGGTGTTGTAGCTATTGAAAAGGGAGCCTTCTGGTCACCCTTGACAACGGTTGCCAACTTGACTTTTACTTTAATATTATGATAGATATTGGCTTAATGTATCTAAGAATTCCTAACTTTTTAATAATTACTAAATCAAATAGTTGTTTCAGATATAAATATATTTAATTGAGTTGTTAATATTTGTTTATATATATATTAAATTTTAATTAATTTGCCAATATATACTAAATTTTAATTAATTTATCAATATATAGTAAATTTTAATTAATTTTTAATTAATTTGTCAATAATTTAATTAATTTGTCAATAATTAATTTGTCAACTAATTTTAATTAATTTGTCAATATATACTAAATTTTAATTAATTTGTCAATATATACTGAAGTTTAATACTATGAAAAATGTTTTTATGTTGTACATGAGTTTTGATGTATTTTTTATCTGAAATTAATTATATTTTTGATAACTGTTGACTTTAAGCACTCAATTGGATATTCCTATTCTCCTTGGATTATAACTTAATAATCTAATCCTTTGACTACTTTCCTTGGATTATATATATATATATATATATAAAATGAAGGAACATGACCTAATGTAATTTACGAAGCTCTTTGCTTTGATGTAGCACAAGGCACCCAATGAGACTCGAACTCACTCTCGCAGGTTTACTAGTCAAGCTTGCTAACCATTACACTACCCGAGATATGACATAATGGCTATCATCTCAGGAAAAGGACATGATAAGTTAAGTTCAAATTGTGGTCAAAACTGTTTGCTTTTTCCTTCATGCTAATACCCTGGGGAAAGACATGAATTTCTTTCTTCTCCTCCCTAGTAATGGGTAAATAATAGGGCAAACTGGGCTCTTTAGCCTTGGTATGGAAACCAGTCTAGGAAGAAAACTCTAATTTACAGCCAGCATGACTCCACCGAAAAATTAACCTTGTGTCACACCTTACCATGGCAGAGGGGTGAGATAAATGCACACACACACACACATATATATAACTTAACAATCACTATGCTAATTCTTTCTAATATGAATAACAGGAAACTTTTATATGTTTCATAATAGAAATAGGTCTTTTGGTTTAATTAATATCAATATCAATTTATATTTTTTAGACAACAGGTATTATATTGTTTAATCTTTATAAAAGTAAAGAAAAAGTTGGCGACCATAGTCGAGGGTGACTCGAAGGCTCCCTTTTTGATAGCTTCTACACCAAGGTGTAGGGAAGGGCGCTACTCCTTTCCCAGGATTTCTACACTTTACCCTTGATCTGTACCTTATAATGCTGAGTGTTAAGCAAGGAGGTATCAAGTACCATTTTTAAAGTCTTCAGTATGACCCGACCTGGGATTAGAATCCAGATCTCCCGGGCCATTGGCGAACACTCTAAAGGAATTGATTTTTATTTATATCTTATCTAATTGATTCTCAAGTTACTATTAATATATTTTAGTATTTACCATTTTTAAAAAAAGAATTCATAAACATTTTTTATGCCAAACTATATATATATATATATAAATTATCCAGTCAGTGTCCAAGGACAGTAGGTGTGGATTATTCTTTACATAGAATATATGAGGGTAAACATATAAATCTATGAGAGTGCTCAATGTAGGGCTATTGTTAGTTCCCTATTTATCTCTAAAATATAAATGCTAAACCACTAGATAAACGATTTAGGTTTGAAAATTTTATATGTGATTTACATCAGCAATATATATATATATATATATATATATATATATATATTACTGATGTTACTGATCAGATATAAAATTTTCAAACCTAAATCGTTTATCTAGTGGTTTAGTATATATATTCTATAAAAATATCTACAGATATAATCTTCATGCATATTACTTAAATATCTTGGTATCTAATTAGACATACATATACAAGGAGGCCCATTTACTTTAACAGTTATCGGCATTAGATATGTAATTACCCACATAGGTCAGTTCCTGGACAAGGAAAATTTACAATGGATAAATATTAGGGTATACTGGACTCTTTAACTTTAATAAGGTAACTAGTCTAGGAGAAGGAAAACTTTGAATTCAACCAGCTGTATTCTGTTTAAAAATTGACTTTTTGTTGCATCCTACTCACAGCATAGGGTTTGGGTAAAAACATACTTATATGATATATATGTACTTATATATATAAAATATAAATATATATACAATGAATACATTCTTATATAATAAATATATAGTTATATATACAATACGTACATGTATATATATGAATAAAAGACATACTTATATATATAATAAATAAATATATGTATATGGGTATATATATATATATATTTATCAAATACATACTTATATATATATATATATATATATATATATATATATATATAATACTTACTTATATATATAATAGATACATACTTGGCGATCGTAGTTGAGGGCGATCAGAAAGCTCCCTTTTCAATAGCTACTACACTGAGGTGTAGGGGAGGGCACTACTCCTTTCCCTGGATTGCTCCACTTTACCCTTGATATGTACATTATATTGCTGAGTGCCAAGCAAGGAGATATCAAGTAACATTTTTAAAGTCTTTGGTATGATGCGACCTGGGATGGAACTCATGTCTCCTGGACCATTGGCAAACACTCAACCCACTTGGCCAATGACCTGGTTTAATACAAGCTTATATATGCAATATGTATATATACAACAAATATGTATATTTATAATATATACTATATATAATTAAACAATTATATGATACATACTTATATATATAATAAATGCATACTTATATTCACAAAGAATAAATACATGTGTATATATATATATATATACGAAATGCATGCCTATATAAACCATATATATATATATATATCATAAATACCTACTTAGATATACAATAGATATATATATATAAGAAATGGATATTCGTATATGTAAAGAATAAATACATATAATATATATATATATATACCAAATGCATGCCTATATATACAATAAATACATACTTATGTTTAATAAATACCTACATATATACAGTAAACATATACTTATATATATAATAAATACCTACTTATATATACAATAAATATATACTTATATATATATATATATATATATATATATGTAATATAATTGCGGAGGGATTTTTTTTTATATTATCATTTTTCATTTTTGTATATCTTGCCTTTCGGTTTAGTTAGGCTGAGAAACTTTCGGCTTAGTGCATGGGTTAGTTAGGGGCACATATTGAGTACAGGTGTTCACGCGCGCGTGGGGCGGATGTGATGGTCAGAGATGTCACAATAAAAACCCCAGATAGGAAATGAGACCGGGGACGTGAATGACGTCATGGCCGGAAGTGCTGAGGATTTTGGAATTTGGTAAAAAAACAGTGAGTTGAGATTTGTGTCTAGAGGAAGGTTGTCGATTTTTGGTCTCGCGAGGTGAGACCAGTTGGGGCCTATGAAATGTGCCACACGTTTGTTGAAGAAATAGTGTTTCTCTCTCCTCATGTCGAAAAACCTTAAACTCAAAAAGGTAATAAAAAGTTTCATACATGAACCAATTTCGTGTTTTTCAGATTCCTATATGCGTATGAACATTTTGTGAACATTTTCCATATCTGTATGAACATGACTATTTCACGTATTCATATCTTGGTCGTATCTTTGGACCCTGTGTATGTTACATATATATATATATATATATATATATAATAAATGCATACATATACAAAGAACATATATATATATATATATATATAAAAGCGCAACTCTTCCAAATGCTGTGTGACTCTCGTGACCCACTGGTGAAGAATGCCCAGCCTTCTGTGATAACCGGTTGGAAATGGAAGGCAAAAATAGCTGTTGAGAACGCAGAATCGGGCCTCAGGATGAATGAAATAATTGGCACTGTGGCAAATGGAAAAGTGGGTCTAGGCCTACATCCACAGCGTTGGTGGTCCAAAGAATCTACGGCAAACAGAAGAAAAATGGTGTCAGAAGATATTCATCATCTTGAGGAAGTTAGGCATTTTGCTACAGCTGTAGGACAAAGGAAACAGGGCGCATGGACTAAGTAGGAGAGTGCAAAAGACAGAGCTGTCACATGGAGAGACCTCAAGCACATGGAACCAAAGAAATTAAGTTTCCTCATAAAGGTAGTCTATGACATCTTACCAACACCAGTCAACCTTCATGCTTGGGGGTTAATTACATCCGGCCAATGCAGAGGATGTGGGAAAACTGCGAGCCTCAAACATATTCTCACTGGATGTGAGGACGCTCTAAGAAGCTATACTTGGAGACATAATGAAGTCCTGGAGATTTTTTCTGAGGTTTCAAAAACATGTCGTGAGACTGCCAATAAAACTCCAAATATTATCAACAACAGAGCAATTCAGTTCGTTAAAGAAGAAAAGATTTAAAAAATTGCACGTGAAAATATGTATAAACCATCATTGCTTGAGGGCTGCACGGACTGGCACGTCGCAGCTGATTTAAAACATAACTTCATATTTCCAACTGAAATAGCGCTAACGACAAAGCGTCCAGATATTGTCATTTGGTCCGTTAAAGCAAAAAATGTTTTTGTTATTGAGTTAAAAGTCCCTTCTGAAGAAAATTTTGACTGGGCACATCAGCGTAAATTGGAAAAATATGAAGATCTGTGAGAACAATGTGTCAGAAATGGCTGGATAACATGTATTTCCTATCGAAGTCGGATGCAGAGGTTTTATTGCCAACTCAACCTCCGTTTTCTTGACAAATCTTGAACTTCCTTCATGAGACAAGAGGAAATACATGGAAAAGATCCAAGATAAGGCTCTAACTGCATCAGAGTGGATCTGTCAATCCCATAGTGAGACAACAATCTAAGTCTGGTGGTGTCGTGAGATACTGCTGGGGCACTCTAGGCTAGTGGTAATGATACTTCGGCCCTGAAACCATGCCTGAACGTAGAGTCATCATCTGATGAAAGCTTTGTTAGAAGCAATGCTATTGTATAAACATCAGTTATTGTATGATAGATATAGATATAACTAATGCTTTCCTATATATGCAATAAATACATACTTATATATATATATATATATATATATAAATGCCGACTTATATAAACTGTTAAATCATGCAAGTTACCTCCCCTGATACTCTCGAGAAAAGAAAGTGTTTTTCTAGGACCGGAAGTAAACAGACGACCATACTTGTTTAGGAGAGTGTGATAAGGACTAGTGGATAAAAGGCGTTTCTACGTATAGTGAGTGTTGTAGTCTCAATTCTTTATATTTAACATATACAATAAATAAATACTTATATATATATAATAAATGCATACTTATATATACAAAACTTGCTTCTCAACAGTAGAGATTAATAAAGCCATTATAACAAGCAGGAACTTTTCATGTGTTTATGAAAATTAAATCTAAATTTGTTTGTTGTCTTTATAGTATTGTTTTATTTTATGAGGGGGAGTGTCCTTGTGGCTAAAGTGCTGGGCTGCAATACTATAGTAAGCAAGTTCAATCTCCAGTTGGGCTACTATGTCCACTTTCAGACTTATACCCTAAGAAAAGGTATGAACACCCTTATCTCTCCAGCAATGGGTTAAATAGTACCACTACTGTTCTTCTACAATAATGGCTCTGGCATCAAATAATCTATGAAGGTTGTAATGCCATAAAACAAAGAAATCAAACTAAAATTTCCATCTGTCAATCAAAGTTAGTCATTGGTGTGTGTTCTGATTGAAATTTTTTAAAGATGTTAAAGTATATTTCTGATGATATAACAATTTACTATGAGTGTTGCATCAATATCTTTTCAAGACCAAATAACAATTTACTCATATTATTAACTGAAAAGAATGCATATAATTTTTAATCCCTTAAAAAAAAAAACGATCATGAAGGAATACATACAATCTGCATAGTTTACTTCCAAACATGCTTTCTCATGAAATAGGAAAGAAATATCAATTTATAATAAAAACCAATGTTTAAAATATAACAGAAAGAAGAAAAAAATCTTGGCATGGATTTCAGGGCATAACAAAGAAAACCATTTTAATAAATGGATTGAATAGAAACTGAAAAAGCAGTAAAGGGAAAATATCTTAAAATTGAAGAATAATTTTATATAATTTTAAGCGTTTTTAAAATTTTGTTTCTCCTTCTTTATGTATCAATCACTTCATTTTTCTTTCACATAAAATCATTTCCTTTCTTTTTCCCAACTACTTTTTCTTTCCTTTGCCTTAGCAATTCATATGCTAAAATTTATAGCATATGCACAATAAATATTCATATATATATGTATATGATGTAGACATAGTATCTAAATGTTATAAACATTCTATATATATGTGTGTGTGTAGTTTAGACATGATATATATATGTATATATATATATATTTTATTCTTATTTTTATAACTATCTCTAAAACTCTGGCAGCACGTAAAAATAACAGATAATGCAATTTGTGAATAAAAAAATCAATTTCTGCCTCTTTAACAGGGCCATTGGCCTAATGGGTAGAGTGTTTGCAAATAATCCGGGAAATCCGGGAGATAGAGGTTCAATCCCAAAGACTCAAAAAATGGTACTTGATGCCGCCTTGCTTAGCACTCACCACTATAAGGTGAGAATCAAAGGTAAAGTGGAGCAACACAGAAAATGGAGTAGCGCCCTCCCTTACACCTCAGTGTAGTAGCTAATGAAAAGGGAGCCTTCGGGTCACTCTCGACTAAGGCTGTCAACTTTACTTTTTTTACTATATATATATATATATATATGCTATGGCTGGTAGTATCAGGATAGGTGGTGGACTGAAACACTGCACATATCTCCATTCTATGTGTGATTTGAAAGCTACACATATGAAAATGAAACAAAGGAACTTTGCTTTACAACTTCGAAATGGACCATGACACTCAGGAAGCAGCCAAATATATTTGTGATGTGAAATGTGCAGTTGATAGTAACCAGATACTTCAAGAAATTTTACAAGTGTTGCAAGAACCTCAATGATTAGGCAAGATTAGATTGGCTGAAAACTATAGATTTTGAGGCTATAGATAATGCTAGCAAGTAACACTCAGAGAGTATCAGGTGAGCTTGGCATCTCATAGTTTGGCATGGTTTGTCACCTTCACAACTTCAGCAAAAGCATCTATATTTGCTGAATTGTGTCTCACATTACTAAAATATTGCAAAACATTTGAGGCTAGTATATAATATAGATACATATATGCATGTTAATTATTACCTGAGAAAAAAATTCATGAATATATATATATATATATATATATATAATTTCAAGAAAAAACCAGCATTCGGTCACATTAGGATAATAAATTAATTTCCATCCAGTTAAGAGCACTGATATGAATCAAAAACTCCCCCCCAAATTTTAGCAGGACTTGTTGGATCTGAAGAAGTCCTGTTAAAATTTTGGGGGGAGTTTTTGATTCATATCAATGCTCTTAACAGGATGGAAATTAATTTATAATCCTAATGTGACCGAATATTGATTTTTTCTTGAAATAATATTTGTTCAGTGAAATTATTTACATTGATATCTTTACTAGGAATATTTAAATATTCAAATTTTGAATCCTTTAATTGTCCTGACGGAATTGTTCCCTACTCCAGATTTACTGGATTGAAGAATACCATATATATATATATATATATATAAACATAACTGCAACCTAATAAAGGCTGCACATCATAGTGAGATATTTATAAGAGAAATATGCTAAAAATGCTTTAACTTAGAGAATGAAAAATTTCCTGGTCTGATTTGAATGATAATTTTGTAGAGTCTTTATTTATTACTCAGAAAAGAAATAGAAAGTAATGACCTATATATATCAATAATGCAGTTTGCTATATTTAGGAATAAAGTGTGTTTAATATTTGAGAGTGAGCACATACAGATCTGATTTAGGATAGAATAGACACGAAGTTAGCAGCATCTAGTGATTTTCAATTTCTTGCCTATATGATCATCAGACTAAGATGCTTTTGTCTGATGATCACATGGGCGTGAAACTGACAGTCACCAAGTTCTGTTGACTCTGTGTCTATCCTTAGATCTACATATGCTCTATCACTAATATTCAGCATGGAGACACACATGCACACACACGCACACATAGATAGATAGATAGATAGATAGATAAATAAATAGATAGATAGATAGATCTAAGTTAAGGTAGCGTAAAAAACAAAGCTTTATTTGATGATCACATAGGCAAGAAACTGAGAGTCACCAAGTCCTGTTGACTCTGTGTCTATCCTTAGATCTACATATGCTCTATCACTAATATTCAGCATGGAGACACACAAGCACACACACACACGCACACATAGATAGATAGATAGATAGATAGATAGATAGATAGATAGATCTAAGTTAAGGTAGCGTAAAAAACAAAGCTTTATTTGATGATCACATAGGCAAGAAAGTGACAGTCACCAAGTTCTGTTGACTCTGTGTCTACAAGTTATTGAAGTTTTCTATCTTTATTGAAAAATATTTTTAGAAAGCACTGTCCCCATAGAAACACTGATTTACAGAGAAGTTTTTATTTATTTATTTAATTCATAATTTCTACATTTAAAATTTTTTTCAATCTTGCTATTATAGTAACACAACATTTATTCATAGATATTTAAATTTCTCTAAGCATTTTTTTGGGGGGTTGATTTTCTTTAGAAATGAATCTAAAAAATAAGAGATTAGTAAGTTTCTTTTGAAGTGAAATTTGTTTGAACAGCAAATATTAAAGTTTTGTTTTTATTATTTGTTATACTTTTCATTTTTTTTTAGATTCAACATTTTTACTGTAGCATCAGAATATAAACTTCTATTTTAACAACATCATGAGTGACAGACATTTTAGTTTTTTTGTTGATGGCTTATCAGCCTTCATGGGTTATCTAATGCCAAAGCCACCCTTAAAGAAGAACAATAGTGGTTCTATTTAACCCATAGTTGATTGTTTGTTTGTTTGTTTGTTTAATGGCATATCAACCTTCATTGGTTATTCAATGCCAAAGCCATCCTTGTAGAAGGTCAGTAGTGGTAATTTACTAAGCTTTTTGCTTAGATGTGGCACAAGGCCATATGAAAGGGGCACCCAATGAGACTCGAACTCACTCGTGTAGGTTTGCTAGTCGAGCTTGCTAACCATTACACCACCAGAGGCGCCTTAGAAGGTCAGTAGTGGTACTATTTAATCCATAGCTGGAGGGATAAAGGAGTTTGTACTTTTACTCAAGGTATTAGTTTGAAAGTGAATGTAATAGAGCAACTGGAGTTTGAACTCACTAACTACGATGTTGCAGTCCAGGACATTACCCACTATGCCAAGGCAACACCCAGAATTATAAAGAAAAGTGACAGAAAATAAATACACTTTGATAATGATTATATTGTGATTTAATATATGAAGAGTGTATTATATATGATAATAATCCATTTTTTTTTATGTATCTTCCAATAAAAATCATGATTAAAACACATAGACCTTGTTTTATATGAGTTCAAACGGAGTGTTCATGTGTTTTAATCTTCTCTAATGGCAAGCCTCTGAGATTAGTAGACGAGTTCATACACCATGGTAGCAATATTTTATCTGCTGAGAGCAATGTTAATATACACATCGGTAAAATGATGTCAGTATACACGTAGGTAAAGCATTGACTGCTAGTGACAGGTTATAGACCAGATGAAAGTCTTATCTCTCTGATAAAATAAAACGGGAATTCTTCGAGCTGTAGCCATGTCAGTGCTACTGTATGGTTTCACTATATGGACTCTAAAAAACACCTGAAGAACTATACAAGGATGATATATGCTCTTTTGAACAATCATGGAAGTAACACCCTAATAAACAGCAGCTGGACAGCCACTTACCTCCCATCTTTCAAACCATCAAAGTAAGATGAGTAAGACAATACTGGGTACTGCTGGGAAAATAAGTTCAAACTCATAAACGATGTTCTCCTATACATCAGTGTTGGCTGGCTGGTAAAAACTTACATTCATCACCTCTATGTGGACACTGGATACTGTCTAGAAGGCTTACAAAGAGTGATGACTAATAGGGACAGATTGCAAGAGAGAGTCAAAGGAATCCATGTTTTCAGCATGCCTAGATGAAGATGACAATAGCCATAAAAATGGCACAGTGAGATTTTTGCTACTGTAATATGTTAAAATGTACTTAAAAAATGAAAGGATAGTCTCTGTGGCACAGTGGTTAATGTGCTGGGCTACAGCTTCAAAGTAAGTGAGTTCAAACTCCAGTCTCACAGTTATGATTACTTTAGGACTAATATCCTTGGGAAAGGTATGAAACCCCTTATCCTCTCAGCTATGGGTTAAATAGTATGACTGGTTTCTTCTACAAAGATGGCTTTGGGATTAAATAACCCATGAAGATTGATATGCCATTAAAACAAAAAAACCAAAACAAAACAAAAAATTTTGCCATGCTCAATCCAATTGGCAAACTAATAATTATTACACAGAATCCACATACATGCTCATCCAACGCAAGCATTGTAATTTCTCAAGGGAGATAACAATCAAAAGCTAAGTACAGAGTACTTCCTTTTATACATTCATTCATCTACTTATTCATTTATTTATCTACAATCAAACATTATAGAAATTCTGAGTAGAATTTAGCTCAAAATTGAGCTTAACAGCCACTAAAGGCAGCTTTTAAGTAAGTGAAACATAGACACTATGTTTAAGGTATGCTTGTCGTAATAGTTATCCTTAGAAAAAATGGAATTGGCAACCCAAGTTCAAATCCTAGGTGAGGCTGTTTGCATTTCAGCTCATGCTAATACTCTTGGAAGTGGCAGAAATCCATCTGTTCTTCCTCACCTATGGGTAAAAAGTACAGCAGAATGGGTTCTTTAGTCTTTAGGCAACTGGTCTAGTAGACAAAAAACTCCAAATTCAAGCCAGTTTTACTCTGTTTAAAAATTGACCTCATATAACATCATGTCTATATATATATATATATATATATATATATATATATATATTATTCTATTAATGGTGTAATAATGATGTGTATTTTTAAAATCTTAAACCTAATATCCTTTCTTTCTTAAGTAGAGACTCTCCTATGATATTTATTTCTGTACTAGGTCAACAAAAGTAATTATAAGAGCCTAACATTCATTAATATACATTGTGTATAGGTATATATATTTCTTCCTAAGTTGAATTGCTTTTTAAGTAGAGTCCGACAAAACTTATAATCGTGTGAAGTTAGTCTTTTTTATTTTTTTACCGTAATATTTGTAGGAATCAATTGAAAAATAAATCTCATTTGTTCACATTCCATGAGAGTATTTTAGTCAGACTATGAACTTATCAGTTGACCCTTGTATGATGTTTTGATTAGTCAGTGCTAATTTTTAATACATATTGATCTGTATCAATCATTTTTGATTATCAATTTTTGGCAAAACACATGAATATATATATACATATACACCAAACTTCATACTCACCAGAAAACTTTTCCTTGTTTCCTAAGCTGAAAATTCATCTCAACGGTAAGATTTGAGAACATGGAAGATATTAAAAGAAATATGATGGCACAGCTTTACATATTATACGAAATATGATAGCAGAGCTTCACATATTAAAAGAAATGTGATGGCACAGTTTCACATATTAAAAGAGGTGCTTTGATCAATGGAACAAAAAGTGTGTTGAATCCCCTGGGGACAATTTTGAAGAAAATGAATGTTTCATTCATGGTTTATTTCTGTCTTAGTAAATACAGCTTCAGTTTTGATATGTTTTGAAAATGCCTTACATATCAATAATTTTCTAACTTCAATAGATTTTATTATCATTTATTAACCACTTACCTCTCATCTCACAAATCATCTAAGAAAGGGAAGCAAGACATGCCAGGCACTACAGAAGATATAAAGACAAACTCTAAGGTGACATTCTCTTATGGACTCCTACACATGGACACACCAGTGTTAGCCAACCTGCAATAACTTACATTCATCAACTATGTGTAAACACTGGGTTCCATCGAGAGAACCTACAAAATGCAATGGTCAATAGGGACAGATGGCAAGAGTGAAAGAGAGAGTCAAGGAATCTATGCTGTTGACATGCTCTGATATTGATGATAAATACTGTAATAGGTTTTATTCTATGATTGCTATATATTAATAATTAGAAACTATTTTTCATTATATCATATTTTGGCTTTGGTTTCTTTGTTTAATGGCATATCAACCTTCATGGGTTCTTAAAGGCCAAAGTCGTCCTTCTAGAAGAACAGTAGTGGTACTATCTTACCCATAGCAGAGGGGAGAGAAGGGTTTATACCTTTCCCAAGGGTATTGTTCCAAAAATGAATGCAATAGTGTTGTATAGTGGCTCATGCTACGTGACTTCTGGTATCGTAGAAGTATAAAAGACGTCATATTTCTTAAGCACGAGGGTTCTGCAAGATCTCGGTCAGTAGTAAGACCAACTTCGGACGTAACACCCACAGCACAAGACTCATAATATTTGTTGGACTGTACCACTTCAGTTAATAAACGATTATAAGTCTTACACTGTGGGTGTTATGTTCGAAGTTGGTTTAACTACTGACAGAGATCTTGCAGAACCCATGTTCTTAAGAAATACAATGTCTTTTATGCCTCCACGATACCAGAAGTCACATAGAACAAGTCACTTTACAACAAATAGCATGACTGTGGTTTGAACTCACTTGCTATGATGTTGCAGTCCAGCACATTAGTCACTACACCAAGGGGATTCCCCCTTATATCATACAGATAATCATATATGTTATACATTCAATATTCTATTTATATTTACTGATATAAATATACATTTGTTTGTGCGTATGTATATGTTTTTTTCTCAGACATAGATATGTGCATGCATTTTTAAATACTTAATAAGAAGTATGATAATATTCAACTGATATACATGCTAATATACAAACAGGTATGTCACATGTTTATAAATTCCTTCAATACTATTAAGTAAGTACAGATTCAGGCTCCAACATGCAACAACATATAGTTTTCTCACTTGTATACACTGAACATTACCCACCTATTAATCTATGCATTCTTCTTAACAAATTACCTATGTAGCTACATGCTTCACATACATATATCTATATTTTTGTATCTGCTTGATCACCTTTCTATGGCCATACAATGGTATATTTCATTTTTCATACATGATTTCAACATCTGCTTGACTGGAATCTTCAAACTGAGATCTAGAAAAATAAAAAATAAATTTTTAAATAAAAATTACTATAAAGTACCTTGTAATTATCATAGGGCGTTTTATATCAGTCATGATGAGTAAGAATCCAATGTGAAGTCCTAGCACATCAGTAAATCAGATAATTTATCATTACCTGATCTGCTTTCTATAACAAAAAGAAAATAGATTTCCTGGATGTGATTAAATAAGAAATTGCCAAAAGCAGTGTTTTTGGCATTGACATGATTTCTTTTGGCAAAAATATCTGCAACTATCTCTCTCCTACACAAATACAGCATAATGCATAGATAAAAGTCCCTAATTGCACACCTAAACTTTCACGTCCATATTGCCATTAGCAAAATTGCATAACATTGTATGCAAATGGTACTGGAATGTGAATAGATAAGTTATTCAAAAAAAAAAAAAAGAAGCCAGTAGCTGAAAGAAAGGCAAGCTGACAAAGTTTAACATCAGGTCAGTGTACAAGGTGTAACCAGATAGGCTTTTTCTAGCACATCAGACTGGGTTTTGCTGCAGTCTAAATCTAAATGATGATAGAGGCTAGCCATATGATGTTGCCAAGTAGAGATGGAAGTGTGGGTTGGGCATTCTGTGAACCCCAATACAAGATGACAGATTTTGTGATTCTGTCTCTTTTTTGTTTTTGGTGGTTAAGATGTCAGGAGACAAATGTTTGCATGAACAGAGAATGAGGAACAAAAGAAAGATACCAGAAGAACTGTTTCCATTGAGAACGAAGAAGCTTATTCAATTTGTCGTGTCCATTTCTTCTTGCTTCCACAACCCCAAATACTAAACAGAGAGAATTAAGCAATAAGATCCTCATACTAAGATGATTTGTGTTTTGTTTTTTCTTTCCCTATCCAACAATTAGCCATCACATAGCTGTCATCAGTAAATAAGTTACAATTATCTAACATTACCTGAAATTAAATAATTTCAAAATTCCATATAGTTCTATATATACCAATATGTATTAGAATATAAAATAATTTTGTGTGTATAAATATTATCACAGACAAATGAATTAGGCCTTCTTACTAAGAGTGAGAAAGGTTTGAAAATTGGAACCTTGTATAAACCAAGGATCAAGGGATTATTATAAAACAGGAGTCCCCAAACTTTTCTACCTGAGAACCACAAAGCTTTACTCATCAGAGTCTGAGGTCTCAATTTTAAAAGAATAGAAAGAAATACCTAAATTCACAAAGTAACAATCATAATTTATTAATGGGGTAACAGATGTTGTTTACAAGCACAAAAAGATGTAATATCAGGGTTAAATGAAGAGGTTGACAGAAGGAGCTCAATAGACGTGATAATTTAACAGTTGTGAACATTGTATACTCTTGGTATGCTTGTTTGTGGAGAACAACTATTCACAGTAATAGGTATGTATTCATACAACCCCTCTACCATAAGCCAGATGTGACCCAAGATCAATCTTTAAGTGAAATTTAACAGGTTTGAATTCAGAGTTTTCCTTCTCCTAGAGCAGTTGCCAAACTAAGGTTAAAGAACCCAATCTGTCCTACACAGGTGTGTCCATTGCCTTTGAGTTTGTCCTTATATCTTCTATAGTAGGAAGAACAGTAGGATTCATACCTTTCCTTAGGATATTGGTGTTATAGAAAATGCAAGCAATCTCATCCAGGATTTGAACTTAGGTTGCCATGTCCATTTCCTACAACAATTACCATTACTGTTGTATATTGACCTCTGACCCGGCTAAGCTGTCAAAATAGGAAATGCACCTGTGTAAATAACAGGTGCATCCAGTCAAGGAATATCAGGATATAACCTTGACTGTCGAGGGGTTGAATTGAGTGCGAAATTGTGACGCTCGCAGGAAGAAGAGTGGGCGTCAAATTATGACAGGAAGTTGAGATCATTTGGAGATAAGTTGCAGTAGAGAGAACCAGCACCGAGCAGATGGGGCCTTCAGGACCCCCAATTGAGCAGTTGCAGTTGGAGAGAAGATGCTGGAATGAGGAACATGTCCCAGAGAGGCTGGGTCCCTGTGAAGGTTCCCGCGTTCGACAAACACCTGAAGAAGGCCGGAGGACATATCAGCTAAAACGTTGTGGAAATAATAATAAAGATGAAGACAATAGTCCGAAAACCCTTAATGATAAAAATCATATAAATGTGTTAATTCTATAATTTCTGTAAAAATTAGTAAAAACTTAATCACAGGTCATCATTTACACAGTTGAGCTTAGTTTAGCATAAGGCAGAAATATGGAGCAACTAGTGAGAATTGAATTCACCAATAATGATCTACTAGCCTAGCTCACCAACCATTTTAACCACACCAACAGCACACACCTAATTACAGGTAATATGTATAAAAACCTTTGTGCATTAAAATATAAAACTCACTGATAATCAGTTTTATATTTCAATACATATTTCATATAAACTATAATGAAGAATAAATATATATGCAAGGAATCACATCTCAATATATATATGCAAATTTTCACCGCTATTTATTTACGAAGGTTGAATGAAAAGTTCAGTGGCTCACCAAGATACTCTCATGGAATTTGACCAAATCAGGTTTATTTGTCGTGCTTACATTCTAATAACCAAAAATGTTATCAGAAATAGATATGATGTCATTATACATATTTACCAACCCCTCCACTTGGGTAGGATATAATACAAGGTCAATTTTTAAGCGGAGTTTAACAGGATTGAATTCAGAGTTTTCCTTCTAGACTAGTAGCCTCACCAAAGCTGAAGAACCCAGTCTGCCCTAATTTCATTATATGAACTTTTCAGCTCACCATAGATATCTAAATAGATCAATTTTGATGACAAAATTAGCAGTAAATGCTATAAAATGGATTCAACTTGAAGTTTTCAACTTGGATTGTTTTCTGGAGAAAAATTATTTTTTTAAATTCTGCGTTCTGATAATAATTCTTATGACATATACATTTAGTATTTGAATATCTGGACCACTTGTCAAAACATAAAGCTTGACTTATTTAAACAAGTAGCAATGAGTACATCTTTTACTTTATATCTTTATGTTAATATGTGACAACCCTTGTGCTCTCTACCCTACTGCACCTAACCATACGGTCTCGCAAGTCATCATGTGTATCAATGCACATAAAGTATCCCTCTGTTGGGTGTGGTCCTCTGCCAATGCATCAATGGGGTATGAATGGGATGTGGTCCTGCAGAGGAGTTCAATCCTTCTATATGACTCTTACGATGTCTCTTTCAACTGATCATCATTGTGTATTTGCTGACAAAATCTTATGATTTAAAAACTCACTAGGGTTAAAAAGAAAGAAATGACTGACAAAGTCAACAGTGAAAATATAAATAGAGATACATTTCTTTCATGAGGAGAAGTACCCATGATGTAATAGTTATCATTGTATGAAATGGACATGGCTACCCAAGTTCAAATCCTAGATGATGCTGATTGCCTTTCACAACCCACTAATACACTTACGAAAGGTATGAAGCCAATTATTCTCCCTCCAGCTATGGGTAAATAGTTGGGCAGACTAGGTCATTCAGCATTGATTAGGCAACTAGTCTAAGAGAAGAAAAACTATGAATTCAAACCCCTTAAACTCCACTTAAAAATTAACCTTGTGTCACATCCTGCCAGTGTGGAGGAGTTGGTAAATACATACATAATTTTTTCACAGATTGATTGCACCTTGGAACTATGGACCACAGAAGGTCACTTCTGGCTAAGTGTGATAGTTCATGAATGACTAAATAAAAGACCCAATGAGCCTTCCTCATGTTTCTCAAGTGTCTGATCTCAACTCAATTCTACTCTGGTGTTGTCTCTCTGGTTTGATTTGTAGTCTCAGGATTGCCTTTTATATATCATTCTCAATTTGAAAAATTACCTGCATATGTACTTTTAACAAAAGAAGGATTGAATTTTTCTATTTTTCCAGTCTAGAATAAATAAACACTGATATCAGATATCCAGATGGTGGTCATAGCTAATATAGTTGTTTTTCAACAATAATTTCCCCCTTATCTTCTCAACCTAGAGAAAGCATGTTCTAATATTAATCCTACTCTCAACCTCCCACAACCATTCATAATTTTCTTTTTTCCAAAATATCTCCATATTCTCAGTTTTTCTAATTCCAATATATTTTGGGAGAGCAATAATGTTTTTCTGACATCTCCTAATAAAGAGTGAATACAAGGTCCAGAACTGAGCCGACAGATGTGTTGAAGGAGTGAATTTATGTTATACTGATTTTTATTCATTCTTACTTGATTATTTTTGAGTTCAATCTCACCTGGTATATTCCACAACCTCAAATTGATTTCTATTTTGCTCACTGATTTTTTTCTGGATACTCATTGGAAAAACAGTATTTCTTCCTCCAAGAAATCTAATATTATCCACAGTTCCAGATCTCCAACTGCACACAAAGGCAACAATACAGGCTAACACCAAGGTGACTCTGTTACAAATAATGGTATTATATTTCCTCTAGTCTGGCCAACCATAGAAATGCCAAAAATGACTTGGCAACCAGCTCCCTTGATCCTTCTTGATTCTGAGACTCTCTCATGATATTGTTCCACTTTATGACTGTCCATTATAGGATGTTGTTCTATCTTTTTTCCTTCCTGCATCTCCTCCTCCCTACTTGAACTGTATTATTGCAGGACTGTTTTGTTGATCATGAAATGTATCCAGTTAATTTTTCAGATTTTAAAACTTAAAATTTAAATGAAGCTGTGTGCACAGCTGAGCAACTTACAGAGTATTTGACAAAAAACAAAACAAAACAAAAAAAAAATACACCCCACCCCCCAAAAAAACAGATAATAAAAAACTGATCCATTTTTTTATTATTGCAACTAATTTTAATCTAACTTAGACATTCATAATGATTATTTTCCTTGACTATTGTTCAGACCAGTTGGCTGGGGCTGTAGAATACATGACTCCATCTCTGTAGAGGGGTAAGACTTCCCACTCAATGAGTGTCCTGTTTATGACTCTAAACTACATCTGATGGTATGATTCCAGTCTAGGAACTTTGGAAAATGTAGACTACCTTTTCCTTGCCATTACTCCCTGGTCCACTCTGACTTGAAGTGATTGTACTTGTTAGGGTTCTATCAGTGGGTCAAATAGAACTGTTTAATCATCTCCTAAACTTGAAACCATTTATGTTGAATAGAATTATTAGTGTTAAATAGCAATAACTGAAACCATTTAACTGTGCACAAACAAATGAGCTCTGGCTTGTTTAAAAACAATGTTATTCAAAAACTATTTGTTTCAAATCAAATATATTTAATATATATACATAAAAAGGATTTGGCATTAAATAACCAACATGGGTTGATATGCCATAAAACCAACCAACCAACTAACCAACCAACTTGATTACTGCAGTCAAAGTTCTTTTAATTAGAGCAAAAGTCATAATTTTCTCAAAAGAAAATTCTCAGAAATACCAAAAAAAAAGGATATTTCTTAGAATTTTCATTTTGTTGATTTGATATCCTAATTTGTGATTGGTCTTTTACTAATGACTTTTCATTATAACAAAGGGAATTTTGAAAATAATAATCAAGGAAAATAATCACTTCCTAGGTATGTCTAAACTATTGAAGTTTCATAAAAATTTGTAGTAATGATAAAAAATGGTTCAGTTTTTTCACTGTATGGATTTTTTCTTTGTTTAATACTGTATTAAAAGATTCTTTTGGTGTCTTGATGCAGGGCTTGTATGTTCAACTCTTGAATCCCTGCTTGGGGTCCTAGAAAGCCAGGTTTCAAATATTTCCTATGAATAATACTTTATGAAGTGCAGGCTCTCCTGTCTCATAAATTTGATGTGGGGGGTGCATGAGACTCAAGCACCTGCCATGTCTTGATGGAATCTAGATGAGTCAGTGCTAACTTGCAAAAGAATTACTAACCCAGCGTTGATACTGTTTTAAATAAAATGCTTTTGGTAAAACATAGGATGCTCCAAGTGAAGTACCCTTGATACTTTCCAGACCCCTGAACTCCATTTGGCTTTCCTTGTTTATTCCAACATCGACAAAATGGATGTTCTTAATTCCAAACTTCTTAATTAACCAGTTTGATTTTTGATTAACTGCTACAGTATTAAACTATCAAAATCTTCAGTAAATGTAAATAAAATCATACTATTTGAGAAACTTTTTTCAAGAAAACAAATAGTTATTTAGGTTGATTTGTTATTATAGAATCATCAGGATCAAATATTTAAATGAAGATGTTTGCACGAATGAGCTACTTATATAATAAAGTGACAATGTCCATAGGAATCAGAGTTAATTCTGAATACTCTTTTAATCATCAATTTGATACTTTATGCTCAGAAGCTTTTGGTAAAACAGAGAGTTGAGCTAGTGCAGTATCCTCTATACTCACCAGACCGCCTTACTCCATATGGCTTTTCTTGTTTCCTCAACAGAAAATTCATTGATTATTGATATTTGGAGACATTAAAAGAAATATACTGGTAAAGCTACACACCATAGGTGCTTTAACCAATGGAAAAATTGCTGGAATAGTTGGATGATTTCAAGAACTAAGCCAACTAACCAACTGGATTTTTGGGCTAATAGAGTAAAATATTTTTGGAACAAATTGCCTAACAAGATCAAAAACTGCAATGGTGTAAAAAAACAAACTTTGATTAAATCTAATGAGTTCAGAAAAAATGGTAAGAAAAAGAATTCAAGAAAGCATTTGAGGGAAGTATTTGATGAATTACTTAACAGAATTTGATTTGTATATAGATATTCTATTAGTAATGTATATGTTTTATGCATAGATTCTTTTTTTTTTAAAGGTTTGCTGCGACTGGCCTACGAATGTAAACGGATCGGATTACTCCTTCGCCCTAGAGAAATTACATCTGGGTACGGCCGGAAATGACGAAGCTCTTTTTCAACTCTAACTGGCCGTTACAGCTAAGAAAGGGATAAATTAACATTTATCAACATTTGCAAAACACTTCTGCCAGAAATAATTCTATAAAAATGGAAGTAATACTCTTTGCTAGCCTACACCGGGCTATAGAAGTACTTATTTTCTACGTCCATTTTTTATAGAAGAACTTTCTATTTATGTGGCGCGGCGGAGGTGGCATTCCCTTTCTTTCATATGAAAAAGGCTTTGGAGGCAAAAATTCAGAGATCCACGCGGACGCTCTCAGGGGCCACTCGGCTACACGAGGCTCGGATCCTATGTTATCGTGGTTGCATCCACCTCACCGCCACTTCTAGAGGCAGATTCAACCCTTTTTTTTCCATCACATCAATATGCGCTTACAGTCCTTTTAAGGGCCATGAGAGGTCTCCTTCTGCAGGTCGGAGAATCTCTGATGGTCCTTAACGACCAGTCGAAATAGACGGCTTGGAGGCAAACATGAAGAGGACTCACTAAGACCAGCCGGTCTTAACCATCGCTTGGTTCTGCTCGCCCATTTGGCTGCGCAGCGTTAAAAGCAAGGGTTAGCCTTTAGCTACTGCTCCACTATCTGCACATCACTAAGATAACGCCAATCTTAGCCTCAGCCTCCAGGCCCGTCCGCTCGACAGTGCAGAGCTTTGGCACGCAAGCCTTAGCTATCGTCTTGATATGGCTGCACAGCTTTGGCACGCAAGCCTTAGCTACCACCTGATATGCTCGCACAGCTTTGGTGTGCAAGCCTTAGCTACTGCCCAATACGCCTGCACAGTTTTGCCGCCACAAAGCTATAGCCACCGTCAGCGATACGCCCACACAGCTATCTGGCACGTCAAAGCCATAGCTACCGTAAACGATATGCCCACACAAGCTAGGGGCACGACAAAGCCCTACCTTCACCGACCCACTCGCTTGACTTCGTATGCGTTAAGGCCTGGCAAACCTTAGCCAGGGTTTCCCCGTCCGTTCACTTGGTCCGTTGTACTAAGACACAGCTCAGTCTTAGTCACCAACTCGCTCGACTACACGACCAAGCTACCAACACCGATTTCGACCTCGACGCTCCTGTGATGCAGTCCATGTAACGACCCACTGTCCCAGACTGCCCCAGCAATGCAGTGTCTAGTCTACGTAATGACTCGCTGTTACGGACTACACTAGCATTGCAACATCTGGCCCGCGTAACGACTTGCTGTTATGGGCTAGCAACCATATCGACACACCCCCGGTTAACCCAACGTTAAAACTGGGACATTGATTTGCCAACAACTTGACCGACCTCAGCTTCCCGTTATGATCATCCTGCTGCATTCAACGACTCGTCCAACCTCAGCTTCCAGCTATGATCGTCCAGCTACATCCAACGACTCGACCAACCTCAGCTTACCCGCATCAGACATCTAGCTATATCTCCACGACTCGACCTACGCCGGCTACCCTTGTCAAATGTCCAGCTGTGCACATCTACAACTCGACCATACCAGCTAACGACATAACCCATCCTAGCTGAAGACCACATATAACTGCCGCGGACTTTACATACACATTTGTAATTCCGGCAATAAATTGTCACTTTTGTTGTATCTGTTATCTCGCTTTTGTCTTCCTTCATTGTCTTTGGCTGTCACTACACTCGCACGCATTTAACTAAAAATCATTTGCAGAGTCGACACGCTTATCGGCTCTGCAACAGGTTGATGTGAGAAGATAGTAAAAAGGTGAGATTCCCAAGGAAGCATAACAAACAGAAAATAGTTTAATAATCAAAGCAAGAATAAATAAGATGCAACAAAGTAGCAAATATAGGTTATGTGGTGATAGAGATAAAATGATCAATCGTATATTAAGCAAATGAAGCAAACTTGCACAGAAAGAGTATAAGATTAGATACAACTGGGTGGACAAGGCGATCCATTAGGAATTGTGCAAGGAACTGAAATTTGACTATATAAACAAATGGTATATGCACAAACCAGAATCTGTCCTAGAAAATGAGATGCATTAACTCTTCTGGGATTTTGATATATAAACGGATCACCTAATCTTGGTCAGATGACCAGACCTAGTAATCATCAACAAGAAAAAGAGAACTTGCTGAATAGTGGATTTTGCTGTCTTGGCTGACCATAGAATAAAATGGAAAGAAAGTAAAAAGAAAGATAAGTACCTGGACCTTGCAGAGAACTGATAAAACAGTGGAACATGAAAATAATGGTGATACCAATTGTAATAGGTACCCTTAGTACACTCACCAAAGGACTGATACTGGGACTGGAAGACTGTCAAACTACAGCATTATTAAGATTGGCCAGAATACTGAGAAGCGTCCTGTAGACTTGAAGAGACTTGCTGTCACTCAAACTCCAGTGAGAAACCATTGTCTAATGCTGGTGTTAAAAACTCACAAAGAAGAAAAATGATAATCATGTCAAATGTCAGGAGGAGTATTTTGAAGAAAGATAATGTTTAATTTCTTGATCGTTTCTGTGTTGGTTAGTACAGTTTTGGTCTTCACACTTTTTGAACGCACCTTGTTTGCAGGTAAGGAAGAAATTAATCAGACAGGTTGCATTCTAACTGATATAATGAGAATTCAACAAAGAAAATAAGAAACTGATTCTATTGAGCAAACATGGAACATATTGGTTAAAAAGTGAAGAAGAAAATAACTTGGGGTGTGTTTGCTTCTGACAAACATTACAGAGGCTAAAATAAACAGACAAAAAGAAATTAATCAACTCAACTAAAACATCTTTTTAGTCTATGTTCTTTTTATTTCTAGTATATATATATTTTTTGTTTATCTTTTTAGCTTTAGTTCTAAGAGAGAACTTTACAATAGCCAGGATTCTTTTGAGCCATAGACACAGATTAAAAATTCCCAGGGATTCACTTTCATTATTACTTTCTGTTTTATCTGTTCTGTTTATTGCATGATTCTCTTTTTGAAAGCATTCAAAATGGTATTTACTTGCTGATTCAAAATACCCACCACCTGCCACTGCAGTTGCCTTTGCCAGTCATGACTAACAATGGACATAGTATGCATTTACCTAACCCCTCCACCACAAGCAGGATGTGACATAAGGTCAGTTTTAAGCAAAGTAAAGTTGGTTTGAATTAAGAGTTTTAGTCATACCAAAGACTCAAAAAATGGTTCCTTATACCTCCTTGCTTAACACTCAGCATTATAAGGTCCGTTTTAAAGTTAAAATGGAGCAATCCAGGGAAAGGAGTAGCACCCTCCCCTACACCTCACTGTAGTAGCTATTGAAAAGGGAGTTTTTGGGTAGCCCTCGACTACGGTCGCTAACTTTGGATTGAGCAACCATTTTAGAGTGATTGTCCAGCTAGGTAAGTGAACTGCCTGTATATCCACTTTTTCTATTTACCATGATGATATACTGACAGCAAGAGTTGAGTCATGACACTCAACAATCTGATGAAGTAAAAAATAGTTAAATTCATGTCCTTCCCTGTCGTATTTGAATAAAAGAGCTATAAGAACTTAGATTCCAATTCTATTATCTGACTGAAATGTAATACCAATTTTAATACATTTATACATGTATAAATGTGTTTATGTTCACAGTTAAATAATGTTGGATCGATACACAACTGGTATTATACACAGGTAGGCCTCAAGCCAGATCCCTGCTGCATAGTCTGGAACAGGTAGCATGTGGCATTGGCCTCCATGTGAATGCAGACAAAACAGAGTATATGTGTTTTAATCAAAAAGAAGATATCTCTAAACTAAATGGTAGTTCTCTAAAATTGGTAGACAAGTTCACCTACCTTGGAAGCAGCATCTCATCTACTGAAAATGACATCAATATGTAACTAACAAAGGTATGAACTGCTATTGGTAGTTTATCAATCATATGGAAGTCAGACTTTTAAATAAAATACAATTTTTCTAAGCAGCAGTTGAGTCAATTCTACTATATGAATGCACCACATGGACGTTGACTAAGTATATGAAGAAAAAGCTAGATGGTAATTGCATAAAAATGCAACAAGCTATATTGAACTAATCCTGAAAGCAACATCCCACAAAACAGCTGCTGTACGTCCATCTACCTCCCATCTCTAAAAACATCCAAATAAGATGGACAACACATGCGTTACACTGTTGGAGAAATAATTTTAAACTCAGTAGCAATGTTCTCCTATGGACCCCATCACACGGATGTGCAAGTGTTGGATGATCAACTACAATTTATCTACAACAGTTCAGTATGGACACTGGATGTAGTCTAGAAGACCTGACGGAAGCAATGGAAAATAGAAATGAATGACAAGAAATCCATACTAGCAGCATGACATAATGATGATTGGTTGGTTGATTGGGTTTTATAGCATATCAACCTTTGTGGGTTATTTAATGCCAAATCCATTTTTATGCAAATAATCCGTTCTATTTTAAACAATTCAGTTTAGCATGAGTACAGTATAATTTAAAAAAAAACGTTTCTATTTCAAGTTATTCAGTTTATTCTAACAGTTATAATTCACCTAATTCAATTTAGTACGTATTTTGTTTACACACAGTTAAATGTCAAAACAGCTCTATATATAGCAATTTAGTTTAGTGTAAGTACAGTTTCAATGTCAAAAATAGTTCCATTTCAAACAATTCAGTTTAGCATAAGCATGCAGTTTAAATGTAAGTACAGTTTAATTGTCAAAAACATTTCTTTTTCAAGCTATACAGTTTAGTCAAATAGTTCTAATTCAAACAATTCAGTTTAGCATAAGTATACAGTCAAGCTCTATTTAACCCATAGACAGGGCCTTATCAGGTGCTACCATTCTGGGCCAGAGTAGACCTGGGAGCAATGGCAATGAAGGGGTGCTCCGTATTCCCCAAAGCCCCAGCATCACTGGAACCTCACCATTAGATTATTTAGTGTCATATCCAGGACACTCGTTGGGAGGGTCTTACCCCTCTACAGAAGTCCAGGTGTATTCTACAGATGATGATATACATATATATATATATATGTATAACATGATATATGTAACTTATATATATGAAGATATATATAATTCATCCACCGTCTTCATCATAAATAGGATGTGACACAATGTCAATTTTTAAGTGGAGTACAACTGATTTGAGTTCCGAGTTTTCCTTTTCCTAAACTGATTGCCTTACTAAAGCTAAAGAACCCAGTCTGCCTGGTCTATTTACTCATAGCTGATGGAGTGGGGGGACAGAATGATTAATATTTTTCTCAGGGGTATTAGTGCAGAATGAAACAAAATCACCCTGTCCAGGATTTGAACTCGGGTCATTAATTCCAATTCCTATGAAAACCATAATGATAAGTGTGTCTCAAATGCATATATATATATATATATATATATATATATATATATATATATAAATTTATTGTCAAATATAGGTAATTTTTTGTGTCATATAATTGAACAAAAACATGTGGATACAGTCCAGGTAATATATATCAGTCGCCAATAGTCACTGTCAAGTTTATTTTTCTAAGTTACCTAGATTTAAAAGTATCTTAATTAGTTTACTAGGGTTGGTTTTGAAGAAATCAGGGTAGGTATTAATAATCAAGTTCTGAACTCTTTCATTTGCAGAATTGTATAGTTGAATGTTTGACTGTGTGAAAGGATGGTGAGTCATTTTTGTGAATATATCCCTGTTTATTTTGAACTTTCAAAATTGTTGCCTTGTTATTTCAGAGTGAACTTGGAGAAGTCTTTGGTTGTGTAATATAATGGCCAAGGGATTTCATTTTATATATCTTGCCTTTCGGTTTAGTTAGGCTGAGAACATTTTGCTTCGCACATGGGTTAGTTAGGTGCAACATGAATGTAGGTGTTCACGTGCACATGGAGAGGACACATCATTCACAGGTGTCAAAATAAAACCCCAGGTAGGAAATGGGACCAGGAGATGTGAGTGACGTCACACACCAGAAGCGTGGGCTGAGATTTGAGAAAAGTCAGAGAGTTGAGTTTTTGCCTCTGAAGAAGAAGGTTGACTTTCGGAGCTTGCTGAGGTCTTGCAGCGGGTGCCGCACGTGGTGGGGGGCAGATGGAAAAGTCAGCATAGAAAGATTGTGTATCTCTCTCCTTATGTCGAAAAACCTTTTAACTCAAAGGTAATAAAAAAGTTTCGTACCTGAACTAAGAAGTCGTAAGTGTTTTTTGTGTTTCGGGATTCCTATGTTATCTATATATGAGTTATGAACATTCTATGTACATTTCACATATTCATGTATGGGTATGTTACAGTTGATGTTTCTGCATAGTTATCTAGTGATGGAGGTGACTCTGATAGTTCTTTAGTATGGCAAACATTTCACCTATAGTCTTGATACCTAATTCATTGAGCTGTCTTTCCTAAGTTTTTCACTTGCAAGTGTCTGGGCATAATGCTTAGCAGAGGTGACAGTTATGCCTGCCTCAATAAAAATGATTTCATACTCACTTGGGTCAGGTCCCATCTGCAACACATTGTAGAATATAGGTACCTGCATGACATAATTGATCAGAAACACATGGGTACAGTGTGGGTAGCATGTATTATTTATCAGGGGTTGCTGTTTTGTTTATTTTCCTAAGAAAATGTTGCTGGCCCATTATTTATGCAATCTGGAACAAGTGAGATAATTCCCTCTTGTTCCTACATACATATATTTTAAAACCAGTCAGCCAACCATAGTCAAGGGCGACCCAAAGGCTCCCTTTTCAATTGCTACTACAAGGTGTAGGGTAGGGCACTACTCCTTACCCTGAATTGCTCTACTTAACCCTGATCCATACCTAATAATGCTGAATGTTAAGCAAGGAGGCATCAAGTACCATTTTTGAGTCTTTAGTATGATTCAACTTGAGATTGAACCCTAGTCTTCCAGACTATAGGTGATCACTCTAACCATTATGCCAATGGGACAGTATGAGTGTACATGTGAGTCAAAATAAGTCTGGAATTTGAACACTTCTGCTTTGTTTTGTTCTAGATCATCCATTTTAAAAGGTGTATCACTTGTTAGTCTCCCTCAGACATTCCGGGGTACTGCAATATGACTTTGTAAAAGAAGAAATTGAGCTCTTTAGCTGTGATAAAGATAATCCATATAAGAGAGAGAAACTGACCTAAACCTGTACTTATTGCAGTGTCCAGTGATTGGCACTTCCACCTGCAGCAAATCTCTCTTCTTCCAGACACCAATATTGTCCAAGGAATGAGCAAGGTATTATTCAACTTGGTATCAGCATTGCTGCAAAAATTACCACAATAAGTTTAAAGACAACATCAGATTCCTGTCTTTTGAATTCAGAGTATTTCCTACACTTAGATCTTGACCTGCTGGACTGAGACATCTTAGAAATAAGTTCCATCTCCAGTTCGCCCAGTTGGCTGGGGCTGTAGAATACACTGACTTCATCTCTGCTGAGAGGTAAGACTCCCCCAACAACATAAACAATCTGATAGTGAGCCTTCAGTAATACTGGAGCTTTGGGGAATGTGGACTAACCCTTCAATCTATTGCTTCCTGGTCCACACTGACCTGGAGTGGTAGCACCTGATAGGGTCCTATCTATAAGTCAAATAAAACTGTTTGACACTTAAACTGTGTACTAATGCTAAACTGAATTGTTTGAAATAAAGCAGTTTTACATTTAACTATGTGTAAACAAAAAACTGTATGCTCATGCTAAACTGAATTGTTAGAAATAGAACTGTTTGATCATTTAACTGTGTATAAACAAATGATTGATTTTAATTGAATTGTTAGTGATATATAACAATACTTAGAACCATTTTACTTTGTTGACACGCTAAACTGAATTGTTTGAACTAGAGCTGTTTTTTTACTTAACAGTGTGTAAACAAATGACTGATGTTTAATTGAATTGTTTGTGAATCATAGCAATACTTGAAAACATTAACCTGTGCGCAAACAAATGATTTATAGTAAATAGAATTATTTGTATCAAAGAGAAATAAGTGAAAGCAATTAACTGTGTGAAAAAATTGTAATGTGATGGCCGAGGGATTTTGTTTTATGCCTTTAGGTTTAGTTAGGCTGAGAACCATTCAGCTCAGTTCATAGGTTACTTAGGTGCAACATTAACGCAGGTGTTCACGCGAGCAGAGATGTCACAATAGCCCGAGATGGGAAACGGGGCTAGGGAGTGCGAATGATGTCACGCACCGGAAGCACGCAGAGGATTTTGGGAGATTTGAAAAAGTCAGTTAGTAGAGTTGAGACCTGCCTCGGGAGAAGACGGTTGACTTTCGCTTGCTCGTGGAGGCCTTGGGCAGGTGTCGCATGAGATGGGGGCGGGCAGATGAAAAAGCCAGAATAGAAAGAATGTGTATCTCTCTCCTTTATATCGAAGAATCTTTAAACTCAAAGGTAATAAAAATTTCATACCTGAACTAAGAAGTTGTAAGTGTTTTTCATGTTTCTGGATTCCTATGTTCTATGTTATATATATATGAACATTATATGTCCATTTCACACATAACCGTATCTGGCTATGGTACAAAATGAGCTCAGGCTCATTTCAAAATGTTATCTACATATGTGTTAAGAAATCATATTTGATATATGCATAACCCGGATTTGGCATTCAATAACATTCAATGATTGATATGACATAAAACCAAATCAAACCATCTCCAGTAATGCTATTATTGTTTACTTTCAAACTTATATACTT
Organism: Sepioteuthis lessoniana; assembly: GCA_963585895.1. NCBI lineage: Eukaryota > Metazoa > Mollusca > Cephalopoda > Myopsida > Loliginidae > Sepioteuthis > Sepioteuthis lessoniana. Next base: position 69,394,908 of record OY757915.1, on the reverse strand, counting down.
GGGAAAGGTATCAATACTCTTATGACCCCTGCTACAGGTTAGATAGTACCACTACAAGAATGGATTTGGCATTAAATAAACCATGAAGGTTGGTATGCTTTTAAACAAAGAAACCAAACCAAACCAATTCTCTTAGATCAGTTAACCTACAAAAGCTAGAGTAACCTGTCTGGCCAACTATTTTACCCATAGCGAAGATAGAAGTGATATATAATAATTTTTTCAAAGCATTAGCACAAAGTTAAAATGATATGTAATGCTTTCTTCTTTTCATGCATAGAAATGCCATTTATTGAAAAAGAAAACCTGCTGTTTGTTATTTGACACTTGGCACTGATTTCACAAAACAATCCCAAGAATCCTTCAAATAAGACACAAACTGTTAGTGGAAGTATAGTGACTATGCTAGTCTACTGTACTGGAGTTATTACCCATGTACTCTCAAAGCAACCCTTAAAATATGTTTTGAAGCAACATGCCTGTGAGTACATCAATAAACAAATATGTATTTAACCAACCCCTCTGCATAAGTCAGATGCCATACATGGTCAATTTTTTAAGCAAAGTTGAACAGCTTTGAATTTAGTGTTCCTTCTCCAAGACTTGTTGCCATACCAAGGTTAAAGAGCCTATTCCTTCTTACTATTTACTCATAGCTAGAGAGAGAATTGTTGAAAGCATACCTTTCCCAAGGGTATTAAGGGCCATGTCAAATGTAAACAGCCTTATCCAGGGTTTGAACTCAGGTTCCCACATCCACTTTTATAATGGTAACCATTAAACCACAAACGTTTCCAATAAATAAATTCATTGAAAAAGAAATAGAGCTGTGCAAAAAAAAAAAAAAAAAAAAAAAAAAAACTTAGAGAGAGAGAGGGAGGGATTCAACACAAGAACAGAAAGAACACTACAAGGGAGATAACTCAGAGGGAGAGATTTTGACTTGGTAGGAATTACTTAAAAAAAGGTTATGCAGTTGATTATACATGTATGTATTTACCCAACTCCTCCACCACCATCAGGATGCAACACAAAGTCAATTTTAAAACAGGGTTTAACACATTTGGGTTTAGAGTTTTCCTATTTCTAGACCAGTTGTCCTATCAAGGTTAAAGGGCTCAGTCTGCCCAACTATTTAGTTTAGCAGGTTTCAATTTAGAGTTTACCTTCTTCTTGACCAGTTGCCATATCAAAGTTAAAAACCCCGTCTGCTCTACTATTTAGTTTAATGGATTTGGATTCAGAGTTTTTCTTTTCCTATACCAGTTGCTATAACAAGGTTAAAGAGCCCAGTCTGCCCTACTATTTAGTTTAACAGGTTTGAAGACAGAGTTTTCCTTCTCCTAGACCAGTAGCTATTTCAAAGTTAAAGAGTCCTATCTAAACTACTATTTATCCATAGCTGGAGAGAGTATAGATGGATTCATACCTTTCCCAAGAGTATTAATACAATGTGAAATGCACACAGTCTTATCTAGGATTTGAACTTATGTCACCGTGTTCATTTACTATGATGATAACCATTACACCATGAATGCCTACGTAAATACGTATATATTATAGAAAAAATATATCATAGAAAAAATGAAAATATAGTACAACTTTTATTTTTGTAAAAATGTACAACCTCTGTCCCATAAAAATTATTACATTTGTATATAAATTTCCTACACTAAATGTCAAAATCATCATGGGACAGAAGGAAAGGTTCATGAATACCTGTTTCATAATAGTTGTTACATTTGTATATAAATTTTATCCACTAAATGTAACAATTATCATGGGATGGAAAGAATGATTCATGGATACCTGTTTCATAATAGTTGTTGCATTTGCATATAAATTTCATACACTAAATGTAACAATCATTATAGGACAAAAGTAGTATCAAATTTCCCCAATTTTTGGTTCAAACTTGGACTTAATATAGGAAAGTGATTCTCAGCAACTTACATTCAGATAATAAGTTCAGGTGCACTTAGAATAATGGTTATTATCAATGGAACTGGTGTTCTGAATTTAAATCCTGTTGGCTCTTTGGAAATGCATACATCCATCTTTTCTACCCCCAGCTACGGGTAAATAAATAGCCAGTCTAGGAGAAGGAAAACTCTGAATTCAAAACAGCTTTACTCTGCTTCAGAATTGACCTTGTTTCCCATCCTGACTATGGTGGAGGGGTTGTCTAAATGCATGCATTTAGACAATGAATGTTGAAAAAAAAACGACATTGATCTTGCCAATATTTTAATTGTTTTCAGCTGATTTATGCTTTTGAGTAAAAATGTTATCTACATTAAGAAATAATATCAATAATTATTGTTTAGTTATTGGGTGATACATGTTGAATGGAGAAACCATTTCATGTGTTTTATTTTAGATGTAGAGAGAGTACTCATAGTGTAAAGGCTAAAGTGCTGGGCTACAGCCTCCAAGTAAGTGAATTCAAACTCTAGTCAAACTATTATGTTTACTTTCAAACTAATACCCTTGGGAAAGCTATCGGCCCCTTTTATCCTCCTAGCTATAGTTTAAATAGTATAACTGCTGTGGTTCTACAAGGATGGCTTTGGCAGGTTGATATGCTATTACTTAAAGAAACCAAACCCAACCAAATCAAAATAATATGGTGTCGTCTCCACATTAAATGGTTATCCGCAGAAATACATAGACAATTTCACATACCTCAGTTGCAATATCTCATCTACTAAAAACAATGACAACATATGCGTAAGAAAAGCATGAACTGTTATTGACAGATTATCATCCATATGGAAACTTGATCTGCCTGCTTAAATAAAAAGATAATTCTTCTAAGCTGTAGCCATGTCAGTACTACAGTATGGTTGCACCACTCAGACTTTAATGAAACACTTGGAGAAACAGTTTAACGGGCACTTACCTCCCATCTCACAAACCATCCAATTTAGAAAAACAAAACATACTGAGTACTGCTGGGGAAGCAGGGACAAACTCATAAGCAACATTTTTCTGTGGACACCGACACATTGACACACCAGTTTGGGCTGACTATCAAAAGCTTACATCCATTAGCTCTGTGCTGACAATGAATGCTGTTTCAAGGGCCTACCAAGAAAAACTGGTGGTAGGGACAGTTGATGAGATAGAGTCAAAAGAATGCATACTCTCAGTGCACCTTGATGATGATTTGATAAATAAATGGCTAAGGCATGTTGGGAAAAGACAAAATTAGAAATTAGATTAGAAGGCCTTCACCTAGTAATCTGAAAAAAAAATGCTAAATTTTCTTATATCAATTCATTACAGGTTTGATTGATAGAAATTTTGCCTTCTTTTCCTGTTACCCTTGATTCAAACTATAGATTTCATGACACAATTCAGTTCTTTAACAATATAACTGTTTCAAAACCATAGCATTCAATTCATCATTTTTCTTTCTTTCTTTCTTATCCAAATGTTTTTGATTCCTCTTATATAGCTATATTTTTATTTCTATCATTCAACCTCAAACTTTGCTTCTTTTCTTTTCCTACTCAGTTTTCTTTCTTGTTTGCTTTTTTTTGGGTTTTTTTTTAATCTTATTTTTACATTTTTGGTTTAACTTATATTTCTGTCTTTTTCTTACTTATTCTCAATCTGGAACTTTTCTTTTTTCTTTCTTTCTTTCATTACATTTTTGATTCCTTTTATATTTCTATATATACATCTCTGTTGCATATTTCATTTACCATTTATTGTGAAAGTATCTGAGATTTGTTATAATAACTTTGTATATCAATTATGTCATGAAAATCCTTATTACAAAGAAGTAAATATAATATTGTCACAAAACGAAGAAAAAATAAAACAAACTCTTCTTATGTTAATTACATGCAAATATTTGTTTTCACTGATCATTAGTGTCTCTGTTTATACAATAAATTAAATGTAAATAAATAAAAGCTTTATTATTCATTAATTTATTCAGACTAGTATCCACATCTTGGTTGTTATTATAGTTACAATATTTTGTACTTTCTGGCCATCTTCAGGTATCTTTCTTTCTTTTCTTAATTTAATGGTATATCAACCTTTGTAAGTTATTTAATAGCAAAGCCATCCTAGTAGAAGAGCCAGGGGAAGTCTGCATCATGTAATTGCAAATGTGAGTTTGAACTCCAATCCCATTGCTACATTCACTTTCAGACTAATACTCTTGGGAAAAGTATGAACCTCCTTACCCCCACCCAGCTATAGTTTAAATAGTAGCACTACTGTTCTTCTACAAGAACAGCTTCAACATTAAATAACCCAAGAAGGTTGATATGTCATTTGACAAAGAAAGCAAACCAATAAAAATTCCCAGGAAGTCATTATGATACCTGAAAAAGGTTGAAGTGTACAACAGCTGCAATGTGTTGACCCTAGCGACCAAGATGAATACGGGGCGATGCCTGAGAGAAGAGGACTACTGACTACTGACTGCTGCTTATATTCCTTCTGTGTATATTCTGTGTGCTAATATTTGCATAGCATGTGTATGTGTGTGCAAATATGCATATCTATAAGTCGGTAGTATCACTTTGTCGAAACATCCTCAAATAATGCTCTTCCAGCCACTACACGTCTAGTGAAGAGACTTTCGAAAATTGATAATATATGTACAAAAGAAGAGAGGCCAACTTGCTATGCAGTTGTTAACACATTGATTTTATCAACTTTTTTTTTTTATTGGATCCTCAATTAATGCTTTAGAAGTGTTATTGATTGAATCAAGAATTGATCAAAAAAGCTAGGCCCACAATACTTTAAACTTCATATTTGGCAATGTATATAAAGCAGAAATAAAACATTCTAAGATTAACTCAATTACTTCAGTTAAATTTCTGCTGTTAATTCTTAAGATAAACAGTTAACCGATTGTATCGAACTGTTTTTGTTTTTTTGCTTTTCAAAATGAACACCAACAATTTTTGGATAAGCTCCACAAGAGTTAATTACTTTAAATTTTGTTACATTGCCTATAGTCTAAAACTTAATTATTTTAGGTGAAAGCAATAAATCCTTTCGATGGTTAGGTTCCTTTTTTAATGCCATATCAACCTTTGTGGGTTATCTAATGCCAAAGTCATCCTCTGTAAAACTATCTGTCTGCGGCTTCTACATTTGTCTGTACAATAATGTCGACCCCACATTGTTCAGTATTTCTCTGCAAAGTGCACAAGCCCAAGACAGGTCCACTAGGTAAGAAAAAGGTAAAAACAAAATGTTGAGGATATCTCGCTTAACAAAGGAGGGTGTGTAACTCTTTGCAAAATAGTCATACAGGTGGAGTTCTCACAATCACATTGCAGATGGCTTGTGAAATTCCTTAGACTAAAAAAACAAAAACACAGTAAAGTTTTCTGACTTGGTATGATGAGGGTTCTTGTCACAACAGCATCTACATAGAGTTGATCTGCCCTTTTCTCAAAATCCAACATGTATATATGGAGCCTTAAATCCTCCTCCGCCATGGACTACTCAAAGTTGGATACTTAAAATGGCTTGATTCATACAATCATGAATTGTTAAAAATAGGATGAAAAAATAATGGGGAAACAAAGGACAAGGAAAACATCTTAAGTTTTTTTTTTTTTTAAGAACACACATGCTTGTGATTTTGAGTATAAATTGTTTATGGAATATCATAAAGATATTTATGGAATATCATAAAGAGTGATATTTATGGAATATCACAAGCAGAGATATTTATGGGATATAATAAAGACAGATATTTATTGAATAACATAAAGGCAAATATTTATAGAATATCATAAAGAGAGATATTCATGGAATATCATAAAGAGAGATATTCATGGAATATCATAAAGAGAGATATTCATGGAATATCAAAAGCAGAGATATTTATGGGTTATAATAAAGACAGATATTTATTGAATAACATAAAGGCAGATATTTATAGAATATCTTAAAGAGAAATATTTATGGAATATCATAAAGAGAGATATTTATGGAATATCATAAAGAGAGATATTATGTTAATGAAAACAGTAATCAAACTTTTTCTTATGCTAAGTTCACTAAGTAGTTGATTGAATCATACATTTGTTACAAAGAAAGACGACTGAGAACATAACTGATTGATTGATTTTAATGGTAAGTCAGCCTGTTAGGGGTAAAGTTTAGAAATTAGGGAATTGCATACTTCTACATTTACATTTATGTCATTTTTATGAGGTTTTTTTGCACATAATTATATAATATCAGGTATTCAAAATACAAATAATTTATTCCTGAATAAAGGAATTTAAATAGTTTTTTTAATGAGTCAAAATATAATCCCTGAACATCTATGCATTTCAACCATCAATTAACAAGGTTATTAATACCTGTATGATAAAACACTAAAGGTTTTTAATGTGATTTCGAATTCTCCTTTGGAATGGGATGTTTTTTGGTATAAAAAAGTGTCTAGATTAGAAGGATATGGTGGATGGAGCAAAGTCTCATATCCCAAGTCAATGAGATTCTGCAGTGTCATCCTGGCTATATGTGGCTGACCATTGTCAGGAAGCAAAATTTGACCATGTTGATTAACCAGTGCTAATCCCACTTTGCTTAACTGAACATGTATTTCTACCCTCTCGATCTTCAAGATTTATATCCCCATTAAGAAACTTCTGAAACCACCATTGTACTGTCAGATCACAGGTGGATACTTCACCTCATGCTCCATTGGTATTGAATGCAATTTGAGAGATACTATGACCAAGCTTGAACTCATGCAAAAAAAGTAAATGCATCACTTCTTTTTTCACTTTTATGATTAGGGGCATATAACCTTCAAAATCAAATTCCGAAAGAAGTAATAGAAAATAATCAAAGGGGACACTTTAAACATTAGAAATTGTGTAGTGGCTAGAAGAATGTTATTCAGCGACATTTTAATGAAGTGACACCACCAGCTGACAGATATACACATTTGCATGCACGCATACGTGCTATGCAAATATGACCATACAGCACACATATAGAGGAAATATAAGTGGTGACCAGCTGCAGTTAGTTTGTTGACAAGTAGGTACCATTATGAACATACCACCAATGCTTCAGTTTGACTGCAACCAACATCTCTCACTTCAGCCAACCCAACAGGAATGCACATTTTTTATACAAATATTAAAATAATATGTTAGAACAGAATTTAAACAGTTTATACAAAAAATCAGACATTATTTTCCAAACTACATAATACATGTTTATCTATATCATAAGGGTCAAATTTTTTTTATGGATGTTATCATACCACAGCAAAAATAGCATATCATTGAGAGAGAGACAGAGAGAGAGGGAGCGAGAGAGAGGGAGAGAGAGAGAGCACAATAGCATTAAAATCCACTAACCTTAGAAATTAAGAAATTTCCAATCCAATTTTCAACTTAAAAATAATAGTATGGAGTTAGTACAACACTTTCTCTGATCATTATAATTGCTCAAGACAGATAATTATCAAATACTCATTATAAAGTACACTAATTCATTTATTTATTCAGTTGCAATTAATCATAATATAAATCCTATGAATAGGATGTGACTTAACACAAAATTCAACCTCATACCCTCTCACAGCCAAATGGGATATTCTTCTACCTTCCCAGTCAATCTATTGGAATATTCTTTAGATTAAACATTGTGTTTAACTCTGATGGAATTGCTCTGTGTTAACTTCATCTATCCTCAATAAGCAGCAGAGTAAACATAAATTATTGTATATTGGTTTGCTGAGGATCTTATGAGTTCTAAGGATCCAGTGAGCTCTGAAGTTCTGATAAGCTCCAATAACATACTGTCAAAGGTTAAAAAGGAAAAAGAAAAAGAGATTCAAAGACTTCTCGGTACCAGCAATACCATTGTACACAAAAGAGAATATGCAACTATATATTGATCTCGTAGTTTCAGTTGATTTAAACACAAGCAAATATGTGTATTAGATATCATATAGATTGTTATTGTATAATTTTGTATTATTCATTGCAAAGGCAAAAATAGGATTTATATGTAATAAAATTGGAAATCACCCATTCTTGCTTAAATAGCTCCTCTTGATTTTTCTTTTATTCCATGGAATTTCAACAGGCCCTGCTCGTAATAAATACTTTACTAACAGCAACAACTATGCAAGAGGTCATCTCATAAAAGAAAAACATTTAAAAAAGATTTTTTTTAAAAGAAGAAGAAGAAAAAGAAGAAGTAGTAGTAGTTGTAGTAGTAGTAGTAGTCAACAACACATCACTTAATCTTGGCCAAAAGACCAGTAATAATTAACAAAAAAACAATGAGAACTTGTTATTCAAATGGACTTTGAAAATCAAAGGAAGCAAAAAGAGAGATAAATACTTTGATTTTGCTAAGAAAGCTGTAGAACATGAAGATGACAGTCATACGAGATGGAATAGTAACCCAAAGTCTTGGAAAAGTGGGCTGGAAGAATTGGAAATCGAAAGACAAATCAAGACCATCAAGACTACAGCATTATTAAGATTGATCAGAATATTGAGAAGAGTCTTGAAGACCTGAAAAGACTTGCCAGTCTCCAGTGAAAGACCATCAACTAATGCTGGTATGAAAAACTCGTAAGGAGTAATAAAATGATAATTTTTGCACTAAACCAATTTAAAAAAAATGCTGAGTTTACATTCATGGAAAAAATTCACGAAAAAAAGTATTTTTATCTTCAAAATAATTCCTCTTATTTATTGAATGACCCTCATATAGGTATACATGAGCCACCATGGCATACATGAAATGGTCAACTCAACAATTTTTTCTTTTCTCTTTGTTTTTGTTTTTTTTGTCCTGTGTATCCATTTATATAAGAATGATGAAGATCATCCAATCTCATCAATTTATTCAATAGACGTTACTTTCAGTATAAGTGATCATTCAATTACGCTGGGTCCTGTCCCTCTCATTGTTTACCAACTTCCTTAGCATATCAGAATAAAATAATCATTATTTATGCAGCCACAAACAAGCACTATTTATCTGACTACTGAATTACACCTGCTCACTCAATTTCAAAATATTGTCACGAAAACATTGGGCTTCATGTCAAGCCTATTTCAGATTAGTATTCATATCTTATTGCTTATTCTAAAAGAAAGAATCAATCAAAAAGAAAAGAGAGAAATGTGGATTTTTGGAAGTATTTTTAATAATTAAAAAATGCAGGTTTCAATTGAATTTTTAATGACACTAAAACATATAAACATTGCCATTTCCCAACTTACTGATTGATTTTAATGGCTTATCAACCTGTCTATTATCATTTTATACGTAGAAGTTAGGGAATTGCATTTATCATATGTTCATATTTACAATTTTTATACAGTTGTTTCTTAAGGGATCTTTTTTTGCACACAGTCCTATCAAAAATGAAAAATTCTTAAAAAGTGATGGGACCCTAACAGGTACTACCAATCCAGGTTAGAGTGGACCAGGGAGTAATAGCAATGAAGGAGTACTCCATGCTCACTTGATCATATTTACCAACCCCTCTGCTTGGGCAGGATATGACACTAGGTCAATTTTTTAAGTGGAGTTTAACAGGTTTGAATTCAGAGTTTTCCTTCTCCTAGACTAGTTACCTCACCAAGGCTGAAGAACCTAGTCTGCCCTACTATTTACCCATAGCTGGAGGGAGAATAATTGGATTCATACCTTTCCCAAGGGTATTAGTGATATGTGAAATGCAATCAGTGTCGTCCAGGATTTGAACTTGTGTCACCGTGTCCATTTCCTACGACGATAACCATTACACCACGGGCACCTCCCTGCTCACTTGATCTCTAGAACTGGATTCTCAACATCAGAGACAATTTAGTGTCATATCCAGGACTCAAGTTCTATTTGATCCCTCGATGGGACCCTAACAGGTACTACAACTCCAATTCAGAATAGACCTGGGAGTAGTGGTTATAAAGGAGTACTCTATACTTCCCAGATATCCAGTACTGGAGCCTTGTCATCAGATGCAGTTTAGTGTTAAACCAAGGACACCTCCTATTTTGGGGTAGAGTCTTACCCCTCTTCAGTAGGAGATACAGTCAGCATATTCTAAGCCCCAATGACAGGGTAATGCTTTTCGATTGTTGATCAGTAAATAACAGGAGTAAACAATTGTAATTCTCAAAATATCAACTGATGCAGGAATGGCCGTCTTCAAAGAACAGCTCATCTCAAACTAATGTAATAAATCCATGCAATATAGGTTGGTTGGGTGGGATTTACAGTATGTCAACCTTTCTTGGGTTATTTAATGACCAAACCATTCTTTTATTTTCAAGCGATTATATGGGTTCAAGTAACTTTCCATTAAATAATAATCATTTTTTTGTACACAGTTATATGGTTTCACATAATTATTCTAATTTTTAGTAATAATTTGTTTGTTCACAGTTATATGGTTTCAAGTATTCCTATATGATACAAATAATTTCTGAAAAAGATTTATTTGACCAGTAGATAAGACCCTAACAAATACTACTACTCCAGATCAGAGTAGACCTGGGAGTGATTAGAACTTCAGAACTGGAATCTCATCACCAGATGCAGTTTAGTGTCATACTCAGGAAATCCATTGACAGGGAGTCTTACCCTTCAGTAAGAGGTAAAGTCAGTGTATTCCAAGCTCCACCAACAAGGACATAAAATATGGGATAAGTGAACTACATTAGAAAATAATAACCTGTTAATAGAAGAAACCAGGCCGGTGCATTCAGCACAAAGGTTATCAATATAGGAAATGGAATAAGCAACCCAAGTTCAAATCTTCGATGAGATTGTTTACATTTGTTCTGGGTCAACAATCAGCATAGGAGAATGAAAATTCTGAATTTAAACTAGTTTTACTCTGCTTAAAAATTGAATTTGGGTCACATCCTTTCCAGGCTCAAATCTTGGAAGAGATTTTGTGCATTTCATTTTGTGCTGATGCTCTTAGGAAAGGTAAGAATCAATCCTGGCTATGGGTAAATTAGTAAGCAGATTGGGTTCATTAGTTTTGTGTTGGCAACCAGTCTAGAAGAAGGAAAATTCTGAATTCAAACTAGCTTTACTCTGCTTAAAAATTGACCTTGTGTCAAATCCTGCTTGTAGTGGAGGGGTTGGGGAGATTCATAGAATAAACCTTACAGGTATTAGAGTGGGAAAGTATCATAAATTTGTGATTGGTATGAGAGTATAGTATGAGAATTTAGATGATTATCAATGTGAATTATGGTGTTACTTTTTGACCTGACTGTCTTTGTGTTATAGTAATGTTAGAAGAATCAATTAGATGTACTTCTTTGTTGAAATACTGGATGAAAGCAAAAAGCAGAATAGAAATCACTTCACACCTGACAGTATCAAATTTAATCAGAAAATCAAGGTAACCAAGCACAGAAAAGAAATGCGAAAGCCACTAAAAAATCCTCACACAATGAAAAAGCAAAAAAAAAAAATAGTATATAAACTGATAAAAAAAAAATGAATGAATAAAACAGAGTGCATTTTTTTGTGCATTTGATTTGACAGAATTCATGAATTATTAGGAATTTGAGCATAGTTCCCGTCATAAATTATGAGATTAAGGATCTCTATCTCTCTCTCTTTCTCTCTTTATCTCTCATTTTCTTTCTTCCTGTTTCCACTGTCACTATTTTTGTACTGCTTCCTTTTCTCCCTCTGTGTCAATTCATATTATTTCTTTCTTTTACAATTTATTTCTGTCCAACTTATTCTGCCATCATTTTGTTCTTTCCATATTTTCTTTCTTTCTGTCTTTTTTCTGTTTACTTAAATAATGCATCATCTTACCCTAACATTGTATCTTTTATTACTCAGCACTGAAACTAAGTCATATGACCAATAAGGATATATATATATATATTTGTAAGTTGCCTATGGTGTAACGGTTATCATTGTAGGAAATGGGCCTGGTAACACAAATTCAAATCCGGAATAAAGTTAATTGCATTTCACATAGTGCTAATATTCTTAGGAAAGATAAGAATCCAATTGTTCTTGCTTCAGCTATTGGTAAATAGTAGAACAGAGTGGGTTTTTTAGCCTTGGTTAAGTAACAAGTCTAAGAGAAGGAAAACTCTGAATTCAAACCTCTTAAACTCTGCTTAAAAATTGACTTTGTGTCACATCCTGCACATGCAGAGGAGTTGGTATATATATATATATATATATATATATATATATATATATATATATATATATATATATATACCATATCAAAGAAAAACCTTTGAAAAATATTTGTAGTAATATTTATTTAAGCAGACCCTATATTTTTTTAAAATGTTAGATCTGCATCTTCCAACAAAGAAATAATGAGAAATTTCTAATGAAGATTTAAAAAAACCCACAAAATTCCGGCCACCCTATCTCCCTAACCCAAATTCCATCTTTTATATATATAAGTTGGCCAACTGTTATCGAGGCCACCAAAAGCTTCCCTTTTCCATAGTTCCTACACTGAGGTATAGGGGAGGGCACTACTCCTTTCCCTGGATTGTGCCCACTTGCCAGTGATTCATACTTTATAAAGGAGGCATCACATAACATTTTTGAGTCTTTCGTATGACCCGAGCAGAGGTTGAACCCTGGTCTCCTGGGCCATTGGTAAACACTCTAACCAAATGCCAATGGGTTTCTATATACATATATAGCGAACAGGTGAGAATAAACAATAATTTAAAAAAAAATGTTTAATAAATCAAAAAGTACTCAGGTATTCAGGGCTTAGAGAGATCACATCAGATACTGATAAGAGGCTTAGTATAACAACCATTACCAGCTTTTCTTTTTATGGACTGATGTGATATTTTACTGAGTTTTGTTGATAAATAGTTTTTAATTCAAGTAAACTATATTTGAGAGATTTATCATCATAAACATTTTTGTTTTTTATCCAGATTGTTAGTCCTATCTAAGCAATAATGCTATTTAATTATTTCAATTCCCTTTAAAAAAAGAAGTCTGAATGTGGTTTGTTGGTTGGTTAGTATTTTATGGCATGTACAAAATTTTTCAGCACTCTTGTTGAAATCCTAGAGATTGAATATGTAGTTGAAAGCTATTTTTTAAAAAACTTTTGTGAAAACCTAATAATCTAGTCCAAAGATTTAAAGACTGAATTAGGATGATAGGGAGTAAATCTCTGTGCTGATGCATTCAATAGAGTTTTGAAGAGAAAGTGAGACACTAAACACAATAATTACAAACCAAAGAGAGAGAGTAGAAGTAAATGTCTATGTAGGATTTAAATGTTATAATTATTAGAAATATAAAACTGGCCAATTTCAGTAGTAAACAATTTTCACTTGATTTTGAAGTTTGACATTTCACTTCTTATAAGTAGCTGAAGTACCCATCTCTCCACTGGGAGAAAGGTTATACTTTGGATCACAGCTGGTAATTTTATAGTTTTATATCTTGGATCCTAGCTGGTAATTTCAGTTTCACCCCTTGGATCAAAGCTGGTAATTTTACAGTTTTATATCTTGGATCCTAGCTGGTAATTTCAGTTTCACCCCTTGGATCAAAGCTGGTAATTTTACAGTTTTATATCTTGGATCAAAGTTGGTAATTTTACAGTTTTATATCTTGGATTCTGGCAGGTAATTTTAGTTTCACCCCTTAGATCAAAGCTGGTAATTTTACCATTTTATATCATGGATCCTAGCTGGTAATTTTAGTTTCACTCCTTGGATCAAAGCTGGTCATTTTAGTTTCACCCCTTAGATCACAGCTGTTAATTTTACAGTTTCACACCTTTGGTCAGAGCAGGTAATTTTATACATTTACAGCTTGGATCAGTGTTGGTAAATTTACTGTTTTACACCTATGATTACATAAGTTTAAGACCTTGGATCACAGCTGGTAATTTTACATTTTCAGAGAAGGTAATTTTACAGTTTTACCAATCACCTCATTTTGTTGTTTTCAGCACACCTTCTTCAGGAATCTGTCACAGTCAATAAACTTCAGGGATGTCAACTCGTTATGTGATCCACAGTGAATAAAACTAAAATGTAACATAAATAACAAAGAAGATATTGGTCCAAATGACTGTATCATAACATATTGTAGAAAGATTTATTTTAGTATAAGAGCTTCTATTCCCTCCCCCTTAAACCTATGTTTTATTATCAAAAATGTTGTAAGACATGGACTGTTCATTTCAGGAAGCTGCTAAATGCATGTGTTATTGTGTGGACTGGCAAAGGCCTGAAGAGGCTGGGTTTATTTTTGGCACTAGAAGTTTAACTTTCAACAGAAGTGAAATTGAGGAATATTTTTACTTTATTTTATTCTATTTTCATATTTTATTATTTGTCTTATTTAAATTTTACTAATTTATTAAGTTTTAAAGGTGCACAGCATTAAAATGCTCTAACTTAGAGAATAAAGGAATTTTCAATGATTGATACATTGGTTGATTTTAACGGCATATTAGTTCATCAAGGGTTATTCTGTGCCTAGAGTTTAGCAAATTGAGTACATTTATATTGACCTTCATATATAGGTTTGGTTGGGTTTTATGGCATATCAACCATTGCTGATTATTTCATGCCAAATACTGTTTTTAAATACAGGGTGGAACAATAAAAATTATCGTCCTAGAAAAGACAACATGATTCCATTTCCGTTTAATGAAAACCGGTTTTTTCTTTTGTTGCAGACCATCTACTAGTTGGCCAGTTGTGTACAAATCCCAAGAGCGATAGGAGCCTTCTATCATGTCTGAAAGTGACACAATGTTCAACGAGTGAGATCGGAGATGCACTGCTGTACATGCTCTGGTTCTTTTCATATGAAAAGAACTCCTGCCAGGACCAGGTGCACAACAACCAGAACCATCGCTGGATTACCACGAATAACAGGGACATACCCAGGGTGATGAAAACAAAGATTCCGGCTACGGTTATGGTCTTTGGTGTGGTTTCAAGTGAGGGCCACATCATGTAACCTCACATCTTTGAAGTCAGCTTGAAAGTCAACACCAAAGTGTACCTGGATGTGCTGAAGAGTGTGGTGATCCCCTGGTGCAATCAGGTGGCCGGTGGCAGACCCTGGGTGTGGCAGCAGGACTCGGTGCTGACCCACAAGTCCAAAGAGACCCAGGCTTGGCTTCAGAAGGAGTGGTACGACTTTGTACCCTTCTCTCACTGGCCCCCCTCCTCCCCTGACCTGAACCCGCTGGACTACTTTGTTTGGTCATACGTCGAGAACATCACCAACATGACCTCCCAAAACACCAAAGTCAGCCTGATCACCGCCATCCGCCGAGTATTCGACGAGCTCCTGCCGGCGCTTGTGGAAAAGGCGTGCTCCCAGTTCCAGATCCATATCAAGGCAGTGATTGAGGCTGAAGGCAGCTACATTGAATAGATGTCAGCTCTACAACAAATCAAGTTACCTGAATTGGTTTTTTTCAATAAAAATTTTTAAATAAAGCTGTTGCGTTGTTTTCTTTAGGACGACAATTTTATTGTTCCACCCTGTATATACTAAATATATATGATTTGTAAACTCATACATACATTTTTAAATGAGCTTGACCTCTTGTTTTCCTTTTCATACACAGTTAAATAGTTTAAAGTATTGCTATGTAACAGTAACAATATAACATCAGTCATTTGTTTGCACACATATGATTTGTAAGTGAACAGCTTTTAGGTAATTTCATTTTTAAATGAGTTTGAACAAATTTGTTTGCATTTTAGTATTGCTATTGTTTTGACTGTTAAATGGTTTCAATTATTGCTATCAAACACTTATAATACTATTGAATATTAATCATTTGTTTGCACACAGTGAAGTGGTCACAAATACTGCTACTCAATACTAATTATTCTATTCAACATTACTCATTTGTTTGCATACAGTAAGTGGTTCCAAGAATTGTTATGTATCACTAACAATTCAAGTAAACACTAGTCATTTGTTTACATACAGTTAAATCATCCAGCAGTTCTATTTTTAACAATTCAATTTAGCATAAGTCATTTGTTTGCAAACTGTTTAAAATGTCAAACTGTTCTATTTGATCCATAGATAGGACCCTATCAGGTGTTACCACACCAGGCCAGAATGGACCTGGTATCAAGAGTGGACCTGGTAGCAATGGCAATGAAGGAGTACTCCAAATTTCCCAAAGCTCCAGCATTACTAGAACCTCACCATCAGATTGTTTAGTGTCATATCCATAACACTCGTTTTGGTGGGGGGGTCTAACCCCTCTGTAGAGATGCAGTCGGTGTATTCTACAGCTCCAGCCTACTAGGCTGTAAAAGATACAAAGTATTCCCTATCAAATGCAAATAATTTACAACTGGATCCTTATAGTAACTACCATTCCAGGAGAGAGTGGACCTGGGATTAATGGGAATGAAAGAGTACTTCACACTCCCCAGATCTTCAGAAGTGGAACCACACCAACAGATACAGTTTAGTATCATTCTCGGCACACCTTTTTTTGAAGGATAGTCTTACTCCTCTGCAGGGGATACAGTCAGTGTATTCTAAGCTCTGCTGACAAATCAAGGAATTTCAAACCAATTTTCAACTTGATAATAGTGTGGCATCCTTGTTCATGCTCATCTCATTCAATATTATTTCTCAAGGGACATAACTCTTAAATACTAATTACAGATATATAACACCTCTATGAGGTGTTTGTTATGTAATTGTTATTGTTATACCCAAGTTCAAACCCTGAACAGAACTATTTCCATTTCACTTAGCGCTAATACACCTAAGAAAGTTAGGAATCCAACTATTCTCAATCTTGCTTTTGGTAAATAGTAGGGCAGAGTGGGCTCTTTAGCCTTGCTATGGCAACCAGTCAAAGAGAAAGAAAAACTCTGAATTCAAAACCAGACCTGGAGAGAGATGGCCTCTACAAGGCAATTCCTGTCCTATATGACTACATATTATGGTCTAAATCTTTTGTAGATATGTATTAAGAAAATTTTAGTTTTATTTTCTCATTTACAATTAATCATAGAGTAGATTTTATTTATAGGAGATGACTGAATGTCAGCCCAAATTGACCTTTAAGCAAATATATAATTGCAACAATACTTTTGTCAGAGAAATTCTAACAAAAGCATTTAATTCTTAAACAACAACTGTAGTTGTAGTGGTAAATGGCAATGTTTTATTGGTCTGTCTTGTTAGAATATTCTGTGTCTGCTTTGGAAATTAAGATAGAGCTAATTTGCATAATTAAGCTGAAGTTGTTGGTTAATGGGAGAAGAACCTACTGAATAGATGGCATTCATGCTCATTCGTCTGATTCCAACATGAGCCTTTGGAAATCTTTAATCTGTCACCCTGAGTAGACACCCGCAATTTATGCAATCAGTATAAGGAATCAGTAGAACCCCCACTTATAGCAATGAGATGTCATTTTTGTGGCTGGTTCCTACTATTTTAGGCAGGCAATTCACTTGTTCAATTTGTTTGGACTAACACCACTTAATTCCTGTATCTGAAGTTGGTGTTTGTCTTTTGGGAGCCATTTACATTCTAGTAGATCTCTCTCTCTCTCTCTTTCTCTCTCTCTCTCTCTCTCTCTCTCTCTCTCTTTATCTCTTTCTCTATCTCACACTCTCTCTCTCTTTCTATTTATTTATCTCAGTCTATCCCGCTTTCTCGAATGCGCACTTTCTCCTTCTTTCTTTTCTCTCTTTCACACGTGTTTCCACTTTTTCTCTCTTACACATTCTTCTCTACATTTCTGACCTCGGATCATAATGGCTTTAACTTTTTTTCCTTTTTTCCTTGGCTTGATTTTTTTATTTTGTTCCTGATTACCTCCCTTCCTGCCTACATCTCTTTCTTGGTTTACATTCTTGATCTCTGGCACTCTTTCCTCTTCCTCTTACAAACTCATTTGAATGCTACTTTCAGTGACCATTTAGCTCCATATCTTACCAGTTCTTATTTATATAATAATAATAGCAAATGAATAAGGGGAAGTACTCTGTATTTAGCATATAATAGTCATAAATTATAATGATCAGAATGAACATAAATATCTGACCCAACATGATTATTATTAAGC
The DNA here is from genome assembly GCA_963585895.1 of Sepioteuthis lessoniana. Taxonomy (NCBI): domain Eukaryota; kingdom Metazoa; phylum Mollusca; class Cephalopoda; order Myopsida; family Loliginidae; genus Sepioteuthis; species Sepioteuthis lessoniana. The sequence goes on along the minus strand of OY757915.1, from coordinate 69,376,817 downwards.
TGCAAATTGAATTGGAAATGGCTTTATTCTCTAAATTAGGATATTTCAATGCTATTTATATAATAATAGCAAATGAATAAGGGGAAGTACTCTGTATTTAGCATATAATAGTCATGAATTATAATGATCAGAATGAACATAAATATCTGACCCAACATGATTATTATTAAGCTGCAAATTGAATTGGAAATGGCTTTATTCTCTAAATTAGGATATTTCAATGCTATTTATATAATAATAGCAAATGAATAAGGGGAAGTACTCTGTATTTAGCATATAATAGTCATGATTATAATGATCAGGGTGAATATCTGGCCCTACAAGATTATTATTAAGTTTCAAACTGGATTGGAAATTGATTTATTCTCATTTCAATCTTATTGTACTAAAAAAGAATTCTCTACGACATACCCTTTTTGCAGTGTTATGATAATCTACATACAGCGGGGGGGGGGTAAAATGTAACAGTTATCATGATAGTAATCAACAACCTGAGTTCAAATCCAGGATGAGGTTGCTTGCATTTCACTTTGCACTAATGTTCTTGATAAAGGTATGAATTCCATTGTTCTCCTCCCCAAATATGAGTAAATAGTCGGGCAAACAGTGTTCTTTAGCCTTGATTAGCCAAGGAGAAGAAAAACTCTGAATTCAAACCGGCTTTGTTCTTAACAAAAATTGACCTTGCCTCTGGCAGAAAGGGGTTGGGGAAATACATATATACAAGTGCATGACAAGAAATTTGGAGGCCCATACATGTTTGGCCCCTTGAAAGGTCCACTCCGACATTTACAGAGATTAAGTATTGTATAAAGTCAGTAAAAGGTAAACTTCTATAAAGTTTTATTGGGAATACAGGGAGTGTTTTCAAGTAACTCCAATCCTGCCCTATTAACTATACATTTGCATACATTCAAAAATCAAATCATTATAATATAGATACAATGGCATATATGTTAAAAAAAAGTTTGCAGTCATACATTTCTGTCTTTATCTTTTCCAATAAGTCTTTCCTCTTAGTTTTTTGCTGCTTCCACTTTCATTGCTTCTTGATTATCTTTGCAAATATAAATAGTTTTATCTTTTTATTTGTTCGTTCTGTTTTTCTGTGAGAACGGGATTTTTTTAGTCATTGTTGTTATGGTAGCAATGAAAACTAAGTTGAGGCAGTTTATAAGCAAGAAGCAGTTTTTTTCAGTTTAAATAAACATAGTAGATAAAATTAATTTTTCATATATACATATTTTTATATATATATATATATATATATATATATATATATATATATATATATATAAAAATAAAAAATCCGATCATATTTATTCATGTATAAAATTCTTAAAAATGTACCCAAATCTCAGTGACAGAATAAGGAGTGTTGTGCAATTCTCAGACATGTACAGAAAAGTATTTTATGATTATGAAAGCTAAAGATTTTAATAATAGCTTTAACCATTTTTTTTCTCTTATGACATTTATTTCTGGAGTTTCTGGAACTATTATGTGACAACCTGCAAGCTTTCTTTGCCCAGTTGGCTTGGGCTGTAGAATACACCGACAGCACATCTGCAGAAGGGGTAAGACCACCCCCACAACGAGTGTCCTGGCTATGACACTAAACTATCTGATTGTGAGGTTCCAGTGATGCTGGGGTTTTGGAGAATGCAGAGAACCCCTTCATTGCCATTGCTCCCAGGTCCACTCTACCCCAGAATGGTAGCACCCGATAGGGCCCTATCTATGGGTTAAATAGAACTAAACTGTATACTTATGCTAAACTGAATTGTTTGAAATGAAACTATTTTTGTCATTGAAACTGTACTTACACTAAACTGAATTGTTAATCATAGAACTGTTTTGACATTTGACTCTGTGTAAAGAAAATCTATACTTATTCTTAGCAGAATTAGAACTGCTTGACTAAACTGAATTGCTTGAAATAGAAATGTTTTTGACAATTAAGCTGTGTATTCATGCTAAACTGAATTCTTTAAAATAGAACTGATTATTTGTATAAAAATGGATTTGGCATTAAATAACTTACAATGGTTGATATGCCATAAAACTCAACCAACCAACCAGTTTCTAATGAATGTGTATATATATATATATATATATATATATATATATATATATATATATATATACGTGTGTGTGTGTGTGTGTGAGATAAAAAAGGACAGACACTTCATTTCTGCTTATTTTATCTTTGGTCCATTCAAGTCTTCATATGAGTCGATTTTTGGATGGAATGAATTTAGGAAGGTGCCATACGTTTCCCAAGTACTTTTTGCTCCCAACTGGAGCCATCTTCAGGGGAACAAATAACAAAATGGCAAACACAATGATGAGTCATTTACACTTATATAAAGAGTGGGAGGAAGAACAAGGGGAAGGAGAATTTATGGAAGAAAAGAATTTTACGATTGGTTAAGTGGAACAATAAGCTTGAAAAGTGCTACAGACATTTTAGAATGTGGCTACTATATTAAAAATCAATCTTGTTTAAGGAAGGTTTGTTAATTTTCATATAGAAAGCTTCAAGAATTTGGAGTTTTTGTATGTTTTCTTTGTGTAATAGGGAGGTGTTTTCGATTAGAACTTTTTGGTTATTCAATCAAACATGATTAAAGAAAATGCTGCATATATATATATATATATATATATATATATATATATATATATATATATATATATGAGTATTATTCAGTCCAGTTAAACCAGAGTTGGGAGTAATTCCTTCAGGACAAGAAAATCATTCAAAAGCAGAACATTTAAATTTTCTTGGTAGAGAGCTCAATGTAACTAATATTATATATATATATATATATACAAATTTCATTAAACATAATAGACATTTTCTGTCCACATATTTTCTTCTGGATCCATTCATATTGCTGTATTGCTTTTATCGTATTCGGCAGGAATTGATTTATGTATTGTCCATATTTGTATATATCCCTAGTACTTTCTGCCCAACTTTGGGCCATCATCAGGGGAGGATCTATTACAAAAGTGATGTAACTTTTATTTTTGCGTATTACTACTATATAAGAGCGTCTTTACCGTTGGAGAGCATAGCATTTGCTTTTAAATGGATTTATATATATATATATATATATTTATATATATACATATATACAGCATGAAACACATGTAATACAAATATTCCAGTTTTGCTGAAGAAATGGACTTAATAATGAAAACAATTATATGAAGAGTATAAAAATAGGTACCTTAGTTTTTAGCTGATGTCATTTTATTTTATTTGATAAAATAACTAAAGAAAAGAACAGCTTATTATTGTAATAGTAAATAATATAAAAATAGTAAAGACTCATTGTATAATTTGTACACAAATTTAGAACATTTAAGCAGAAACATGTGAGACCGACAAACTATCGATTTAAACTTGTCTTGTACAATTTTATGTGAATTTTTTACCTCAGAATCTAGTATTTGTTTTATACAATAAACATGTTTTACAGGAAAATTAAATTAACTGGCTCATTGGTCTAGTGGATAGAGTGCTTGCCAATGGCCCAGGAGACCAGGATTCAATCCCAGGTTGAGTCATACCAAAAACTTAAAAAATGGTACTTGATACCACCTTGCTTAACACACAGCATTATAAGGTACATATCAAGGGTAAAGTGGAGTAATCTGGGAGAAGCCTGGCGTAGTAGCTATTGAAAAGGAAGCCTTTGGGTCGCCCTCGATTATGGTCACCAACTTTACTTTTACATGAAAAATATGATAAGAGGGAGTCGCCTTAGTACAGTGGTTAATCTGCTGGACTGTGACATCACAGTATATATTTACCAACATCTCTACATAGGCAGTATATGACACAAGGTCAATTTTAAGTGGATTTAAACAGGGTTGAATTTAGAGTTTCCTTTCTAGACTGGTTACCATACTAAGGTTAAAGAGTTCAGTCTACCCTACCATTCATCCATAGCTGGAAGAAGAATAGTTGGATTCATACCTTTCCCAAGGGTATCAGCATTATGTGAAATGCAAATAGCCTAGTCCAGGGTTTGAACTAAGGTCCCCATGTCCATTTCCTCTGATGGTAACTATTAAACCACAAACACAACAACATATTAAGTAGGTTCCAACTCTAATCTATTATGTTCACTTTCAAACTAATACCCTTGGGAAAGGCATGAACCTTAAATAGTACCACTACAGTCTTTCTACAATGATGACTTTAGCATTAAATAACCCATGAAAGCTGATACGCCATTTAACAAAGAAACCAGACAATCAATGCTTATTAGTGTGATTTCATGCTATTTTGGGTGGAGTGCTGTGGTGTAGTGGCTAGCGAGGTGGACTGTGACATTGTAGTAAATGAGTTCAATCTCTAGTCATGTTATTATGTTAATTTTTGGACTGATACTCTCAAGAAAGATATGAACCCTCTTATTTCCCTCCACCCCAACTATGGGTTAAATAATGCCACTACTGTTCTTATGCAAGAATGGCTCTGGCATTTAATACTCCATGAAGGTTGATATGCCATTAAACAAAGAACCCAAGCCAAACAAGACCAAACTAAAAATATGATTTTATCAAGGACTGATTTTGCATTTTCACTGAACTGATGGTAAATAATCAATAGAAAAACAAAATCACTTGGTAGGAGAAAACATTCAAACAAAAAAAGATTAATCATTATTGATCTATACCATATTGAATTCAAGTGATAACAAAAATGGCTAACACCTTAACAAATATGGTACATTTAACATTTCTAACTTTAATAATTGAAGAACACTAACTAACATATAGTTCTAATAATACTTTTAATCTTTGTCATAGTATGAAAATTATCATTATATAGAAAAACATTGCCTTTTTATCATTTAACTTTTCAGTCTATTTCATAATGTCTAAATCTTTCTTCATAGTAATCATTATTGTATTATATTGTATATATTCTGACTTCAATTTTAGCATGCTTTTCATTGCTTAGGGATGAATAACAGAAAAATAGTCACTTATTTTTCAATTTGTGATTAGAGCTTCTAGTTTTAGCCATAAAGAAATATTGCAGAAATTATGAATTATTCATTTGGTCAAGGTCATCCATAGATAGCTAGCCAGCTACAATTAGAATTTTTGCTTCCATCTTTGAAGTAGACTCTGGTACAACTTACCAAAGTTGATATGAATGATAAAGCCAAATGAATGACCAGTTATATCATTAGACATATTGGATAATTGAGGAATTTCATATCTCTTCATAAGATGCACCAGTTTTGACAAGTATGATCAACTGTTTGATTTGCTGTCAAAAGAAAACATTCATTCCAGAATTACTTTTCTTTTTAAGCAAATAGCAAACAGATGATAAATGATGGAAGAGAACCCAAAGAGACAATGAATCTTGTAGACATCTTGCAGAAAAAGTTAACATTCAAAATATTCTTCATATGTAGATTGTAATATTTTCACATTTTCATTTTAAAATGCTCCTCAATCACAATGATTTTATTAGGGTGAGTCAAAAGTTTTACAATATTTTCCTTAACAAAAGACACTATTCAGTGGCTTCAGATGCATCTCTTAAGATCATGAAGATAATGAACTGTACTGGACTATGAGATACCAAACTCGCCTGATACTCTCTGGATGCTACTCACCAGATTTGCCTCTGTGGTATGGGGCATGGCCTCAGAATCCACAGTTCTAGGCCTACCTGACCTTTCCCAATCATCGAAGTTCTTGCAACCCAACCAAAATTTCTTGAAAGAGTAACTGTGCTGTATCTTTATCTTTACAAATATTTGTGGTCGCTTCCACAGCATGAAGACCCACTTCAAAATTGTAACACATAAGTTCCTGGGTTAGACTACATTATGTATTTTGAATGTAATAGCGTGATTGGAGTTCAAACTCACGTACAATGATTCCGCAGTCCAGCGCTTTAACTATTACACCATGAGGACAACCCCATGGAGTGCATTGGTCACATGATATATGCATTATATGTACCAAAATATTAAAAAAAAAACTTTTGACTCACCCACGTAAAATATTATCTTTGTAAGAGCACTACAATGTATCAACCTATAAATTAGTTTTTACTCAAAAAAAAGAAAGAAAAAGAAACTGGTTTTAAACTAAAGAAATACATTTTAGAAGTCTATTATGAACAAAATAATGTACTTTTTATTGGTACTTTTTATAAACACTTTTTCATTTCTCTTAGAGGTCTACTATGAACAAACCTTGATAAAAATACCAGCTTTATGGTTTAAATAGAGTTTACAGAGATGTAAAGTTAGTTGAAAATTACAAATAAAAAATATGATAAACTGATTGGTTTATTTTAATGGCAAGTTACCCAACTAGGGTTATTTTATGCCGAAAGTTTAGGTAATTGTATCAATTGTTCATTTATATCTACTTTTTTGTACAGTTGTTTCTTAAGAGGTTTCTGCACACACTTATATGATATCTAGAATTCCTATGAAATACAAATAATTTGCACACAGTTATATGGATTCAAGTATTCCTATTTAATACTAATAGTTATAAGGTTTCAAGTAATTATTTCTGTCCAATAATAGCCATTTGTTTGCACACAGTTATATAGCTTCAAGTAATTAATTCTTAGAAACTGTTCTTATTCTAAATAATTTACATAGTTATAAGGTATCAAAAATTCCTCTTGAATACAAATAATTTTTAAACAGATCTATTTTACCTATAGATGGGACCCTAACAGGTATTTCACTCTAGGTCAGAGGAGATTTGAAAATGATAGCAACGAAGGGGTACTCCCATTTACACAGATATCCAGAACTGGAACCTTGCTATCAGATGCAGTTCAGTGTGGTATCCAGAATGCCACCTTTTTGAGGGGGGGTATTCCAAGAGGGCATTTCAATAGAACTAATTTTACAAGCACAAAATTGAACCATAGACAAGTGAGTTTATTTTACTATGGTTCAAAACTGGGCAATTTTTATATGACTCAATCTACACAATTTTCATGTACTTAGACTAGTATCTTCATCTTAGTTGCAATTATAGTCACAATATTTTGAATTTTGTATCCTTTGCTTCTCTTCAAGTATCTGTTATCCTATTTACCCAACCCCTCCGCTCGGGCAGGATACGACACAAGGTCAATTTTTAAGCAGAGTTTAACAGGTTTGAATTCAGAGTTTTCCTTCTCCTAGACTAGTTGCCTCACCAAGGCTGAAGAAACCCTACTGTCCTACTATTTACCCATAGCTGGAAGGAGAATAGTTGGATTCATACCTTTCCCAAGGGTATTAGTGCTATGTGTCTCGTTGAGGATTTGAACTCGTGTCGCCGTATTCATTTCCTATGATGATAACCATTATACCACAGCACCTCCAAAATAATTATTTCTGTATAAGACACACTATTTCTCCAGATTTTGCAGCTCAAGTTAGGGATACATATTATACTTGAGAACTAGTCTGTCCTACTATTTACCCATAGCTGGAGGTAGAATTATTGGATTCATACCTTTCCCAAGGGTATTAGTGCTATGTGAAATGCAATCAGTCTCGTCCAGGTTTTGAACTCGAGTCGCCGTGTCCATTTCCTACGACGATAACCGTTACACCATGAGCACCTCCATTTTTTTTACCCAACCCCTCCGCTCGGGCAGGATATGACACAAGGTCAATTTTTTAAGCGGAGTTTAACAGGTTTGAATTCAGAGTTTTCCTTCTCCTAGACTATTTGCCTGACCAAGGCTGAAGAACCTAGTCTGCCCTACTATTTACCCATAGCTAGAGGGAGAATAATTGGATTCATACCTTTCCCAAGGGTATTAGTGCTATGTGAAATGCAATCAGTCCCAGATATGAACTCGTGTCACCGTGTCCAATTTCTGCGACGATAACCATTACACCACAGGCAAGTATCTGTTATAGTTTGTAATATTTTGGGAATTTATAAGGCTTATAATCATTGTGTAAAGTGTATCCATTTGTGTGGTGGTCATGAGTTCAATTCTGGATCACCTTGAATAAACAGTAGTAATTTGCCTTATCCTGGAATTTCATGCGCAGATAACACATAGGGTCTTTGCTTCTTCCCCTAGAATGAACTTTACTTTGTGAGCAGGTTAAGCTGATTTCATCCAGTCTTCTAGCCAAGTCATCCATCCTAGCTTCTAACCTCTGATACCCTTCTAGGAATCAAACTAGAGCATCTGATTCCAATATCTAGATGCTAGATATGGAAACTATGCAGCCTGAAGTTAGGTCCGCAATATTATGTTATTTTAGGTAACTTCTTAATGAGTGTACCCTCTCCTACCATGGCTAGGATAGTATGATACACAGCAGGCAAATGAGATGCATGATACTGTCTTCTTTACTGTCTCTTGCTAATTGCTGTAGAAAGTGTGGAAATTGTGAAGGTTTACTGTCTTCTGGTGTATCCTCATTGATGAGTTTCAACAGCTTCTTCTGCTGCAAACAAGATGTCCCCCAAATGATTTGGTCTCTCATCCCATAAGAAGGTTTTCCTTTAGGAGAAGAAATAACAATGTATCTATCCTCCAGGACTGCCTTGTAAAATAATTTGAAACTGCTAAATTAAATTTTGGTTTTTGAGAGGTAAGTTTTCTAAGCTTGAACTCTGTCCCCAGTTTAGAAAAATCCAGAGCAGGGTTTGCTTTGGAATATATATGTCAGGCATATATCACTCAATGACATAATAGCAGCGGTATTTTCAATTAGAGTGTATTTTCCCTTGATTACTCATTCATTATAAAAATTCTATAAGATGATGATTGATTGGTTGGTTGATGTTTTATGGCACATCAATCCTTGTGAGTTACCTAATTGTTGTATACTATGATGATATCAATAACAATAATACTGGGTGACTCTGTCATTTCTGATATAAATGGATTTATCTATTTCTGCCTTCAGCCCTTGGTGATACAAGGAGAGAGACACAATTCGTAAAAGCCTATGCTAACCATACTATGCTGACGCCCCACCCCACACACACATGCATCTTGTGGTGTCAAGGATCTCGACTCATTTCTACTGGTTGAGACCCAAGCTGATCTGATCTGATCTGATCAGATCTGAAAAACTCAACTGCCTGCTTTAATAGTTGGACCTTAACTCACTGTCTTTTTCAAAATCTCAAAATTCTCAGGACATATCTTCTGAGCATGACATAATCTACCCACTCAATTCACTCTAATGGTGTGTCCAGCCCCATTTCCTATCTGTGAGTTTATTATGACAGATGATGATTGTCATACCCTTTCTGCACAGGCATGCAAGTACCCCATCTCACTACGACACCTGAACTAAGAGACACTGAGTAGTTCAAAGTCTTACCAAACTAAATAATAAAATACAATTAATGAAAAATGATTGATATAATTAATCATTACCTTAATTATATAACATAATGTTAAATCCTGTATATACATACATATATATATATATATGGTTTGTATGCAAATAGTTTGTAAGTAACTTTATTTTTAAATGAGTTGTTATTGCTTATTTGTTTGCACACAATTAAATGGTTACAAGTATGACTATGTTACATTAGTAATTCTATCTATCTATCAAGTATTTCTATGTAATATAAATAATTTGAATACAGATACATGATTTTGAATTAATAGCAATAATAATCCTTGTAAATGATTGAACAGTTTTATTTGATCTATAGATGGGTCCCTAACAAGTACTACCAATCTGGGTTAGAAAAGCCCTGGGAGTAATGACAATGAAGGAGTATTCCACATTCCCTAAAGTTCCAGGATTGGAGCCTCACCATCAGATGTAGTTTAGTGTCATAATCAGGACACTCATTGAGGGAGGGGCTATGTCTCTATAGAGGTCCAGTCAGCATATTCAAAAGCCCCAGTAGACAGGGTGGATAAATAAGATAATGTTTAGGATCAAGTTTAAAGGCTACTAAAGCAAGTCTTTTAGAAAGTTTTTTGAAAAATTGTTTTTATAGTGAAAATAATGAACTGTATTACACAATATTTTAAGTGTTTTTAATTGTAAATTAACTGCATGTTATTTGCAATTAAAATCTTGATAAATCTATGCTGGTATTTGTCATCAAATTATAGAATAAAGTAAAGTTGGGGACTTTAGTCAAGGGTGACCCAAAGGTTCCCTTTTCAATAGCTACTACACCGAGGTGTAGGGGAGGGTGCTACTACATTCCCAGGATTGCTCCTCTTTACCCTTGATCCACACCTTATAGTGCTAAGTGCTAAGCAAGGCGGAATCAAGTACCATTTTGAGTCTTTGGTATGACTCAACCTGGGATTGAACCCTGGTCTCCTGGACCATTGGTGTACACTCTACTCATTAGGCCAATAGCCCGGTTGAATTACTTTACATTATAGAATACTTTTTATTATTGTTGTCTGAATTTCAGTGATGAAGAATTATCATAATTATATACTGATGTACTTCGACTATTGCCTTTATCTAAGTTGTTATAATCAAAATGTTTTGAACATAACATCCTCCAGATTTTTTCTGATGTCAGTTATAATTGCTAAACTTCAGTAAATTTTGAACTAAAATTATGATTCTAGTATTTGAACCTGAATTATTCTTATTCCACTGTTTATGTACAAAAGATATTGTTAATAAGTTATTGAAGATTTCAGAAATTATTGTTTACAGAATGCAAAACTCTTTTGGTAGGTGTGGTATGTGTTGGAGAAATTGGTTGCATTGTAATGTTGAAAGATGTTGAAACAGTGAAGCTGTCAGTTAATAATAAACAGCTGTGTGGATCAAATTCATGTGTTTGTCATAGTTGATAACTTTCTTTGAATTTTAAACCAAACCCTTTATTTAGTCCCTGGGGTAAATTATTCTTATTCAACTGTCTATGCTTAGAGGATATTTTGTATCAGTCAAATCTTCTTTGTTAATTTGTCCTTGAGATGTCGACTGTCTGTCTCTTCAACTGAACCAGAGTGATAGAATTTTTTATGTGCAGCCTGACTCAGGGATTGACCTCACAACTGACATTCCCAGAAGGTTACCAGCTATGACTGATACCAAAAGAAAGACAGAGACTACAATGGCTGAAATATTGTGACTATAATGACAAACAAGGTAAGGATATTAGTCCGAGTACATCAGTGAATAATAATGATAATAATAATTCCTCATTTCAGAAATTCAGATAAAATCTATTCAAGTTCTATTATCCTGAGCAATATTTTTCATCTTCGTTTGTAAAGGTTTATAAGAATCTAGATTCTAGCCTTAGAAACAATGATTAAAAAAACCCTGTTATCTTAAGTCTTATTATCATTAGTACAATCATATATTTGTAAAATTAAATGTAATGTATTTGAATGTTCATCTTTCATGGTGCTTTTTACAAATTAAACATTAATTAGCCTAATGAGTAGAGTGTTTGCCAATGATCCTGGAGACTGTGGTTCAGTCCCAGGTTGAGACTTAAAAAATGGTACTTGATGCCGCCTTGCTTAACACTCAGCATTATAAGGTACAGATCAAGAGTAAAGTGGAGCAATCTAGGGAAAGGAGGGGTGCCCTTCCCTGGATGATGTAGTAGCTATTGAAAAGGGAGCTTTTGGGTTATCCGCAACTATGATCACCAACTTTACCTTTTTTTTATATTCGAAGTGATATATGATGTCATCATCATCATCATCATGTCGTGCCGCCAGCACGGATATCCCTGACACTCTCTCGCCACTTCTCCCTATCACTCATCGCCTCTGGCAGGTCTTCAAGGTTACATCATGTGTCCTCACATAGTTGCTGTATGTAAGTTCGAGCTGGTCGTCCTACTTTTGCACGGCCATATGTGGGGGTCCATAGGAGTACATCACTTATGAGCTCGTCCTTGCTTCTCTAGCAGTGTCCTGCGTGTCTGGTTCGTCTAACTTGTATAGTTTTCGTGATGGGGGGCAAGTGTCCGTATAGTTGGTGTCTCGTGGGGTGTTGTCGCCAGGACTTGTTCAATACTGCTCTCAACATTCTTGTGTAGTTTCCATCTAGTTTCTTCTCCAGCTGTTTAGTTAGCGTCCATGTAGTGCATCCATATAGCAGTATCGACACAACCGCTGCCTGGAAGAAACTGCGTTTCATTTTATCGGTTAGGTCTAATTTCAATATGATCGAGAGCCTTTCGATAGCCGTCCATGCCTTCGTCTTTTACAAAGAAGTTCATTTTTTTCATAACTCAATTTATAAAACACCAACTTATTTTTGTTGTTTTCAAAATGTAACTTGAGCAAGAAAAATGTAGGAACAACATTTTTAGACAGGTTATGCACTCTGCATAATGGAATAGTTAGTGAGCAAGATTATCTGACCATTGCTTCTGATTTTGATTTTTATTGTAATCTCCATACAATTCAACTTGTGCCAAACTAAGCTTAATAAATAGCTAGTTTCTCCACCATATTTTTTGTTTTGGTATTTGAATATCAATCAACCCATCTTATACTGATTTAAGTGTTGATATAAAAGTAAACATGGCCATCTTGGATTGAAAGGAAAGGATATCTTTTTGGCTTATTCTTTTGATGGCATATCAATTTCTTATGGGTTATTTAATGTTGAAATTTGATTCATTTAAAAACTTATGTGTCCAATCAAGTCTTTATACTTGAATTTCTTGATCAATTATACAATTTGAAAAAGCATTTTATGAACTCTAAGAACAGTAGTTTCTTTGTGAAGCATTTTTGGCAAATTATTTATTTTAGGTTAAAGAGCAGCGATAATAGCTAAGAAGATGTGGATAAAGCTTTTTAAACAATTTGACTATTTAGCCATGTTCAATCTATTTAAGATTTTAAAAAAATCTTCAACTGTTGTAAAAAATCGCAAATTATGTGTGAAAGGAAACATGAAAGACGCAAAAATATTGAGAAGGGAAGGAAGAAGACTTAAAGAAAAAGATAAACATAAGAAAGATTTATTGATTGATTCATTGATTTTAATGACATCAACCTATCAAGGGTTATTTTATGCCAAGAACTTAGGAATTATGCTTATTGTACATTTATATATACATTTTTTTTGCATAGCTGTTTCTTAAAGGAATTTTGCACACACTTATTTGATATCAAGTATTCCTATGTAATACAAATAATTTTCACACTGTGGTATCATTTCTAGTATTCTTATCAAATATTAATAATTATGAGTTTAAAAGTAATTATTTCAACTTGATAATCCTATTTACCAACCCCTCCGCTCGGGCAGGATATGACACAAGGTCAATTTTTAAGCAAGTTTAACAGGTTGGAATCCAGAGTATTCCTTCTCCTAGGCTAGTTGCCTCATCAAGGCTGAAGAAATCAGTCTGTCCTACTATTTACCCATAGCTGGAGGGAGAATAATTGGGTTCATACCTTTCCCAAGGGTATTAGTGCTATGTGAAATGCAATCATTCTCATTCAGGATTTGAACTCGAGCCACCATGTCCATTTCCTACAATGATAACCATACACCATGGGCACCTCCAAACTTGATAATAGTTATTTTTTGTGCAAACTTATAAGGTTTCAAGTTACTAATAATAATCCTTAGTAAACAATTATAGTTTCAAGTAACTATTCTTAATCCGAAGAATTTGCACACAGTTATATGGTATAAAGTATTCCAATCTAACACCAATAATTTGTACTCAATTATAGGGTTTCAAGTAACTAATAATAATAACAATCCTTTGTAAACAATTATAGCCTCAAGTAACTATTTGAAATACAAATAAGAGGGGGTCCTTGTGATGTGATGACTAACCTGCTGGACTGTTACATTGTTGTAAGCAACTTCAAAATCCAGTCGCATTATTAAGTTCTATTTTGTACTAATAACATTGCAAAAGGTATGAACTTCTACTCTTCCAGCTTTGGATTATATATAACCACTACAGTCCTTCTACAATGATGGCTTTAAATAACCCATGAAGGCTGATATTCAATTAAACAAAGAAACCAAACCAACCAAACCTAAATAGAAATAACATACAGTTATATGGCATCAATTATTCCAATCAAATATGGATAATTTTCAAACATATCTATTTAACACATAAATGGGACCCTAACAGGTACTACAACTCCGGGTTAGAGTGGGACTGGGAGTAATGGCAATGAAGAGTTACTAAAAACTTCCCAGACCTCCTGACCTGGAGCCTCACCACCTGATACAGTTTACTGTGAAAGCCAGGATACCTCATTTTTTTAAGGGTTTCTCATCCTTCTGTATGAGATATAGTCAGCATATTCTAAGCCCCACTGGCAGAGTGTAAAAGAGAAGAGAGAAGAATGAGAAATGAAAGGGTAATAAAGAAGAAGAACAACTAATTTAACTTATTAAGAAGACTATGTGAAAAATAGAGGTGAGAAAAAAGAAATAAAAAGAACATTGAAAGAAGGAAAAAAAAGAAGATAAAAGAAAAATTAAAATAGTGAACAGAAATCAGTTCAGAAAGAAATAAAAGAAATTAATAATCTACAAAATAGAAGTAAAAAAAAAAATCAAATCACATTGATTTTTTTTTTTTTAATAAAAAAATTGTAAAGAAAACAATATTTGTTTGTTATTTATCTATTTCATTGTGTGTAACAAAGCAACAGCCCAGGTGCATAAAGCATTTCAAGCTCTGCCTTTTTTTTTTTATATTGCATATGTGATAAAAAAAATACTAACTAATGTTCTGTGCAGCAGTTGATCTAGCAGGAGAAAAGAAATATTTCTGACTTACCGGAAAATATTTATCTGCTGTTCCATAACTTTCATTCAACTGAGCTGATGGCACAATAAGGTTTTCAAACTGATAAAAACAAAAAGTCACTGAATTTGGATGCAACGTATATGCACATTGCATTCATATATATAGTTTGCTATATTTATAAATAAATAGCACTCAACATTGATGACAGAACATATATATCTAAGTAAGGATGCCATAGAACAGAGTCAATAGCCTTTAGTGACTGCCAGTTTCTTGCTTCTGCGATCATCAGACCAGCAGACTTGGTCTGATGATTTCAAAGGCTAGAAATTAACAGTCACCCAGTGCCACAGACTCTGTTCTGTGGTATCCTAACTTAGATAAACACACACATACACACACACACACATATACATATACACAGATATATATTTTAAAATGAAAAGGTCTGTGAATGATTTCAAATTTGATGTTTAGTTTTTATTATTATTATTCCATACGTGTATATATATATATATATATATATATATATATATATATATATATATATATATATTTACTTGTTCCATATGTGTTTGTGTTTTGGATGTTCCAGTCTCCTTCAGTATGTGCATGTGTGCACACATTTTTATGTATACATAAGTATATATGTAAATAGTTGGGCAAACTGGGTTCTTTCGCTTTGATTAGGCAACCAGTCTAGGAGTAGTGAAACTCGAACCTGTTTTGACCTGTTAAAATTAAGAATTGACCTAGTGTCACATCCTGCCAGTGCAGGGAGGGGGCGTTGGTAGATACATCCACATATATATTTTCAAGTGTATTAAGTATATTTAATGTGTATGAGAAGAAACACCTTGATTTATTCCCATACATAGATGTATTTTTGAGCTAGTTTGTGTGTGTGTGTGTGTGTGTGTGTGTGTGTGTGTGTGTGTGTGTGTGTGTGTGTGTGTGTGTGTATGTGTGTGTGTGTGTGTGTGTGTGTGTGTGTAGTTAGGCTCTGTTTAATGATGGTTCAATTTCATGTGTTTTTTTTTTCTTTTGTTTGAAGTATTCATCATTTCATACATATACTCTTTACCTGCATTGAATTCAAAACATTTTTATGAGGTATTTTAAAAGAAAACAACTTTAGTGGTTATAACTGAATAATCCAATTCATACCACTTATTTTCTAAACTTACTAACCAGTAGATATGAAAAAAAGCTCTATAAAATATTGAATAAATGTAATTATATATTTACCTCATGTCACTCGCATAGAATTTAAAGACATTATATGATAATGGAAGTCATCATCTGAACAACTCCCTTAAAGGTTAGCAAGCTACTTTTATAGACCATTAACATAATGAAGTAGGCATCTGATTCCCACAAATAGCTCTATAAGCTTAGTAAATGCCTGTATATCATCTATGGAAATGAGTTTTTAGATTCAAATCATACTTAATCTTCACTAGGGAAATTGGTTTAAGAGTAAATCAGTTTGTCATAATAAGCTTTATTCATTTGTTATCTAGCCCAGTCAGCTGGGGCTGCTGAATATGGTAAGACCCCTTCAATGTGAGTCTTGGATATAACACTAAACCATTTGATGGTGAGACTCCAGTCCTGGCTTGAAGCTTTAGAGAATGTGTAGTACCCCTTCATCGCCATTATTCTCAGGTCCACTCTGACTCAGATTAGAAGTACCTGCTAGGGTCCCAACTATGGATCAAATAGAACTGTTTAATCATTTACTCAAGTGGAAACCATTTAACTGTGTGCAAATAAAACTATTAATGTTAGATAGCAATACTTGGAACCATTTAACTGTGTGCAAAGATATGAGCCTTGACATGTTTAAAATGTTACTTATAAACTATTCATTTACAAATCATATATATATATATATATATATATATATATATATATATATATATATATATATATATATATATAACAGGATTTAGTATTAAATAACCCACAAACGTTGTTATTCTATAAAAAACAACCAACCAACCAATTAACTACAATCTTTAATCCAGTATAATGTCAAGTATCTTTATGCTCTAGAAGGAATTTTAGGTCAAAATTAGAACATGGATGATATCACAGAAACAGGAATTGATCAATTGATTTTAATGGTATATCAACCTGACTAGGAATATTTCATGGCTAGATTTGATAATTGTGTTTACCGTATGTTTAAATTTACATTTTTTGTGTAGTTGTTTCTTAAGGTTTTTTTTTGCTGACGGTTTTATTGCATACATATAATTTTTAAAAAGCTCTATCTGACGCATAGAAGGAACTATAATAGGCACTACAACAGTAGCTCAGGGTGGACCTGGGAGTAAGGGCAATAAAAGGGTACTCCCCAGATCTCCAGAACTGTAGCTTCACAATCAGATGCAGTTTAGTGTGATATCCAGAACTCCCCTTTTTTTGGTGGGGAGGAGTTTACTCTTCTGCCGGAAATGCAGTCAGCATATTCTAAGCCCCACAGACAGGGCTAACAGAAACATGAACTAATCACATCAAAAGTAAAGACATTTTTTCTTTAAACAGATCAATTATGCTCATATTTCATTCTCTAGCAATAATTAAAAACACTTGAAGGAAAAAAATCAATCAAACAATTCGATTTACATATGACGGTTTAAATCATCATCTATAGTTCTCATCAAAACATATGATTTATAAAGCATTAAGGATTTTTATTTATTGTATGTATTTCCTGGATTTGTACTTAGATTTGTAATAAAGTAAATAGTCACATGAACCAACGAAAATTGAGAGCTTTTGGAATTAAAAATTCTTTTAGATAAGAATTTAAATGCCTTCCACTTAACTTATTTTTATGCAAAATTTCATCCATGTATCTATAGCAGGCTTATTTGTTGGTAATAAAATAAAAATGTAGAACAAAATTTTAGTTATGTATGCAAATCTAAAAGCAGAAGTTAACTGAAGCCAAATATGTCTGTGTGGGTGTTATAAAAGAGGTAAGCAGAAGCTTAATACCAAAATCTCTGTCATGACTGGTTTAATATGTTTAATATTAACCTGTATGCATTTCAGATATTACTATGAATATTTTTGCTTGCTAAAAACATATCATTTGTATATGACCTATGCTGTCTCTTGAATACATTTGCATTTTTTCATTGTGCCTGAATAAATATGTTTTGTAATGTAATCATGACTTTGAAACATACATATTTTCCTCTTTTCACTTGAATTACTTGAATGCATATACCTATCCTTTTATAAACGAAAAGAATGATACTTTTACAGATTTATATAAAGGAATAATTTTATAATAATATGAAGGAATAATTTAGTGAAGTTTCAGAGAGAATTTTCTTTCATTTTTCTAAACTGAATTCTGTTCACTATTTCAATTTATCTTTAATCTTTTCCCCTTTGCCAATACTTTTCATTTAATTTTTTCACCTTTCAACTTTTTACATTGTCAACTTTTTTAGTTAACTTATTTTCTCTTCTTCCTTATTGTTTTTTCATTTCTCATTCTTCTCTCTTTTATTTATTTCTTTGGTCTATTCTTTTCTTTAAGTCTTCTTCACTCCCTTTTCAATATTCTTTCTCTCTTTCACTTTTCTTTTCACACATGATTTGTAAATTTTACACACTTGAAGATTTTTATAAATCTTATATAGATTGAACATGGCTTAATAGTCAAATTGTTTAAAAAAACTTTATCTAGATCTTCTTTGCTTTTATCATTGCTTTTTAACCTAAAATAAATAATTGGCCAAAAATGCTTCACAAAGAAACTTCTGTTCTTATAGTTCATAAAATACTTTTTTATAATTACATAATTGCTTTAGAAATTCAAGTATAAAAACTTGAAAGTACACATGAGGTTTTGAATGAATCAAATTTCATCATAAAATAACCAATAAGAAATGAATATGCTATTAAGTTTATGATCACATAATTGTTTAACAAATTGTTTATCTTGAATTTTGAAAGCCATCCATCTAAAGTCAGGAATTTTTTTAAAGATTTCAAAAAAGTGATTTCTGAAATTTGGAACTGACTTTTTTTTTTATTTAGTCTGAATGCCAAATATTGCTTAAACATTTTAACATTGCTTATATCTTTGTGTAATCTTCATGCCATTAAATTTTTTACAATTTCAAGGTATTTGTAAAAGAGATAATGTTTGAATAAATTTTTCATATACAGCACAAAACCCTTACAAAGACAATAAATATGTAATTATAAAAATCGGCATCATCATCATTATCATCATCAGCAGCAGCAAGGCATAATAATCGCATAGATTCGCTTGACTTTCTTTCTATCTGTTCATATCTGTCATCACACTTGGTAAATCTTGTAGATGACAGTCAGTTTCAACACAGAGCTGGTCAGCCAACATCAACAAGTCTATGAAGAGAAGTCCCTGTCCATAGGAGAATGTCATTTATGAGTTCATTCTTATTTCACTAGAAGTATCCAGTAGGTCTTGCTTTTCTATCTTGGGTGGTTTGCAAGATAGATTAACTGCTGTTTTGTAAGGTGCTGCAGGCTGGATTTGTTTAAAACAGCATGCAACATCCTCAGGTAGTTGCCAACTAGCTTTGTTTCCTCGCATTTTGTTAGCATCGAAGTGGTACAGTCATGGTTACAGCTTGGATTGCTTTAGTTTGGTTGGTTTAGTAGGTTTGGTTTTATGGCATATCAACCATTGTAGGTTATTTAATGCCAAATCCTCTTTATACATACATATTATATATATATAATTTGGTTTGGTTGGGTTTTATGGCATATCAACCATTGTAGCTTATTTAATGCTAAATCCTCTTTATACATAGATATCATATATATATATATATATATGATTTGGTTAGGTTTTATGACATATTTAATGCCAAATCCTCATCAAATATATATAAGTAAGTATGTTGGCCAACCATAGTCAAGGGCGACCCAAAGGCTCTTTTTTCAATTGCTACTACACTGAGGTGTAGGGGAGGTTACTACTCCTTTCTCTTGATTGCTCCATTTACCCTTAGTCCATACCTTATAACGCTGAGTATTAAGCAAAGAAGCATTGTGTATCATTTTTTGAGATGATTCGACTGGGGCTTCTGGGTCATTGGGGAACACTCTAACCATTAAACGAATTTTGTAGATAACATTTTTAAATGAGCCTGAGCTCTTTTTTTTTTTCATAGTTACATGGTTTACAGTATTTCAATCTAACATGAATATTTTTATTTACTGTTAATCATGTTTGCACGCAGTTAAATGGTTGTTGGTTGGTTGTTTGGGTTTTATGGCATATCAACCTTTGTAGGGTATTTAATGCCAAATTCACTTTTATACAAATAATCAGTTCTATTTCAAACAATTCAGTTTAGCATGAGTACACAGTTTAATTGCCAAAAACTGTTAAACACAAACACTCTGCATACGGAGACACCTTTATTACACGCATCTTCTTACACTCGCACCTAAACCAATATGGCCGTTTGTTTACTTCCTGTCATCCCATAATGCCTTCTCTTCTCGAGAGTATCAGGGGAGATAATTGCTCGTCCCATAAGCCAAGATAGGATGTTAACAAACATTTCTATTTCAAGCTATTCAGTTTATTCAAACAGTTCTAATTCAAACGATTCAGTTTAGTATCAGTATAGATTTTGTTTGCACACAGTTAAATGTCAAAACAGTTTTATATTAAACAACTCAGTTAAGTGTAAGTAGAGTTTCAATACCAAAAACAGTTCCATTTCAAACAATTCAGTTTAGCATAAGTGCACAGTTTAAATGTAAGTACACAGTTTAATTGGGAAAAACATTTCTATTTCAAGATATTCAGTTTTAATTCAAACAATTCAGTTTAGCATAAGTATGCAGTTAGTTCTATTTAACCCATAGATAGAGCCCTATCAGGTGCTACCATCCCAGGCCAGAGTGGACCTGGGAGCAATGGCAATGAAGGGGTGCTCCGGATTCCCCAAAGGTCCAGCATCACTGGAACCTCACCATCAGACTGTTTAGTGTCATATCTAGGACATTCATTGGGGTGGGTCTTACCCCACTGCAGAGAAGCAGTCTGTGTATTCTACAGACCTAATGCAAGTTAAATGGTTTCAAGTATTGCTATGTAACAGTTATGATTTAACATTAGTTATTTGTTTGCTCTCTAGTATTGCTATTGTTTTTACATTTAAATGGTTTCAATTATCACTATCTAACACTAATAATTCCATTCAATATTAATCCTTTGTTTGCACACAGTGAAGTGGTTACAAGTATTGCTATTGCACACTAACTATTCTATTCAAACTATTCATTCATTCATTTGAACACTATCAAATGGTTACAAGTATTGCTATGTAATACCAATAATTCAATTTAGGCACACAGT
The DNA here is from genome assembly GCA_963585895.1 of Sepioteuthis lessoniana. Taxonomy (NCBI): domain Eukaryota; kingdom Metazoa; phylum Mollusca; class Cephalopoda; order Myopsida; family Loliginidae; genus Sepioteuthis; species Sepioteuthis lessoniana. The sequence continues at coordinate 69,355,696 of OY757915.1, read as the reverse complement.
TTAAGATTTTCAAGTATGGCTGTTTAACAATAATTCTATTCAACATTACTCATTTGTTTGCACACAGTTAAATAGTTCCAAGTATTGCTATGTATCACTAACAATTCAGTTAGTCATTTGTTTATACCCAGTGAATTAGTCAAAGAGTTCTATTTCTAACAATTTAATTTAACATAAGTCATTTGCTTGCAAATAGTTTAAATGCCAAACAGTTCTATTTGACCCATAGATAGGATCCTTATCAGGTGCTACCACTCCACTCACCATTGGTACAGTTTAGTATCATATCTAGGACACTCGTTGGGAGGGGTCTACTCCCTCTGCAGAGATGCAGTCAGTGTATTCTACAGCCCCAGCTGACTGGGCTAACTACAGTTTGGAAGAATTCTTGTTTTCCCATTTTAGATAAATGTTTCATATATTGCACAAAATTATTACAAACACAATGAATATGTAATAATGAAAACTGGCGTATTTATATATTTTAATGGCACTTGATGTTAATATTTATTAGTGAAACAGAGTAATTTGCACAACATTCTTCATTTCATCAAGTGAAAAATTAGAAGTTTTAAAGATTTTCTATTGATTGTTTTATGATTTAAATGATAATGTTTTCTAAAAGGACAAACAGACATTTGCTATTACTTCTTAATAAGAAATACAACAAATACAACAGTGAAACATATTTAGAACCATACATATACAAACTACATGAATAAGACAAATTAAGCTTCATTGGTGAACTGATTTCAGTAGTTTACTGCGAGCCAAGATACAAAGAAAATTCCAATGAAAATGCTTTCAAGTTAAATTGTCTGAATTGTTTTGATTGAGATTTACTGGAGGCTTCTAGCAATTAAATTCTGGAGATTAGTTTCCAAATTTATCTTTGAGATAAAAGTATCTTTATCTCTCTGCATAAGTGAAAATTTAGAATACAGAAACATTTAGATTTATAAAAGCAACTTCAAATAGTGAGGAGCTTAGTAAACAGGAAGAATTAGGATAACTAAGTTTACTGTGATTTTTGAATTCCATGTTTGTCCTTTGTAATGTATATTAGAATTGGAAATTTAAAAGTTCACATTTGCTCTCAACTTGAAATGAAAACGCACTAATTTATAAATGGAACTAGTTAAAGTTACCATCTATATAAGAGGTCAAGAGTTGAATCTTGGTTGGTTATAATGATAATAACATAATTCCTTGGTACTGATGATAAACTAGTAAGTACTCTTTCTATCAAAGTTATATAAAACTATATATATATATATATATATATATATATAGTGCAATTAAATGGAGACTCAAACTCGGTTAAGCCGTCATAATAAATTTATTTCGGTGGGGAACATTGTTGGTATATTCTCCGTCTCGTCGGATGACTCTTTACATGCTCTGTATTGTCCCAGAGATATGATGCGAATGAGGAGTTACAGTTCGTATTCAGAAGATAAATAGGAAAATTAAAGAAATTAAAAAATAAATTAAAAATCAAAAAACAAGGATAAAGATAAGAATAAAACAAAAATAAAAAACATAAAAATAAAAAACAAAAAACCATTCGTTCCTATATATATATATATTAGGCACTCATGGTGTAATTGTAACTATAGTAGGAAATGGACATGGCAACCGGAGTTCAAATTCTGGATGAGGCTATTTACATTTCTCATAGTACTAATACCTTGAGAAAGGTATGAATTCTACTATTCTCCCTCTTATGGATAAATAGAAGGGCAGATTGGGCTCTCTCATCTTGGAATGGTAACTGGCCTTGGAGAAGAAAAACTCTGAAATCAAACCTATCCCTAAAAATAGACCTTGTGTCATATCCTATTCATGTGGAGGGGTTGGGTAAATATATATTTATATATTGTAACAGTTATCCTCATAGGAAATGGAATTCACAACCTGAATTTGAATCCCAGACAAAGCCATTTCACACAATTCCCCTTGGGAAAGGTGTGGATCCTTTTCTTCCTGCCCAAATTCCCACCTATGGGAAAATAGTAGAGAAACCAGTCTAAGAGAAGGCAAAATTCTGAATTCAAGCCAATTTTACTCCACTTAAAATTAATCTTGTACCATATCCTGTCAATAGTAGAGGGGTTGGGTAAATACATACATTCCTAGACAGGTGGCCCAGCGGTTAGAGTGTTCGCCAATGGCCCGGGAGACCTGGGTTCAATCCCAGGTCGAGTCATACCAAAGACTTTAAAAATGGTACTTGATACCACCTTGCTTAACACTCAGCATTATAAGGTACGGTTCAAGGGTAAAGTTGAGCAATCCTGGGAATGGAGTAGCGCCCTCCCCTACACCTTGGTGTAGTAGCTATCGAAAAGGGAGCCTTCGGGTCACCCTCGACTATGGTCGCTAACTTTACTTATATTGTAAGTAAAATGTGAGTCAGACATATTGTGCTAAAAGGGTGTGTGTGCTAAATACACAATCCTTGTTTTGTTATTAAGTAAAATCTATGATAAAGATATTGATTCCTTAAAACCGAATAAAAAGTTTTGATTAAAAAGAATTTTAGAAAATTATACCACTCAATAATCTTCAACCAATATTATGTATTACTAATTGAATAAATATAAAAGATTAATTTTAAGTCTCAGTAAAAAGGGTTATACATGAAGACTAAATCACAACCTTCAAATTATGTGCAGAATTCTTAAAACCTTTGGAGACATTATCGACATTCTTTGTTGTCAAACAATAATACATCAATAGGTTGATTAATTTACCAAGAGATGTAGGTGATCAAATGATTAACAACATTGATAATGGAATCAATACACTAAGTTCAATTTGAGCTGAGACATCATCTGTTCTCTTTCCACTAATCCACTTGAATCAATTTTTGCTCCTAGCTGCAGGAAAGGTTATGGTTTAAGCATCTTTGTTGAATGGCATATCAACCTTCATGAGTTATTTAATGCTAAAATTATCTTTGTAGAAGAACAGCAGTGATACTATTTAATCCATAAGTGTGGAGATAAGGGAGTTCATACATTTACCAAAAGTGAACATAATATCATGACTAGAGTTTGAACTTACTTACTATGTTAGCCACTACACTATTGGGACCCCTTCAAATAGCAGGACAGTTGGTGCCTTTTAGTCTCATAAAAAGGCAATCCATTTTATGACTGATAATAGTTCATGTCAGAGATGTTGCTGGTACCATGTAAGCTAGTGCAACATGTCACACGTTACTTGGGCAATCCTCATTGCCCTGAGAGAGGCCCCTAAATAGAATTAGTGGACATGGTTCTCTGAGAACCAAGGGAAGCTTGTTGTGCCACAGTTATTGTCACAGGAAATGAACATGGGGATCCGAGTTCCAATCCAAGACAAAGCTACTTGCATTTTACTTTCATACTAATGCCTTTGGAAAAGGTATGAATCTATCTTTTCTCCTCTCAGCTATGGGTAAATATAGGAGCAGACTGAGCTCTTTAGCCAGTCGAGAAGAAGAAAATTTCTGAATTCAAACTAGCTGTACTTCCCTATATATTGAACTTGGGTTACATCTTGCCTCAGGCAAAAGATTAAGGTAAATATTGTCAAGGGGTATTTTATGCCAAGAGGTTAGTGAATCACATTCATTGTACATTGATATTTACATTTTTTGTGTAGTTGTTTCTTCAGAGGGTTTTTCTTTTGCACATGGTCTTATCGAATATGAATAATTCTAAAACAGATTTACAACTCTGGTTCTTTTCTGTCCTTGTAAATACAGTTCTAATCTCAATATTTATTGAGCATAACTCATATTTCCTGATTTCTGATTAACTGATTTTAACTGCATGTCAACCTGTCTGAGGGTATTTTATGCCTCGAGGTAAGGGAATTGTGTTCATTGTACATTAATATTTACATCTTTTGTGCAGGTATTTCTTTAGAGATTATACACATAGTTACATAATATCAAGTATTCCTGTCTAATATAAACAATTTGCACTCAGTTAGATTAGAGTGAACCAGGGAGTAATGACAATGAGAGTACTCCTCACTCCCCAGATCTCCGGAACTGGATCTTCACCATCAGATTCAGTATAGTATCATATGATAACACTTCTCTGTGGGCAAGTCTTACTCCTCTACAGGGAATACAGCCAGCATATTCTAAGTCCCACTGACAGGGTGGGTTGGGTAAATATGTATTCTGACAACCTAATGGTCGATAGGAAAGTATCCCTCTAAAAATTTGTCAATGCATATTATAAGAAAATTTTAGCTGATTGTAGAGATATTGCAGATTTTATACACTGAAATATTTACCTCTTTTTACTGATCACCTCTTTGAAATAGTTATTTGTCAGTAGTGAATGAACATATAAACACTGTTCTGGACATTTTTGCCCTAGGGTCTACCTGTTGATAAAGGAGGATAATAAAAATGAAGGCGAGGTTTGTAGCAATTAACAAGAAATTTCAACCAGTCATTTGTTCCTAACCATTTCTGTCCAGTCTTTTAACAGGAAACTATTTTTGTGTCGTCTGGAGAAAACAAGTTTCTTCACACTAAAAGAAGATGTTTAAGAAAATAGGATAAGCAAGTGTTGATACTGCCGGAACTGGTATCACCTGTGGAAATGGCAGTGACTGGGGTTTTAGAGAAGAAATGGAATAAAGAGAATGGTACTGCCAGCAGATACATGTTAGACAAAGTGAATAATTAACAATTAGTGTTTTCTAAGTAAGTCGTGTTCAGAATGAATAGAAATTAAGAAAAGAGAAAGGGAAGGATATACAAAACAAAGTAGGATGATTTTATGAAAAAGAAAGAAAAGAAATAAAAAAGTAAATGAAGTGTAAAAGAAAAGAAGGTAAGAGTTAACAAATGATGAAGGAATGACAAAATAAATGAAATGAAATAAGGTCAAATAGATAATGAATAAATTGATAAATAAATGAATAAATAAGAACTAATTAAGTAAAAAAAATTAAGATAAAAATAAAATTTTAAAAAAAGTTGTATATAAAAAAATTGTATAAACAAAAAATAAGAAAATAAGAAAGTAAAATATAAAACTGAGAATTTGAGAATGTTAAGAGAAATATTATAAAAAGAAGAAAGAAACAAGAAATGAAAGAATTTTTTAAAGAAAGAAAAGTAAAAAAACAGAATGAACACACCAAATAAAAAACAAACAAACAGAAAATCAAGAAATACCTAAGAATGAATAATAAAAAATACTAGGAGAAAGAAAAATAATGTTGAAATACAAAACAAACAAAAAAAAAACAGAAAATAAAAAGAATTCAACAAAAAACTTGATAAGCAAAAAAACGTTTTGATGTACAAAAATAATTTGAAAGTGACAAAAAAGGAAAATCAAAGTATTGGGAGGATAACAGAAAAAAATACCATGATGAGTATTAAACAGTTTATTGCAATAAAGAATAAAAAACATAAAAAGGATAAAGATTGAAATTTTGATGTTGTCTGTGACAAACTATTGATAGTTATTTTGGAATGTCAGAAATACTCTTTGAACAAATAAAGTTCTAAAAAAAGAAAAAAAAAAAAGAAAAGAAGAAAAATTTTCCAGAAAAATCTTTAGGAAATCTAAATTTGATCTTAAGTGATTTGTTAGAGATGAAGACTCTAAAGCAAAATTAGAAGTAACTGAAATTAACCCTTTTACAGGCAGAGCAATATTTTTGTCATTTTTGCGATAACTCAATGTAAGGCATTTTCCTTTTTGCAGCTTATTGACCATTTCAATATTATTGTTTAGAAACATTGCAAGGATGCCCCACTGCATGCATTGTAATGGATTGTTGTAAAATTCTCAAGATTTGTTTGTCATCACATTCTATAATATAAACTGATCCATTTATAGATTTAGATTGCAGATCAAATTATCATGTTTTGATTGGGATTTTTTTGTATATGATTCATTGACTTCTTTAAATATACCCTCTCTTTTGCAAATTTTCTGAAAATAATTTGCCCCTTCCACAAGAATTAAAAAAAATTAATATGTCTGCAAAAGGGTTAAAATGGAAATAAATATTAAATCTAATGTAAAGTTTTAAAATTCCTAGAAATTAAATATATCTCACTAACTGAAACCAGACATTGGCATGATGGTTAGAGTGTTCGTCAATGGCCCAGGAGACCTGGGTTCAATTCCAGTTTGAGTCATACGAAAGACTCAAAAAATGGCACTTGATGCCTTTTTGCTTAACACTCAGCATTATAAGGTACAGATCAAGGGTAAAGTGGAGCAATCCTGGGAAAGGAGTAGTTCACTCCCCTACACCTTAGTGTAGTAGCTATTAAAAAAGGGAGCCTTCTGGTCACCCTTGACTATGGTCACCAACTTTACTGACTTTTCACAAACTGAATACACAATAGAAAAAGAATTACTGCTAAATACAGCATGCAAGTTGTCATTTCAAGCTTGAAAAAATCTTTACAAAACTAAGGATCAACTTATATAGCAGAGCTAAAATCCAAACCTTTACCACAGAATGGTCAACCAGCAGAATAGTACTCCAAATAATCAATATACTTGATTGACCCTAACGCTGGCAGACTACCACAAATGTTTCCAACTTGTGTTTGTTGAACATATTTAACAAATTAGCAAAGAGATCAATATAGAATAATAAAACTGTTATACAAACTAAGTATTATATTAATGCTATATCACATGCTATTTCTAACAGTGGATGCACTGACTGTAAAAACCAATTGGAATGTTACAGTACCCGGGCAGTCAGTCAGATAACTACAGTATGTTTATGGGCACAATTTCATAATAGCCCAATAGACTATGAATTCATATCCTCATTTATGCCTGCAGGGTAAGTCTTGGTCTAACAGTATATTTAGAGGTAGACTTATACAGTAGAATTTTTAAATAAAAAAATTGACGTTAACTTATATACAAGATTAACCTATATGTCACAAATTTACAGTATTTAAAATTTTGAAAGGCAACTTCTGGACCTAATTTTATAATGATATAAGCACAAGGTATAAATACTGTGAGCAAGTGTAATATCTAAAAAAATTAACAAATATTTTTTTTATATATGCTAATATTTTAAAAAACTAACTAGTATTTTAAAAATTAACAGGGTACTTCTATTAATAATTTATCTATATAAAATACAAGATGTAGTCATATAAATACTTACCAATTTAGATGTAGCAATAAGCCAGAAATATGGGTCATCCTGCTACAGTGTGGTACAAATCATACTAGTTCTAAATTGTTAATTCAGTGACTTTCATGATAAAATTAAGATTAACAGACCAACAAATCAAGTGACAGTGGCTTTACACACACACACACACACACACACACACACACACACACACACACACACACACACATATATATATAGCTTCAAGAAAAACCAAAATTCAGTCACATTAGGATTATAAATTTATTTCCATCCTGCTAAGAGCATTGATATGAATCAATAACTCAAAAAAAATTTAACAGGGCTTCTTCAGATCCAACATGGAGATAATGAATACAGCCAGAATGGAGGTGGTTACAGGAGGTGGGGGGAGCCTTCTCCCATTAAAGATTACTTTCGGTCTCCTTTCATTTCCGGTTGAGACCATAACAAAAGTAATGAGGGAGATGTAAGTTTTAATTTAAATTCTACAATAATCTAAACTTCATTTTAAAGTAACTCTTTAGGTTTAACAATAAAATAAGGAATTACAATAAAATTAAATTATTTCAAATAAACAAAAAAACAAAAACTACAATTTAATCAATTACAGTAATACATAACTTAAACTCCAAACTATTCTAACGTCATTCCCTCTGCTTCCCCCTTTTTTTTTTTAATGTACATACACCCCACCTTACACGGTGAGATCTTTTAATTATTTTACATTATCTATCCCAGTTCACTAATATTTTTATAGTTAATCAATTATTATCTTAGATTTTTGGCTATAGTTTAAATTTATTTCTATGTCTACATCTAGCTATTAAATCACATCTCTGATTTAATGATTTATCTGGATTAGGGTATAACATAGTTTGTATCTTTTCTTTAAGTTACATCTACTATCAAAGCAGTTTGAAGTATTAGACCTTTTCAATATTCAATTGAATTTCAGGGGTTAAACCCTTATTTTTCAATTTCCAAAAGTGTTTGATTATGGCTGTTTGACTTTTCAAATGCTTATGAGAGAATGAATGATTGTGGTTATTAAACTTTAGCTTCCATTTCTTCGTTGATGAGATCCCTATATAAGTTTTTGTACTTTTAATGTTTTCATTTGGGAAAATGATCCCTTGGTACACTACATTTTCTCAATAACATAAACCATTCATCGGACATGTATTTTTTGCCTAACAATTATATTCGCTTTCTCTACTAGTATTATTAATATTAATATTATTTTTATTATATCATCATCATCATCATCATCATCATGATGTGGTGCTGGTAGCACAGATATCCCTGACCCTCTCTACACCACTTTTCCCTATCATTCATCGCCTCAGGCAGGTCTTCTGGACAACATCCTGTATCCTCACATATTTGCTGAATGTATGTTTGTGCTGGTCGTCCTACTTTTGCACGGCAATGTGTGGGGGTCCATAAGAGTACATCACTTATGAGCTCATCCCTGCTTCTCCAGCAGTGTCCTGCATGTCTAGTTCGTCTAACTTGAATAGTTTTCATGATAGGAGGCAGGTGGCCTTACAGTTGGTGTCTTGTGGGGTGTTGCCGCCAGGACTTGTTCAAGATTGCTCGCAGCATTCTTGTGTAATTGCCGTCTAGCTTCTTCTCCAGCCGTTTTGTTAGAGTCCATGTATTATTATCATCATCATCATCATCATCATCATCATAATAATAATAATAATAATAATAATAATAATAATAATAAGAAGAAGAAGAAGAAGAAGAAGAAGAAGAAGAAGAAGAAGAAGAAGAAGAAGAAGAAGAAGAAGAAGTTATTTACTTTGTTGAACTGAAAGGTTTTATTTTCAGTTGTAGTTTTAATTAAATCTTTTATAACTTATAACTTAAAAAAAAATGTTTTTATAGCCCAAAAGTTTCTGGTGAAATTTTATGATTTAATACACTGCAAACTAAATTAGGATTCAGACAGAAACAAAATAAAATAGTTTGTCTGAGTGAATACAAGCCTCCTTGATAGGTAAAGGGTCAAATCAGTGTACTGAAACATGTACTGACTTTTTAGTACAAATACCATATATGTGTGTGTGTGTGTGTGTGTTTTGATAAACTCTGCATGAATATGTATATCAAATTATACCAGGATGATTATCTTAGTAATTAGTCATACTGGTATGAATATGTGTCCCCCAGGTGCAAGTATCTAAGTTTTAATGTAATAAGATATTATATTAAATTAGAAACAATAATGAAATTTAAAAAGAATGCATATAAAAAGATTACATTTATTTTTATTTTATTTAGCTTGATTTCTATATAGAATTAGGCATCTTCCTTTTAATACATTTGAGAACAAAAAAATATTATTAGAAATAAATAACATCAAGTAATTATTTGTTAAGACTAGTGTGTAAATTATCCACAACTTATAGTATATAAACCTCAATTTCTTAGTGATACAAAACAAACATTGCAGGATTTCAAACATATAAATAAAATGGGCTATTTTGAGGCAAATCTAGCTGAGCTAAAGATGTTGTTGATAAATAAGAGGTTAATTAAGATTAAATAATGATTATTTAATAATCACTGAGAATATAATGTTAATAACTAAGGGAATTGTGATGTTGGTAGTCATGTACTTCAATTACAGAGAGACAAACACATAATCTTCATAATAATCAAATTAACAATATGTAAGTTGTTTCTTCAATCTCTCATTTTTAAATTGTTGAAAATAGTATTATTATTTCTTATTCTTACAAGTACACTTGTTGAAATGAAATAAATTGACATAAAAAAAAAACTTGAAAAAAGAAACATCTGAACCCAGATCTAACCACTCACCCACCCACCTTTCAAAAAACAAACAAAAAACAAACAAGGATAAAGACATTAGTCTGATAACTTATATAATAAATGATAATGATTTATTGACAAACTAAATCTGGTACAGATTTTACAAACAACCGTGAAGCATTTATAGAAAATTTCTCAAACTGTTGTTACTGCCCACTCTGTCAGTAGGGCCTATGCTGACTATATCCCCTGCAGAGAGGTAAGACCCACCTCCACAAAAAAGTGTGTCCTGAGTATGGTACTAATTTACATCTGATATTCTGGAGCTCTAGGGAGTATGGAGTCACCTCCTTCTTTATTAATTATTACTGCTAAGAAGACTTGAAACTATTTGACTATATGCAAATCATTTGTATTAAGAACAGTTACTTGAAGTTATAATTGTTTACTAAGGATTATTACTAGTTAATTGAAACAATATTATTGTTTTCAAATCATTGGTGTTAGATAAAAATAGTTGATACCATATAACTGTGTGCAAACAAATTATTATTATTAAACAGAAATAGTTAATTGTGTATAAATTATTAGTATTAGATAAGAATACTTGAAACTATACAACTGTGTGCAAACAAATGACAATAGACAAGTAAAAAATGCAATGGAATATTGAACATATAGTTATGATTGTAATCAAGCATTTAGAAATTAATCAGTTCACAGTATTATATAACCCACAAAGAGATGATATGCCATTAAACAAATAACCAGAAATTTTGAATGTTTGAGCTGATGATATTCAAACTGTTAAAAATGTCATACAATTATGACTTAGAGATTTCCTAAGATTTGCTCAGTCGAGCACAAATCCAGAAACGTTGGATACTCAGCAAGAATCTGTGGGGATTTAGGAATTAACAGTAAAACTCCCAACCGGATATTGACTCGTCGGCTGCCAGATACAAAATGTATAAATGTGTCGCCACGTATAAGGCTCCACGCATCCATCCAGTTAAAAATAAAAAAAAAAAGAAAAATAATAAAAAGTAAAGTAGCCAATGGGAAGCGGTCGCACCAAAATTAGAAAGATTTTGGAGTGGCGAATTTGGAGCCGGTGGAGAGAGAAAAATACTCAGGTTTTCTGTGAACCGGGTCTTGTCAGGGTCTGTCCGTCGTACCAACAACATCATTTTGCTGTCTGGTGTTTTGGGCACCACGCTACGTCTTGGGACGTAGCATTGGTTAGTCCATTCACCAAGTAAATAAAGGAAAGTATGGAAGAAATGTTTTCGTCTCTTATCTGTTTCTATCTTTTCTTTTTGTATATTTCTTTTGGACTTTCTTTGGGCAAGGCATTGCGCCAGCCAGTCAACGTGGGGTAAAATAATATAACCAAAATATGGAGTCAGATATCTTACGGCAACACGGCCTTGCCCTTGGCCCCTGACCTCCTAAAAGCCTTTAGACCCCACAAATCAAATTCTCTCAAAATGGTTAAATAGACTAAACCCACTTATCATTACACCACATGAAACACATTTTTTTAAATATAAAACTAAGCTCTTATTAGATTTAGCTGAAGGTCACAAGTACAAAGCACCTAGCAAGGATCAAACTCACTTCTTTTAATAAATTGATCTGCTATACAAGTTTTCTAACCCTTATACTACAATGCCTTATGTATATAGAAAAATAAATGTAAAAAGAATGAAACAAAGTTAAGATAAACAAATATTAGTCAAAATTTAATTATTTGTAAGTAATGCTTCATGTAATAATGATTGAGAAAAAAATGAAGATAATATACAATCATTTACACTAAGAGACATAAGAAAGACATTTCACTCAACAAGAAAGACATTTCACTCAACAAGAAAGCCTCATGCATAAATTTTGTTTTTATTTTATCTTTTTGATTGGGAGCCAAGTCAATAAATGGAAACAGAAGACTCTTTGAACCGTCCATAGTACACACTCTCATTACATTATACCAACAAATTTAATGACATTTCAATGGGTGCTCAAATGTTGGTATAGACGAACAGATTGTTAATGGTTGACTGAAATAGTATAGGTACTGTGTGAACTTATAGTTCTTAATAGAATTCCACTTATACCTTTAGGAAAGGAAGAATAAAACCAAAGAGATGAATTTTAGTCACTACTCATTATGTACATTCAGAATCTTCTACTGTTGAATATCCCATAAGGCATTGTTTCTAACTAGGATGAGTCAAAAGTTTTGCAATATTTTGGTATGTGTTACTTTGTAGCATGTATATCCCATGACCAAAGCAGCTCAAGCTGTAATATGTACTTGTTGGTTTAGCAACAAGGCAAATTGGGGTCTGCCCTGTTACATTAAGAAAAAAGGAAACTACAGGAATGTGGATAAGAATATTGATGAGTTTCAAAAACTTTAATGACCGCCAGAAAGACATCCCTGTACTGTGAGTCGTACAAATGGAAGAAAACAGTTGCGAATGTTAGAGCAGGAATTAAGCATTCAACCTGAAGTTTTGAGAACCAGTTGGTCTAGGAGGAATGAATAGATGACAAAGGAATAGTCTCCAAAAGGAACAATGGCCTACGGTTGAACGTGCTCTCCTCGTATTGAATGTTAGTCTGTTCTCCTGCTAGAATGAATGAGGAATAAGCTGAGAGAGCGTTTGCACAGCCTTTTATACTACCCGGGAAAGTCATTTGAGTAGAATGGCTTAAATCATCCTCACTAGACGAAAATATAAAATTAAAACCTCAATGGCCAAAATAATTCCCGCACTAAATAATAATTTGAAATTCTTTCTTTCTGCTACACTGGGATCGATAGTATCAGAGTTGCCAGTGCACTGACACATTGGGTATTGCTTCAAGGATGAGTGTGCAATATAGTCTCATTCAGAAACTTATCTTATACAAGTTCAAACTGAGCCATAATGCTGCAGAAGCTACCGAAAACATTTGTTATGCAAAAAGTAAAGGTACAGTTAATAACAGTACAGTAACCAGATACTTACTTGGGTTGCAAGAACCTCAATGATCAGGCAAGGTTTGGTAAGCCTAAAACCCTGGATTTTGAGGCCACACTCCAAGCTATAGAAGCAAATCCAATCAGTAACACTTCGAGAGTATTGTTGCATACATATATATACTGGATACATACCGACCCAATGATAACAGACACAGTTATAAACGATGCAGGAAGGAAGACGCATTGACAAAGATGCAGGAAGACTTCTTTAGAAAAATATTCACCTCTCGCTTTATTTCAAGGGTTCAAAAGAGTTGTTCAAGGTTTGCATGTGAGAAGGTGCTGGAGACCGAACATAAACTTCATATTTTGACTCCACTGTTATGACCGTCACGTTGTGTCTTTCTTGTCCACTCCATCGGGGGTTTTCCGAGGGCCCCCTCGGTCAGGTGTGGCCTTCCCTACCACATCTCGTCTCTAACTCTCTGGGAGTCTGCTGGCAACTGCTTTGGCACCCCGAACTCAACTGAGTTAAATAATAACTCAACGCCCACACGATCGCCCACTGGATCTTTGAAATCGGATGTTTAATCGTCATTAAGCGGAAATAACTGTCATGCAGTTCAGAGGTTACTCTCTTCCGGTGCATCACTGGAGTGGCTCAATGGGACCTTCACCTTGTCCCATATCATAAGCCTTAATCCGCCCATGCAGTCTCTTTCGATTACTGGCCATTGGAATGTGTCACTTCATTTCGGTGTATCACCTTGGAATAGCATTTTTGGGCCAGGTTGAAGGTCAAAATATAACAGTATCAGGTGAGCTCAACATTTCTCAGTCCAGTGTGGTTCATTGTCTTCATAACCTTGGCAAAAGCATCCAGAGCTGCTGAATCGGGCCTCATATTACCAAAATATTTATGTTTCATGTTACCCTGTTTCATGTTATGTGTCATGTTACCAAAATATTTCTTATGTTTCATGCTACCATGTTTCATGTTATGTGTCATATTACCAAAATATTTCTTATGTTTCATGTTACCAAAATTTTTCTTGTGTTTCATGCTACCATGTTTCATGTTATATGTCATGTTATCAAAATATTTCTTATGTTTCATGTTACCAAAATTTTTCTTGTGTTTCATGCTACCATGTTTCATGTTATATGTCATGTTATCAAAATATTTCTTATGTTTCATGTTACCAAAATATTTCTTGTGTTTCATGCTACCATGTTTCATGTTATATGTCATGTTATCAAAATATTTCTTATGTTTCATGTTACCAAAATATTTCTTGTGTTTCATGCTACCATGTTTCATGTTATGTGTCATATTATCAAAACATTTCTTATGTTTCATGAGTCATACTGATTTGAAAATTTTAAGCCCAAACTGGTAATTTTCATGAATCTGTTCTATATCAAGTAGACTTTACTGGATATAATATAAAATTCTGATAAATTGATATTGGATATAATTTTTATAGTTTTATTCCCAATGTTCTGTATAATTTTTAGTTGTCAGGGTGAACAGAAATCTTCCAAGTCTCATTTGCTCTTCAGTACTCTCTTAAGAATTCTTGCCAATCTTAGCAGTGCTGTAATTTGGAGAGTCTGAATTCTTTCTCAGGTTTCTATTTTCCCTATGCTCTTTTCTTGGTCCTTGACAACTGTTCCGAGTATATCAACTATGATTTATATTACCATCACCTTTATATTACACAACATTTTTTAACTCTCTAGCAAGATCCAAATATTTTCTGAGTTTTTCACTTTCCTATATTTTAACTGGGATCCCAAAGTCTACTAACTGACATATTCATTTTTTCTTGTTTACTACAACAAAGAGTCTGGGATTGGGTATTATTATTATTATTATTATTATCACTCTATATGAGTTGAAGCATGTCCTTGTGGTGTAATGGTTAAATCGATGGACTGTGGGGTCGTAGTAAGCAAGTTCGAACTCCAGTCGCGCTATTATGTTCACTTTCGGACAAATACCCTTGGGAAAGGTATGAATCCCCTTATCCTCCCAGCTATAGGTTAAATAGTACCACTACTGTTCTTCTAGAAGAATGACTTTGGCATTAGATAACCTACAAAGGTTGATATGCTATTAAACAAAAGAAACCAAACCAAACCAAACCTCTGTATGAGTTTTTCACTAAAGCCTGCATGACAATAAGTTTCTGCTGTTGAAAGCCTAGTCTCCATTTATGTGTGCAATGAGATGGTTTTGTATTTCTACTAACCATTGTTGTGTT
The DNA here is from genome assembly GCA_963585895.1 of Sepioteuthis lessoniana. Lineage (NCBI taxonomy): Eukaryota > Metazoa > Mollusca > Cephalopoda > Myopsida > Loliginidae > Sepioteuthis > Sepioteuthis lessoniana. The sequence continues at coordinate 69,340,513 of OY757915.1, read as the reverse complement.
CAACTGAGGATCATTGACTAACTTATCTTCATCAGTTTGTGCTTTTTTTGTCTTAGGAATTGATGTTATGGAGTTGTGATGATTGCTGCAAGTGTTTTAGTCAGTGTTCCTTGGTGACCTGAAAGTGTCAAGTGTTAACATCCTCAGCTCTCCAGGGCTCTTCAAAATATCCCAGCATATTTCAACAGTGCCATGGTCTGGATGGTCTCAAATCTTCCTCTGATCTCCAGTTCCCCCAGTCTTTTTACCTGGCTTGTGGGAACCGTCCCAATCATATAAACTACAAATGGAATCACTGTCACTTTGTGTTCCTCAGCATTTTGATTTCCCTGGAAAAATCCAAGTATTTGTTTATTTTTATTACTTGCTTTTATTTTCACTCTGTGATTTAATGGAATGACAAAATCCACTACTACGATTACTACCATTTTTTAAAATTTTTATCATAGTAATAGTGATAGTAGGCAGTAGATAAGAGGGAAATAAAAAATGAATTGGAATGAATAAAAGATGAATTGGTTTGGTTTCTTTGTTTAATGGTATATCAACCTTCATGGGTTATTTAATACCAAAACCATCCTTATAGAACAACAATTGTGGTACTATTTAACCCTTAGCTGAGGGGATAAGGGAGTTCATGCCTTTCCCAAGAATATTTGTTTGAAAGTGAGCATAAAAGTATGACTAGAGTTTGAACTCATTTATTATGTCAGAATTCAGTCCGTTAGTCACGACACCTCTAGGACTTCTCCTTGCCCTCATCAATAAAAGAGGGGAAGTGGTAAGTTAAAAATGTACAGAAAAGAAGAGTGTGAGAAATATGATTTAGTTGGTTGGGTTTATGGCATATCAACCCTTGTAGGTTATTTAACACCAAATCCATTTTTATGTAAATAATCAGTTCTATTTCAAACTATTCAGTTTATTTAAACAGTTCTAATTCAGCTAATTCAATTTAGCCTAAGAACAGATTTTGTTTACACAGTAAAATGTCAAAACAGTTCTATATATAACAATTCAGTTTAGTGTAAGTACAGTTTCAATGTCAAAAACGGTTCAATTTCAAACAATTCAGTTTAGCATAAGCATACAGTTTAAATGTAAGTACAGTCTATTTGTCAAAAACATTTCTATTTTAAGCTATTCAGTTTAATCAAACAGTTCAGTTTAATATAAGTATGCCGTTAGTTCTGTTTAACCCATAGAGAGGACCTTATCAGGTGCTACCATGCCAGGCCAGAGTGGACCTGGGAGCAATGGCAATAAAGGGGTGCTCCATATTCCCCAAACCTCCAGCATCACTGGAACCTCACCATCAGATAGTTTAGTGTCATATGCAGGACACTCATTGGGGGGGGGGAGAAATATGAAGAGAAAGGGAGAGATAAAAAAGAGGGAGATTAAGGTTAAAAAGAGAGTGGAGAACAAATAAAAAAAAGAGAATAGAACAAAGAATTAGAGAGCTGGAAGAAGAAAAAAAAGAATGAGAAGAATCAGGATTAGCAGTGGTCAGTGTTCTTTTCTAGCAATGCCATATCTCTTAGCAATGTCTCAAGTTCTGAATGATTTTGTTGCATTTGGAAATTTTCGCTCAACCAAGCAGCAACTGAAGCAATCTTAGGAAAAATTGAAGTTCACCTATGTTCTGAATCTAGCGGATTTTCTTTTCTCCTTTCCTCGATTTTCTTTATTACTTTCTGTGTAAATTTACTGGATAAAAGGCAAAAGGTCGGAAAAAAAAGAACCAATCTTGCAGAATTCTGAGATTGTCTACACAGTATTATGTATGCCATTTTACCAAGTTTGTACATGTGTATGGATGTGTGGATAGATATGTGTGTATGTGTATATGTATCTGTATATATAGCTGCATGTGAGCTTATGCATGTATGTGATAATTTAATATAGTCCATTATGTGTGTAAGAAGCTTGGTCTTTTCTATGATTATTGTTTTGTTGTCAAGGGCTAGCAGTTGTTCTGGGTTGTTCACTCAAGGCCCCCACACAGTTCTCATGCTTTGATAAAAACCTTTGGGATCACATTAGAGCCTGCAAGTGTCTGAAGTTCAGCTGTTTTTGTCAGCCACCATTTATTTTTGAGTTTTTTTGCATCTCTCTCAGAGAAGTTGACAAAATGTTCTATATCTGGCCTTAGCAGACTTGGTAATCTTGCTGAGCATGTTATTCCTGGTTGGATTCCTGTTGTTAATAAGCTCTTCCAGTTCCTTATTGTTTCCATTAAACCAGTCTTTGTGCTTCCTTACTGAAGGGCTGAATTTTTCTTCAGAAACCCTGTACAGGATTTTGTGTGCAAGGAGTACATATAGTGTAGTGGCTAATGTGCTGAACTGGAATATTGTAGCAAGAAAGTTTGAACTTCAGTAGCACTTTCAGTCTAATACCCTTCGGAAAAGGTATGAACCCCCTTGTCTTCCCAGCTATGAGTTAAATAGCATCACTATAGTTCTTTTACAAGGATAGCTCTGACATTAGATAACCCTTGAAGGTTGATATGACATTAAGCAAAGTACCCAAACTAACTATACCTGTATTCTTGTATTGTAACTTACATTGAAAATTATATCAGTTTCACAACCTAATCTCACTACATAGTAATAAAAAAGTTATATTGTTATTGTAACACATGTCATTATTTAAGTTAGCAGAAAAAGAAACCAAAGAGAAAAAAGGTTGTAAAGAAAGAGAAATTAAAAGAGAGAATAAGCACAAAATGATACAAAAAGAAAATTGAAGTAAAGACAGATATAATGAGAGAAAAAATTGAAAGAAACGGAGAAAGAAAGAGTCAATCAATATGTAAATAGTCTTGTCATGGTGATTTATATATATATATATATATATTCTGAGAGCCCAGTCAGCTGTTACTATAGAATACACTCATAGCATCACTGCTGAGGGGTAAGGTGGTAAGGTACCAGTCCTTGAGTTTTGGGGAATGAGGAGCACCCCTTCACTGCCAATACTCCCAGGTCCACTCTGATCCAGAGTGGTAATACCTATAAGGGTGCCATCTGTGAGTCAAATAAAAATATTTTATCATTTTATATACTTGAAACCAATTAACAAAGGCCAATAGGGACAAATGGCAAAAGAGAGTCAAGAGAATCCATGCTATCTGTATGAGTTGATGATAATAATGAAAAGTTGTTTTTTTCTTTTGAAGTTTGGAAATTTGAATTCTGTACAATTATGTCTTGCAGCAAAATGGCTTCCAAGTGATTATTACTTAATATTAGAAATGCCAAAACACTCATTGATCAGAGCATCTATTCCCCATATAGAAGCAAAAAATTAAAGTTAAAATCATCTCTATGGCTCAATCAATTAGTGTGTCACTGTGTGTGTATTCACATAATCTGACTTATTATAAAAACTATCCCGAAATACATTCAGGTGTTTTATAACGATGCAGGTGTTCATATATACCAGATATTGATATATGTTATCCTGTCAATTATTTATATGAATAGGTAAATGATTGCACATGCTGCCATATGCAAATACTGTTTAAGATTGTTCAATCTGAAATAATAGGTATTCTTCATTTTGTAAACCCATAATTTGTGCCAACAAAGAAATCCTATGTAGTTTATAATAGCTATATATATATATATTTATATATATATATATTAATGATGTAGTTAGTCTGAGATCAGGTCAGATGATTACATAGATAAGAAACTGACTGTCACCAAGTAGCATTGACTCTGTGTCTGCAATGTCCTAACTGTTGGTACAAGTTATAAGCAAAAATAAAGTTTCATCTGATGACTACAGTCTTTTATTCTATAGATGATACATGAAACTTATAGCAATGAATTGATAGAAAGTTTGTATACTTCTCAGCTGGCCAGCACTTGAGCACTCTTTAGTTTATCAAACTTTTTAAAGGATTGCTTATTCATATCTGTTAACTTTTACACACACACACACACACACACACACACACACACACACACACACACACACACACACACACAATATCATGAAAGAAGAGCTCAAATGATTGGGGCTGTAGAATACATCTCTGCAGAGGGGTAAGATCCCCGCCTCCAACATGTGTCTTGGATATGACATTAAACTGTCTGATGGCAAGGCTCCAGCCTTGGATAATGAGGGAATGTGGAGTACCCCTTCATTGCAATGGTTCCCAGGTCCACTCTGACCCAGAGTGGTAGCATCTGATAAGGTCCTATCTATGGATCAAATAGAAAAAACTGTGTGCTAAAAATGACTGATGGTAAATTGTGACTGTTATATAGCAATACTTGAAACCATTTAACTGTATGAGAAAAAGTGCTCAGGCTTGTTTAAGAATGTTATGCACTAAATGAGTTTACAAATCATATATATACATTTAATATATAAGTATAAAGAGGATTTAGCATTAAATAACCTACAATGGTTGATATGCCATAAGACCAAACCAAACCAAATCCTATATATTTAATATAAATGTATAAAGAGGAATTATCATTAAATTACCTACAATGGTTGATATGCCATAAAACCCAACCAGACCAAATCCTATATGTTTAATATATATGTATAAAGAGGATTTGGTATTAAATAACCTATTATGGTTGATATGCCATTAGACCAAACCAAACTAAATCAGGAAAGAAAAAATCTTCTGTCAATTCAAAAATTAAATTTAATTAACTGATTAGCAGTTAATAAAAACTAAAAACTGAATGTACTCAAAATCAAACTGATTGAGAAATCTAATTAAATCAATCATTGTGCATATGAGTGTGTGTACGTATGTGTGAGTATGTCTGCGTATACATTATATATATATATATATATATATATAGTTAGAGAACGAATAGTTCCCAATTTTATTATTGCTCAGTAAAATGCAAACAGCCTTATCCAGGATTTTAACCCTGATTGCTTTGTCTGTTTCCAACAATGATAACCATTACACCATGGGTGACTCCAAAAATATATATATATATCAAGTGATATGTGTATATTTTCATTTAGAAATGTTTACATCTTTGATTTGGTCTAGTCAGCAGGAATGATCTTCCCTAATATCTTCTTTCTTTTGTTTTGTTATTGATCTCTGTCTAGTTTTGACTTTTTGTATTTAATCAACATGACACATTGCCTCTCAATGAGACATGTATGAGTGAAAAAATTGACTTGATCCAAAATTTAATAAGCTGTGTCTCACATTTCATGGTTCAATGCCCAAAGCTGTGTCTAGTTTTGAGCCTTGGATTTATTTTTACATTCAAGTACACTGTTCATGTTCTTATCGTATTTTTTAAAAATTTTAGTATATATTAAAAGAATTTGAAGTTTCATGGCTATTCATTGCCACTTTCAGATAAATATCCAAATCTTTGGTGTCCTTTACAACAGTAATTCAATTAAATGATTCCAAATCTTTTGGTATTATGTCATTTTAAGCCTTTGTACATTCAAGTGTCTTGTTTATTTTTGTTTTTCTATTAAATGAGACTTACTATTATCTTACACTAATATTCTATTCTCAGCTATTTTCTTCAATCATCCTATTCTAGATGTCTTACATTTTGACTGTCATTGAACATTATTCATAAGTTACATAACAACAAGAAAATATTGGCAATTAGAACAATAATAACTTTACGAAGATAAAAAAAAAATCAATCTAGTGTCTGTATATTAAATATTTCTACTTGAAACACAAATATGAATGTATAATCCACCTTGTAAATTCTCTCTCTCTCTATCTATCTATCTATCTATATATATATATATATATATATACACACACATGAACATACACACACAGATACAGACGCAGACATATATATATATATATATATATATATATATATATTAAAATGAGTAGGTTTAAATAAATGAGAGATTTAAATAAATAAATCCTAAAAAAATACAAATCTCTTCATGGACCTACTCATCTTAAAATATTTCTTTCTCTCTTTGGATCTACAACAAAAAAAAATTATATATATATATATATATAAACATGTACAAACACACACGCATTTGTATTATTACAATTTGGAGATAATTTTTTGTGTTAAATTCTAACCATAACATAGAGAGAGAGAAAGAGAGAGTGAGAGGAGAGAAAAATTGAAGAAAGAACAAGGTAATCCAAAAAGAAGAATTTAATATAAAAGAAAGTCAATGTTATACCATTATGGTTCTAATGAACCATCATCAGAACTAGGAAGAATGATATTGAGTCATGTTAAATCACCAAAGGAAGTTTATTAAGCATCCTTTGGTGATTTAACCAATCAATTAAACTCTCTCAAATAGCTCTTCTGAGAGCTAATTTCCAAAAGTCATAACTAGCACTTTTAAGAGATAATTTGAGAAAGTCTTCTAAAGATTACTTCTGGTCTCCTCACTGTAACCCTTGGCAGATATCTTGAGATGATAACACAGCAGCCAGCCAGACACTCAGCAAACCTGCTGCAGCTGTTCTGGCATCACCAAACCGAAGTCACCTGCAGACCAGAAACTTGCATCACCAAGCAGTAGACACCTACAGACCAGCTCTGGCATCACTGAGCAACAGACACTTGCATCACCAACCAGCAGACACCTGCCTCACCAAGCAGCAGACGCCTGCATCACTAAGCAGCAAGCACCTGCATTTTCCATTGCAGCACACCAGATCATGCAACAGTATTCAAGTTCATGAGCAAAAACTGCTCAAACTGTGATCAGCACTCTAAGGCCACATCAACATACCCACTTAACCAAGGACTGAATAAATTATGACATTGATCATCCAGCCTCTGCAACCAAGGCATCCATATCTTCGACTGTCTCCAGCTACATCTGTGACCTGACCATACAGCTATACCTGTGATCTGCACCAAGCACCAAGACCATCCTGATCTTCTAGATGAACTGTCATGAAGAACTTAAGGACAGCTGAGTCTATACCTTTTGTTAATTAAGATAAATAAGGTCCAGGCAAGAATAGGATAAATATATATTTTATTTTAGAGTTGACACGTGCGACTTGTCTCGAAGAGATCCCTCTAAAAAGTGGTCAACCCTCCTTTTCTTCCTCCCTCTCCTCACAGCTCCCTCTTCCTCCAGGGGGAGATAATTGCTCGTCCCATAAGCCAAGATAGGATGTTAACACCTTTCTGTAGCACCACCTTTCAACACCACACAGACTACACAGACATTATAATGCAACAGCAATTTTACACCCATGCACACCTATCATGTTTGATTCGCTCAATAAAAACCAGAAACTCAAAATTTACCCTCTTGTATTTGTCCTTTGTCTATTCCTCAGTCAAACACTCATAACCTACAGGGTGGAATGATAAGATTGTCACCCTAGAAAAGACGAAATGATTCCATTTCCGTTTAATGAAAACCGGTTTTCTTTTTTTGTTGCTGACCATCTACTAGTTGGCCAGTTGTGTACAAATCCCAAATCCTGGACGAAACTCATTGCATTTCACATAGCACTAATACCCTTGGGAAAGGTATGAATCCAATTATTCTCCTTCCAGCTATGGGTAAATAGTAGGACAGACTAGGTTCTTCAGCCTTGGTTAGGCAACTAGTCTAGGAGAAGGAAAACTCTGAATTCAAACCTGTTAAACTCCGCTTAAAAATTGACCTTGTGTCATATCCTGACTGAGCGGAGGGGTTGGTAAATAGGACAAATCCCAAGAGCGAGAGGAGCCTTCTATCATGTCTGAAAGTGACACAATGTTCAACGAGCGAGATCGGAGATGCACCGCTGTACAACTCGTGCCCTCTACCGATCCAAGTTATGACAACAGGATCATTGCCAGCAGCCTCGAAATGCAAATCTGGATTGCCACGAATAACAGGGATGTGCCCAGGGTGATGAAAACAAAGTTTCCGGCTATGGTTATGGTCTTTGGTGTAGTTTCAAGTGAGGGCTACATCATGCCACCTCACATCTTCAAAGTCAGCTTGAAAGTCAACACCAAAGTGTACCTGGATGTGCTGAACAGTGTGGTGATCCCCTGGTGCAATCAGGTGGCCGGTGGCAGACCCAGGCTTGACTTTAGAAGGAGCGCTACAACTTTGTACCCTTCTCTCACTGGCCCCCCTCCTCCCCCGACCTGAACCTGCTGGACTACTTCGTTTGGTCATACATCGAGAACATCACCAAAGCCAGCCTGATCGCCACCATCCGCCGAGTATTTGCCGAGCTCCCGCCGGCGCTTGTGGAAAAGGCATGCTCCCAGTTCCGGATCTGTATTGAGGCGGTGATTGAGGCTGAAGGTGGCTACATTGAATAGATGTCAGCTCTACTACATAATCAAGTTACCTGAATTGATTTTTTCAATAAAGTTTTAAAATAAAGCTGTAGTGTTGTTTTCTTTAGTACGACAATTTTATCATTCCACCCTGTATGTAGGATTGACACATTTATTGGTCCTGCAACAAATATAACATAATATGCATACATATTTATTTATATGTTTATTGGTCATATAATAATGTCTCTCCATCAAGTAGTGAGAAACTCTGTTGTTGAAGCCCTCAACCCCCTGAGCAGGAGGTGGTGGCCTAAGCCTGCTCTGGAAAGGCAGGTTTCATATATTTTCTATAAATACTACTTTATGAAAATTGACGTGTAGTTGAGTGGGACCCCCAACATCATAGATTTGCATGAGACACAAACACTGGCCGTTTTGATACAAGACAATATGTTATATCTGCTTACGTGGCTGAGAAAATATAATTTCATGTTAAGTCTAATACATAAAATCACATAATTATTTGATACTGAATAGATGGTTGTCAATTTGGAGAAGCAAAATATATTTAATCTCAAAAGCTGGCAGATGAGTCTCACTGTGGTTACCAGCCAAGTTGGCTGGTGCTGTAGAATATGCTGAGTGCATCTCTGCAGGGGTGTAAGACACACCCCTTACAAGTGTCCTGGATATGACACTAAACAATCTGATGGTGAAACTCAAGTCTTAAAGCTTTAGGGAATGTGGAGTAACACTTCATTGCCATCACTCCCAGGTTCACTTTGACCTGGAGTGGTAGTACCTGATAGGGTCCTATCTATGGGTCAAATAGAACTGTTTGACATTTAAACTGTGTGCAAACAAATGACTGATGTTAAATTGAAATGTTAGAAATAGAAATCTTTGACCAATCAACTGAGTGTAAATAAATGATTGATTTTTAATTGAAATACAAGTGATACATAGCAATACTTGGAACCCTTTAATTGTGTGCAAATAAAACTACTAGTGCGGAATTCTTGAACTGTTTACCTGTATGCAAAATAGAATTATGAGTATTACATAGCAATACTTGGAACCATTTGACTGTGTGCAAATGAATGAATAGGGTTGAATAGAATAATTAGTGTTAAATAGCAATACTTGTAGCCACTTCACTGTGTGCAAACAAAAGATTAGTATTAAATTGAAATATTTGTGTTAGATCATGATATTCAAAACCATTTAACAGTGTAGAAACAATAGCAATACTGGTGTGCAAACAAATTAGTTTCTAACTAACTCATTAAAAAATAAAATTATCTACAAACTATTCATTTACAAAGGATATATATATAATCATTTAACTGTGTACAAACAAATGACTGATATTGAACGGAATTGTTAGTGTTATATACTTGAAATCATTAAACTATGTTCAAACAAATAATTACAAGTATATGGAATTATTCATGTTAGAAATACTTTAAACCATTTAACTGTGTGCAAAAGAATGAACTCAGGCTCAGTTAAGAAGGTTATCTACAAAATTTGTTTACAAATCATATGTTATATTTTGAGCTTTTGACCCGGCCAAATATGCCATTCCAAGGTGATGCACCAGAAGGAGGTGACACATTCTAATGGCAGTTATGAGGAGAAATTGCGTGGGCAGAAATTGGCTGATGAAATGGGACGAGCTAAAAAATTCCCATGGTACACTCATAGACTGATGCACCGGAAGAGAGTGACCTCTGAACTGCATGACAGTTATTTCAGCTTGATGACGATTAAACATTCGATTTCAAAGATCGAGTGGGCATCGAACGATTATATAATTCAGTTGAGTTTGATGAGCCAGTAGAGTTCTGGTCAGTTGAGTCCGAGTTCCAGACAGTTGGAGACGAGATGTGGTAGGGAAAGCCACACCCAACCGAGGGGGCCCTTGGGAACCCCAATGGAGTTTGGGGTCCAGAGAAGATGCTGATAAGATGCAGTAAAGAAAGCCAGCATCCAGCAGAGTGGGCCCTAGGCCTCCGGTTGAGCAGCCCTAGAGAACAAGAAAGACACAACGTGACGGTCATAACAGTGGGGTCAAAATATTACAGTTTATGTTCGGTCTCCAGCTCCCTCTCACACGCAAACCCTGAGCAACCCTTTTGTACCCTTACAAATAAAGTGAGAGGTAAATATATTTGTAAAGAAGTCTTCCTCTGTCTTTCTGCATGCGTCTGTCTTTGTCACTGCGTCTTAATTATTGTGTCGTTATGATGCTGTAGATGAGCATATAACACATATATTTAATATATATGTATAAAGAGAATTTGGCCTTAAATAACCCACAAGGGTGGATATACCATAAAACCCAACCAACCAAATCACTGAGGTTTCAAGAAATATGATGTTAAATGAACTGTTAGGTTGTGATTGGCTTCGTTTACAGAGATATTTAAATATATGCATATATCAAATTTCATTTGATTTATTGCAATTCTTTCTATCCGTCCATGACCTCTTGCTTTCACTGTTCATAATTTAGTTTTAAATTAAATGAAATTTCTATTCAATCTAACAAATAAATAGAATGGCAATTTTGAAAGAATGCTTAGGTTAAATTATCTACTTATCTATTTTTTTTTTTTTTTAGTTTTTTTTCCTTCTGTTTCCTCTCTCTCTCCCCTTCTAATCTTACACTTTTTATCTCTCAACCAATTTCCTCTCCTCCTTCTCTCTTTTTATTTTTTCCCCTCTTTTTTGTGTCCCTTTCACTCTCTACAAAGTTACTACTCTGACTGACACCCTGGCTCTTTGCTGATAATCAGCAATCAACACTGTGAGCCTTAGAAATTTGTGTCTGTGTGTTAGAATACCACCTTTCCTTTCTTACTTTCTGTATCATGTGACAGATGGAGGAACTGACAAACGTAAACTAATATAAATCCATAGTAATGGGGGTGGGGAAATGAATAGTGTTGAATAGAATAATTAGTGTCAAATAGCAATACTTGTAACCACTTCACTGTGTGCAAACAAATGATTAATATTGAATTGAATCATTAGTATTCATCATATATCATCATATCGCGCTGGTAGCATGGATATCCCTGACCCTCTCTCGCCACTCCTCCCTATCGTTCATCGCTCTAGGTAGGTCTTCAGGACAACATCCGGTATCCTCACATAGCTGCTGAATGTATGTTCGTGCTGGTCGTCCTGCTTTTGCACGGCCATGTGTGGGGGTCCATAAGAGTACATCTCTTATGAGTTTGTCCCTGCTTCTCCAGCAGTGTCCTGCATGTCTGGTTCGTCTAACTTGAATAGTTTTCGTGATAGGGGGCAGGTGGCCGTACAGTTGGTGTCTTGTGGGGTGTTGCCGCCAGGACTTGTTTAAGATTGCACGTAGCATTCTTGTGTAATTGCTGTCTTGCTTTTTCTCCAGCCGTTTAGTTAGCGTCCATGTAGTGCACCCATATAGCAGTATCGATGTGACCGCTGCCTGGAAGAAACTGCGTTTCATTTTATCGGTTAGGTCTGATTTCCATATAATCGATAGCCTATTGATAGCTGTCCATGCTTTCGCTAACCTCGTTTTGATGTCCTTTTCGGTTGATTCGACGCTGCTTCCTAGGTAAGTGAATTTGTCTACTAGTTTAAGAGGGGTTCCTTCGAGAGTGGAGATGTCCCCTGTTTGATTATAGCACATATATTCCGTTTTGTGTGCATTAACATAGAGGCCTATGCTTGCTGCTGCTCGTTCCAAACTATGCAGTAGTGTTTCGGCTTGGTCAAGTGTATTTGCCAGTATCGCTATGTCATCGGCGTAGTCGGCGTTGGTAATTGTTGTTGCGGGGTACCTTCTGCTTCTTTTCTTCGTCAGTTCGAAGCCATTCTCTTTGATTTTGTTAATCAATGTTCTAAGTACGTAGTCTAGACAAATGATAAAGAGGTACGGAGCCAGCATGTCCCCTTGTAGTACTCCTGCTACAATGTCGCAGTATTCTGTGTCTCCGTCTGGTGATCGTACTTTTACTTTAGTGTTTCTATAGAGAATCGTTATTGCCGCTACGGTTTCTTTAGGTATGCCGTACGCTAGTAGGATTTGTTCCATCTTTCCTCTGTGAATGGAATCGAAAGCCTTGGTAAAGTCAACAAATATTAATGTCGCTTGTAGGTTCTTTGCCCATACACCTTCAAGGATTCTACAGATGGTTAATATTTGTGAGGTCGTGGATCTATTTCTTCGGAAGCCATTTTGGTTTTTTCTAAGTATGTTGTCGATTTTGGGTTCTATGCGGTTTCGTCTTAGGGCATTGTAGATTTTGGCTGCTATGGATGTAAGTATTATGCCTTGGTAGTTTTTGGCTTATCCGAGGTCCCCCTTTTTAGGGAAGGGGAGTATGCATCCCTTCATCCATCTATCTATCGGATTTTGATTGTATACTGCGTTGCAGTGTTGGAGCAGTATGTCGTCGAATTGTCTGGTCTTCCATACTTCCGGGGGAATTTCGTCCAGCCCTGCAGCTTTCCTATTTTTAATTTTTCTGAGAACCGAGTCGAGTTCTTCTTGTGTGAATGTTCCTAGTTTAATGTCTAATTGTTTGCTAATTATTTTGGTGATTGGTTCATGTGTTATTTTCGGTGGGTTTCCTAGTAGGTTTTCGAAGTGCTGTTTCCACAGTTTTATTCTTTCTTGTTGGTTTGTTGTTTTCAGTTTTGCTTTGGCTGTTTTCTTTCTTCTACTCACTTCATTTATTGTTTGCCAGGCTATCCTAGATTGTCTATCTTCCACCGAGTCTCTAATCTCATCTATCTGATTTTGAATGTATTCTGTCTGTTCCTTTATATATATGCCTGCTAATTGATATTGTGCCGTTTTTAGTTTTAAGGCATTTGTGTTTGTTGGGTTTTTTCGATAGTTTTTGGAGGCTGTTTTCACTAGTGCACGTTTTCCTCTCATCGCTAAAGTTTCCCATGGGACTCTATATTTAGTTTTGAGTTTTGTTGGAATGCATTTCGCTGCTGCCTCGAGGTGTGCATTGACGAAATTTTCATATTCGTCGTTTGGTGTACTTTTTTCCGTCTTTTCTTGTAGTGTTTCGAATCTGTTTCTTAATTCTAATACATATTTATCTCTTATATCTCTGTTGTTCAATAGGGCCCAGTCATAGTGTTTGGTGGTCGCTGTTCGTTTGGCGTTTTTTCGTAGGCTTAACCGTATTTTCGCCGTGACTATTCGGTGATCGGTGGACACACCCTCAAAAGAGGAGTATGCCTCGCAATTCATTGCACTATTTTTCCATTTCTTGCTCATAAGGACGTAGTCTATCTGAGCTTTAGTATGGTTTGCGTACGTGTATGTCCATAGTTTGCCCTCCCTTTTTTGGTAGTTTGTATTGAGGCATGCTAATCTATTTTCTATCATGAAATCTGTTAGATGTTGCCCATTCCTATTTGATGTGTTGTGGAGGCTGTATTTGTTGTTTCTGTTTTTCCCGATTTGTGCATTCATGTCTCCGCCAATGACTAACATGTTGTGTTTCGGGATGCTACGCACTAATGAGGATAACTCATCGTAGAAGGTGACTAGTTCAGTTTCTTCACTAACATTGGTGGGGCTGTAGCATGAGAACTGTGAAGAAACAATAGCACTACTGGTGTGCAAACAAATTACTTCTAACTCATTTAAAAATTACCTACAAACTATTCACTTTTAAATCCTATATGTATATCCATTTAAACTATGTTCAAATGAATGGCTGATGTTAAATTGTTACTGTTACAAAACAATACTTGAAATCATTAACCTGTGTGCAAAAAAAAAATGAGCTCAGGTTTGCTTAAAAATGTTATCAACGAGATATCTTTACAAATCATCTATATTTGGCATTAAATGACCTATGTTGTATATCCATAATACAAATATAAGCAGACACATAATCAAACATAATGACGAACTTCAATGAACTAACGAACACACTTCTTTATAAAAATATAATCTCTCACACTTTATTCTTGAAAGGGTGATGTTGGTTGTGTGTGAGAGATGACTTGGAGACAAGGACAGACTGCTCTATTGACCCCAAGTTCTTCATCGACCATAGCAGCACTTCTTTCTCATCTTGGCTGGGTTGCTCAACTGTGGGTCACTGAGGGCCCAAAGCCCTCTGTCTGTCGCTGACTCTCACACTGGCATCTTGTCCCCAACTGACTCAAACAGCCCTGAGCACCTGGTTATATTATTGTGTCATGCCAACCTGCTTCCACTGTTCTTCCACTTATTTACACAGGTGCATCTCTTGATTGACGGCTCGGTCGAGAGTCAATCTATAATACCTACAGTGGTTGATATGCAATAAAAACCGAACAACCAAACCCTTCTACATTACTTGTTCATAGAATACTATATGTATAGTTCTAGTAGTTGGGACATTTTTATATATAATCCCATTTGTAGTTATATAGTGTGCATAAAATATCAAATGATTGATATTGAAAGGAATTATTAGTGTTTGATCAAAATAACTGAAATTATTTAAATGTGTAGAAACAATAGTGATACTAGTGTGCAAACAAATCACTAATGTTAAACTGTAACTGTTATGTAGCAATACTTGAAACCATTTAACTGTGTACAAACAAATGATAAATAGAAAATAGAAATATTTGTGTTTGATAGAAATACTTGAAACTATTTAACTATGTGCCAAAAAAATTGATCTCAGCCTCAGTTAAAAATGTTATCAACAAAATGTGTTTACAAATCATGGGTATTTAATATATATGTATAAAGAAGATTTAGCATTAAATAACCTACATAGGTTGATGTGCTATAAAATCCTAACCAAACCAAACCAAATCTTCAGAACTGGAACCTGACCACTGGATACAGTTTAAGGTAATAGCCAGGACACTTTGAAATCACGTAAATTACAAGCCATTACATTCTTTCTAAATTCATCAATGCTATTATTTTCATGGATGTGTTTTCCTGTGTGAAAACAGTGCATTTCAGGTCAATGTTTTTCATATATGACACAGTTTAATAGACCAAGCCTACATTTCATATTATTTCATAAGTACAATGTAATTGAAAAATTAATCAAATATTTGTTGTTTTTTTATGACGGGGATTAAGTAGTATGTAGTAATATACAATAAAGATAAGAAAATAATACAAGGAAATATTGAATATTCATCATGTCGGTTGAAGCTCAAAATACACAGATTGCAGCTTCTGCTGAAGGGTAAGACCCTCTCAAATAAGGGGTGTCTGAGGTATGATATAAAACTGAATCTGATGATAAGGCTCTACTTTTGGAGATCTAATGAGTATGAAGTACCTCTTCTTTGACAATATTTCCAGGTCCACTCTGACCCAGAGTAGTACTACCTACAAGAATCCCATCTTGGAGAAGGTCATGGTATAATGGTTATCATTGTAGTAAATGAACAAAACAACCGAGTTCAAATCCTGGACATGGCTGGACATGGCTGTTTATATTTCACTAATACCCTTGGTATGAATCTAATTATTCTCTATCCAGCTATGGGTTAATAGTTGGATAGACTGAGGGTTTAACTGTGATATAGCAACAAATCTAGGTGAAGAAACACTCTGAATTCAAGCCTATTATACTTCACTTAAAACTGTCCTTGTGTCGCATCCTGTTTATGGTGGGGAAGTTGTGTAAAAACATATAAGGCCCCTATTTATGGATCAAATAGTTCTGTTTGAATATTATTTGTTTTTGATTGGACAGTGTGCATCAATTAATTATCAAAGTGATGGTTTTATAAAATTACAAATTTGCTTTCAAAAATTTGATAAAACCAGGACAAAATTGTCTATTTGATAAGTGACATCTTTAAAGGCATGAAACAAACTTCTATTGCTGGAGATTTCCTTTGTTTCTTCTTTTCTTCAATAATAAATGCCATAAACTAGTGCTTTCATAGTAAATTTGTATCCCTTGATTGTTAGATTGTATAAACTAGAGATGGGAACCTGCAGCCTTTAGGCTGCATTCCACCTTCTAAACCATCAAATGTGGCTTACACAGCCATGTTGAAAGACCAATTAAAATTTCACAGTTCTAATTTTAAAACCTGATATCCTAATTCTTTCTTGAGAAAGTAATATCAAAAAGTCATTCAAAAATTAGTAAAGTTTTTTTTTTTAATTTCTTTTAAGTTGTATATTTTGATTAAATTTGAACCAAGTTGCTAAATAAAAGTTTACTGTTTTGCTTTTAATTATATATATTAGAGTTTCATTGAGGACTCATGTGTGAAAGGCCAAAGTGGCCAACCACAGCCTTTCTGAAGGTCATGTGAGTCTGGTCATAAAAGAAGGTGTCACAAGGAATCACCCTGTTTTTGTCACTACCCAAGCTAGCTGTTCTAGCTAAGATCCGCATTGTATAAGCCCCAGACGTTAACAATATGGAAAACAAACCCACTACCTACCAGTGGAGAGCAGACAGATATGACCACTGCTACATACCTTCAGTAGGGCCTGAACAATTTACCAAAAACAATTAAACAGCTAAGTTTCTGCAGCATATTTATCTGCAACCAACTCCTTATCCAACCAAGCTTTTGAACTCTTTGCTTGTCTTACATGTTGTATCTACCTGTTTCAAAACGTTTATATGTACAGTAAATTATAGTAGCATAACTCATTTGTATCCTTTCTTCAAAAGCAGCACCCATCTCCTCACAGTGTCCTAAGTATGGTTTATTCTTCTACAAAACTTAGGGTTTAAACAATGCCCTTCCTGATGACAAAAATCCCCACATACAACAAAGATTTGTAAAGTGTTGCCCTTCTAATAAACATTTACTAAGTTTAGCTTGGAGGTGCACTTATCATAATGGTTATTACGGTAGGAAATGGAATCAGTGACCCAAGTTCAAATTTTGGATGAGGCTCTTTGTCTTTCTCTTCATACTTATGCCCTTTGAAAAGACATGAAGCTATCTCTTCTTCCCCAAAACTATGGGTAAATAGTAGGGCAGATTGAGTTCTTTAGCCTTCATTAGGTAACTAGTTCTTAGCCAAGAACTACTGAGGTACAAACCTTACATCCATAGCAGCCAAGATATACAATGCTCTACTACGCAACTGCATAGAACCCAAAATTGAGAAGATACTTAGGAAGAACCAAAATGACTTTCGGAGAAATCGATCCACGACATCACAAATTTTGACTACCTGTCGAATTCTAGATGTAAGTGCAAAAAACCGAGAGGCAATAATATTATTTGTTGACTTCTCCAAGGCCTTTGACTCCATACACAGAGGAAAGAGGGAGCAAATACTACTCGCCTACGGCCTACCCAAAAAACACATCACAGCCATAATAATACTGTATAAAAACATAAAAGTAAAAGTCCGCTCCCCAGATAGAGACACAGACTACTTTGACATTGAAGCAGGTGTGCTGCAAGGAAACACATTGGCCCCATACCTCTTTATCATCTGTCTTGACTACGTGCTTAGAACATCTATTGATAAAATGAAAGATAACAGTTTCAAACTGGCAAAGTAAAGAAGCAGAAGATACCGCGCACAAACAATTATGGATGCGGACTATGCTGATGATATAGCACTTCTAGCAAATAAACCCACACAAGCCAAAACCCTGCTATATAGTCTGGAATGAGCAGCTGGTAGCTTCAGCCTCCATGTCAATGCAGACAAGACGGAATCCACTTGCTTTAACCAAAGAGGTGACATCTCCACACTAAATGGTAGTTCTCTGAAACTAGTTGACAAGTTCACCTACCTAGAAAGCAGTGTCTCATCAACTGAGACAGACATCAACATGTGACTAGCAAAGGCATGGACAGCTATCAATAGGCTATCAGTCATATGGAAGTCAAACCTGACCAATAAAATAAAACACAGTTTTTTTCCAAGCAGCAGTTGTGTCGATACTGCTATATGGATGCACTACATGGACGCTAACTAAATGTATGGAGAAAAAGCTTGATGGCAATTACACAAAAATGCTGTGAGCTATATTAAACAAGTCCTTGAGGCAGCACCCAACAAAGCAGCAGCTGTACAGCCACTTATCACCCATCACGAAAACTATACAAGACATGCAGGACACTGCTGGAGAAGTAGGGACAAGCTCATTAGCAACATACTCCTGTGGACCCTTTCACATGGAAAAGCAAAGGCAGGATGACCAGCTAGAACCTATATACAACAGTTCTGTGCCGATACAGAATGTAGCTTTGAAAACCTACCAGTAGCGATGGACAATAGAAACAGGTGGCGGGAGAGGGTCAGGGAGATCAGTGCTGGTGGCGTAACATGATGATGATGACGATGAGGCAACTAGTCTAGATATAAATCTCAGAGTTCAAACTGCTTTTACTCTGTTTCAAAAATTGACCTTGGGCGACATTCTGCATGTAGTAAAGAGGCTGAGTAAATTCATGCTAAGCTTAGCTAAATTTCACAGAAGGCATACAGAAGGAATTGAATTCACTAACAGTGGTCTGTGTGTTAAGCTTGTTAACCATTACATCATGTGAGGTGACCAAGTGTAGCTTTATTAGTAGATAATAAATTTCAATGTGAGCTTTAAACATGTAAAGGTTCCTCCACAAAGAAACTTACCCCCATGCGCAATGCACAAGTCAAGAAATGATATGCTTATCTCACGCTAAAATAAGTTTCTGTCTGAATTTCTAAGATAAGGTATTATTTCTATTTTATGATTTATTTGACTTTGTGGTTGTTATTACACTATTTCAAACAGAGCATTAGACTAAAACTAATAAATATCATGATTTGCGAGGAATTTATGAAGTAATAGTTTCCATCGTAGGAAATAGACACAGCAATCCAAGTTCAATTCCTGGACAAGGCTGTTTGCATTTCACATAGCACTAATGTCCTTTGGAGGGGTACGAATCCCTCTATCCTCCCTTCAGCAATGGGTAAAGAGTTGGACAGGTTGGACTCATTAACCTTGGCATGGCAACCAGTCTTGAAGAAAAACTCTGAATTCAAACATGTTAAACTCTGCTTAAAATTGACTTTGTATCACATCCTGCTCATGCAAAGAGGTTCATAGATTTATAAAGAATATAATGCAAGCATGAAAGGATCAATGGATGATCAACAAGTTATAGTTTCCAAAGTTGGTCTCTTGAAGCACAGATAATTCCTACGTATACCAGAATCTGTTATATAAACTAATATTGAAAATTATGTAGTATGATATGATTAAACCCATGGATTAATGACAAATATAATTTTCTGTGAAAGAAATCTTTCATATTGACCCTCCAATTATACTTTTAACTGAACAAAAGCTCTTCGTAATTCAATCTGTTTTTTATAAAAATGTTTAGTTCTCAAATATTGTATATAGTTGTCTAATGAATGATTTTTTAAAGACATTTTTCACCTTAAAAAGCAGGCGTCATTCATTACATGAAAAATGTTCTTGGACTCTCCAAAGCTTACTGTCATTCATTATATATTATGAAAGCACCTTTTTGTGGCTCAAAATAAGGGGGTCATTCATTACGAGAGTATATTCGTATGCAAATATGAAATCTGCCTTGAAATGTTTAGTACCCAAATAATATGAAAATATGAAAACTGTCTTATGACTGTATAAAACACTTTTGAGGGATTTTATTTCTGGTGTCAGGTTCTTAATTCATTATTGAACACAAATTTACCAACAAGGTGGTATGGTTAGCATTGATAGAAAGAGAATTCACAACCCGTGTTCAAATCCTGGACAATGCTCTTTGTGTTTCTATTTGTCCTAATACCCTTGTGAACGACATGAATCCATGTATTTCCCCACCCCCAGCTATGAGTAAATAGTAGGATAGACTGTTTATTTTAGCTTTGGTTTGACAACAAATCTTAGAGAAGAAAAACTCTGAATTCAAATTAACTATACCTGACTCAAAATTGGACCTTGTATCACATCCCGGCTGTAGAGAAGAGGTTGTGTAAGTACGTACATTTACCAACCAGGTGAAAACTTTGATTTCAAAACCAACTTTCTCGATCAATTCTTGAGTAATTATTGAGGATAGATTAATGTAAAGAATTCTGCTACTTCTTGGACTCATGAAAATTTTGTTTAATATTGGATAATTGAATTTGTGTATTTGGGGTAGCATCCAATCTCTTTTGATATTAAATTTTTGAGCTAACATATTAAAAAAAAACCAGATCCACAGAAATATGCTGCTATAAAAGTTAATAGAAATATAAATAGCCTATCTAGATAAATACGGTTATTCATAAAATATGTTGCACCAGAAAATTCCTATGGACAGTCTTTCAAACTTAGCTTTTAACAGAGTATCCAAACTAGTCTCAATTATTTTGGTTGTGATTTTTTTTAATGTTGTCTTTATCTTTATTGAGGTGAATTGAAACACAACATTTCGGCTTCTGTATCCTCTGGCCTTCCTCAGGTGTCTCTTGTTTATCTGGGCATAGAAATTAATCAAATGTTGTGTTTCAGTTCACCACAATAAAGATGAGGACAACAGTCTGAAAAATTAAAACCAAAATAATACACATCAAGCCTCATCTAAAAAATTCAGACAGATAATAATTTCAATTAATTTTACATGATCCACAGCCAAAAATCCTGTTAGATTTTCTTTGACTTTATATGTATTTTTTACCCAATAATCCCCTTCATTCTTCAAATCTTGAAAATATTCAGAGATTCTAATAAACTGCAGATATTGTTTTAAAAATCATTGTGGATTTTAATCTTTAAATTTAGTTCAGATTCTTGAAGGAAGTTACTAACAACCAGAAAATAATCAAAAGTATTTTGTTCTACAGTAGAAACTCGGTACCACAAATAATGTGATAATTATACCATTTTACCTTCAGCTAGAAAAATATGCACTTTTTTCTCTTGTAGAGATAAACATAATTCATTCAATTTTGCAAAACAAATATTTTGAAAATGGAGGATGCCAATTTTTTATAAAAAGAATTTTTATTCAATCTTATTAAAAGAAACTTTATCTAATGGAATTCCAGGGTGCTGTAAAAAAAAAAACCAAAACAAAACAAAAAAAGACAATCAAATTCTGGTACTCTGTAGAACCAACTTTGGAAAACATTGCACTTGGAAGATTCCACTTTTCAGAATTTTGTATTTATAATTATCTAGTCAATAAAACATTTGTTTATTTGTTTGAAAAGTCAGTTATTCTATCTATGACTTCCAAACAACCATATAATTCAAGTTTTATGAATGATCAATCAACAACTCCTCTTCCTCCCTCTCCTCTTCTTGTCTTTTATGGTTGAGTGAGTGGAAATATTAATTCTGTGTTTTATCAAATATGGAGACCAGGGCAGACACATTGCAAAAGAAATTTTTGAAACTTTATCTCTTTTTGTACAGAATGAGAAATAGATATACAGTTATTAAGATAAAAAATTGACCATATTTTATACATCACTTGACACAAAGAGAAATAAGTTTATCTATATTAAAATGATCTGATTTTTGTGCAAATGTTACAGTAGCACAACTATAATGTCACATCCTAACATTATAATTTCAAAGGGAAATAACTTTTATATGCTAATTATAGAGTACATCCTTTAATTTATGTATTTTTTATAGTTTGTTATATGAAATCCATGAATAGGATATAATTTGACGGAGTGCTTAATAGTTGTCAAAGCAGGTATTAAATTAAAAAAAAAACCCAAACAATTTAACCATGCATCAAATTTATACATAAAACCACATGAACAATCTATTGTTTCTTTTTTTTTTTTCTTGTATCTTTTCCCTGTTTCTTTCTTTTTGAAAATAATCTTAAAAATGCCCATTTATGGAGGCTTAATATACACTAACTGTATTGCCTGCAGAAGAATAAGACACATCACCCTAAAAAAAGGGGTGTCCTGGGTATGATACTAAACTGCATCTGATGGTGAGTTACCAGTTCTGAAGCACTGGGAAGTGTGAACCACCTCTTTATTGTCATTACTCCCAGGTCCAACATGACCCAGAGTGATATTACCTATTAGGTTCCATGTATGGGTCAACTAGATCTGTTTACAAATTATTTGCCTTTGATAGGAATACTTGACATTACATAAGAGTGTGCAGAAAAAAAACCCTTAAGAAACTATGCAAAAACTGTGAATATAAATATACGATGTACATAATTCCCTAACCTCTCGGTATAAAATAACACCAAATGGGATGACATCCCATTAAAATCAATCACTCAACATAAGCTAAAAATATTTCATTGCCAAGTGAAATTTTGGACTAAAGAATACTCAAAAAATTTTCTTTAATACTGAATATTTAGACTTATCCTGTAACTTGTACTGGTCATGGGGGTGTTAGTCCTGTAGTGTGTATTGAGCCGGAATAAAACCTTATCAAACCCATTCCTCTCTAAATTTACAACTGGTTTGAATTCAGAGTATTCCTTCTCCTAGACTAGTTGCCTAACTAAGGCTAAAGAACTCAGTCTGCCCTACAATGTACCCAAAGTTAGTGGCAGAATAATAAGGTTCATACTTCTTTGAATGGTATTAGCACTATGTCAAATGCAAACACCTCATTCAAGTAGCAAGGTCTCCTTCTGATGATGATAACTGCCATGCCATTAGTGCCTCCAATACTGAATAATTGGATTTATATATTTGGAGTTCATCCAGTCTGTTTTGTTATTTAATTTTCAAATATTTAAATTATTTGGATATGTTTACTATTAGTCAAAAAATGTCAGCGTTAGAGGCGAGTCATTCCAAATAAAATTTTATTTTAAAAAATCTTCTCAAATTCAGAAAGTTTGGTGTCTGGGCATTTCCTTTCTGCCCTCCTTTCTGCCTTCATCTTTGACTGTTTATATCTTTACACTTATTTTGACTGTTTATATCTTTACACTTACTTTGACTGTTTATATCTTTACACTTACTTTGACTGTTTATATCTTTACACTTACTTTGACTGTTTATATCTTTACACTTACTTTGACTGTTTATATCTTTACACTTACTTTGTCATTCTATTGTCTATTTGTTTATTGCATTTGATTCTATTTGTTTTCTTATTCTGCATACATGCACCACTTATGTAAGGTTTGTTTTGGTTTTCTTTGGTTTTATGGCATATCAACCTTTGTAGGTTATTTAATGCCAAATCCATTTTTTTTTACATATAAACAGTTTTATTTCAACCAATTCAGTTTAATGTAAGTACACTGTTTAAATGTCAAAACAATTCTATCTAAACAATTCAGTTTAGCATGAGTACACTATTTAGTCCAATTTGACCCATAGATAGGACCCTTTCAGATAGGCCAGAGTGGACCTGGGAGCGATGGCAATGAAGAGGTACTCAGCATTCCCTAAAGCTCCAGCATTACTGGAGCCTCACCATCAGATTGCTTAGTGTCATATCCAGTGTCATTGGGAGGGTCTAACCCCTCTGCAGAGATGCAGTCAGTGTATTCTACAGCCCCAGCTGACTCAGCATTCCCTAAAGCTCCAGCATTACTGGAGCCTCACCATCAGATTGCTTAGTGTCATATCCAGTGTCATTGGGAGGGTTTAACCCCTCTGCAGAGATGCAGTCAGTGTATTCTACAGCCCCAGCTGACTGGGCCCCCACATATAAATAGGCAGAAAATTACAAACTGACTAAACTGAACAGAAACGACTTTAACTTTTCATTGCAAACCATATTTCATGCAATAGTTGCTGGGGAACAGATGGGGTAGCAAGTGGTGCGTGTGGAGAGAAGGCAGCAGTCAACCCGAGGCAGAGGTATGAAGGAGTACAAAATTTACTTTGGCCAATTAATTAATAACTATTGCCCCTCTTTAGGATACAGTGTAATGACTTAATGCTAAGTAAATATGACACAGAACTAAGTTACTTGTTTGTTTGTTTGGTTGGTTGGTTTTATGGCATTCTGTCCCTTGTAAGTTATTTATAGCCTAGTCCTCTTTATACATATAAGTTAAAGTAAAGTTGGCAATCGTAGTCGAGGGCGACTAGAAGGCTCTCTTTTCAGTCGATACTACACCGAAGTGTAGGAGACAGTGCTACTCCTTTCCCTGGATTGCCCCACTTTACCCTTGATTCACACCTTATAATGCTGAGTGTTAAGCAAGGAGGCATCAAGTACCATTTTTTGAGTCTTTAGTATGACGACCAGCGATTAAATCCCAGTCTACTGGGCCACTGGTGAACACTCTACCCATTAGATTAATGGGCTGGTTAAATACATAGTTTGTAGATAACATTTTTAAATGAGTCAGTGTCTATTTGTTTGTGCACAGTTAAATGTTTTCAAGTAGTTCTATCTACCACTAATAATTCTCTCAAATAATAATGATTTGCTTGCACACAGTTATATGGTTTCAAGTATTGCTTACTAACACCAATAATTATACTTAATATTAATCATTTGTTTGCACACAGTTAAACAGTTCCAAGTGTTGCGATGTGATGCTAACAATTTAATTTTGGCCCAGTTGGCTGAGGCTGTAAAATACATCAACTGAGAGGTAAGACCGCCCCCAACAAGTGTCCTGGATATGACACTAAACAGTCTGATGGTGAGGTTATAGTAATGCTGGAGCTTTGAGAAATGCAGATTACCCCTTCATTGCCATTGCTCCTAGGTTCCCTCTGGCCTGGAACAGTAGCACCTGATAGAGTCCTATCTATGGGTCATATAGAGCTAAACTGTGTACTTATGCTAAACTGAATTGCTAGGAATAGAATTGTTTTGACATTTAAACTGTGTACTTATGCTAAACTGAATTGTCTGAAATAGAACTGTTTTTGACATTGCAACTATACTTATGCTAAACTGAATTGTTTGAAATAGAACTATTTTGACATTTAACTGTGCGTAAACAAAAACTATACTTATTCTAAACTGAGTTGATTGAATTAGAACTGTTGGACTAAACTGAATAGCTTGAAATAGAAATGCTCTTGACAATTAAACTATGTACTTATGCCAAACTGAATAGCTTGAAATAGAATTGTTTTTGAATAAAAATGGATTTGGCATTTAATAACTGACAAAAGTTGATATGCTATAAACCCAAACAAACAAACAATTTAATTTGACATCGCCTCATTTGTTTGCACACAGATGGTTCAACATATATCCTTTAGGAGTAAACAATTTGTTGGTAATTTTATTTTTAAATGAGCTATAACTAATTTATTTGCACACCAGTATTGCTATTGTTTTTACACAGTTAAATGTTTCAGGTATTACAATCTAACACAAATATTTCTATTTAATATTAATCTTTTGTTTGTACACAGTGAAGTAGTTTCAAGTATTACAATTTAATACTAATTATTCTATTCTAGATTATTCATTCATTAGAACACAGTGAAATGGTTCCATGTTTTTCTATGCAATACCAATAATTCTATTTTGCATACAGGTTTAACAGTTTCAAGTATTTCCCAATAATAGTTTTATTTGCACACAGTTAAAGGGTTCCAAATATTGCTATGTCTCACTAGCATTTCAATTAAAAATCAATCATTTATTTACATTTATTTACTTGATTGGTCAAAGAATTCTATTTATAACGATTTAATTTTTAACATCAGTCATTTGTTTGCACACAGTTCTATTCGATCCATAAATGGGACCCTAACAGGTACTATCACTCCAAATCAGAGTGAACCTGAGATTAATGGCAATAAAGTGGTACTCCACATTACTCAATGCTCCAGGACTAGAGCCTATCAGATGTAGTTTAGTGTTATATCCAGGAATTTTGATGGGGATGAGGTGAAGATGGTCTTATCCTTCCGCAGAGATGCATGCAGCATATTCTATAACTCCAGTTGATTTGGCTGAGAATATTTGAGCATACAGAAATGTCTCTATACCACCAAATGTTACTCAATATGTTCAGGATGTAATGGATAAACTGTCATTTAAATCATGCAAAAATGAAATAACACTAACATCTCACTCTATCAGATATATTTACCAAAATGACATGAAAATATCTTAAATACAATAAGTAAGTAAAGTTGGCGACTGTAGTCGAGGGTGACCAGAAGACTCCCTTTTCAATAGCTACTACACCAAGGTGTAGGGAAATTGCTCCACTTTACCCTTGATACATACCTTATATTGCTGAGTGTTAAGCAAGGAGGTATCAAGTACCATTTTTAAAGTCTTTGGTATGACGCGACCTGGAATTGAACCCAGGTCTCCTGGACCATTGGCAAACACTCTACCCACTAGACCAATGAGCCGGTTTAAATACAATACTATAGATTAAATTTATTTAAATAAATCACCATGGGCTTTTACTACAGCCTCTAGACAACTTTGGAAACTCCTGGATGCCTTTCCAACAATCTCTTTGTTTAAATTTGTAAACGCAGCTATTATCCTTGCCTTCAGTTCATCTTTGTGTGACATAATGGCACCAAATAGACATTGTAATGTTACTGCACCAAATAGTATGTTGTACCACCACATGCTTGAACATGTGAATGGCTGCGTTGCTACGTCTTAATTAGTAGTTGGACCTTGTTGTAACTTCGCCATGGGAAAATTTGAAGAACTCATAAAACTCTGTCAATTGGGCTTGTAAGTTTCCATCGGTCCTTTCATCTTCATGGCTAATGTTCAACTGATATCTTTACCTTGTTGCATCTTGCAGACAACTAACTTTTAAACCTGAGTTGTCAATTACTTTTGCCCAGTGGTGGAGGGAGGAACATCCGTTTCTGCTGGTTCCTTTCCTGTGCAGAAGATTTTGGACCTTTGGGTTTTCTTCTAGTCATTTTTAATTTTGGCTGGCCCAAAATGAGTGCCTTGGTTTAAGTCACTCAGAAGTCAGCTGCCCATACTGTAGATTCTGTGACTACTTCTTTCTTCTTTTTTTTCTTCTCTCATTCCTAGCCCAGAAATTAGTCCCTCATTCTCTTTATAATCTGAACCTACCATATCACATTACTTTTGTGCTTTTACACAGAATTTCACTCAACCATGCCCAACACACTAATCAAGGTTATGGCAATCAGGGGAGTTAGGCAGCCAGGTATCAGAAGTGATGTGGTTGTGGAAACTTTCTCACATCCAATGCTGTTTTTTCCTGTTTGTGTAGCATGATGCAGAGTCCTGTTGCCAGACGTAAGGTCTTGATCTAGAGCAGTACTACCCCTTCCATTCGATGTAGGCCTCCATATTGAGTCTGAGGCTATGCAGGAATATCAACAGAGGCATAAAAGTCACAATCAATAGTGACTACTTCAAACACCGTGATGTGGACAAGGGGTTTGGTTTTCATCAATATGAATATGAATCTATTTGATTGGCACACAAACACTGAAATTTTCAGAGTGGAGCTTTCAACAACAATGCCAAGCAGTACAACATGTCATTTCTAAATTTCTGGAGGGCTAAATTGCATCATGGTGCTGCTTTCCTCACAGACAGTGTCCAACTGATTCTAGTTTGCTGCACAGTAGACAAAACCTGAAACAAATAAAGAGTATGCACAAAATTGATAATTTAAAATGGTGACAGTTTACTCATCACACCCAGTACAAACAAAGAAGATAGTCCACTACTTCCTTTTAGTATCATTAATCATTATAATCTTATATAAGATTATGTAGAAGCTATATTTAGCATTATCTTTGTTGGAAATGAAATTGGTGACCTGAGTTCAAATCCTGGACAAGAGTGTTTGCCTTTCACTTTGTGCTAATACTCATAGAAAAGGTATGAATCCATATGTTCTCCCTGAGCTATACTTAAATAGAACAGTAGACTGCATTCTTTAGATTTAGTTTGGAAACCAATCTAGTAGAAGGAAAATTCTGAATTTAAATAGATTATACTTCACTTAAGAATTAACCTTGTATCACATCCTGCCCTCGGTGGAAAAGTTATATAAATATATATCTGAGATATTTAATTTTAAGGTTATGAATATGGTAGCCAAATATATTCATTTTAACATTTACTCTATCAACTGTGTAAATTGTACTGTGTACTTAAAAGTGTGTTTTGTACATGAGCCATATAGACAAGGGTTTAGTTTGGTTTGGTTTCTTTGTTTAATTGCATATCAACTTTTATGGATTATTCAAAGCCAAAGCCATCCTTATAGAAGAACAGTTGTGGTATAATTTAGTCCATAGCTGGGTGAATAAGGGAGTTCATACCTTTTCCAAGGGTATTAATCCAAAAGTGAACATAACAGTGTGACTAGAGTTTGAACTTGCTTAGTACAATGTTACAGTCTTGTACATTAACCACTATGCCATGGAGATTAGTCACTATATATATATATATATACATGCATATATTTATAAGATTTATTGTAAATGACTGAGAATTTTTATTATCTGTAGTTGGATTTCACGATAAATTAGTTGTTTGAAAATTAGAAATTTATCGTTGGTGAGGCTCATTGCCCTAAAATGGTCCAGAAGAATGAATGTTTTGATTTCACATAAGGATACTGATTTTAAAGGCAATAGCTACATATATATGGTGTAGGATTTGTCAGGTTGCGTAGGGTAATTAGTTGCAATAGCCAAGAGTAATTAATTGTGTTAGCAAAAAGCAATCAGTCGTGAAGACAGGAAACTCAATTCCCAATTGAGGAACGGGAACTATTTATGGTGCCTTGGGGTATCCCATAGTGCACAAGTGGACTATTCCATTGCATAGATCGTCATTGGCTGCTTGTAAGTAAGTGAAAGTATTTCATTATATAAACCAACTTCAATTTAGCATTGTAAGGAGGATGGCACTGAGCTATGACCTGCTTTATTTTTGTCTGCCAGCTGGACGCATTATGGAGCTATGTGTTATTGTTATTCTACAGATGGGTTTTAAAAAAATTATTCTATTATTAATGGGGAAAACATTCAAAACTAAAAGTCAATATTTCATGCTAATACAGTTACATCAAAGTCAATATAAATTCATTAGCATATTTCAAAACTTTCAATCTTAGTGTAACAGTTATTATTGTAAGTAATGGACTTAGTAACCTGAGTTCAAATCCTGGACAAGACTGTTTACCTTTTACATATTACTAATAGTCTTGGAAAAGGTATGAATCCAACTCTTCTACTTTCGGCTATGGGTAAGTAGTAGGGCAGACTAAGTTCTTTAGCCTTGGTAAGACAATGAATCTTGGAGAAGGAAGACTCTGAGTTCAAACTGGTTGTACTCAGCTTAAAAATTGACCTTGTGTTGTATCCTGTTTGTGATGGTGGGATCGGATAAATACATTCATATATATATATATATGTGTGTGTGTTTGTGTAAGTGTATGTGCATCTGGTGTTCATGGCTTCTTTGTTTGATGGCACATCAACGTTTGTGAATTATCTAATGCCGAATCCTTATAAAAAAACAGCAATGAAACTATTTAACCAATAGGTGTGGGTATAAGTGGGTTCATGCCTCTCTCAAGGTCTAAAAGTGAACATAATAGCATGATCTACAATGGAAAACCCATATCTATTATTCATAACATCTGTAGGAAGGTAGTTAAAATTCTGGATATGAGTAGGTATGTGTTTGATCCTAACATCTAATCTCTGACTTGTTCTTCCTACATAGTGTAAGCCACAACTACAAATAAACAATAGAGCTATTATGATGGGGAAGAAGAACATTCTTTCCAGAAGATGCTAAGATCTGTTTAGTAGAAACAGTATAGGCTGAAGAAAAAAACTGTTGTACGACTGATGAAGTTCCTTTAGTGAATCTATTGCTAATATTACCCGGCCAAGGAAGGTGTAGATAAACAAGACATCTTTTTCCAGAGGCTGGATTAATTTCATGGAAATCAAAGATTTTGGTTCTAATTACAAATTGTACAAGGTCTAATGGAAAACCATTGTTACAAGGATCACTAAATAAGTTTCCAGACTTTTTCGCATGGGCACTTTTATTTTATAGTACACATATAAAACTCTAGTCCCCTTCGAAGTAATCTCCCCCCACTGCAATGCACTTGTTGTACCGTTCCAACAACTTCTGGAAGGCCCCATTGAAGTCCTCTTGTGTGAGCGTGTCAATGACCTTCATTACAGCCTCTTTCATCTCCTCAATTCTCTCATAATGACAGCCTCTGAGCTTAGGGAATAACCAAAAGTCACAGGGAGCAAAGCCTGGACTATAGGGATGGTGAGGAACTGTCTTGATGCCCATCTTGGTCAAATAGTCTGTGACAACGATGGAGTTGTGGACTGGTGCATTGTCCTCGTGGAAATGCCACTGACCCAATTTGAAGAGTGCTGGCCTCTTCCCTAGGAATCTCTTCCTGAACTCCCTTCAAACCTCAACATAGTAACCCTAACCCTTTGGCCAATCAACTGTGGTGTATTGACTTCCTTACTCCTCCCACACCTCTCATCATCCTTCACAGACTCCCTGCTTTCCTTGAATTTCTTATGCCACTCAAAAACTGATGCTCGATTCATGCAAGATTGTCCAAAAGCAGTCTGAAACATTCCATATGTTTCTGTGGCATTTTTTCCAAGTTTAAAACAGAATTTTATTGCAAATCATTCATCTAAAGTGTCCTCATATCCAGATTGCATTTTTGAAATTCACCAGCTGTGACAATCAGGCTTTAGTAGGGTGTATTCCAATTGCTGCTGTAGCTGTTCATTTAAACCTGAAATCATAAAAATTGGTCAGTCATCTCATAAGATGTATAGGAATAACATACTGAATTCTCAAGAGTCTACCATAATTTTAAATGCCTGTACAAAAAAGTCTGGAAACTTATTGAAGGCACCACATACCAAGAGTCATAGACATATATTTAATCTCTTCATCAAGTTTAGTCTTTGTGCAAATCATTAAAGTGATATGTATCAGAGACTTCATTAAATTAACTTTTTGTTTTGTTCGACTTCTGTCCAACTTCTTTTGGATTTCTTTTGGTTTAGTTTTGTTTTATGGCATATCAACCATTATGGGTTATTTAATGCCAAATCCTGTTTATATATTGTAGAAGTCAAATGACCTGCTAACATGGCTACTTCTTGAGTCTTCTTGGAAAAGCAATCCAGCTAAGTTTACCTCATTTATTGGAGAGTACTTAATCAGAGTACCGGACATTGGCATAATGGTTAGAGTGTTTGCCAGTGGCCCGGGAGACCTGGGTTCAATCCCATGTCGAGTCATACCAAAGACTTTAAAAATGGTACTTGATGCCTCCTTGCTTAACACTCAGCATTTTAAGGTGTGGATCAAGGGTAAAGTGGAGAAATCCAGGGAAAGAAGTAGCGCCCTCCCCTACACCTTGGTGTAGTAGCTATCGAAAAGGGAGCCTTTGGGTCACCCTCGATTAAGGTCACCAACTTTACTTACTTAATGCAGCAGGTGGGTTGGTCCATTTTGCTAGGATAGACCTGCACAACACATTTGCATGAGTGGTGTCTATTCACCCATATATTTCTCCAGTAAATGACTCA
This sequence comes from Sepioteuthis lessoniana, assembly GCA_963585895.1. Taxonomy (NCBI): domain Eukaryota; kingdom Metazoa; phylum Mollusca; class Cephalopoda; order Myopsida; family Loliginidae; genus Sepioteuthis; species Sepioteuthis lessoniana. The sequence continues at coordinate 69,308,776 of OY757915.1, read as the reverse complement.
TGGCTAGTGTTAACTGGATCTACACCAGTCAACTTGTGTGTCTGACCACTTGCAAGCAAACCAATATTCAGCAAATGTATTAAATGTATATTTGGTTTGTAAACACATATTGTTGAGAACATTCTTAAACCAACCTAAGATCTTTTTTGCACTCACTTAAATTGTTTTAAGTATTGCAATATAACAGTCACAATTTAACATCTGTCATTTTTTTGCACACAGTTTATTGTATTTGACCCATTGATAGGACCCTATCAGATGCTACCATTACAGGTCAGAGTAGACCTGGGAGCAATGGTAATGAAATTTGCAAAATCTCCAAGGCTTGCCATCTGAGAGTTTAATGTCATATCTAGGGCACTTGCTGGCTGTGGTAGAGGGTTACCCCTCTGCAGAAATATAGTTGGTGTATTCTACAGCCCCAGCCAACTGGACTATTCGAAAAAATGAGTCCTAACAAGTAGACAAATTACTGAAAGTTGGTTTTCTGTACACTTGTGTGAGGAAATGGGAAGTACACCTACAAACTAAATCATCAAGAAAGTATAAAGAACTAGTTACCTTATTTAGTGTAAACCTAAGGGGTGATGAATATTTTTGAGAGAAGTGAAAAATAGATCAGCTTCCTTCTCACTACTGAAGAGACAAAATATGTCATCAACATAATGAAAATAAACTTCTGGTTTTTCAGGAGCAGATAGTAGCCCCTTTTTGTGAAAACCCACAAAAATATTCACCAACACTGGTCTCAAAGGAGAACCCATTGAGACACTATCAATTTGCCTGTACATGCAGCCATCAAGATTAAATTCAAAAGTCATTTTTTTCTTCATTTCTCTGTTACCATTTTGCACTCTCTAAAGATATATTTTTAATCATATACCTACCACAATTATAGCTCTGATAAGTGAGGTACTAAACTAGTTAGTTAACCTGTTTTAACTTTCATCGTGATCAGTAAATAGAGAATTTTAAAGCTATCATAAAATCCTGTACCACAAACAAGATCTTAAAATATATATATATAGTTAAGTAAATACTTTCAAAATTTGATACAATTTTTCAGAGACAAACTTCAAATGAAAGTGATAATTTACTGATAACATTTTCTGTCGGTTGAATCTACAAACCCTATAATTACAAGATTACAATAAACTGATTTAAGGTAGAGGCTTACTCTAGAAAATCTTAATGAAAATACAATGTAGAAATCAGGGAAGTTAGTTTATTATCTTTATATATATATATATATATATATATATATATATATATTATCTCTATATATGATATTACATATATTATTATATCATCTATATATCTAATATTATATATTATATTTTATGTATGTATTTCACTTTTTGAAACTTTATAGATGAAATTGGTTTTTATTTTTATTCAAACATGTAAGGTAATCGAATATAGCTCAAAATATAGTCCTTTTAGAGTCATCATAGATACAGTAAATACTTGTATATAGGTTAAATTTTGAAGGTGTAATTTTTAGGTAAAAAGTTGGCATCAACTTTATACAGGAGTAATGATTTTGGAACACTGAAATAAAAAATGTAAAAAAAAACAGGGAGGACTAGGAGTAAATTTAGGTTTCAAAATTTGATTCTATGAATTAATCATTTCATGATTATAAATCTAGGGTTGACCTACATATGTCATCAAGTAAAAATGGTAGTTGTTCAAGACAAAAATATTTAAACAATTTTAAGATAAGCTTTTTGTGATCAATAATTTTGTAAGGTTAGAATTCAAATAAAATACACTGGCATGAATACATCTTTTTTCACCAGACACCAATAGGTAAATAGAAGGGCAGACTGGGTTATTTAGCCTTAGTTAGGTAACTAATCTAGGAGAATGAAAACTCTGACTTTAAACCAAATGTACTTTGCTTAAAAACTGACCTTGTGTCATATCCTGCCTATTGTGGAAGGCTTAGGTAAATACATACATGAAATTGTTTAATTTGATATGTAATTTTAAGATGATGAATTGTATATATTAACCACGCATAATCTACAGGGTGGAATGATAAAATTGTCGCCCTAGAAAAGATGACATGATTCCATTTCCATTTAATGAAAACCAGTTTTCTTTTTTTGTTGGAGACCATCTACTAGTTGGTTAGTTGTGTACAAATCCCAAGAGTGATAGGAGCCTTCTATCATGTCTGAAAGTGACACAATATTTAACGAGCAAGATCGGAGATGCGCCGCTGTACAACTCATGCTCTCTACCAATCCAAGTTATGACAACAGGATCATTGCCAGCACCCTCAAAATGCAAATCTGGATTGGCACAAATAACAGGGACATGCCCAGGATGATTAAAAAAAAGTTTCCGGCTATGGTTATGGTCTTTGGTGTTGTTTCAAGTGAGGGCCACATCATGCCACCACACATCTTCAAAGTCGGCGTGAAAGTCAACACCAAAGAGTACCTAGATGTGCTGAAGAGTGTGGTGATCCCCTGGTGCAATCAGGTGGCCGGTGGCAGACCCTGGGTGTGACAGCAGGACTTGGCGCCGGCCCACAAGTCCAAAGAGACCCAGGCTTGGCTTCAGAAGGAGTGCTACAACTTTGTATCCTTCTCTCACTGGCCCCCCTCCTCCCCCGACCTGAACCTGCTGGACAACTTTGTTTGGTCATACGTTGAGAACATCACCAACATGACCTCCCCCAACACCAAAGCCAGCCTGATCGCCACCATCCGCCGAGTATTCGCCAAGCTACCGCCGGTGCTTGTGGAAAAGGCATGCTCCCAGTTCTGGATCTGTATCAAGGCGGTGATTGAGGCTGAAGGTGGCTACATTGAATAGATGTCAGCTCTACTACATAATCAAGTTACCTGAATTGATTTTTTCAATAAAAGTTTTAAAATAAAGCTGTAGTGTTGTTTTCTTTAGGATGACAATTTTATCGTTCCACCCTGTACACCTATAAGTAAATAGAAAGGACGACTGGGTTCTTTATCTTTACTTAGGCAACCAGACAAGGAGAAGAAAACTTTAAATTCAAACCAGCTGTACTTTGCTTAAAAACTGGCCTTGTGTCACATCCTGCCAGTTGTGGAGAGGTTGGATAAATACATACATGAGATTGCTTAATTTGATATATCATCTTAAGATTATGAATTGTATATTATAGCCAAACATACACTCCAGAGGAAGTCCCAGTGGCATAATGGCTAACATGGTGGACTGTGACTGCAAAGTAAGTGAGTTCAAACTCCAGTCATGCTATTATATTCACTTTCAGACTAATACCCTTGGTCAAGGTATAAACCTTCTTATCCTCCTCGCAATATGTCAAATAGTGTCACTACTTTCCTTCTACAGGGATGGTTTGGGCATTAAATAACTCATGAGGGTTGATATGCCATCAAAATAAATGAAAACAAACCATATACACTTTAATTCAGATATAATTTTCTTTCTGGCTTCAAATCTAATTCCATGAATCAACTATTTTATGATTATAAATCTAGTGCTTACTTATATATGGGATCTAGTAAATATAGCAGCTGGTCAAGACAAAAATATTTGATTACTCTTAAGACAAACTTTTGTGTCACATGCATTTCCTTCTGACTATGATAAAAATGTTTTATAAAATAACTTATTAGTTCAATAGATTTTAAGATTATAGACATTTGATTATTTTGTTTAATTCATACCAGCAGTTATAGAATAAGTAAGTACCATTAGCACTGATTAAATCCAGTGGTTTGTTAACCTTGCAAATAACAGAAATTAATTAAAATCTGTTTAGTAATCAAACAGAAAAGATTAAGTGAATCAATTTGAGTGGAAATCTGTTTTGGATCAGTGATCTTTATTCTACTGAACAAATTTTGATTCCAAGGTCTTTAGTTTGCCATCAAAGGCTATTTTTTATTTTGTTTTGTTTTGTTTTTCTAATCTTGATCATCAGAGGGGAACATACTTGTAAGACTAGCATACATAGTTATGAACATATCAGATTTTATATGTTATGTATTTTTCTATGTCAGCATCAATAAGTATAAGAAGCTGAATATGGTAAATTGAATAATCTTCTCTGATAAAGTAAATTATAAGCTAAAAATGTGGCCACCAACACTTAAGACCACGATGGTCACCATTCAACAGTGCCCACACTCGTCGATGTGTCTTTGGTGCTTCACTGGTGTTGTGTCATTAGCACAGTACCTCTTAGGTTAACAGCATCTGTGTACCTCACAATCACTCTCCCCCTTTGTCCATGCTGTATTTCTGATCACAAAAGGTGATGAGGTCACTGAAGTGCTGGACAGACAGACAGTCATGTCAAGAATAATACTTCAACAAAAGTAACAAAGTCCACTTAGGTTATAAATGCATCAACTTTGTTATGTATATTGTTTGTTATATACAGCAGCTTTAACTCTTCCCATTCTCATCCTAGTCATGTGACACTAGGGTATTCAGAGGCTAACAAAAGGTTACAATTTCCGGAGATCTTTTTAAGTGATGTGAACTCCATCAGCAGCTTGAATAGGACCCCTAATCAGAGAAAAAATGCTGCTTATATCCAATTTAGTTCCAAGTTGGGGTGGATGCCGGTTGGTATAGAACTTAATGATTCTAGTTAATTCTTTCCAAATTAAGAATCGGAGGTTTGTTTCACTTCTTTGTAAATACTCCAACTTATTCTGTATTTTACCTAACCCCAGTCCTCTTTAAGAGGGGTCACTTTTTATCATATGATATTCTAATCAAGAAAAACATCATATTCCAAGCTTTCTTTTTAATAAATATATTTCCTGTTTTCCCCTGACTGCCAAGTTGTGTTATTTACCTTTTTGACCTCTTTGCTAAAATGATACAATCATCATTTTAACTTTTACCAAAACAACACCAGAACAATTGGTTATAAAGTTTTGACACTTTTCATATTTTTAAATACTTACACTTCACTGATTCTGGACAGTACACTAATTTTTCAAAAGAAAGTGCATTTTAGCCCTTTTTGCTTTTTGCTTTATAATTTTCCTCTCTATTATTTCTTTTAACTATTCCCTCAGGACCCCAGTGTCACAAAAATATTATACAAAGAATGAAGAAGCAAAGAAAGAAGTGAATATTGCCTTTATTCAACAGTTAAGAAGAACAAATGAAATGATATAGCAATGCTTCTTAGTACATAGGTTTATGATCAATACAGTGAATTCAAATATGGTAATTTTGTGATTTGATCATTTCATTATTTATCAGGAACAAAGGTTGCTGACAATTATACTATGTAAGGTGTTCATAATGGGAGGGTTGTTGATTGAATATTAATATGTGTCTTAAGAAATCAATTAGGGTATCTTTTATAGACAAGAAATAAAAATGTATACAGACATTGAAATTTTTAGTATTTACTATATAGTATTTGTACTGATCATGACTTTGATTTAGAGCTCTCATGTTTTTCTGATATTTTCACTACATCTGATTTAGCTGTTGGTTGATTTAACTCCAACATAGATTTTCTTTGCATTATGTTTTGGCTGTAATTTTGCCATAGTCAAAATGCCATTACATCTTGTGGCATTTGAGAAAAAGACTGGATTTTTTAAATTTATTTTTAGGAGATATACATTAGTTTTCATGAAACTTTTTTAGCGTCCAAAATATTTTCCAAAAGGAATATCAGCATATTTCTTAAGGAATTTAATCAAAGAATTGATAGATAAAAAGAAATACTTTTCTATGGAAATAATACTTATTAAAAAGTAATTAATGGTATATGTAATTTTTTCTATCTAAACCTTTGCTTTTAAATTTAAAAATTTTATAGAATTCTTTTTTTTTTTTTTACTAAGAATAGATGAAAGTTATATACTTTATATACCTTATATACTATCATTTCAGTTTATTGGAAATGAATGTTATCAATTATGATTTCCTAAGATTTATATCTTTAAATATTATTCAGAAATATATGCATCATTCTTTAGTAGTGTTTCTCTCTATTTCTCAGCATTTGTATATTTCTCAGCATTTCTCTCCATTTTCCTCCATCATTGAAATTCAATCATGATGAAATATTTTTAAAGAAATCTGGTTGTACACGAATTAAAAATATTTTGGGGTGCTATTATTATTTTATTATTTCATTTAATTTGATTTTTTTGACTTTTATTTTCATGATTATTGTCATCACTTTCAGCTGATGTAGTAAAGATGCATTTTTTTTAAAGATGGTTTGCAATGCAACAAAATATCTCCCTTTAGGACATTTTTTCTTAAAAAACAAAAATAGTAGAAACAAAAACAACAACAGGCAACAATTTGCTTTATAATTTTTTTCCAAACTGATACATGATTTAATTTCAGTTTTTGATTATCAATGTTGCGTGTGAGATATTTGATTATCTACCCTTGAGCAAATTTTCTATGCTCCAAGGGAAACCTATTCTTATTGAAACTAAAATCAGCAATAGCCTTCAAAAAACAGTGAGCACAAAATATCAAATCTCTTTATCTGAACATACTTCATATCTTTGTAGAAAATGGAGCCAGTGATCCAAGTTCGAGTCCTGGACTAGGTTGTTTGCATTTCACATTGCGCTAATACCATTGGGAAAGGTATGAATCCAAATATTCTCCCCCCAGCTATAAGTAAACAGTAGGACCGAGTGGGCTCTTTAATTGTAGTATGGCAACCAATTTAGGAGAAGAAAAACTCAAAGTTCAGCTCAATTGTATCCTCCTTGCAGTTGACCATGAGTCACATCCTGCTCGTGGCAGAGGGTTTGGGTAAATACAAACTTACCTATCTTGCTACCTGAGTTGTACAATTTCCAACTGCCAACAGTTAAATTTTGATATGTATCAATAGATATTTTTTATCAGGTTTTTGATACTTTAGTTTAGCTTACTCACTATTTGACCACACAAAGAGCCTAAGAAGGTTGTAATGAAACAATAGAATGCTAAAAGAATTTTATTGGATAAACAGTGCTTATCTTTCATGTTATGAAATAAATAAAAAATATATATTTAAGATATTTTATTTTACAAAATAATAATAATAATAATAATAATAATAATAAACCCAGCATCTGTCCTAGAAAATAACACACATAAACTCCTATGAAACTTTGACATACAAATGGATCACCTAATTTTGGCCAGAAGACCAGACCTTATAATAATCAACAAAAAAAAAGAGTACTGGCAAAATTGTGGACTTTGCTGTCCCGGCTGACCACAGAATAAAACTGAAAGAATATGAAAAAAAAGATACATTCTTTGACCTTGCTAGGGAATTGAAAAAACTATGGAACATGAAGGTGACAATTATACCAATTGTGATTGGTGCTTTTTGGCACAGTAACTAAAAGATTATTAAAGAGACTGGAGGACAGCCAGAATATTAAGAAAAGTCCTGGAGACTTGAGGAGACTTGCTGTCACTCAAACTCCAGTGGAAAACCATCTGCTAAAACTGATGTGAAAAACTCTCACAGAGTAAATAATAATAAAAAATACCTCAACCTTGCTTGGGAATTGAAGAAACTGTGGAACATGAAAGAGACATTTATACCAATTGTAATTGGTGCTTTTGGTACAGTCACCAAAGGATTAATAAAGGGACTGGAGGAATTGGAAATAAGAGGATGAGTGAAAACCATCCAAACTACTGCATTATTGAGATCTTCCAGAATACAGAAACTTGTGGAAACTTGTTGTCACTCAAACTCCAGTGAAAGACCATTAGCTAATGCTGATGTGAAAAACTCTCAAGGAGTAGTAATAATAATAATTAGATAAATTTAAAAACACTTTATTTTACAGATTTATATGAAATAAGCCAAGCTTGTATATTGTTTAAGAAAAAATGCTGCCATATTCTTTGTTTCTTATTTTTCTCTTCCTCATGCTTTTTTTAAAAAAATTCTATTTAACCTATGGTCTTGATTAAGTTAATCTTTAAGAAAGTTCAATAAACAGAATCCCAAGCATTTTCTTCCATCTAATCTGCCTATGTTGTTGAATATCTTAAAACCCAGGACTGCCTTATAAAATAAATAACAGTAATATGTGATAATGGCTTTACAGTTGCATCATGGGAAAAATCATCTAGCTTTTTAAACATATTTTTTCTTTTCTCTGAAGAAAAATAGAAGAATGAAATATGTAGGAAAATATAAGCAAAAGTGGGAAAATATAAAAGGAATGAATTGGTAGTGAAACATTAATTTTTGAATCAATCTGTTTATTTCCAACCCATTTCTTCTGAATGGCTGCCGGAAGTGAAATGCTCTTAGCTTCTTGCTTCAACCAAAGTGAGCAAGGTTTGGAAATTTATGCTCTGATGAATATTAATTAAGTTACAGGGGAAAAATAGTTTAAACTAAATTGGGTAGCAAGTTCCTATATAGTTTTTTTTCCCCTCTATTTCCTATTTTTTATTCATTGCTATATTTATATATTTTTGTTTGTTTGTTTCTTTCTTTCTTCTCAGTTTTCTTTAATCTTTTCAGCATTTTTTCTTTTCTTTTCTTCTTTCATTTATTTTTGTTTTTTCTTCTTCATTTTCTTTAAACTTGTTCCATATTTTTTAATTTCATCTTTTTCTATTTTCCTTCCATTCTTCCTCTTATTACTTAAGATATAAAGGAAAAAGGAAAATTATTCAAAACTCGAAAGGTTAATGGAAGTTGCTGTTTAAAAGATGCCATATTGAAAAAAATCTAATGAAATTTTCTTCTTTAAATTTTGATATTTTTTTGAAATTAGAAATTACTGATATTTGTGAGCCAGAAAAATTGATCTTATTCCAAATTAATATATGAATTTGTACCCACTCCTCCACCATGGGCAGGGCGAGACACAAGGTCAATTTTTTTGTGGAATGCAACTGGTTTGAAATCAGAGTTTTTCTTCACCAAGACTGGTTGCCTAACCAACATTAAAGAACCCAGTCTGCCCTACTATGTACCCATAGTTGAGGAGAGAGCAGATTGACTCATGTCTTTCTCTAGAGTAATAGTGCAAAGCAAAAGGCAAAAAAACTTGTCAAGGATTTAAACTCTGGTTGCCAATTCTATTTCCTATAACAATAACCATTATATTAGGGGGCCTCCCAAATTAATAGGGAGGTGTCTTCGTGGTGTAATGGTTAAAGCGATGGACTGCGGAATTGTAGGAAGTGAGTTCATACTCCGGTCACGCTATTACATTCACTTTCGGGCAAATACCCTTGGAAAAGGTATGAACCCCCTTATCCTCCCAGCTATGGGTTAAATAGTACCACTACTATTCTTTTAGAAGAATGGCTTTGGCATTAAATAACCTACAAAGGTTGATATGCCATTAAATAAAGAAACCAAACCAAACCAAATTAATATAACCCATAGAATTAATGGAAATTTTGCAGCACATTTTGTTTATAATTCAGGAATAAACAACCTAGCTATGTGCAAAATAGTATGGCAGATTGGGCTCTCTAGCCTTGACTAGCAAACAGATAAGGAAAAGGATAATACTGAATTCAAATCAGAAACTGGAATCCATAAAGCAATCCATCATTGTCAGCCACTTCACTCTTGCAACTCCTGTGACAACACTGGTACTAAGTTGTATCAGCATTTCCGTTCCCTTTGACAACATTGATGACATAAGGAGAAAAGATATGTTACATAGGCAACTGTCTTGTCTTCCATACAACCTTACCTCATCCTCTATCCAAAGCCAGGTGCAGATTGACATTCTCATGATACAAATAGACGCCACTAATATAGGAATAAATATCAACAGAATTTGATTCATTTTAGGTCCAAATTTTGACTTCTGGAAATTGAAATTATTTTCTGTCATTTAACAGAGAAGATTATGGTTGAGTTTGAAACCATTTCATTAAAATTTTGTTTAAAATTATGAGAAGAAGAATCAGTTTTTATATGCAGAAATCTGTATTAGAGATCAAACACAATGTGTTACCTGTTGAAAAAAAGTTCAAATTCAAGGTATAATGCTTTTAAAGTGTAAAATAACAAAAAATTCTGTTTCTGATTATTTCTAATATTATTGATTGATTGATTGATTTTTAACAGCATTTCAACATCTCTAAGGTTATTTTATGCCAAGAGGTTAGGGAATTGAGTTCCTTGTATATTCCTCTTTACTTATTTTGTGTTATTGTTCCTTAAAAGTTTTTTGCACAAAGTTCTATCCAATACAAAATTTTATTAAACAAATCTACTTGGCCCATAAGTGGGATCCTAATGGGTCAGAGTGGACCTGAGAGTAACAGCAATGATTTTTAAACAGATCTATTTGACCCATAAGTGAACCTGGGAGTGATGGTAATAAAGGAATACTTCACATTCCCAAGGGCTCTAGAACTGGAGCCTCACTATCAGATGCAGTTTAATGCCATACCTAAGATACCCCATTATTCTAGGGGGTTCTTATCCCTCTGTAGGGGATATAGTCAGTGTATTCTAAGACCTATCAACAGGACAGTTTTTATAATGTCAGTGGAATATTCCATATTTACTGAATTATTATGGAGTTTTATCTATTAACTTTTAATTGTTTATTTAAGTTCTGTTTCTTTTACATCATCAGCAAGCTCTATCTCATAAAGTAAAGTTGGCGACCGTAGTCGAGGGTAACCCTAAGGATCCCTTTTCAATAGCTACTACACCGAGGTGTAGGGGAGGGCGTTACTCCTTTCCCTGGATTGCTCCACTTTACCCTTGATAGTACCTTATAATGCTGAGTGTTAAGCAAGATAGCATCCAGTACCATTTTTTGAGTCTTTGATATGACTCGACCTGGGATTGAACCCAGATCTCCCAGGCCATTGGCAAACACTCTCACCATTATGCCAATATCCGGTATCTTTATCTCATAAAGGCAGGCAATTTGGAGAAAATGACAGAGAAAAGTATTACAAGCTATACATATACATATATATATATATATGAAAGTAAATATGGATAAAATCCGACAGTATGAAGGTAGCAGGAAAAAATATAATCCAAATAGGTGAATATATCATGATGTGAAGTCGACGTTAACGTTTCGGTTATAATAACCATCGTCAGGACTTGGATATAAAATAGTTCACAATCACCCATCTATATTGTGAACTATTTTATATCCAAGTCCTGATGATGGTTATTATAACCGAAACGTTAACGTCGACTTCACATCATGATATATTCACCTATTTGGATTATATTTTTTCCTGCTACCTTCATATATATATATATATATTGTGTGACAGAAATACTTCCCACATTTTAAACTGTCACCTGCATGGTACAAGGGGACATCAGCAAATCATAAAGGTAGTTCCATCTAGCTAATATTTTACCATTTTTGTTTTTAGATTCAATTAATTATGATCATTACTTGGACTAGTGCACACTGTGTTTGCTGTTGAAACATTTTTTAAGACTGATGAATTGAGAGCTTTTCATTCTTATTTCATGTTACATCAGGATAATGTTGTTCTGGAAAGAAAATCGATAATGCTATGGGTTAAAAATTCTCTTGTACCACACTGGTGACAGTTTAAGATGTGAAAAGTATTTCTACCATATTCTGTGTAAGGATGTCATTATTTGAATTATTGTTTGAAAACTTAGTAAGTCCAAGTCCCAGCAGAGTCATCTGGCTCACATTGCACCCAGTGAGCCAATGACCAACATAGTCCAGCTGGGCAGGAGTCAAGGCTCATGTCCAACCTCCCACTTCCTTAAAACACCCACAATAAAGAAGACCTTGTGTCAAATTCTGTCTAGTGGGAGGCAGTGATAAATATTCACTGTTGGTAAACAATAATTTTCTAAGAAAAGTTTTATTTTAATTTATTAGTCAATAAAAGAATATCAATATACACTGTATATAAGGGAAAATGTCAATGGAGGACAATTTTTGCCATAGCCCACCAAAAAAAGGCACCTCCTGGGTTGGTCTCTTTGTTAAACAGATCTTGTATCACATCCTGCCACTGCAGTGTTGGAAGGTAAATCCTACTGGTAACCCTTTTTCTATGATAGGCATTGGCTACCTAATAATGATAATGATTTTGTCAAGATATGGTAAAGAGACTCATCAACAAAAATATTTTTCTAGAGTTCAGCCACACAATCTCAGAAATTTCTTAATGTAATTCATTATTGATTGAAGCCTCTAAAAAGAACTATTGATGTTAACACCCTCAAAACATGTTCATCAATTTCTCTAGTATGACTGCAGCTATGAAAAACCCAAAAGTAACTGAAAGATTTAGACTTTTTCTTTTTCCACAACATGACAATCCAACAACCCCATCAGAATTCAAATGCTCACTCGCAATTCTAAATCTTATTTCTTACCTATCTATTTTTCACCTGCGCCTATAACCTTTTAGCTTGTACTTTGTGTAGCAGGTGTTTGACCTTGAGGTTAAAATCATATTCAGTGCTCAACTATTTTAAATATACAAATCAGGATTTTTCTCTCAGACAAACATCTAATTTTTTACAAAAAAGAAAGCCTTCTTTGAATCTAAGACTGAGTGAGAGTCTGTTTTATGTATATCCTAACATAGAAAATGTCGCAAAGAAATATCAATTTCATGCTTCACATTGGTAACTATCGTTATTTTATGGAATGAAAATGTATGTATTTATCCAACCTCTTCACAACAGACAGGATGTGACACAAGGTCAATTTTTAAGCTGAGTACAGCTGGTTTGAATTTAGAGTTTTTCTTCTCTTAGACTGGTTGCTCTACTATTTACCTATAGCTGGGATAGGAGAGAGAAAAGATGGATTCATTCCTTTCTCAAGGGCATTGTCTAGGATTTGAAATCAGGTCATCGATTCCATTTGTTATGGTAATAACTGTTATGCTAAGTGCGCCTCTAATAAAATAAATAATAATATGGGGAAGGTGATCAACTGGGAATTGCGCAAGAAGTCTAAATTTGACCAGATGAACAAATAGTATATGCACCACCCAAAATCCATCCTAGAAATGCAAAAACTTCTCTGGGATTTTGAGATACAAACAGATCACCTAATCTCGGCCAGACAACCAGACCTTGTGATTGTCAAAAAAAAAAAGAAAAAAAAAAAAGAGAACCTGCCGAATAGTGGACTTTGCTGTCCAGGTAGATGACAGTAAAACTGAAAAAAAGCAAAAAGAGAGACAAGTACTTAGACTTTGCTAGAGAACTGAAAAAACAATGGAACATGAAAGTGATAGTGATACCAATAGTAATTGGTGTACTTGGTACAGTCACCAAGGGATTGGTAAAGGAACCAAAGGACTTGGAAATAAGAGGACAAGAGAAGACCATCCAAAATACAGTATAATTAAGATTGGCCAGAATACTGAGAAAAGTCCTGGGGACTTGAGGAGACTTGCTGTCACTCAAACTCCAGTGGAAAACTATCAACTAACACTGGTGTGAAAAACTCTCAAAGGAGTATACTAATAATAAAGTGATTAATAAAAATGTTATGTAGTTTAACTTATTTTCATAAGCCAAAATGTATAAATGTCATAGTATATCTGTTGCTTCTAAAATGCACCCCAAACCAGAAAAGTTTGGGAACTGCTATTTTAAACTATCATATTTTAGTGGAAAAAAAAATGAAAGAAGATATTAAGTTTTGTTTGAAGAAAATTCAGGAACAGGTCAGACGGAAATAGTCAAAGATTAAATTACAATAAATCAAAAATCACAATGAAAATAACATAATTCAATAAATAAATTAAAAAAAAGAAATTAAATGTCAATAAAATGAAATGTATTTTATTTTGTAGAAATTAATTTTGTATGTTCTATTTGGCTTGATGTTTTTATCTAAAAAGATTAAAAAAAAAGATTCGAAAGTTGGACATTTCCAATGAATAAAATACCAGACAAAACCTAAGTAAAAGAATGGCCAAGTATAAAATCAAATCTTATTTACCATTTTTGTAACAATTCTTGCTTGATTTCTTATCCCAAGGAAGATTACTTAAACAGACAAATAAAATCTTAATCACTTAAATAAATGTATGAAAATCAATAAATAAAATGAAACCATTCTTTTGAATTTAAATGAAAGTTGATTGAGGCCATAAACTCATATATCATTGTTGCTTCCTTAAAGAATATAAGGAATTCACTCTTTAGAAAAGAATATTAAGGGATAAACCAGCTGTCCCTTTAAAGCCAAACTTGAAGAATAAAAAAAAAAATGGTTGTAGACAGGAGAGAGAAGAACTCATATTAGTATCTCTGGGATGAAGTTCAAAAAATAGACAGAGAACACTGCTGGAGAATGAAAAAATTGAAAGAAGCTGCAAAAATATTATCCTGTTGGACAAATGCCTAAGTCGAGAAATGAATTAAACAAAATGTTCATGAACAAAGATGAAATAATGAATGCTATTGTCTATGTGTCTTGCATGACTGGTAATAAATTAAGTTGGTCCATGTATTAGCCAGCATTTCTTTTCTGTCCCAACAAATATTTCTCTGTAGAAAAGAGATCCTTATCTTTCTTAGCAGATTGTGAGCCTGAAGAAGGATGTAGAATGGATTGGCCAGAAATACAAATGAAAATAACAGAAAAGATGAGTTCATTAGCCTGAACAACTTTACATATGTATTTACCTAACTACTTTGCTATCAATAAGCCAGCGGTCATATGGAAGTCAGACCTGACCGATAAAATGAAACGCAGTTTCTTCCAAGCAGCAATCATGTCGATACTGCTATATGGATGCACTACTTGGACGCTAACAAAACGGTTGGAGAAAAAGCTAGACGGCAATTACACAAGAATGCTGTGAGCAATATTGAACAAGTCCTGGAGGCAACGACCCATAAAACACCAACTATACCGCCACCTACCTCCCATCACAAAAACTATCCAGGTCAGATGAACCAGACACACAGGACATGGCTGGAGAAGCAGGGACGAGATCATAAGTGATGTACTTCTATGGACCCCCACATATGGCCGGGCAAAAGCAGAACGACCAGCTCGAACATACATGCAGCAGCTATGTGAGGATACGGGATATAGCCCTGAAGACCTGCCAGAGGCAATGAACGATAGGGAGAAGTGGCGAGAGAGAGTCAGTGATATCCATGCTGGTGGCACAACATGATGATGATGATGACTTTGCCACAGGCAGGATGTAACAGAAAGTCAATTTTTCAGTGGAATATAACTCTTAGTCTTTAACAAAACACTTGGAGAAAAATCTAGATGAGAACAACACAAGGATGCTACATGCTGTTTTGAATAAATCCTAGAAGTAGCACCCAACATAATGGCAACTGCATGGCCACTTACTTCTCTTCTTACAAACCATCCAAGTAAGATGAGTTAGACATGCTAAGCACTACTAGACCAACATTCTCCTATGGACTCCTACACATAGACACACTAGCATTGGCTGACCCGTAAAAACTTGCATAAAACAGCTCTGTGCAGACAATAGGTGCCATCATGAGGACCTACGAAGAATGATAGCTGATATGGACAGATGGCAAGAGAAAGAGAGTCAAGTGAATACATATTATCAATATGTCGTGATACTGGTGATGATCTCTATTTACCAAGCTTCATTTTATTTTATCTAAGTTTCTGTGACAATAGCTATTAGACTAAACCAGCCCAGTCAGCTGGGGCTATAGAATATACCAACTGCAGCTCTACAGAGAGGTAAGACCCCCCTCCACCAAGTGTTCTCGATATAAAATTAAACCATCTGATGGTGAGGCTCCAGCCAAAGAGATTTGGAGAATGTAAAGAACCCCTTCATTGCCATTACTCCCAGGTCCACTCTGACCCAGAATGTTCACACCTGATAGGGTCCTATCTATGTGTCAAGTAGAACAAACTACGTGTTCAAACAAATGACAGATGTTAAATTGTGACTGTTATATAGCAATACTTGAAACCATTTAACTGTGTGCAAAAAAGAGCTCAGGCTCATTTAAGAATTTTGTAACACTCACATGTGCATCAAAAGAAGAAATAATTGACAAACAACTTAATAAAAGCATAAGTATTTCATTCCAACTGAAATTAATACATTAACAGAAAATAAGATAAACAAAAGATTGTTATTATCCATAATACTACAGTCTTGCCTTGAACAAGAACTGAATCACTTTGAACCAAGAGTGTAAAAGCCAAGATCTTGCTAAAGTATTTCTCTTGCTGAAGTCCATCTCTCAAAGAAGTCTAACAATTGATGTCCACCACTCTAATAGCATGGTACCTCTATTTATACTATCTCAAGGTTTGGTGGGGTGTCCTCATGTTGTAATGGTAAAGTACTGGACTGTGGAATCGTAGTAAGTGAGTTCAAACTCCAGTCATACTATTATAGTAATTTACAAAGCTCTTTGCTTCGATGTGGCACAAGGCCGAATGAATGGAGCACCCAATGAGACATGAACTCACTCGTGTAGGTTTGCTTGTCTAGCTTGCTAACCGTTACACCTTCAAACTCCAGTCATACTATTATGTTCACTTTCAAACAAATACCCTTGGGAAAGGTATGAACCCCCTTATCCTTCCAGCTATGGGTTAAATAGTACCACTATTCTTCTTCTAGGAGAATGGCTTTGGCATTAAATAACCTCAGAAGGTTGATATGCCATTAAAAACAAATAAAACAAACCTATCTGGAGGTTTGGCATTTTCATTTACTAGCAATCAGTGTTCAAACACTAATGTCTCACTTTATTTTTATATGACGAATGATGTTATCAACAAAATGTGTTTACAAATCATATATATATATATATATATATATATATATATTTAATATCTATGTATAAACAGGATTTGGCATTAAAAAACATACAAAGTTTGATATGCCATAAAACCAAACCAAACCAAACCAAACCATATAACCAGCAGTACTTAGCCCCATTACAAATAACTAGTAATACTTAACCACATTACATACCTAATAATACTTTGCCACATTACATACAACTTGTAGTACTTAGTTAGGTTGCATATACCTAGCAGTTATGGGGAATTTTATAAGCCCTGAAAAGCCCGATTTATTCCTACGTTTTGTAAAAGAATAAACCGTACTTAAACAGCAGTGTAGAGATGGTGACAGCTTTTGAAGAAAGGGACGAACGACTTATACATGCAACAAAATTTATATATAACAACAACAACAACAATAAACAGGGGTTTACACCAAATGGAATAAACAACGAATGTGTAGTGACATGTCTTTAATTGGAATCATTTTGAGAAGAGGCTTCTTAATCTGAGAATTAATTTTTATTTATTGCGGACTTTTTTCCTCATCTTGGTAGGTTCTTTTTTGTGTGTTGTTTGTTCTTTCACTACGTTTCAGCCAAATTTCACCTTTGGTCCTGGATAGAGGTGTTGAGTCTCTACGGTTCCAGGTGAGCATTGTCAGAAGATAGCGGTTTCAAATCCTACCCAAGCTGGCCAGAGGTTTACTTGGTCAAAAACGTGGTGCGATAGACAACAACTATGGAAGGCAGTAATTACTGGGGATATGGTTACAAGACACAGCATTCCTATCCGAGGTGGCATTAAATCACCTGAAGAAGGCTAGAGGTGAAATTTGGCCGAAACATAGTGAAAGAACAAACAACACACAAAAAAGAAAAAACTACCAAGATGAGGAAAAAAGTCCGCAATAAATAAAAATTAATTCTCAGTGTAATTAACAGTTCAAAAAAGAGTTCACAAGGTGTAAGATAAAGTATGGTTAGGTATTATAAAGGTGTTTGAAGGTAAAGTAGTTGGTTTGCAGATAAAATGCCTGCTGGAACTTTACTGTGTGTGTTCTGTTCCTTTTAACTCTGCATGTGCGTTCGTCGCTCTTGGGTCCCGGGTGGTGGAAGTTACCAAAATACGTATACTGTCAAGGGGCTGCTACGAAAAGGATCTGATGCTAACAGTTGTGGGAGTGGAACCAAAAAGAGAGAATCTCCTGTGGGGCTCTTTTTTATAATGGACGCCACGTGACCCCAACGGCTGCTGCTGATCAGTGAAACAGGATCACCAGTTCCTTACCAAAATTTCTACACAGTACTTACCTGGGTGAACCCTGAGAAAACATAGGGTTTTGCTCCCACATAAAATATTTCTCTACAAAATACTTTAAAAAATGTTGACAAGAATATTTAAGGTATTAGTACTATAATAGATATAAGTGATAAATCTTTTTTTTAATATGAATTTATCTTTTATAACAATAAATTTTGCTTAAATTTTTGATTGACAAAAAATACATAAAACGTCTATAGGAAAAAAATGTAATACATTCATTGCCTTACAGAGATATAATTCAAATTTAATTAAATATTACACATTTGGTCTATAAGTATCTCCTCAAGCTGGAGATATAAAATAATTACATAGCATTATTGCTTAGTTAGGACCCACAAAATAATTACAGAGCATTCATTATTACTTTGCATGAGAAATTCAGACTTGCAAACATAACCATGTTTAGTTTATAAACACAGTATTTTGGTTTGTTTGTTTGTTATTTTAATGGCATATCAACCTTCTTCGGTTATTTAATGCAAAATCCATCCTTTTTTGAAGGACAGTAGTGGTACTATTTAACCCATAGCTGGGAGGATAAGGGGGTTCATACCTTTCCCAAGGGTATTTGTTCGAAAGTAAACATAATAGTGCGACGGGAGTTTGAACTCATATACTACAATTCCACAGTCCAGCGTTTTCATTATTACACCATGGCGACACCCCATATTTTGGTTTGGTTTGGTTTGGTTTGTTTTATGGCATATCAACCTTCATGGATTATTTATTGTTAAAGCCATCCTAGTGGAAGAACAGTCATGGTATAATCTAATTCATAGCAAGGGGATAAAAGGATTCTTACCTTTCCCAAGGATATTGTTGTATACTCATAATGATATCAATGATAATAATACAAATACAGGCTGACTCTGTTGTTTTGGATGCAAATGGGTTTATTAAATTTTGGCTTCAGTCCTTGGCAACACGAGAACAGAGACACAAATCATAAAAGCCTATGCTAGCCATACTATGCCTACCCCACCCCCAACATGCGGTGCATCTTGTGGGGTTTAAGATCTCTGCCGGTAGAGACCCAAACTGACCTAATCTGATCAGATCCGAAAAACTCAACCACACACTTCAACGGAAGAAACTCAACTAAACTGTCTTTTCAAAATCTTCAAGATTCTCAGGACCATTTCTTCCAGGCATGACATCATCCACACTCACAATTCACTCCAATCGCCATCCAACTCCATTTCCTGTTTAGGGGTTTATTATAACAGATGATGATTGTTATATCCTTTCCACGCAGGCATAAGACTGCACCATCTGACTATGCACCTGATTTAAGAGACACCAAGTAGTTAAAAGCCTTACCAAACTAAAATATAAAATATAATTAATGAAAAATGATTAATATAGAAAAATCATTTTAACTGGGTCATTGGCCTAATGAGTTGAGTGTTGGCCAATGGTCCAGGAGACTGGGGTTCAATCTCAGTTCGAGTCATGCCAAAGACTCAAAAAATAGTACTTGATAACTCCTTGCTTGACACTCAGCATTATAAGGTAAGGATCAAGGGTAAACTGGAGCAATCCATGGAAAGGAGTAGCACTCTCCCCTACATCTCGATGTAGTAGCTTTTGAAAAGGGAGCTTTCGGGTTACCCTCGACTAAGGTCACCAACTTTACTTTCTTACTATGAGTTTGAAAGTGAATATAATAGTGTGACTGGAATTTGAACTTGCTTACTATGAAGTTGCAGTTCAGCACATCAGCCACTATGTTACGCTACAGAATTAAAAAAATTTTTTCACTACTTTATTTTACAGACGTGATTAAAATCTTAAAAATATCATTCATAAGTTTTTTTTTGGTTTTGTCAGAAAGATAATAACCCTAATTATAAACAAACAAACAATTTTTTTTTTCCTGTTAAAATTGAAATGAACTGTTTTAAAGTTAGTGTTTAATTTTATCGGCAAATCAACCAAAAATAAAGTAAGCATAAACTGAGGATGATTTAATACAATATTTTGTTTAATTTTAATCTTACTTTAGTCCATGTAAATTCATCACACAACTTCAACTGTCTGTAACTTGGTAGAAAAATGTCTCTGCATTTATTTTACAAACTGTGTAAGTTTCTTTGTCTAAAATGCCATAGAATCTATGCAAAATTTAAAGGTTTCATGGTTTGGTTTAGTTTGGTTTCTTTGTTTAATGGCATATCAACCTAAAGGTTTCATGTTGTTCCCACATATAAACAAAGTTTCAGATGAAAGCATTTCTGATTTTTTGATAGTTTGAAAGAGAAAATCATATTGGTTGATAAGAAGTCACAGTAATATCTAAAACAAAAAAAAAAGAAAAATATAATGAAAATAAATCAGTAATTTATGTAAAAATAGTTAAATTTGATGAAAAATTTAGGTTTATGTATGATTACTTTTTAAGGTAAAATACTTGATACCAATTTTTATTTTTAAAAGTGAATATGATAGGCAAGTAAGTAAACGATAAGCCAATAAACTTTCACTTTCCTATTAAATCTGTTGAATATATGGTTGCTTTCTTTGAATTTTGAAAATGACATTTGTTCTCTGAGAGTGTCAAGTATCTTACTTAATTACATCTCTAGAAAATCATGGCTATCTTGAAGTCACTTAAAGTTCTATTGCCATATAAATTAGTTTCCTTAATATGACCCCAACAATTCTTGAATGTTTGGTTGAAATCAGGCTAAAAATGATCAGCTTTAGGCCTTAGTGCGACAGATGAATGGTCATTTGATGAATTACAATCATCAAAGGGTGCTGACAGCACAGATTCCTTTGTTCTTTCTCATCATCCATCTCTTTCCGTCATCACTCTTGCTAAGTTTTCTAGACAACATCCATTGTCCACATTGAGATGTTTAATATAAGCTTTTGTTTTTTGAGCCACACCAGTTAGGTATTAGACCAAAAGTGAATGTAATAATGTGACTGGAGTTTGAACTCATTCCAGTGTTGCGGTCCAAAACATTAGCCACCACACCACTGGGACTTCTCCCTCCCCTGAATATTTTTGATCCCATCTTATGCACATATATAAATATAGACAATTATCCTCATTCTTGACTACTGGTTAATGTCTTTCTTTCTTTTTTAAGCAAAAGAAAATTCTTTTCAGTTCTATCAAATAAATGAAAGAAAATGTCCAACTTTATTTTGAAGAGTAAAAATGTTTAAAAACAATTCATTATAAACAAAGTTTGGATTGGTTGGTTTGTTTAATGGCATATCAACCTTTGTGGGTCATTTCATGCCAAAGCCATTCTTGCAGAAGAACAGCAGTAATACAATTCAATCCATAGCTGGAGGGATAAGGGGGTTCATACCTTTCTCAAAGGTATTACCTGAATATGAATGTCATAGCGGGACTGGAATTCAAACTTGCTTACTATGACTTTGCAATCCAGCATTTTAACCATTACATCATCGAGACTCCCCTTGTATCTCTTGCTCTTCTTACTTGGTTGGTCTGTGATGGGAGTTAAGTAGCCATACAGTTGTTGTTTTTAAGTCTGCTGCTTCCAAGATTTGTTCAAAACAGCACAAAGTATCCATACGTAGTTCTAATCAAGTTTTTTTTCCAAGTGTTTTGTTAAAATCCAAGTTGTGCAACCATGCAGTAGTACTGACATGACTACTGTTTGGAAGAATTCCCATTTAGATTTTAGCATATGGTTGATAACCTATCTATAGCAGTCCATGCTTTACCTATGCATATGTTGACACTGCTTTCAGTAGATGAGATATTGCTGTCAAGGTATATGAACTAGTATACTAATTTCAGAGGATTGCCATTTAATGAGGAGATGGTGCAATAATGATTAAGAATGATTAACTCTATTTTATTTGAATTCATGCCTCTTGTTGCTTGCTCCAGGCTCTGTAGCAGAAATTTCACTTGAGCTGGTGTATTTGCAAAAAGCACGAGATCATCAATGTAGCTTGCTTTACATTATACTTATCATATTATGATATTATTAGGTATAGATCAGGGGTAAGTGGAGCAATCCAGGGAAAGGAGAAGTGCCCTTCCTTACACCTCAGTATAGTAGCTATTGAAAAGGGAACCTTAAGGGTCACCCTTGACTACGGTCAGCCAACTTACTTAACTTACTTACATATTTTGAACTCAAAAAAAATTTAGATCTAAGATTTATTCTATTTGATAAAATAATGTTTTTGCTTTTTTTATTTTTTACTCTCTATTATTATTCACCAGATTTTTCTGAAGTATAAACTTTAATTATCACAAAAAAATCATCTTTGCAAATTCAAATACAAACTGAACATTTATAAAAAAAAATAGATTAATTAAAAACATGATTAAAAAAGAAAAGCAAACAAAATCCATTATTGTCATATACTTATTGCAATTTATCAAATGAGGTCTTCAAAATGAAAATGGCTGATCTAAGGTTAATAAAAGAAAACAACACTAGAATAATTCATCAAATTTTGTCTCTCAAATAAAAAGGACTTGGGAATTGGAAATTGTAATTAATAAATATTGGTTGTTTACTTTGTTTGTTTGTTTGTTAGAGACAGGAGAGTAATAGAAAATTCTGTTTTGTACAATGGAGGGAAATAACTCATTATAAAAGGAAGGAAGTGAATGATGGGATAGGAACTGCTTTAAAACCAGGGGAAGCAATTGATTTAAGTATTGAGTAGACGATATGAATACAGCAAATGAATTCTGATTGTCAGAGATTTTTCCTCCTAAGATATTATATCTGTGTTTGGATCAATTCTAAGTCTGAAATCAAGTCTCAAATTGCTGATACCAGATTAAAAGCCATTTTTGCAACCAAAATTCTAGAGTCTTGTTAGACAAGAATATTAAAAAAAAACATATTTTTCTTCAATTTTCATTAGATGATAATGTAGCAATTTTCCAAATAATTCCCTTAAGATTTGCTTCCATTTTCACTCATCAGCCATATTTCTCAAATAATGCCATACATACCAAATTTGGCATTTTACGTACAAGCTAAAAATCTCCACTATTGCTGATGGAGAGATGAAATAAGTATCAACTTTAAAAAATTGGCATGTTCATTAGGAGCCTCATAGACTGTCACATGACAGATCAGAAAACTTTTCTTGACCTCTTTTTGGATCTATTCTTGGAACAGAAGCCATATAGCTATATTACATACACTGGTCAAGTAAACTTTTTTTAAAAAATTGTATCTCTTTTATATACTGCTTGTTCATGAGTAATATATATATAATTCTATCATGAGACACGTTTGTGTATTTTCTTTCATTACTACCTGTATACATATATTATGTATATAATAGGTTAAATGTCCTTGTTTGTACAAATGAGTTTATTTATCAGAGATCTAGATATACTAATGCTAATATTGGTCATTGGTGAGAGGGGACTCAGACTAAATATCTTCCTTACTACCAAGCATTACAACACTGAGATTTCACATAAACTGATCATAAATCTATCTGTCCCACTTTTTATTGCAACAATAAAACAAGCATACCATCAAACTAAGAGGACTTAAGTTAATAAACATGGTTGTGAGGTTAACATTTTAGCTCATACTACAAATGTAAATGATTTTTTAAAACTTTTGATTTTGTGGTGACTGAAAAAAGTCATGGCAAAAAGGTTCTAACTTTGGTTTCTAGATAGAAAAGTTTTGGTTCACTGAATGTGTCTTATGGCATATCAACACTTGTAGGTTATATAATGCCAAATCCTGTTAATATATATATATATATACTTATATATGAATTGTAAAAGAATATTTTGTAGGTAATGTTATTTCTAAATGAGCCAAAGCTCATTTGTTTGCACATAGTTAAATGATTCCAAGTATTGCTATGTAACAACTAACAATTCAATTTAACATTAGTAATTTGTTTGCACAAACACTCATAATTCTTTCAATATTATTTGTTTATTTGCACACACTTAAATGATTTCAAGTATTGCTATGTAACAACTAATAATTCAGTTTAGCATCAATCGTTTGTTTGCATATAGTTAAATGGTTTCATGTATAGTAAATGGTGAAATAGTTCTATTTGACCCACAGATGGGACCCTAACAAGTACTACTACTCCGGAGCAAAGTGGATCTGGTAGTAATGGTAATGAAGGAATTTTCCACAGTCCCCAAAACTTCAAGACTAAAGCCTCACCATCAGATGGTTTAGTGTTGTATGTAGGACACTCATTAGGAGGATGGCTTACCCCTCTGCAGAGATGCCGTTGGCTTATTTTTGGGGCCCTGCTGACAGGGCTGTAGGAAAATTTAGGCTTGATATCTACTTTATATGGTTGAACAAAAAGATAAAGATTCAGTTTAGTTGAAAAACACTATTGTCTTGGTTTGGGCACAAAACCACACATTATAATAGTTGACTAGACAAGCTCACAAGCCAATATGCTATTGTTGTTCACCATCATCAGATCATAAACTAACCTCTGAAAGTTTGTTGCCCAGTTAGCTGGGGCTGTAGAATACACCAACTGCTTCTCTGCAGAGGGATAAGAACTCCCCGTCCAATGAGTGTCCTGGATATGACACTAAACCATTTGATGATGAGATTCTAGTAATGCTGGAGCTTTGGGGAATGAGGAGTACCCCTTCATTACCATCACTCCCAGGTTCACTCTGGCCTGGAGTAGAAGAACCTGACTGGGTCCTATCTATGGGTCAAATAGAACTAAACTGAATTGTTTGAAATAGAACTGTTTTTGTATGCTAAACTGAATTGTTTCAAATAGAACTTTTTTTGACTTTAAAACTGTACTTATGTTAAACTGAATTGTTTCAAATAGAACTGTTTCGACATTTAACTCTGTGTAAATAAAAAACTATACTTATATTAAACGGAATTGTTTGAAATAGAACTGTTTATATATATAAAAATGGATTTAGCATTAATAAACCTACAATGGTTGATGTGCCATAACACCAAACCAAACTAAACCAATCTGAAAGTTAGCCATGGATGATATATCTCCCCAGAAACCTCCGGTTTGTTCCTGATCTTGAACACAAATGAATGGCTACTTCCATGAGAATTATGGGAGCTCCCATTGTAAACTGAACCCCAGAAATCTTTAAAATTTTAAACATTTTTAATAACTCATATACTAAAAACATGATTTAGTATCAAATTATTTATTACAAAAAACAGAAACAGCTCAAGCCATTCTTGAGTTATGCAATGACAGACAGACAGACAAAAAAGATGTTTGATGAATTATTGTAAGATTCTAGTTATGATTGTATTGCAGAAAACGGAACAGATTTTGTTCTAGGAATACTTTAGAAGTAAATATTCTTTGAAATGATCTCAGTGACAGAGAGCACCATTGAAAATTATTTTGAAAAATAATTTTCAGGGAAATATTTTTGGCAAAATTTTGAATATTATATAAAATGATTTTATATAAGTAAAAATTCAAACCATAGTTAAATAAACATTTTATGGAATTTAAACTATATCGCAAAATTATTTCTGTTATTTGATAAGTAGTTTTTCATTCCATTTTTTTTTAAACAATTGAGTCTCTTCTTTTTATCTTTCTAAACAGAGGAAGTCCATAGTATGGATTGATTGAAACATTGTATTGAAAATATCAAAAATAAAAAGAAGAGATTCAATTGTCTGATGAAGAAATTTGAATTGTAAATGACTTTTTTTTTCATTAGTTATAGACAACATCTTTTCATTGTTTCAGTTTCTTTCTATCAAACTGTCTAATTACTTTTTATTTATTTCATCATATAAAACAAAAAGAAAGTCAAAGAAAGATCATTAAAGAAAGAAAACAAAGCATTTAATTGCAGTATTGCTTCTGTAGAGATAAAATAGATTATTTGTTCAGCAACACCAAAATGGCAAGAAAAAAAAGAAAAAAAACTGCAAACAAACAAAAAACAATGCACCCTGAATAAATAAAGTGTAACCCCGCCCCTCAAAAAAAATATAGACCAAATTTGGAAGGAGATTCACCTGTCCCCCAATGAAAAAGAAATAGTACTTCAGAAAATGAAAAAGGAAAAGTAATATCACTGATAATCTATATCAATAATTATAAGAGTTTGCTAGTCTGGCAGTCAAACAGTTTGATATAGAGCAACAACATTTGGAATGTATGTATACTAAATGAATTCAAGGGTAGGGTTTAACATAGAATAATTGCTCTCATCAAGAGGGTATTTCTAACAATAAACAATAATCAATGAGAAAACATGTTGTTGCAAGACAGAAACAATCATACAGAATTTAAATTTCCAAGTTTCAAAAGAAAAAAAAAGTAACTAGTTATTTGTTTTACTAAGATGATTACTGACATCAAACTGAACATTACTGATTAGATTTCCAATCTAAATATGTTAAACAATTACATAACATCACTGTTTAGATGGAATTGATAATCTGGAAAAAAAGCAAAAATGCTTAAATCTAACAATGTCTTAAGTGTCACTCAAACAAATATTTCTCTACAAAACTGGGGTGTCCTCGTGGTGTAATGGTTAAAGTGATGGACTGCGGAATCGTAGTACGCAAGTTCATACTCCAGTCGCGCTGTTACGTTCACTTTCGGGCAAATACCCTTGGGAAAGGTATGAACCCCCTTATCCTCCCAGCTATGGGTTAAATAGTATCACTACTGTTCTTCTAGGAGAATGGCTTTGGCATTAAATAACCTAAAAAGAGTTGATATGCCATTAAACAAAGAAACCAAACCAAACCTTCATTATTTTCATTATGTATGTAATATCACCGATAACTATGGTATATATAACATATACCCAACATTTTATCAAATTATTATTCTATTCTAAATCCAAATCTCTTGCGAGTGTCCTCTTGGTGTAATGGTTAAAGCAATGGACTGCGGAATCATTGTAAGCGAGTTCGTACTCCAGTCGCGCTATTACGTTCACTTTCAGGCAAATACCCTTGGGAAAGGTATGAACCCCCTTATCCTCCCAGCTATGGGTTGAATAGTATCACTACTGTTCTTCTAGGAGAATGGCTTTGGCATTAAATAACCTAAAAAGAGTTGATATGCCATTAAACAAAGAAACCAAACTAAACCATCTACAAAATTGTAACATAAAAATATGATTGATGAATCTCTTTTTTGTTATGTGCATTTATTTCTTGCCATAAGAATTAATGTTTTATAACCATTTGGTGTAAATTTTTTACCTGGTAAAAATGGGGACAATCCAAGTCTTGATTTCTTACCTAGTAAGATGGGTATTTCAGCTAGTAATTTACAAGAGCGTTATAACATGTAGCTGATACTGCTGAAGCATTTTATAGATTGTAAACACTTAGAAAAAGTGGTGAGCAATTTAGTTAGTTAAGCCCTTTGTCCAATAAAGAACATTGGCCATGAACAATGTTCTGCCAGTAAACTTAATTCTGGGTAATCTTCTCCAGATTCTTCTAGAAATAGCCTTTTCTCCAAATTTTTGCCTTAGCGTCTCCATATTCCCCTTCTCCTTCCTTCTTTGTAGACTCCAGTTCAGGAACCTCTTGGTGTCGTTACTGGCAGGCTTCTGGAGGCTATGGCCAATCCAGCTTCACTTGCTTCTCAGAATCTGTATGGCAATTGGTTTTTGGTTTCTTCTTTTCCACAGTTCTTTATCAGTGATTTTCTGTAGCCAATGGATATAAATGATTCTTTACCAGCAGATGTTCGTCAGTATCTGTAATTTATAGTATGTTGCTTTTGTAACATTGGCATTAAATATCCTCAATTTAGTCGATGTTTCTATCTTTCTTGAGCTCTAAACCTTTTTGAGGTTCAGGAAAGTATTAGTAATTTAGTTATATAAAGATCATTATGCATTGTTGAAAATGTAAAATCTCTAATATTTTCTCCAACACTCATTAATCAAGTAAAACAAAACCAAAGTATTACTGAGAATTAATTTTTTTTTTTTTCCAGGTGAGCATTGTCAGAAGATAGCGGTTTCAATTCCTACCCAAGCCGGCCAGAGGTTTACTTGGTCAAAAATGTGGTGCAATAGACAATAACTATGGAAGGCAGTAATTACTGGGGATACGGTTACAAGACTCAGCATTCCTATCCGAAGTCACGGTTAATCACCTAAAGAAGGCCAGAAGTGAAATTTAGCTGAAACGTAGTGAGGAAATCAACCAAAAAACTACCAAGATGAGGACAAAAAGTCTGCAATAAAAAAAAAAAAAAATTCTCAGATTAAGAAATCTCATCTCAAAAAAGCATTCCCAATAAATAGACAAAGTATTACTACTACTACTAATAATAATAATAATAATAATATCACACCATCACAACCCAAATAACCACACGAGATACAAAGGAACAACAGTCTACACAAAAAAAGTCACACAGGCTGATGTGTACAATTTGCAAAACAATAATGGCGATTACTACTTTACTAAGAACTAACATGTACACAAAAAATCCCCAACATTAAATATATAATGGTTCCATGATGAAAATATTTTACAATATTTCATCATACTAAAATCACCTTTCGGATGATACCAAAAACTACAATATTCCATCATACTAAAAATAGTCTTTCAGCTGATTCCAAAAATCAGTCTAGAACAGTAAAGAACAACTTCCCTTTCCCCCTGACAGAGAATGAATGAGGAGTAAGAGACCAGTAGTAGAACCGAACATCAACCAGAACGGACCTGATAATTTTCGTTTCATGAAATTCAAAGCTTGACAAATTCAAATGCTTTACTCAATACAGAACTTCTTGGAACAAAGAAAATATTTAACACATATACTACAAATTAGATATTTAAGAACAAATACTAAAAGAAAATTCATATTAATGTTAGTAAATTTAGCGACCGTAGTCAAGGTCGACTCAAAGGTTCCCTTTTCAATAGCTACTACACCAAAGTGTAGGGGAGGGCATTTCTCCTTTCTCTGGATTGCTCCACTTTACCCTTGATACGTACCTTATAATGCTGAGTGTTAAGCAAGGTGGCATCAAGTACCATTTTTTGAGTCTTTGGTATGACTTTACCTGGGATTGAACTTTGGTCTACTGGACCATTGCTGAACACTCTAACCACTAGGCCAATGAGCCAGTCTAATGTAACTTTTCAAAATGCACATTTAATAGGTACTCTCTCCAATTCATAGTGGACCTGGGAGTAATAGTGGTATAATACTATGAAGAGGTACTCCACACTTTCCAGATCTTCAGAACTGGAGCCCTAACAAGATATAAAGTTTAGTGTCATACTCAGTATTGATTTTCTCCCTTGATCTGGAGTTGTGTGCCCATAAAAAAATAAATAGCCCCTATCTTGGATTTGCTAGTTCTTACTCAGCTTGTTTCACATGGTAGCAGAACAAACAAAAAAGATTGGTTGACTCAAAGACAGGAGACAATCTACTGGGGGGAAAAGGCTATATCTAGTCTTGTCTAATTTTCAATCCAGAGTAGTTACCCAGTGGTTGCTCAAAACCCAGGACACCCTTATTTTTTTTTTTTTTTTTGGTAGGGGAAGGGTACTTCCTCTATGCAGCATATTCTAAACCCTGTCAGTAGGGCATTTAACTTATTTAGGTACACCAACTACTAAAACACACAGAACTGATATTTTGTCAATTTTAAAATAAATGTCAAAAAAAACCTCAGGATTAGTTTCTATAATCTGAGTAGCTTCTATGATAGGAAAATGTAAGGAATTAAATGGAATTCTTAGAAAAGAATTTCCAGATCCAACTTCACTTGATTTTCTTTCATTGTATTTTGCATCATTAAACCATTTACTGTTTCCAAGTGACACATTGAATGAAGTTTCTGGTATTGTTAACTCAATCAGATGCAAAAGGGTATTGTTAGTTTCTCAACATCCTAGAATAAAGTGGATTCATTAAACCATTCTAAAGTGTTCTGTTTTTCTCAAGAACAAGTATCAGACAAATATTCTGCTTGATTGATTAGAACTTCCTGTTGAATGATTTCATCAACTGCCAAAAAATAACTGATGAATAATAAGACTATGTAATGTGAACCATTTGTTTTTACTGGCTTGAAGAATACAATGAAATATTTGAAGATTTTGCAAAAACATGATCTTATACTTAAATTAGTATTTCAGTCACATCTTGCCAATGTTTCTAAGATGCCTTATAAGTTTTCAGGTAGACGGATTTTTAAAGATTCTATTTGATATTAAAGATACCACTGAACTGTTTTTAAAAAATACAGCTGAGTAGCTGTTAAGATACAAGTGAGTACAGAAATGATCCACTCATTTGATATTTGTTGTAACCTAACAAAAGGTTACTGAATGAGAAATAACCAAAACAGAGGTTGGAAATGAAATAGAAATCTTTATATCAACAAAATACAGTACTTGCCAGGGGCATGAAGAAGATAAACCACTGCTAGGGGCATATTACTTAATCAGCATATTAACCCCTTCACAATAGTGTCCAATGTATTTATGAGGAATGGGACCTACCCATTAATGTTCATAGGTATGGTATATAACAATATTAATTAAAAAAAGAAGCCATCTTAAGGCAGTGATACAGCACCTTAAGTGGTATAATATAAACCTTGGGTGGTATGTATTTCGCCAATGTCCCCACCACCACAAGCAGTGTGTGACATAAGGTCAATTTGTTAAGTGGAGTATAATTAGTCTGAATTCAAAGGGTTTTTTTCTTGACCAGTTGCCCAACCAAAGCACAAAAAAATAATCTGCCTTACAACTTACCCATATTTGGAATGGGGGAAAACAGATCGATTTATGTCTTTCTCCAGAGCATTAGTGTGAAGTGAACTGCAAATTGCTTTGTCTAGGATCTGAACTAGTAGACCATTATTAATAAGTTTGATTCTCACTAGATGTCTCATAATTCTGGCCTTGTGTCACACTAACTTAAGCCTAGTAAATACCAATCAAAGATAGTAGTACATTAGTCTCTTTTAAAGGGACTTAATCCCCTTGACCTCATATGCTTAACCTTTTGAAAGAAAATCTTTTGTCCAAAAACCTGTACAAGACATGAAGTTGAGATTTTCAAAATAGTTTCATATTTTTCAGATAGTAAATAGAATTTCCATGCATTTCACCAAAATCTGCTGTTAAAAAAACTATGAAAGTTAATTTCATGTATTTTCTGAATTGACACTGACTCATCTCAATGTTATTTAGATATCTAGTTGTCTAGACATCATCACTTTATAATATAATTTGCTCAGCTGTATACATGTCTTCATTTGAATTTAAAATTTGAAATTTAAATGAAGACTTTGTCAAGGGATAAGAAATTTATTATATAAGTTTTTCAGTTGTGTACATGTCTGTATTAAATATTTTAATTTTCAGAATTTAAAAAATATAAATCTTCCGTTTTGATACTTTTTTATTACACCTCAGATGTTGAAAAATATTTTCTTTATAGAAATAAAGTATTCTTGTTATCATTAGATCATATGCTTATTGAAGTACCTACATATATATATCATTGAAATTTCTCACATATAATTTTTATGTAATGAGATTTAATAAGCAGTTTCTAACAAGAGATTTTCTTCAATACAGAGAAATACGTGATGCAAACAAACAGTTAATTTGGTTATTTGGTTGTGTTTTATGTCATATTTGCCCTTGTATGTTGTTATTTAATGCCAAATCCTGTTTATATATGTGATTTGTGAGCAAATAGTTTGTAGGCAGCATTTTCAAACAAACCTGAGCTCATTTCTTAGCACACAGTTAAGAGGTTTCAAGTGTTATCATCCAACTCAAATAATGCTATTCAATATTAATCATTTTTTTGCACACAGTTAAACAGTATCAAGTATTGCTATCTTAGTACAGCTGACCCTCAGTCACTGCCTTTTAGAACATTCAGTATGAAATAGGGTTGGTTGTTTTCCACAAGCACAGTAAATTTGAAGAATATGGTCAGGATTAGCATATTAGTGCTAGAGCTTGATATGACCACCTGACTGATTGGAGGGGGCCTCTCCAACCAACTTATCTACCCCAGTTAAAGTTGAAGTGGAGTGTAGCAAGTTATGAGACTACTTTGGCTGCTGGGTCATAGACCCTTCAACCACCAGAATCCTGTATTTGAAGCATTATGGATTGCCACCCATGACCAACTGGTGGCCTCAGTGTGGACAAAGGGAGAACTCTTACCCATCTGTAGAAGTGCAGTTGGCATATTCTACAGCTTCAACCGTCAGGGTGGTAAGCAGTTAAGGGAGACACATTTATAGGATAAAATTACAAGTTATGCAGATATTGTAATACATTAGTTTAAACATAAAAAAAAGAGAAAAATGAAATCTGTTTTTCATAAAAAAAAGTGAGAAAAAATATATTATGGTTACATTTTGGTGTTGACGCCTCTTTTTTATACACCATTTCCCAAATGGCATTGAGAAAAATAACAAATGTCTAATGTTTCTCATTGTGTGAAAAGTTGTCATTTGATGTAATCATTTACTAACACGGGGGTGGGTATTTAACATTTATAGGATAGTGAATCTTTGAAATGTATTGAGTAAAGAAGACCACTGGCACTAGCTCTACTAAAGTTATGTGTGCATGACCACACCCACAATACCACCAAATAAATGATATATGCATGTATTCATTCTTAAGATGAAGGCATGTGGCCTAATTGTTATTATTGTAAAACATGGCAATGCAAGTTTGAATCCTGGATGAGGCTGTTTGTATTTTACTTTTATGCTATTGTCATAAGGAAAGGTATGAATCCATCTACCCTTAAAGCTATGAGTGAATAGTAGGGCAGTTTGAGCTCTTTAACCTTGGAATGGCAACCGGTCTCAGAGAAAGAAAACTCTAAATTCAAACACAAACATAGTTGGGGACCTCATTCAGATACAGCTCTGCGAGAGACTTGATATAGGAATATACATCTTGAGCCAGATTCATCGACATCAGGAGAATACATTTTAAGAAGAAGAAAAGTATTCCGTCATAAAACTGCAAGAAAATAAAATCTTGAAAAATATTTTGGATATAAAAAAAAAATGAAGATATATCTGAAAACATTAATATTATTCAAATTGTAATGTTTTTTTTAAATAAATTCCCAGATATTTTGAATGACAATTACTAGTTTTGACCATTTTAGACAGAAAAAAAATCCAATTAAAATGTAAATTAAATCAATCAAATATAAGCAAACTTTTAAAAAGGATCCATGAAAAGAACAGATAATCCCTCTTGTCAGAATCAGTGCCCATATGGCACACTCATGCTGTGATTGATACTAAGATTTTGATAAATTCCTCATCCAGGAGAAAGACATTGAAACAAGATATGATGCACTCTGACAAAGGAATAAACAGCTGCCACTTGTGTAATGCAAAGCTCTTCTCATGAATTGAGCACTCCTATATCCAATAGAGCAAAATGTAAACAAACAAAGGTTAATACATATGAGTTAAAAATTCCTGAGCTGATGTTAGATTGTTGAATGGCTGAGAGGTATGTTATTAGTCTTATATAAAGTTAGGTGGGTTTCAATCCCAGCTTGGAGCGTCCAATATGTCTAGCCATACTGAAGAGTTGTGATACAACTAAACAGTCTGTCTGTGGATAACAATCTATATATAGGAGGACTTTTCTAACCAACTATATACAAGAAAAATCATACCTACCAGTATATCCAGCACTCTTCAACCATCCCAACATATTTTCCTGGATTATATACATCTGTACCATGAGGCTTCTATTCGTGATTTGAAGTTTTCGGAGGCTCATACATTTGAAGGAGCCAGATTTATAGGATTAGAACTTTGTCAAGAACAAGGAATAATTCGAAATCTTTCTTGATAAACAAACAGAACATGCATTCTACATAATATTTCTAATAAGTCAAATGACGTAATCTAAAACAACAAACGCTGATTCATTAATCAAACGGCCAACTTTTTCTTGTCGTAAACGGCCAACTTTTCCTTGTTATACAAATTTTCCCTATATTTTTATATTTTGCACTTTTTACACATCCATTGTTGATTTAACATCACTAATATCATCCCTAATTGACCTGATGATGGTTCATTAGAACCGAAATGCTATAGTGTCGACTTTGCTTCACAATAAATCTCTCCTTCAACTTGGATTATCTTGTGATCAATTTTTCTTTATATATATATATATATATATATATATATATGTTTTCTCATCTCTTCATGTAAGTCTTATGATTATAAGTTTCATGTATTTGTAAAAAAATACAATCATCAAGTGAAAGATCTGTGACTGGCAACTAGTCGTATGTTTCATTTGATTCATTTTTACAAATACATGAAACTTATAGTGATGAGACTGATACGAAGAAGTGAAAAAACAATTTATTTATTTTAGGTTGTAACCAGCTCAGTATTTGAACACTTTTCTGATTTATAAAAAAATGTTCTTTTATAACAATTTGTTAATCTAATCTATCTATCTATCTGTATTATTTGGTCCAGTTAAACCAGAGTTGGGGGTAATTCCATCAGGACAAGACAACTATTCAAAAGTGAACATTTAAATTTTCCTGGTAAAGAGCTCAATGTAACAGACATTACAGAGCAATAATTTCATTGTGTTTTTTCTTAATGAAAGTATATATATATATATATATATATATATATATATATATATATACCACACACATACACATGAGTGGGTTAAAAAACATATTCAAACACTTGAGAAATGTTTACTCTATAAACTTCATAGGCACAAATTTACTTACAATAAACACAATGTATTCTAATGTAAAATTTGATAATTTAATAAAAAAAGCTTTTATTGAACGTGGAAAGATTTCTCCATGTAATACTAAATGAAGTAGACAAAAGTATTTTGACACTAACAGATACTGTTTTTAACCTGATTATTTATATTTAAAACAGTCCTCAAACTTGATATTCCAGTGTTGATTGATTGATTGATTTTAATGGCGTGTCAACCTATCCAGAGTTATTTTATACCTTGAGGTTAAGGAATCACGTTCATTGTATGTTTGTATTTACATTTTTTGTGTAGTTGTTTCTAAAGAGACTTTTTTTTGTGCATGATCTCATTGAATAAGAATAATTTTAAAGTCAGATATATTTAACCCATAGATGAGATCCTTACGGGTACAAACACTCCAAATTAGAGTAGATCTGGGAGTAATGGCAATGAAGGGGTAATTCACACTCTTCAGAACAGAAGCCTCACCATCAGATGTAGTTTAGCATCATACCCCAGGACATGTTAGTGTAACATTTCTTGAATGTTTAGATGAAATCTTCATGTGTATATTATGGAATGAAAGTGATAATTCATTGCATCAACCTCCTACATTCAAATCATCATAATAATTTAAGGAGTTCACAACAAAACAAAATAGCAAAATAATTAAGCGACATAGAACTTTGGAAACATTTTCTGGGCACAAAGAAAAGCAATCTATATTTGTTAATTACAATTTCCAATCCTAAGTCCTTTTCTTTAAAGATACAAAATTTAATGAAATACTCTTGTTGTTGTTGTTGTTGCTTTATTAACCTTTGATCTGCTATCTTTTATTTTGAAGACCTCATTTGATAAATTGCAACTAAGTAAATTACAATGATCTTTTCTTTTCTTTTTTTTTTTGCTTTGCTTTTTTAATTAAGTTTTTAATTTAATGTTATACTTTTTTTTTATCAATGTTAAGTTTGTATTTTATTTTGAGAAGATGATTTTTTGTGATAATTAAAATTATACTTCAGAAAAATCTGGAGAGTAAAAAAAAATGTCATGAATGATGTTTATTTTATTAAATATCATTGAAGATTGCTAGAAACATTTGTCGGAGGGAAGTTTCAAGTAAAATACCTGAAGAAATATTCTAAAAAAATCCAAAATGAAATAAAATGTAATGACTACCAAGAAGGAGCTTCAAGGCTTCATTAATTGATCAATTGCTTTTAATGGCATATCAAGATTTCTTGGGTTATTTCATGCCTAAAGGTTAGGAAATCATGCACATTGTAGATTCATATTTATATTTTTTGTGCTGTTGTTCCTTAAGAGTTTTTTCACTTATCATGATTTCAAGTATTCCTGCCAAATACTAATACACAAGTATATAATTTCTGGTAATTATTTCTGTTTAATAATAATAATTTGTTTGCACACAGTTTCAAGTATTTCTATCTAACACCAATAATTTGCAAGCAGTTACATGGTTTCAAGAATATAATAATAATAATCCTTAGTAAACAATTTTAGCTTCAAGTAACTCTTCTTAGTATTAATAATTTACCCACAGTTATATTATATCACATATTCCTATCTAATACAAATAGTTTGGATAAAGTTGTATGGTTTCAAGTATTCCTATCTAATACTAATAATCTATACACAATTATATAGTTTTAAGTGACTATTTCTATTTAATGATAATCATTAGTTTGCAAACAGTTATATGGCTTCATGTAATTAATAATAATTATGATTAATAAACAATTATAGCTTCAAGTAACAATTCTTAATACAAGTAATTTGCATTGTTATATAGTTTCAAGTATTCCTATCAAATATGAATAATTTCAAAACAGATCTATTTGACCTATAGATGGGATCCTAACAAGCACTACCACTCTAGATCAGAGTGGACCTAGGGGTATTGGCAATGAAGGGGTACTCCATACTCCCCAGAACTCTAGAACTGGAGCCTCACCATCAACAGCAGTTAAGTATCATACCCAAGACACTCCTTTTTGGAGATACAGTCAGTATAGTCCAAGCCTTGTGGACAGAGCAAGAACTTTAAGGAGATCTCAAATAAATCATTGGCTGGAAAAAACACTACTTGATGAACCAAACCAGAATTATTTAAAATAAACTCTGTTGAATAAAACTCCTTTTAAAGAGATACTCGACAATTCAACAATTTTTTTTTTATTGAAATAAGGCTTTTTGGTCAGACAAAGGTAAAATTCAACTTGTTTTTTTTTGACAACTCAACTCAATGTGTGGACATAAGACAGTAGTATCTACAGTCCAAAGAACACTACACATAATAAAGAATAAATAAATAAATATAAAACTAAAACAATTGAAGGAATCCTGAATTGAATAATGGGAAAAAAATTATTTTGGTAACTTTTATATTTGATTTAATATTGATATATCTTTGCAGTTGAGATTGATTGACAGATTGATTGATCAATATTGATAGATTTTAATTGTACATCATCCCATTGAGGGTTATAGGTTATAGAATTGCATTTGTTATATGTTCATATTTACATTTTTTGTGTAGTTGTTTCATAAGAGGTTTTTTTTTACATATGGTCCTATTAAAAAAAAATCAAACAGATCTATTTGATCTTAATAGGAGCTACGACTCCAGATCAGTGTGCATTTGAGAGTAATGGTAATGAAAGGTTAATTGACACACCCCACAGCTTCAGAACTGGAGCCTCGCCATCAGATGCTGTTAATGTCAAACCCAAGACATCCCTTTTTTTTGTGTGGGAGGATACAGTCAGTGTATTCTAGACTCCACCAACAGGGTGCAGTTGTATTAGAGGATATTACAAGTAAATAATAACTTTACACATAGAGAGCATATATAGCAGATTATCTATTTATATGTCCTATTTTGTAAAACATTATGAGTCACATGACCATATGCCATCTGCAGTCATGAAATAAAAAATATAAAAAGAAATGTCATGCTGTTAAAAAAATTATTTTAAGAATAAGCCATTTTACACCACTATATAAACCATAAAAAATTAAAGATTAAAATACTGCATTTAAAATTGAATTTATAAAGAAAAAAAAATAGTATAAGCATGACTGATGTAGAGAAAGACAAAACTATTTTTGTAATGAATTTAGGATTTAGATATTTGAGAAACCATTTTTTTTCTTTGTCTGAAATAAATCAAAACATTTTAAAGAAACTTATTTGATAAATGTAAGCAATTATCAATGTATAATTTGTTGAAATAGCTTATATATATATATATATATATATATATATATATATATATATATATATATAAAGACTCACACACTGACTAATAAAGAAGAATTTTCTACCTTCCCATCCTTTTTACTATTCACCTATTTTGTTACAAGTCCCCACCTCCCAACAGCTTTTCAATAACAATTCCTTTCAGTATTCTGTGTTGCAATCAGTCCTTATTCATGCACTTTTAACACAGTTATCAGAGTCAGAAAATCTATATACAAGTAGTAGCATCTACACAGCATGCACATCTCTGTATCATATTATGGGATGTTGTAGCCACCCTGCTTTTAACATACCACACATTATCATTATTATTATTATTATCATTATTACAATTATTATCATTATTATTATTATTATTATTGCACACTGATAGGTTCATTAGATTTAGTCTGCATCTATCTGAGAAGAAACACTAGTATACATCTCATATTGGTATCAGATCTTTACATTAATATACCAATAATACTATAGAAATGGTTTGGTGTGTGTGTGTGTGTGAGAGTGTGAAGGAGATCATTCATAATGTATGTTGAGTAATTTCCTTTTACCACAGCCATTTTTAACATTACAAAAAAAAGTGAACCCAAAAATATTTGTACTAATTACTTTAAGAGAAAAAAAATAAAGTAGAATTGATCAAAATTCTGTTTTTGTTTTTTCGTTTTTTTGTTTTTTTAATTAGGGTAGAATTTTTTTATTTTTTATTCATTCAGTGCAAAATGATTTTTTTCCTCTTCATTTTGAAGGCATAAAAATAACTGTCAAAAGACCCTGGCCCATTTTTAATAAAACATATTGATATTATTATGCTGGATAGTTCAAAGGCTTTTGTTTTACATATTAACTGATATAAAATCAGGTTTTCTAAGGACAAATAGTACACCAAAGTTATCCTTTCCCTGATTTTAATAATAAATTCCTAGCTTATCAGAATATATTAGGCTCTGCAAAAAGATAATATATTTTTATGTTTTCTAAATTATTTCTTGTGTTTTGTGCATAGCTATCAAAATTGCATAAAAGTCCTGTAAAAATATTATTACATTTTACAAATACTTATTTTTAGGCAAATTTTAGAAACTCTCAAAATGTAAAATATTACACTGCCAGCATAGATGGTTAAGAAATTGTGAATTCAGTTAGTGTATGTATTGTGTCTGAGGTATGATACTAAACTGATGGTGAGGTTCCAATTCTGAAGATCATGGGAGTGTGAAGTATTCCTTTATTGCCATTACTTCCAAATCCACTCTGACCGAGTGTGGTAGTTTGGTTTAGTTTCTTTGCTTAATGGCATATCAACCATCGTGGGTTATTTAATGCTAAAGCCATTCTTGTAGAAGAACATTAGTGGTACTCTCTAACCCAGAGCAAGAGGGATAAAAGGATTTATACTTTTCCCAAGAATGTTAGACCAAAAATGAATGTAATTGTGCAACTGTTTGAACTCACTTATTATAATGTCTCAGTAAGACACATTAATCACTACACTATAGGGACTGCCCCTTGAGTAGTAATATCTGCAAGGGTCCTATCTATGAGTTGAATAGTTTAGGGTTTAAAGGTTGTTAGTTTCCATAACACAATAAATTAATTGACAATACAAACAAATAATGAAACTTCTTTTGAAAACACAACAATAAAAGGTTTATGATAGTAGCAGAAGTAAACGAATCAGAGTGAGAAAAGGTTCTTTTTGGTGTCGCTGGTTAGTATGTTGGCCCTTGAGTTTGTAGGAAATGTGTGTCACTGTAGCAAGTAGCTTGTGTGACTGACTGCAAGGCTGGTTCTTCTGTGTGTGTAGCTAGTAGCAGCATGTTCTTCAGTGAAGGCCTTCCATGTGGATGTCCATAGCAGAGGATGCGAGAAAGGTCTTTTTTGGCTGCTAACTAGGTGCTCTCTAACTTTTTGTGAATTCCGAAAAGGGCTAAAAAAATAGTTCTTGAGAGGAAGAAAGAATCAATGCGCTCTGCCCCTGATTGGTCAGTGTGTGGCTAAATCGCTTGGCGAGAGCATTGATTCACGAAAGGAAATAGATCTGTGACTGCTACA
Source organism: Sepioteuthis lessoniana (assembly GCA_963585895.1). NCBI lineage: Eukaryota > Metazoa > Mollusca > Cephalopoda > Myopsida > Loliginidae > Sepioteuthis > Sepioteuthis lessoniana. The sequence continues at coordinate 69,268,613 of OY757915.1, read as the reverse complement.
ATAGATTTGTTTAAAAATTATTTATAATCAATAAGATGTGAAAAAAAAATCTCTTAAAAAGCACAAAAAATGTAAATGTAAATGAATAAGTACAATCCCCAAAATTCTAGGCCTTAAATAACACTTGACAGGTTGATGTGCCGTTAAAATCACTCAATCAATCAGGATATGTAGATTTGAAAATCATTAAAAACCTTTGAAAATATTATAAAAACATTGCGCTTATGTACATAGGAATTTTTTTTAGAGAAAAGAAAATCATTTTTTTAATCTATTAGACTAATAAATTTGAATCCAATTTTGAATTCAACATACCCATTTGGGATTTGGGATGTAAAGATATTTAGTTATGTTAATGATTTATATTGATATAAAAAAGTTGGTGACCATAGTCGAGGGCAACCAGAAAGCTCCCTTTCCAATAGTTACAATATCAAGGTGTAGGGAAGGGTGCGATTTCTTTCCCTGGATTGCTCCACTTTACCCATGATCTATACTTTATAATGCTGAGTGTTAAGCAAGGAGGTATCAAGTACCATTTTTTAAGTCTTTAGCATGACTAAACCTGAGATTGAACCCCTGTCTACTGGGCCATTGGCGAATACTCTATTTATATTTAAATAAAGATGTTAAAAAAGTAGTTTTGGCTGAACAATAGTTAAATTTGTTATTTTACCTTATAGAGATATATAGTATATAGATATATTCTTGTTGATATACATATATATATATATATATATATATAGATAGATAGATAGATATATATATATGGACACACACAGACATATATATACACTTACCTATATATATATATATATATATACACGTACACAGGGATATGCATACATGCATACATTTTTGCATTTCTTTATTTTATATGGACGAAAAATTATTATCAATAAATATATAAAAACACAATGTGAGTCCATTTCTCTCTCTCTCTCTCTCTCTCTCTCTCTCTCTCTCTCTCTCTCTCTCTCTCTCTTTATATATATAAGTGATTTTTTAAGGTTTCTTTATATGGTATATATATATATATATATATATATATATATATATATATATATATGTATTTGTACCACCCATAGATAAGCACATCCTTAACAATTTTTTAAATAAAAAATGAGTTTTCTTTTAAGCCAAAGATACCATAATTTAATTATTTTTCAAGCATTATACAATCAAAATGGATATTATAACTATCATTTATTACCAAGCTCTACAGCATTGGAATTTTGTAATCAAAAATATGAAGCAGTCCAAAAATAAGTACACTTCCAATATAACGTGATTTTTTTTCTGGTTATAGAGTTTCAATAGTATAGAATTTGGTAATATATAAAAATATTAGTTTTGATTGTATAATGTTCAACTAGAAATGATAACATTCTAGTTGGTCTAGTGGGTAGAGTGTTTGCCAATAGTCAAGGAGACCTGGTTTCAATCCCAGGTTGGATCATACCAAAGACTTTGAAAATAGTACTTGATACCTCCTTGCTTAACACTCAGTAATATAAGGTACATATCAAGGGTAAAGTGGAGCAATCCAGGGAAAGGAGTAGTGCCCTCCCCTACATCTTGGTGTAGTAGCTATTAAAAAGGGAGCCTTCTGGTCACCCTTGACTAAGGTCACCAACTTTATTTTACTATCTTTGATTAAGAAAAGAGTTAACTTCAAAAATAGTAGATATATACTTATAGTGGGTAAAGTGTTCCCCAATGATCTGGGTGACTGGAGTTCAATCCCAGATTAAGTCATACCAAAGACTCAAAAAATGGTTTATGATGCCTCCTTGCTTAACACTCAGCATTATAACATATGGATCAAGAGTAAGCGGAGCAATCCAGGGACAGGAATAGCACCCTCTCTTACACCTTGGTGTAGTAGCTATTGAAAAGAGAACCTTCGGGTCACTATTGACTACAGTCGGCCAATTGCTAACAACAACTATGGGTGATGCTACATCTCTCTATCTATCTATGTAGATAGATAGATAGATAGACAGATAGATAGATAGATAGATAGATAGATCACTCAATTAACTAATCAGAAATTCTATTATGATAAGCAAGGCATTTTATTATGGACTTTTCTGGTAAGGAAGAAATACAATTGTATATTAGGTTAAACTTGATAAATAAAATTCCATAATTATTCAATGGTGAATAAAATTTTATTTGTCGATATTAAGAAGTATAACATTTACTTGACTGATAAGATATTTATGCAAGAAATATCAAGTTAAAGGAAATCTTTTTTAAAGTAAGATAAATTTAAAGATATGCATATAATGAAAATAAAGTTCATTTATTATAATTGCTTTCATTTATAGCAAAAAGATAGCTGAGGATCAATTTTTAGCTTTATTTATTTTTACCTTTACTCGAATATTCAGAAAGTATTTAATGTATTCAAGAAAATTCAGAGAAACATAACAATTTTGATATTTTATGAGTGCCACTTAATTGCAAAATGACTTACATACTGCCCTAATTTTTTTATGGCATAGATAAACAAGTTTCTGAAGCAAAAATGATATAAATAATGATAATAAATAATAAAATCATGATATTTTCATAATTAAAAAAGAAATAAAAGATAACAAGATTTTATTAATGTTATTAATAAATTTTAATAATTTTTTATTCCTGATTCAGATTTTTTGAAAGTGTGTAGAGAAAAAAAAAAGTTCTTTGATTATGCTTGATAAAGCTACATATATCAATTATGGTTATGTCCCCATGACATAATGGTTAATGTACTAGACTGCAACATCGTAGTAAATGAGTTCAAACTCCAGTTGTGCTATTACATTCACTTTTAGACTAATACCCTAGAGAAAGACATGAACCCCTTTATTACCCAGCTATGGGTTAAATAGTATCACCACTGTTCTTCTTTAAGGATGGCTTTGGCATTAGACCCTATATCATGATTCCAAATGTTATCTTGTATAATTTATCCTTGAGTGTGATACATATATTTCTTAAATTTTTAAATTTTTATGTAAGACTGACAAAATACTCATTAAGTACAATAACAGATTATATAGAAATCATTCAATAAATAAGGTGAATTTGGCCAAAGGAGTCAGCAATAGGAATCACTGTTTACAGTTGAACCTTTTTCAAAGAAATCAAGTAATGGATCCTTTCATGTCTCAGAAGATTGTCAGCATGACCTTCTTTACTATCCTCTGTGCCTGGAACTTTCTCTGTACTAGAGAGTCAGTGTGTTTCCACTCCATGGACTGTCTTTTTGACTCAAAGCTTGTACTGGCTAACACACATTTAGCCCATTTGTAAACAATTTTTTGAATAAAACATTCTTTTTTACACACCTCACACATTCTTCTTTAAATTTTCACTTCTTAGCCACCCAAAATTTGATGAAAGCACTCAGTTCAAGCCTGGAGCACTGTTTGATTTGCTGCCATTTTGAATAGCCTTAAAACAAATATTTTGCAAGATTAAAGTAATTTTTGCTATAAACCAATTCCCAAAAATACAGAGTTTACATTTGTAGAAAAAAAATTATTTTGCTTTTTTTTAAAAAAATTCCCCTTATTAATTGAATAACCCGCATATCTCTCTCTCTCTCTCTCTCTCTCTCTCTCTCTCTCTCTCTCTCTCTCACACACACACACACACACACACAGATATATAAATATACATATACATATATGAATACCGCCAAATTTTTTAAAATTTCCATTTGAATATTTTTATATTCTAAAAGCAGTGATGAAACTTTCTCTGAAATCAACAAAATCAAAGAAACAAACATTATTTCTTTAAAAAGAAAATAAAAACAAAAAAAGTTATTGTGTATTCTGTTGTAAGATAACAAGTTAGTCTTGTGTATCTATTTTTCTATTATGTATATTCTTTTCAATTTCATGTTTGATTAGATACTAAATATGAATAAGAAAGATACTATAATAATTTGCTTATAATATACACTCATGTATAACACGCACCTCTAACTTTGGACTATCAAATTCTGGAAAAAAAATTTCTTGTGTATAATATGCACTGACTTTTCAGAATTTAGAACAGTTAAATTCAACCAAAATTTAGCACTTTTTAAAACTTTTTATCAGTTTTTACTGACAAGAAATAAGAATTTATATAGTTTACATTGTCTTAAAACACAGAATTTACACAGTATTTTGAGCAAACACATATACATGTCCTCATAAAAATGCAACAAGCTTTTTATGAAAATAAGCTCACATTAGGAGAAAGAAAATTATAAATAAACACACATTCCAATGGATATTTCTCTGTAACAGCAAACACCAGATTAATTTGGATTATAGATATAACTTACTTTTGGTCATCCCATCCGGAATATGGTAAGGAATGTGGTCAGAAAAAAAAAACAAGAATATATTTCTAATGTATAATAATATACAGCCTTAACTTTTGAGCTGCAAAATTTGGAAAAATAGTGCATCATACACAAATAATTATGGTGGTAAATCGTTAAGTATTATATTGTTCATCCTATAGAATTACATGGGGCAATGATCAATCAAAAGGTTACCAATTTTATTTTTACATTGTAAGCACAAGATGCCACATTTCAGTGAATGAGGTAAAAGGATATATTCTGAATATATCTTATTTCTAACTCTGTTACACAATAAGCATTCCACTCTAGAGGAGAAGGTGCTACACTTGCCACCATTTTAAGAGTAAGTAAATATAACCCACTGAATGATCTCTTGCTCAAGGTAAAAAGGCCTGATCCAAGAGGAAAGCAAATTATCTATTGATCTGGGGAAGGAGAAGCAAGTGACTTGTCTGTCTCCCTTCCCCTTCCAGCAGACGTCCATGGTTGGGAGTGGTACTCATGTTAATTTGTAAAACAAATTAATTAGTCTGATTTTTTTTTTAATTCTCTAATGAAAAAATTATGTTTCTAGCATTGAGAAAATATGAAAAAATAAAATTATTACATACTAGTCTTTATATTCTATATTACTTGAAGTTAAAATTGTTCATTAAGGATTATCATTAGTTACTTGAGACTGTATAAGTGTATGTAAATAAACGTGTATGACTAAATAGAAATAATCACTTGAAACCATATAATTATTAGTATTAGATAGAAATACTTGAACTCTAGTAACTAGATGCAAAAAAAAAAAAAACTCTAAAAAATAACTCCATAAAAATGTAAATATAATTGTAAAATAAATGTAATTCCCTAACCTCTCAGCAAAAAATAACTCAAGAAGGGTTGACATGCCATTAAAATCAATCAATCAGTTATATTCAGTGTAGAATATTGTTATGGTACCCAACCTGCAGACTGTACGGAACTCTTCCTGTTGCTACTAATACCGGAAGAATATTCATCTCGGTAGTGAAGTTTATTCCAGCCTAAAAGTTTGGCAGTCAGACTGATGTTCAACACCTTTTTATCTATGTTGTATTATACTTTCGTTAATATACTTTGTTCCATGTAAACCCGAGTTCATATCTTTCTTCCAGACCCTTTACTGGTCCACAACAAATACTAAATACCAAAAACTGATATAAAAAGCATTAGTAGATACCCAATTATGACATGGTTACCATCGTAGGACATAAAAACAAATTCAAATCCTTCACAAGGCCATTAACATTTCATATAGTTCTAATACTCTTGGGAAAGGTATGAATCCAACTATTCTCTTTCAAGATAGGAGTAAGTATTGCAGACCAGGCTCTTTAACCTTGATATGACAACCTGTCTAAGAGAAGGAAAACTCTGAATTCAAACCTGTTAGACTCCACTCAAAAAACTGACCTTATGTCACATCCTTCTTGTGCAGAGGGGTTGGGTAATTAAATATAAGAAGCATCAGGAAAACAAAAATAGGACAAAATTTTGCAATTTTTATGTTTAAATACATTTTACTAAAAATCCTTTTGATTAGATAAAATATATTATAGAAATGATTCTACACATTGAGATGTTTGAGAATTTATAATTAATTTATTGTATTTTTTGCAACAAATGATCTGAATTAGGTATTTATATCATTACAGTCTCTTTCCTTTATTTTTTTAAAGAATTAAATTAAATTCAAAAACTGATTTCTTATATCGCATAAATAAGATATAATTTTCTTTTCTACTTGAAGTCCTATTTTTACATGACTATTAATGTAAAGATGTAATTCTGTACATCACACATTTATATTTATTAATTTTTTAAATCTGTTATCACAGAACTATTATTAAATTACATAGCCATTCTAAAAGCTTCTCTGCTAACTCACTTGTTTTATCTTTCAGTGTGGCTGTTTTTCATATAAATTTGTATTTTTCAGCTCGAGTTATCTCCCTTTAACAGGTCTGCTTTGTTCATCACGCACAACTCAGTTAACCTTACTGATTCAATTTTTATGGTGTTCTCGTTTCTCTATTCTTCTTCTTAGAACATAGACACACAGTTATCTGTCCTTTTCTGTCAATTTCCACGTTTCTGTAGGTTTTTTTCTTCTGCATCTAATCAAACTAACATAAATTAACTATTAACTACAGAGTTTATCATGATAGCCATAACATAAAAATACTGTCTTTTGAAAACTTTAACAGAGTATCTACTGATAGTGCAGGCCTCTCCTTATGCAATATGAATAAAAATTTATGAGCCATTAGATACCCACTTTTTATCCAGCCCTTCACACAGAGCCAGACTTTCATCAGCAGAGTCCCTAAGCTATATGAAATTTGAGGTCTTTCTAAAAATTTGTTTATAATAAATTTAATGAATATATATATATATATATATATATATATATATATATATATATATATATATAATTTTTGATGAATTAGTGTTGTTATACACAAGCTTATGGTTACAAGAGACAATGGCAGAGAGGAATGGATTTAATTTCATTTATTTTTAAATAAATAAAAGTCGTTATGTCAGAAGAGATACATGTTCTCTTCTTCTACCAGATATGTGTCAGGAGGTGAGTGGGTGGAAGTTGTTCCTAGGTGGTTGGTTTGTTTATTTGTGGCACAGTGGTTTGACATGGGTCAGTAAGTTATAAGCAGTCATGGTCTAATGTTGGAAATACAGGACTTGATTGGTAGGGCATCAGCATTCTTTGATCTCTTACAAAATGCGACAAGTGATAGTTCTCTCTCTTTCTCTCTTAAAATCCTGACTTTATTGAACTTTTATTGAGCGTTTTAAAGCCATATTTGTGATCAAATTGGCTCCGAAAAACTTTGGAGGGAAAGTTCATGATTGGTTGAAAAAAGTTCTTTTTTAATTGTAAATTTATTTTTACATTTCAACCCGATGGATGCGTAGAGCCTACCTGCGCAGCAATGTGTTGTATTCCTTTTGGTCTAAGCCATCATCCAGATAACATCCGGTTAATGTTACCTTTTTCCAACTGAAATGTACTCTCATGGTGTTTTTATTTAATTATTCATTTTGTTGGTGAGTTAGTTGGGAATGTATAAGTAAATCAGAAGAGATATCTGTATATAACAGTAGTAAAGTTAAAGAGTAAAAACTAATGAGAAAATCAAAGTATATTTAAAAAAATGAGATTCCAAGGGTTTGTGGCCCAAAGTTTGAGCTTATTTAGCTTATAAAAGTAACTGAAATGTGTGAAGACATATTTCAGTTATTTTTTGTTAAGATGCATAAATCACATAATTGTTTTAAAATTTAATAATGTTTTTTTTACCTATTTTTTTAAAATTAATGTGTCATAGTAAGGTTTGGTTTGGTTTTTTGGCATATCAAACATTGTAGGTTATTTAATGCCAAATATTATTTATATATATATTAATGTGTCATAGTAAGGTTTGGTTTTTTTTTTTGGCATATCAAACATTGTAGGTTATTTAATGCCAAATATTGTTTATATATATATTAATGTGTCATAGTAAAGTTTGGTTTGGTTTTTTGGCATATCAAACATTGTAGGTTATTTAATGCCAAATATTGTTTTTATATATATTAATGTGTCATAGTAAGGTTTGGTTTGGTTTTTTGGCATATCAAACATTGTAGGTTATTTAATGCCAAATATTGTTTATATATATATTAATGTGTCATAGTAAGGTTTGGTTTGGTTTTTTGGCATATCAAACATTGTAGGTTATTTAATGCCAAATATTGTTTATATATATATATATATATATATATATCAAATGTATATGATTTGTAAACACATTTTGTTGATAACATTTTTAAGTGAGCCTGAGCTCATTTTATTTGCACACAGTTAAATGGTTTCTAGTATTGCTATGTAACAGTAACAATTTAACTCCAGCCATTTGTTTGCATACATTTAAATAGATATACATTAGATATAAAAGTTTGTTGGTAATTTCATTTTTAATTCTTTTTAATCTGTTTGCACATTAGTATTGCTATTGTTTCTACACAGTTAGATAGTCTCAATTATTACTATCTCATGCTACTAATTCAATGCAATATTGATCATTTGTTTGCACACAGTGAAGTAGTTACAAGTATTACTGTTTAACACTAATTATCCTATTCAAAATTATTCATTCATTTGCACACAGTCAAATGGTTGCAAGTAATACCAATAAGCCATTTAGGCACACAGTTAAGGAGTTTCAAGTATTGTTATTTAGCATTAATAATTTTATTCAACACAACTCATTCATTTGCACACAGTTAAATAGTTCCAAGTATTGCAATGTATCACTAACAATTCAATTAAACTTCAATCATTTGTTAACACCCAGTTAAATACTTAAACAATTTGATTATTAACAATTCAATTTAGCATAGGTCATTTGTTTGCACTCAGTTTAGATGTCAAACAGTTTTATTTGGCCCATTGATAGGACCCTATCAGGTGCTACCAATCCAGGCCAGAGTCAACATGGGAGTGATGGCAATGAAGGGATACTTCCCATGACCCAAAACTCCAGCATTACTGGAGCCTCATGATCCGATTGTTTAGTGTCATATCCAGGACAATCGTCGGGTGGTGGGTCTTACCCTTCTGCAGAGATACAGTGGGTGTATTCTACAGCCCCAGCCAACTGAGCTGTCATAATAAGATATGATTTGGTAAATGTCAAATTGTCTATTACACGACCCCGTGTTAAAGAATTATTTTTCCAAAGATCAAAGGTTTATCAAGTAATATATATTTGCCATTTTTTGCTGAATTCAAAAATATTATTCATTATCTTTGTTTAGGTCTGGTTTTTAAGATGTTCTTGAATACTTCACAACCAGTCATACACAACAATAACACTTATTCAAAAACCTGTGGACTCTTTTTATCACAGCTGATCATGGGTGCCTCATGTTTAGTATAGCATATAATATGTACCTAACTACAGTGTACCACCCAACTTGCAAACACCCACACACTTAGTAGGGGTGGGACTTATCCCTCAGCTTACAATTTTAATGTACTGTGTCAAGTATCTACAATGAACTGAATGCTGTACGTATTTTTTCTCTTTTCAGCTTGATATTTGTATCCCTGTAAGAATGGATCGCAAGTATAAGAATAATCCTGACATATTCTGTTATATCTGCAGTAATGTAGTTCTTCCTAACCATCAAACAAAAATCACTGACTTTGTGAAGAAGGCATATTATGATTACTTTGGAGTCAAGCTAAGGGATCAGGATAAACTATTTGCTACCCATGTTTGCTGTAAAACATGTGGAGAACTTTAAAAATTGGAGGAATGGTAAAAGGAAGAGTATGTCATTTGCTATTCCAATGGTCTGGAGGGAAAGAAAAGATCACTTTGTAGACTGCTATTTCTGCATGAAAAATCTAAAAGGAATAAATCACAAGTACAAGCACCATATCCAATACCCTTATGTTCCTTCTGCTATAAAACCAATTTCTCATAATCCAGACCATCCTGTTCCTGAGCCAGATGGAAATATGAAATACAGCTCTGATTCTGAACATAGTGACATGACTGTTGTATCTGGGGATGATGCATACAAGCCAGAAGAGGACAACCAGCTAGTACCCTTGACACAAGTAAAACTCAATAACCTGACATGAGACCAGAGCCTTTTAAAGGAGCCTGCTCACCTTCTGGGTTCATGTGTCAAAGAAAAACATCTGTTGATACCAGAAACAACATTCTAATGATATCAAGACCATGAAAGAGAATTAAGACAGTTTTTCACATTCCAGGATAAGTCATGATTGATTTATTGCAACAACATTGCTGGATTGATCAAATCAATGGCCTTAAAGTATAATGCAACAGAATGGAGACTTTTTATTGACTCATACCACAGAAGTCTGTAAGCAGTTCTTCTACATATAATGGGAATAGTTTTTCATCCTCTCTATTGGGCATTCAGTACAAATGAAACAAACATACAACAGCAGGGATCCTTTGCTCTCTGCTGTTAACTAACAGGAGCACCAATGGTTGATCTGTGGAGATCTTAAGGTGGTTGGACTGGTCCTAGGATTCCAAGGTGGATACACAAAGTATCCTTGTTTTCTGTTTCTCTGGGACAGCAGGGCTCATGACCAACATTATGTCAGACAAGAGTGGCCCTTAAGATAAGAGTTAAAACCTGACCTGTATAACATTCAGTCTTAGCCTTTCATTGAACTGAACATAATATTGCTTCCATCCTTATATATCAAGTTAGGAGTAATGAAGAACTTTGAGAAGGCAGTGGACAGGGAAGCCAGCAGGTTTGCTTTCCTCCTGGAGAAATTTCCAGATACATATGGAGAAATTCAGGGCAGGTATATTTGATGGCACTCAAATACGAAAACTCATGAAGGACCCAATGTTTGACGAAGTATCAAACAAAGCTAAACATTTCACCTGGCAACCACTGAAGTCAGTAGTTACAAACTTCCTGGGAAACCACAAGAGTATAGAATACAAGAAGGAAATTGAAGAGCTACTTAAGAGTTTCCACCAAGTTGGGGTATAAATGTCAGTCCAACAGCTCTTTTTGTGGTCACACTTGGACTATATTTCAAAGAAGTATGGAGATTTGAGTGAAAAACAGGGTGAGCTATTTCACCAAGACATTCACATTATGGAAAAGTGCTACCAAGGTCAGTTGGATGTAAAATTTCTCACTGACAACTGCAGGTACTTAAAACAAAACGTGCTGACTGCCGAGCACAGGAGGAAGTCGCTGAAAAAAGCTTTTATCCATGAATAGTTTCTTTTGTGTATTTTTCAGCTTACTATGGCACAATGTGAGCTTCCTGCAAATATATCCTCTCTAAATTTAGTATTATTTGTTTAATTCAACAAGAAAATAGAATTATAATACTGTTCTATACATTTCAAGTAAGAGCTTGTATCTTAAAAATTTGATCTGAGTGGAAAATAAGAGTACAATTTTTGGATTCAGTGTAAAACCCTGTCTTAAAATCAGTTATTATATATTCAACCTTGAAAACATTGCAGGCCATTGTTATAAGCTGGTTTGTCAGAAAATACTGATATTGAACTTATTTAAAAAACAAACTGAATCCTGAAAATTCATATACCAAAGACTTTAGACAGTAATAAAAACTTACATAGATAATTTCATCTAAAATAATTTTTCAAATATTTTATCTAGAATAGAATTTTAATATCAGGTCATTCAATAAAAAAGGTGAATTTTGCCTTAGGAGTTCACAATAAAAAGCTCTGCCTACAGTTGAACTTTTTCAAGGAAATATGTAGTCTTGGGTTGTTTTATTTTCCAGAAGACTGTCAGCATGACCTTCTCTACTAACCACTGCACACAAAACTTTTTCATTCCTGGTGAGTCAATGTGTTCCCACTCTATTGATTGTCTTTTTATCTCTGGCTTGTACTGGAAAACCCATGTTTAGCCTATTTGTAAATATTTTTTGACTAAAACAAGCTTATTATATACAATATATATAAAATATATACAATATATACAAAACAATCTTAATATATACAATACATACAATCTTCTTTAAATTTCACCTGGTTTGTACTTTTCAGCCAGAAAAAAATTCATGATAGAACTCTGTTCAAACCTGGCACACTGTTTGATTTGCTGAAATTTTAAATTCTCAAATATTTTTGTGAGATTAAAATAATTGTTGCTATAAAACAATTTCAATCAAGGCAGAGTTGATGTTTATGGGAAAAATTTTGAAAAAATAAATCATTTTCTTTTTTCAAATAAATTCCTTTTATCTATTGAATGACCCTCATGCAATTATTATATTTTTTATCAAATTTTGATTAACAAGTTTCACAAAAACAATTAATTTTCCAAATTTAAAATATTTCTGTATCATTTAGGTCTATTTTAACCTTTTACCAACCAATCTTGAGAATACTCATTTTCACATTAACGAAAAATCTGAGGGGTCCTGTTGTACATGTTTTCAGTTGTACTATCCCTGGAAAAAATCATGGAATTAATACACTTAAAGGATGTTTATTATGTTGTTTTTTTTTCATTTAGCTGTAAATAAACAATTAACTGGTAAAATGCAAAACTTTTTTATTTAATAGCTGAATATTCTGGTTTTAAAAAATATACTTTAAACGAATGAGATTGAATTATTTAAACCAATGGTACAATTTTTTTCTAAGTCATGCAGAGGTAAATATTACAAAATAATCCAATAGTGAAGAAAAAATATTAAATAAAAATATTCCACATCTAAATCTGTAATAAATTTATTTACTAGTAAATAAAAACAAAAACAAAAACAAAAAAATGTAAGCATCCTTGAAGTGTGTTACTTCCATCATTTTTGTTAAGGGTAGTATTATGTGTAAATTGAAGTATCATGCTCCTAATATTCTGGTATGCAAAGGATGCAGAGAATGATTTTCAGCCTGCCTATTTGGTTGTGGGTTTGTATTTGACACCTGCACACAAGGTTGGTGAGGGGTTAAAGTAATTGTAAAGCTTAAGTAATCATCATATATCTAAAAATGACTCAATCTAATTTCTATAGAATGTATCATCAGCAGGAACATTCATTAAAATTAAAATTATTCAGTGGCTTTATGTCTCTATTTTAACCCAATTTGATCCAGAAACCCAGACAATATCGTCATTATTAAGTTGTGCTGCTAGCACGGATTTCCCTGACTCTCTCATGCTATTCATCCCAATCATATCACACATGCTTACAAATACTCACTCTCTCTCACACTCACACTTACACACACAAATACACTCTCTCTCTCACACACACACATATGCACACAAATACACTCTCTTTCTCATACACATACCTACACAAATACTCTCTCTCTCTCTCTCTCTTTTTCTCTCACCCACACAAGAACTCTCTCTCTTTTAAATTCATACACACACACTCTTGCAAATATTCTCTCTCTCTTTCTCTCTCTCTCTCTCTCTCATACTCATTCATACACACCTAAATACTCTTTTTCTTTCTCTCTGTCTCTCTCTCTCTCTTTTTCTCTCATACACACACTCACAGAAATACTCTCTCTCTCACAAACACATACACACACAAATACTCTCTCTCTCTCACACACACACACACACAAATACTCTCTCTCTCATACACACACCCACACAAATACTCACATTCTCTCTCTCACTCTCGTCTCTGTGTGTGCTGAAAACCCAATATTAAATTGAGAAATAAATGCATTTCTACTTACACCTAAACTGATTAGATTTTTCTTTCGAATTTCTTTTCCAATTTCTGAGTTATTTAACACAGCATGATTTTAAGGGTTTACTAATTGTAGTTTTGAAAATAATATTTGCCCAGTTAGCTGGGGCTGTAGAATACACAGACTGCATCTCTGCAGAGGGGTAAGACTCCCCCATGAGTGTCCTAGATATGACACTAAACAATCTGATGGTGAGGTTCCAGTAATCCTGGAGCTTTGGGGAATGCGGAGTACCCCTTCATTGCCATCGCTCCCAAGTCCACTCTGGCCCAGAGTGGTAGTACCTGATAGGGTTCTATCTATGGGTCAAGTAGAACTAAAATGCATACTTATGCTAAACTGAATTATTTTGAATAGAACTGTCTTTGACTTTGAAACTGTACTTATGCTTAACTGAATTGTTTTAAATAGAACTGTTTTGACATTTAACTATGTGTGGACAAAAACTATACTTATACTAAACTGAATTGTTTGAATTAGAACTGTTTGACTAAACTGAATAGCTTGAAATAGAAATGTTTTTGACAATTAACCTGTATACTTACATTTAAACTGTGTAATTATGTTAAACTAAATTGTTTGAAATGGAACTGTTTTTGACATTGAAACTGTACTTACGCTAAACTGAATTGTTTGAAATAGAACTGATTATTTGTATAAAAATAGATTTAGCATTAAATAACCTACAAATAATAACCAACCAACCAACCTTGAAAATAATGTACTGAAATATGAGAAAATTGCTGTGAACTATTCTCTGGCAATAGTCTAGAGAGAGTCTTACAACAAATGTGCTATTTCAATGTGAAATGACAATATGATGTGTCATGAAATAGTGCTATTAGAATAAGTGCCATTACAAGAGTTTCCTGAAGTTCTTTTCAGTTCTTGAAATCTCCAAATTACTGGTGGCATCAAACAAGGAAAGCCTAGGGATGGCCAATCCTCCCAGCAGTCTTGCCTGGTCAAGCAAAAAATACTGAAATAAGAGAATTGTTGTATAGCTTGTTTGGTTTGGTTTGGTTGGGTTTCATGGCATACCAACCATTGTAGGTTATTTAATACCAAATCCATTTTTATATATGTATAAACAATTCTATTTCAAATAATTCAGTTTAACATAAGTACACGGTTTAAATGTCAAAAACAGTTCTGTTTCAAATCATTAAGTTTAGCATAAGTACACTGTTTAAATGTCAAAAACAGTTCTATTTGAAACAATTCAGTTTAGCATTTGTACACAGTTTAGTTCTATTTAACTCATCAATCAATCAACCAATCTCTAGTTCTCTGATTGAATTTTGCCTGGGATGTTAAAAAATGATGGTTCAGTCACTTGTCCCGAAGTAAGTAATTCTCTTTTCAAATGGAATTTACTGAAATGTCTACATATAAAAGGGTATGAAAACATTTTAATACTTAGAGCTTTTAGCATAACAGATACAGACATAAATGACAATTTTATCTAAAAAAACAAGATCATATGAAACTAGCAGAAACACATTTCTAAGCAGAACCTTTCCATTTGTTATAATATCAGATTTTCAAGCTAAAATATCGGTATTATTTCTATTATATGTCTCATTACAGAACATAATAGTATCAATGGAGAATATCATTTATGAGTTTGTCCTTTCCTCTGTAGCTATTCCCAGCATGTCTTGTTCGTCTTTAGATTTTTACTCATGGACACACCAATGTTAGGTGACCAGCAAAAACTTACATTCACCAGCTCTGTGCAGACATTGCATGCTGCCTAGAGGACCTACCAAGAGTAGGGATGGATGGTGAGAGAAAGTCAAAGGAATCGGTATTGTCAGCATACCATGATGATTGGTGATTTTGATGATATCGACTAATAACAATCTATTTAGTTAGATAATTAAACAAAGATGATCCCTCTCATCACCATGGTTACAAGAGATCTATAATGAGTAGATTTATAAACTAGCAAATTAATTACAACGATAACAGATCAAGTAAAACTTCTCACTGTTTAATTTTTTTTCTTCATTTTCAGTCTAATTAAGGATATAGGATAATTTCAATTCTTTATTTATAGGAGGGGAGGCTCCAGGGTATAGGGGCTAACATACTGGACTGTGATCATAATGATCTGGGGGGGGTAGTTTCTATGGTGTAGTGACTAACAAACAAGACTGCGACATTGTAATGAGCTGGTGGGAGGTAGTCTCCATGGTGTAGTGGCTATCATGCTGGACTGCGACATCATAATGAGTGTGTGTGTGTGTGAGAGAGAGAGAGAAAGGGAGACTGTATTTGTGTGTGTGTGTGTGTGTGAGGGAGAGAAAGAGTATTTGTGTGTGGGTGTGTGTGGTTGTGTGAGGGAGAGAAAGAGTATGTGTGTGTGTGTGTGTGTGTGTGTGTGTGTGTGTGTGTGTGTGTGTGTGTGTGTGAGAGAGAGAAAGGGAGACTGTATTTGTGTGTGTGTGTGTGAGGGAGAGAAAGAGTATTTGTATGTGGGTGTGTCTGGTTGTGTGTGTGTGTGTGTATGTAAGAGAGAGTAAATTCATGTTAAATCAGGTATTCATTTTAATGGCATTATCTAATGATATAAGCATTCTGACAATGATTAGTGGCTAACATAATGGACTGCGGCATAGTTGTAAATGAGGGGAGAGGAGACCCCATGGTGTAATGGCTAAAATGCTCAACTGTGACATCATAGCGAGTGAGTTTGAATTCTAGTTATACTATTACATTCACTTTTGGACTAATATTCTTGAGAAAGGTATGAAACCTCTTATATGCCCAGCTATGGGTTAAATAGTACTACAACTGTTTTTCTGCAAGTTTGGCTTTGGCATTAGATAACCCAAGAAGGTTGATATGATATTAAACAAAAGAAAGAAACCAAATTTTTATTCATGCATTTATAGAACATGAAAATAAATAATTAATTCATAAATAATCAGAGAGCAAAAAAGTGCTTACATATTTTATATCATAAATATGTATGTAATACTGACTCACAGGAATAGTGGATAGAGGGTTCATCAATGGTCTGAGAGACTGGGGTTCAATCTCAGGTTGAGTCATACCAAAGACTCAAAAAATAGTGCTTGCTTAACTTTTAGTATAACAAAGGACAGATCAAGGGTAAGCGGAGCAATCCAGAGTAAGAAGTAGCACCCTCCCCTTTACCTCAATGTAGTAGCTATTGAAAAGGGAGCATTCAGGTCACTCTTGACTATGATTAGCCAACTACCTTGGCCCAGCGGTTAGAGTGTTCGCCAATGGCCCGGGAGACCTGGGTTCAATCCCAGGTCGAGTCATACCAAAGACTTTAAAAATGGAACTTGATACCACCTTGCTTAACACTCAGCATTATAAGGTACGGTTCAAGGGTAAAGTGGAGCAATCCAGGGAATGGAGTAGCGCCCTCCCCTACACCTTGGTGTAGTAGCTATCGAAAAGGGAGCCTTCGGGTCACCCTCGACTATGGTCGCTAACTTTACTTACTACATACTCACTCATTTTATATATATATATATATATATATATATATATATATATATATATATCAAACATGATATTTTTGACACTGAAACTGATGTGACACAAGGTCAATTGTTTTTGCATGAACAGGATGTGACACAAGGTCAATTGTTTTAAGCAGACTTTAACAGGTTTGAACTCAGAGATTTCTTTCTCCTAGACAAGTTGCCATAACACTACTATTTACCCATATCTGGAGAGAGAATACTTGGATATCTTTCCCAGGAGGATTAGTGCTATGTGAAATGCAAACAGCCTCATCAAGTGTTTGAACTTGGGTTGCCATATTTATTTCCTATGACAATAACTATTACACTAAGTCAACCTTCTATATGCACATGAAGTTGAAACAACTAAAATCATAAAACACTGAACATATTAATCTATATTTGAATATAAAGATTGATATGTTTGGTTTGGTTTGGTTAAATTTTATGGCATATCAACTGCTGTAGGTTAGTTAATGCCAAATCCTTTTTGTATATATATATTAAATATATGATTTGTAAACACATTTTGTAGATAACATTTTTAAATAAGCTCATATTTTTCACACAGTTAAATGGTTTTACTTATTTCTATTTACTATTAATTATTTGTTTGCAGGCAATTTAACGCTTTCAAATATTTCTAGGTAGCACTAACAATTCAATTAAACATCAATCATTTATTTACACACAGATAAATGATCAAAGAATTCTATTTCAAATAATTCAGTTTAGCATGTCAACAAAATTAAATGGTTCCAAGTATTGCTATGTATCACAGACAATTCAATTAAACATCAGTCATTTATTTACACACAATTAAATGATCAAACAATTCAGTTTAGAATAAGTCATGTGTTTGCACTCGGTTTAAATTTGAAAGTACATAGTTTAAATGTCAAACAGTTCTATTTGACCTATAAAAAGTGTTAACATCCTATCTTGGCTTACGGGACGAGCAATTATCTTTCCCCTGGAGGAAGAGGGAGCTGGGAGGAGAGGAAGGAGGAAAAGGAGGGTTGAGCACTTTTTAGAGGGATCTCTTCGAGACAAGTCGCACATGTTAACTCTACAATAAAATATATATTTATCCTATTCTTGCCTGGACCTTATTTATCTTAATTAACATTTGGTAGCAGAGACCAACACCTACGGCAAAAAAAAATGAGTTCGAGACTATTTGAACCACCGCTCTTAAACCCAGAATTTTATGATTCGTGGAAATGAGAGATCCAGCTATGGAAGCTAGCAACAAATATCTCTCCCTCTCGCCAAGCACTGGCGGTTTTTTTGTCACTTACAGGCCAAGCTCAGACAGCTATATTAGAAATGGACATTTCCCTACTAAATGGCGAAGATGGAATGGACAAACTAGTTGAAAAACTTGATACCCTTTTCCTGGAAGACAAAAACCAGTCTGCGTTTATTTGTTACAAAAACTTCGTAAACTTTTCAAAATAAAATCTGAGAAGTTGCTAAGTTCCAATATATTGGATTAGAAATAAAAAAAAATCCGATAGTAACATCAAGATTGGACAAGATGAATATACAAAGAAACTTAGGCCTATTCCACTGCAGAACGGTAGGAAACTAGAAGACAAGCTAACACCAACTGAGATCACCGAGGCCAGGCAGCTAATAGGTCAGCTCAATTGGCTAGCCACCCAAACAAGACCTGACCTCAGTTTTGATGTTAGTGCACAAAGTGCAATATTAAAACAGGAAAATGTGGAATGTATTAGACAAATCAACCGGACTATAAAAAAGGCAAAAAAAGGAGAAATCACAAATTCATATCCCAAACTTGGGTAACCCTAAACTGTTGCAAATTATAGCATACAGTGATGCATCTTTTGCTAACCTAACTGATGGTGGATCACAGGGTGGCTACATAATCTTTTTAGTAGGCAACAATAACCAATACATGCCCATAGCCTGGCAATCCAAACGCATCAAAAGAATAGTTAAAAGCACTCTCGGTGCAGAGACTCTGGCCATGGTTGATCTCACTGAGGCCTGCTTTTATTGCAGAAAATTAATACTGGATTTGTTACAATTAGAAGACCACCCTATGAATATAAAGATAACATGCAAAACAGACAATTCTTGTTTGTATGACACAGTGCATTCCACCACACAAATCCTTGATAAAAGACTACGAATTAAAATGGCAATCCTTAGAGAAATGGTTGACAGAGGAGAAATTGCAGAGATATCATGGATACCCACTGACAAACAAATTGCGAATAGCTTAACAAAAAAGGGAGTCCCCTCCTTCAAAATTCTCCAATTCATATCTGAACCCAAGGAATCATCTGTCTAATTTTCAAGTATGCAGTCTTAAAATTTTGTTCAACTGTCTTTTTCTTTTTCCCTGCAGATAGCCATTTGATGTTGCCTCCAAAAATGTCCCACCTCAGTACCAGAAAGAAAAGCGGGGAAGTGTTAACATCCTATTTTGGCTTATGGGACGAGCAATTATCTTTCCCCTGGAGGAAGAGGGAGCTGGGAGGAGAGGAAGGAGGAAAAGGAGGGTTGAGCACTTTTTAGAGGGATCTCTTTGAGACAAGTCGCACGTGTTAACTCTGAAATAAAATATATATTTATCCTATTCTTGCCTGGACCTTATTTATCTTAATTAACAAAAAGGATCCAATCAGGTGTTACCACTCCGAGCTAGAGTGGACCTGGGAGTGATGGCAATAAAAGGGTACTCTGCATTCTCATGATCATATTGTTTAATGTCATATCCAGGACACTCGTTGGAGTAGGGTTACCCCTCTGCAGAGATACAATCAGTGTATTCTACCATCCCAGCCAACTGGGCCAGATTAATACGTAAAGTGCTATACTATTTCATTTGTTCCAGCTTTGTGTTCATGTGTAACTTATAGTCAAGTCAAAATCAGATCACCAGATCACCAAAGTTAATTAACAATGAACCTGTTCATCACTTAAATGAGTGACCACATAATAACAGTAGGTATGGTAAACCAATTGACACAATAATTATATATATATATATATATATATATATATATATATATATATATATATAATTTAATGTTATTTATTATATTTAGTAATAACATATTAAGGTAGTTGTTGATATCTGTTGTTGTTTTTCGTTTTTGTTGGCATTGATGTTATTTATATTTATTATAACTATAATGTTAATAGGCTTGACGATTAGTAGTAATAATTGTAATAGTAATATTAGTTGTGGTGATGAATTTTAATATGATATAATCTATAATACTCGGTATGATTTTATTTATAAATTTAAGGATTTGAGGTTTAATAATATGACTATTATGATAATATGTATGATATGATTGTAATCGTGACGATATATAAATTTATTTCTATCATTAAGGGTTTTTGGACTATTGTCTTCATCTTTATTGTTATTTCCACAACGTTTTGGCCAATATATCCTCCAGCCTTCTTCAGGTGTTTGTCGAACTCAGGAACCTTCACGGAACCTCAAACTACATCCTTTATTGAATCCACGGGGGTCGCCTGTTCTGATTCCATTAGCCATAACCGGATACAAGTGTTAAGTATTCCTGTATTGTTACTCGTATTGGTATGGAGAATGAAATCAGCAGATTAAGTTCAAACTCTTAGTACAGTTTACTTTGTCCGAATGCAATTTGGAAAGACATGAATTCACCTCTACTCTCACTTCTGCTAAGAAAACGTGTTTCTTCAAGTTTCAAATGATCTTGTGTTTTTTTAAAGTAAAATTATCATTTGTTTATTAATAGCAAGATAATTGTGTCTCTTTAGCCTTGTAAAGGCAGTCCATCTTGGATATTTCATAATAGGTCAAGTTAGAGATTTTACTTGGCTACTGGTACCATATAACTCAATAAAAACTGTCATATATTACTCAAAGGAAGATAGTCTATGCCAAGTTACACTTATTACTCTGAGAGATAAAAAGAAATATTTGACATGGCACTTAGATGATTGAATCAGACAGAACATTAAAGCAAAAATTTATCTGATGTAGCTGGTATTTAAAAAAGGGGAAGCAATACTTCTATTCTTATTAAGGTTTCTTTCATTTTGTAAGATGCGCAAAATGGTTAAGAAAACTGTAAATTGGTCCAGAGAATTATTTCTGGATTTGGTAGAAGTTGCAAGAAAATATTCCAGTATATATTATTAGATTTTGAAGGGCTTTGAAAGAAGGAATGGTAATAGCTCTTGCAAAGGGAAGAGTTGTAATCTCCAGAGAAATACTTTGAAAATTATCTTCAGAAAATAATAAAGTAGTCCTCCACTAATCCAGCACCACTGGGATTTGATGTTCGCTGGATTAGTTGAAAGACTGGATCACTGACAGATAACCTCTAAACAATAGCTAACCACCTCATCATACATCTTAATGTTGTATACATATACATCTTCAGCATCACAACGACACAACAATAAAGACGCAAGAGTAAAGACGCAGGAAGGAAGACACAAGAAGACTTCTTTAGAAAAACATTCACCTCTCAGTTTATTGCAAGGGTTCGAAAGGTTAGCATGTGAGAGGATGCTGGAGACCGAACATAAACTTCATATTTTGACCCCACTGTTATGACCGTCACGTTGTCTTTATTGTTCTCCTGATGTTGGGGTCCACTCCATCGGGGCTTTCCGAGGAACCCGTCGGTCTGGTGTGGCCTTCCCTACCACATCTCGTCTCTAACCCTCTGGGAGTCTGCTGGCAACTGCATCGGGGTTTTCCAAGGTCCCCCTCGGTCGGTTGTGGCCTTCCCTACCACATCTGGTCTCTAATGTCTGGAACTCTGCTGGCAACTGCATCGAGGGTTTCCGAGGTCCCCCTCGGTCGGGTGTGGCCTTCCCTACCACATCTGGTCTCTACTGTCTGGGAGTCTGCTGGCAACTGCATCGGGGGTTTCCGAGAACCCCCTCGGTTGGGTGTGGCCTTCTTTACCACATCTGGTCTCTACTGTCTGGAATTCTACTGACAACTGCTCTGGGACCCAAACTCAACTGAGTTAAATAATAACTCAACGCCCACACGATCGCTTACTGGATCTTTGAAATCGAATGTTTAATCGTCATCAAGCGGAAATAACTGTCATGCAGTTCAGAGGTTACTCTCTTCCGGTGCATGACTGTAATGGCAGAATGGGACCTTCACCTTTTCCCATATCATAAGCCTTAATCCGCCCACGCGATCTCTTTCGATTACTGGCCGTTGGAATGTGTCACTTCCTTCCGGTGTATCACCTTGGAATAGCATTTTTAGGCCGGGGCAAGGGGTCAAAATATAACATTAAAATACCATGTAAATCATTAAAAGTTAAATAATAATCAAACAGAAACATTAGATGAAAACCAAGTGAAATTTTAATGAAGTATTTGCAGTGTTTTGGCTTCACAGTATGAGATGCACTTCCTACATTCCCTGGAGCTATAACAGGGACTAAATAAGAGCAAATAATTTTAATAAATACAGAAACATCAGAGTGCTGTAATAATATTACTGATTTCATATAGATTTTTAGTTTTAATATCCAATTAATGATTCATCCAAATGAAAATAGTTTGTTTTTTTTAAATATTTACCTTACTAATTAACCATGGAAGAAAAAGAAATGGATTCATACCTTTTCCAAAGTCATTAATATGAAGTGAAATGCAAAGTCTTATGCAGAATTTGAACTTGGTTTACAGAGTTCATTTTCTAGAACAAAAAACATATCACTATTTAACCAATCTAGGAGAAGGAAAACTCTGAATTCAACCCTCCTCTTATGAGTATAGCAAGGTAAGTCTGCCATAATGGAATGGCAAAACCAGGAGCTGGAGTTTCTAAAACAGTTTGAAATTGTATTCAGTCTCATTTTGGTAACTCTTGTAGTACTGTCAAGTTGTATTACACTTTGTTCTTTTCTCAGACAACATTGGTGCTGTAAAGAGGAGAGACATGCAGCTTGGGCAACTGCTGTTTTTTTGTTAAAATCCAGGTGTAGATCCACAGTCTTATGATGAAGTCATAATGTCTGAACATTATTTCCATTTGTAGTCATGATCTAATTATTTATAATCAGATATATTCTATTTTGGAGGTATCATGGAAGAGAGTATCAAACAGGACTACTTAGATGTTAGTTTCATATAGGAAGACTTTGACTAATCAAGTACAATAATGATGTAAAATGTGCAGTATGGGTAAAAAGGCTGAATCACAGATAGATTAACTTTAAACAATAGTAAACCACCTCATTATAATTTTAAATGAAATAACCCATAAAGGTTGATATATTATTAAACAAAGAAACCATAATTTTAAAAAATCATGTAAGCAAATACAAGTTAGAGAACAGAAACATTAAACATGAAAAGCAAGTGAAATTTTATGGAAGTAATGGACTGTACAGGCACATATAAAATAAAGGGTATCACCATTTTATCGTAATAATTACTTTGAAAGAAACAAGGTTATACAAGCTTCTTCAAGGGTTCAGCTTTATATTAAATCAATAATTTGCTGTGTTTCACTTCACAGAACAAAATGCACTTCGTTTAACCACTGTAGACATTACTGGGGTTAAATAAGAGGAAATTATATTAATAAATGCAGGAAAAGGAACAGAAAATGCTTGTCTGTGCTTACAAGAATATGTCAATAGGTGATCAGATCTTGTACAACTAAAAAAATACCTTTACACTTCCATTTGAGCCAGAAAACACTTCCATTTGAACCAGTGAGTACTTCTATTTGAGCCAGAAATCAATGCCATTTGAGCCAGAAAACATTTCTATTTGAACCAGAGAGTACTTTTGTTTAAGCCAGAAAATCTAAGGAAAAGGATGATGTCATATTTTCAGTAAATCTTGTTTAATTTACAAACATCTTTATAAAAGAATATGATATGGCATTAAAAGACAATATTGTGAGAGGGTTTCCTGATTCTAGGATCACATGTATGAAAATGATAAACATGAAAAATCTGACAAGAATTTCTGTGCTTTAAACTATTTTTAATCTAATGAATCCCAAAGGATTATCTTTAAACAAGAGTAAACTACTTTATCATAATTTTTCAATATCATTGAAATCAGTACAAGTTAGATAATTAGGCAACAGAAACATTAAGTGAAAAGCAAGAATTTCTTTGGACAATAATTCCTGGACTTAATGTTATATAATTACAGAATGATTTTTTTATATTAATCATTTTTCGTTAATTATATTTTATCATTCGGTTTGGTTGGGCTTTGAACTATTCGGCTCTTAGTGCAGGTGCACACACTTTGAGTACAGTTTATGCTCACACGCAGAGGATATGACAATCACAAATGTCATAATAAAAACCTCAGATAGGAAATGAGACTGGGGTGTGAATGACGTCATGCCCGGAAGCGATGGGCTGAGAATTTGGTGATTTTGAAAAAGACGTTAGTTGAGATCCGAGTCTGGGCTGGGCCAGTCCAGCTGGGGGCTACGAGAAACGCAGCATGTTTGTTGGGTGAGATAGTACAGTCAGCATAGTAAAAATTGTGTCTCTCTCTCCTCTTGTCAAAAAACTAAAGTCAAGAAGTTAATAAACGTTTTGTACCTGAACAACGGAGAGTCGTCAGTGTTTCGTATTTCCCTGCATCTGTATATTTGTATAGTTGTATTGCATATATTTTATATTAATACTATTAAACTCTTTTTTTAGTATCATGAATCTCATTACAAGTGATTGAACCAAATATTTTCCAATCTTTGGTTTTTAATCCCTCAATCAAAGTCAATTTTTAAATGGAGTTTAACAGGTTTGAATTCAGAATTTTCCTTCTCCTAGACTAGTTGCCTCACCAAGGCTGAAGAACCTAGTCTGCCCGACTATTTACCCATAGCTGGAGGGAGAATAATTGGATTCATACATTTCCCAAGAGTATTAGTGCTATGTGAAATGCAATTAGTCTCGGCCAGGATTTGAACTTGTGTCGCCGTGTTCATTTCCCACGACGGTAACCATTACACCACGGGCACCTCAATGATCTCTAGTCAACCTACTGAGCTGCACTAAATTTATAAGGATCTTATGATATGAAGTCAAGTGTTTTGATCTTTGGTTTTGAATAAACATTACCTTCAAGTCAATAGAAATTGAACTAGAAAAGTTATTTTTAGTATATTGTTCTGTAGAATTAGTTGACTTACAGGATTTTGTGTTAAGGATGACACTTTCTGATATCAAACAATATTTAAAATTGCACTCAAGTGATGGAGAGAATATGTTTGTATTATAGTCAACAATTTCTCAATTGACCTGTGGGTTAATAAGCCTGTCTCCCTTGTATGGCATTGGAAACTGTTCCATATATTTCATGATCTCTGGAATCCATCAACCATCCAGATTAATTGTCATCATTCTGTTACTAAGGAATCTGGAGATACATTTAGTGTAGCAGTCAACATTGGCAGAAATGGAATCAGCAATCTGAATTCAAATCCTGCTGCTCAGTCAGTTAGGGCTGTAGAATACACCAACTGTGTCTCAGCAGAGGGGTCAGGTCCCCTCCCCAACACGTGTCTTGGATATGACGCTAAACAATATGATGGTGAGGTTCCAGTAATACTGGAGCTTTCAGGCATGTGGAGTACATCTTCATTGCCATCACTCACATTTACACTCTGGCCCAGAGTGGTAGTACTTGATAAAGTCCTATCTATGGGTTAAATAGAACTAAAATGCGTACTTATGCTAAACTGAATTACTTGCAATAGAATTGTTTTGATATTTAAACTGCATACTTATGCGACACTTAACAGCTTGAAATACAACTGTTTTGACAATTAAACTGTGTACTGAATTGTTTAAAATAGAATTGTTCATTTGTATAAAAATGGATTTAGAATTAAAAAAATAAATAATGTTGGCAACTTTAGTCGAGGGTAACCCAAAGGTTCCCTTTTCAATAGCTACTACACTGAGGTGTAGGGGAGGGTGCAACTCTGTTCCCTGGATTGTTCCACTTTACCCTTGATCCTTACCTTATAATGCTGAGTGTTAAGCAAGGCGACATCAAGAACCATTTTTTGAGTCTTTGATATGATTCAACCCGGGATTTAACACCAGTCTTCCGGACTATTGGCAAACACTGTACTCTTTAGAACCAATGGCCTGGTAAATTTGGCATTAAATAACCAACAAAGGTTGATATGCCATAAAACCCAAGCAAACAAAAAAAAACAAATCAAACTCTGTGTGTATTTCACTTTACCTTAACTCTCTTGAAAAAGACATGAATCCATCTTTCTACCCGCCCCCAGCTATGAGTAAATAGTAAGTAAAATAAAGTTGGCGACCATAGTCGAAGGTAACCCGAAGGCTCCCTTTTCGATAGCTACTACACCAAGGTGTAGGGAAGGGTACTACTCCTTCCCTGGATTGCTCCACTTTACCCTTGATCCATACCTTATAATGCTGAGTGTTAAGCAAGGAGGCATCAAGTACCATTTTTTGAGTCTTTGGTATGACTCGACCTGGGATTGAACCCAGGTCTCCCGGGCCATTGGCGAACACTCTAACTGCTAGGCCAATGTCCGGTAAATGAGTAAATAGTAAGAGGGTAAATTGGGTTCATTTGACCGGGTTGACTGGGTAAGGCAAGAGAAGATAAACTCGGAATAAAAATCAGCTGTGACCTACTAAGAAATTGACTTTGTTCCTCATCTTGCTCACAGTGGAGGACTTGAGTAAATACATGCTTGGGATTTTAAATTATGATGAGAGACTTCAATAACCTTCATGTTGATAAATTTACCCAACCCCTCTTCATGAGCAGGACATAACACAAGGTCAATTTTTAAGTGGAGTTTAATAGGTTTGACTTCAAAGTTTTTCTTCTAGACCAGTTACCATACTAAGATTAAGAACCCAGTCTGCCCTATAATTTACCCATAGCTGGAAGGAGAATAATAGGATTCATACCAAAGTTATTAAATACAAAAAGCTTCCTCCATGATTTGAACTCAGGTCACCATGTCCATTTCCTATGATGATGATTATTACACCATGGGCACCTCCATATCAACCTACATGTCTATTTCCTGCAAACATATTTAGGTAGAATAGGTTTCATAAGGCAAGTTTATTTGAAGTGTTTTTTTTACTGTCATCTTCTATATTAGTGAATAGCTACATGAATCAGGGTTGATTGGGCTTTCCAGCTTAGGTGGTGGGCGACCAGTCTAGGAAAAAGAAAAACTGAATTCAAATCATTGAGAAGGCCACAGGAAACCACTCCACAATCATTTCACCCAATCAGTAGGTCCAAGAATGTACAGACTGTATCCACTGCAGAGGGGTAAGAACCCACCCCCATCCAAAAAAAGGGTGTCCTGGATATGACATTAAACTACTGAGACTCCAGTTTTGAAGTTCTGGAGAATATGGAGTACTCCTTCATTGCCATTACTGCTAAGTCCACTCTGATGCAGAATATTAGTACCAGTTAGAGTTTGATTTATGGGTCAAATAGATCTGTTAAAAAATGAATCATATTTGATAGGACCATGTGCAAAAAGAAACCTTTAGAAATAGCAACTACATAAAAAATATAAATAGGTATGTACAATGAACAAGATTCCTTAACCTCTAGGCTTAAAATAACTCTAGATGGATTGATTTACAGTTAAAAATCAATCAATACTCAATCATGTCCAGAAACAGCTATGTTAATTCACAGTTTCTTTTATCAGGAAACTGTGAAGAGACATGATCTTCCAGTGACAGTCATAGTAATTCACAGTTTGCTGATAAAGGAACCGTTGAAGAGACATGATAGCATAAGTTTTGAAAGGATATGGCACTTTCCAGTAGTGACAGTTGCATGGATGGAATTTGTAAGGTTTTGTAGCAGAGTGCCACTTCTTGCTGATAACCAGACTAGAAACCATTTTATCTTCTGTTTAGTAATGTTCCACCTAACATTCCCTAATTCTTACCTCATTATGTAAAAGCATTCCTTTGACCATTTCTCTATGAGGTGAAGTATTCTAAATGCGACTGACAAGCACAGAAACAAAGACTTTATCATCTTGAAATATTCTATTTACTGACATTAGACAAACAAACTGAACAGCAAGAATCCACCTGTAGATCTTCTATTGCCAATCCAAATTATTCCAATTTACTTCAAATATACCAGATAAAGAGCCATTAAATTATATATAATGGGAATCCAATGACAAATAAACTCATTTTCAATGGATTATGATATTAACACATTATCAACAACTATGCTGCAGCTGAGGTATTGACATTATGGCTTCAATTGCAATACTCCATTTAATGGGAGTTGCCTCTGGTGTAATGGTTATTGTCATTGAAAATGGACATGGTGACCTGAGTTCAAATCCTGGAAGAGGATGTTTGCATTTCACAGCATTAATACCTTTGGGAAAGGTATCCATTCATCTATTCTCTCTCTAATGATGATAAAATGGTAGGGCAGACTGAACTCTTTAACCTTGATATGGCAACCAGTCTAGGAGAAGGAAAATCCTGAAATCAAACCTGTTAAACTCTGCTTAAAGCTTTGACCTTGTGTCACATATTGCTCATGCAGCAGGGTTGGGTAAATACATACTCCATTTAATGATCCCAGGTTAATAAGTCTTATTAATCCACTATGGATTAGGAACAGAACAGGATATATGAAAACCTAAGATCTTCAATATGACTCTCTCTCTCTCTCTCTCTCACACACACACACACACACACACACATAAACATGTATATATCCAAGAAAGAGAAAACAATTAAAAGCATTAATTTATGAGTTGGAGTAGAAACTACCGGGGAGGGGGTTGAGCACTCGGGCGAAGGAATTAACGGCTGCCACTCATGTAATGCAAATCTATTCTAATGAATTGAGCACTCTGGTATCTGGTAGGGCAAAATGTAAACAAACAAAAGCTAATACATAATGCCTTATAGTTCCCAAGCTGACATATGTCACCTGTTGGCTATAAGATACAAAGTCTAATGTAAATTTGAGTGGGTTTCAATCCCAGCTTGAAGTGTCCTGTCTGTCTAGCTACACTGAAGAGTTGTGATACCCTGAAAAAGTCTATTTGTGGATGACAATATATATATATATATATATATATATATATATATATATATATATATATATATATATTTCTTAAAAAAACAACAATCAGTCACATTAAGATAATAAATTTATTTCCATCCTGTAAATATAAATGCTTTTAACAGGATGGAAATAAATTTATTATCTTAATGTGACTGATTGTTGGTTCTTTTGAAGAGAAAAATATTTGCTCTGAGGATCTTATTTACATTGAGCTCTTTACCAGGATTATTTAAATTTAATATTCTATTTTTGAATATTTTATTGGACCTGATTGGAATTATTCCTTACTCCGGATTTACTGGGTTGAATAATATCTTTTATATATATATATATATATATATATATATATATATATATATATATATATATATATATATCAAGATGGAACAAATGTAATATCCACTGTTTTAGATGATTTAGACAACATTTATCAAAGTATTACCTCATGTTATCATTTAGGAATGAAACAATGAGTAATTTCTATCTTTTTCTTTTAGATAATAAGAATATTGTTCGTAATCTTCTTTGGTATTCACTTCATGTTCATCCCTAAAGAACATGTTAGACACATTTTACTCTCTGAGTTTCATAAAGGTGTCAATGCAAGTACAATAGTTAAATCCATTCAGATTACTTATAGGCGATGATACATTGAATGAAATAAGTTGAAGGAGACAGAGTTCTTATTTTTGAAGAAGGGATTTTAGTCAAAAGAACAAGCTTGCTTCGTCAACAAAAAATGAGTAAAATGTATGTCCTCACTAAAAATCTCTTAGAGGAGCTCAATTAGGAAAAATTGTTTCATCTTCCATATTCTCCTGACATTGCTCCTTCTGATTTTCACTTATTTAGAGGATTACAGAATCATTTGGATAGTCTTAGTTCAACATCAAGAGAAGAGGTTGAACACGAGTTGATTTCATATTTGAATCAAAACCTAAAGAATTTTACAAGCAACATATCCATAAGCTTGTTGATAGATGAAATGAAGTTCTAGGAAGAAATGGTGGTTATATGAATGATTAAATATTTCTATAGGCTCAAGTTTTTTCATTGATAATATATACTCTAAAACTAGACATTACACCCATTCCAACATTATATATATATATATATATATATATATATATATATATATATATATATATATATATATATATATTGTGCTATATCTTTTATTAGTTTATTTACAGCTAAAAAACAGCACCAGATTAACATCCTCTAAGCTTGCTAATTCCATAATTCTTGGTAAGAGTAGTACTATACATAATTCAAAGTATCTATTATTTTAGCATGCAAAGGATGCAGAGAATGATTTTCAGCCTGCCTATTTGATTGTGGGTTTGTATTTGACACCTGAACAGAAGGTTGGTCAGGCATTAAAGTAATTGTACAGCTTAAGTAATTATCACATATCTAAAAATGACTCAATCCAATTTCTAAAGAAAACATTATCAGCAGAAACATTCATCACAATTTAAATTATTTAAATGTTAATTTCTTTATGTATCTATTCTAACATAATTTGATCCCAGAATCAAGACAATTTATATATATATATATATATATATATATATATATATATATATATATATATATATATATATATATATATATATATAGTAACGAAAGCATGGACAGCTATCAATAGGCTATCAATTATATGGAAATCAAACCTAACCGATAAAATGAAACGCAGTTTCTTCCAGGCAGCGGTCACATCGATACTGCTATATGGCTGCACTACATGGACGCTAACAAAACGGCTGGAGAAGAAGCTAGATGGCAATTACACAAGAATGCTGCGTGCAATCCTGAACAAGTCCTGGCAGCAACACCCCACAAGACACCAACTGTACGGCCACCTGCCCCCTATCACGAAAACTATTCAAGTTAGAAGAACCAGACATGCAGGACACTGCTGGAGAAGTAGGGACGAACTCATAAGAGATGTACTCTTATGGATCCCCACACATGGCCGCGCAAAAGCAGGACGACCAGCACGAACATACATTCAGCAGCTATGTGAGGATACATTTTTTTAGCGGAGTGAGTATTTTTTTTCAGAGATTGCATGCCATTTTATTTATATATATATATATATATATATATATATATATATATATATATATATAATGTAAAGAGATGAACAAAAGTGATAAGGTTAATAGGAATAGTTCTCTATCGTCATTTATTTTCGTATTGTTCTTGACTAGTTTCGACCTTAGGTCATCATTGGAAGAAAAGTTTTTTTTTTTTAAAGAGTTGATATAATGGAAAAGAAAAAGCAAAAAATAACTAATAACATAGCAACACCATTTGCTGAATGAAAATTTTAATCTTTTATTATTTCTTTCATAACATTTTTTAACAAAAAAAAAATAACATGAAAGAAATATTCCTATTTATCATATGATTTCTGTTCATCATGATCATTATCTCTCTCTCTCTCTCTCTCTATATATATATATATATATATATATATATATATCCTACAAAAAGAATACTTGAAATCAATCCAGGTTATTGAAAGAAGCAATATTGATACATTTTTTTATAAACTCTTACTGGTTTAATTCCGTTTAACAAAAAAACCAAAGTTATAATTAACATAAGAATGGATTAGAAAGATCTATGTCTTTTCCTAGACTTGGACAACCATGACCCTCCACAGCTTTCTTTATTAGTATATTCATCATCATCATGTCGCGCCGCCTGCGCGGATATCCCTGACCGTCTCTCGCCATTTCTCCCTATCATTCATCGCCTCCGGCAGGTCTTCAGGATTACAACCCGTGTCCTCACATAGCTGCTGTATGTAAGTTCGTGCTGGTCGTCCCACTCTTGCACATCCATGAGTGGGGGTCCACAGGAGTACATCGCTTATGAGCTCGTCCTTGCTTCTCCAGCAGTGTCCTGCGTGTCTGGTTCGTCGAACTTGTATAGTTTTTGTGATGGGGGGCAAGTGTCCGTATAGTTGGAGTCTCGTGGGGTGTTGTCGCCAGGACTTGTTTAATACTGCTCTCAACATTCTTGTGTAATTTCCGTCCAGCCTCCTCTCCAGCCGTTTTGTAAGCGTCCATGTGGTGCATCCATATAGCAGTATCGACACAACCGCTGCCTGGAAGAAACTGCGTTTCATTTTATCTGTTAGGTCCGACTTCCATATGATCGAGAGCCTATCGATAGCTGTCCATGCCTTCGTCAGTCGTGTGTCGATGTCCTTCTCGGTTGATGAGACCCTGCTTCCTAGGTAGGTGAATTTGTCGACTAGTTTCAGAGAGGCTCCGTCTAGTGTGGCAATGTTGCCTGTTTGGTTGTAACACATATATTCGGTTTTGTTTGCATTGACATGTAGGCCAATGCCAGCTGCAGCTCGTTCCAGACTATGTAGTAGTGTCTCTGCTTGGTTAGGCGTATTCGCTAGTAACGCCAAGTCATCAGCGTAGTCGGCGTCCGTGATTGTTTTTGCGGGGTACCTTTTGCTTCTTCTCTTAGTCAGCTCAAAGCCATTTTCTCTGATTTTGTCTATCGAAGTCCTAAGCACATAGTCTAGACAGATGATAAAGAGGTACGGGGCTAGTGTGTCCCCTTGTAGTACTCCTGCAACAATGTCGAAGTATTCCGTGTCTCCATCTGGTGAACGTACTTTTACTTTGGTGTTTCTGTAGAGAATCATTATCGCTGCTACGGTTTCTTTTGGTAGGCCGTAAGCTAGTAGGATTTGCTCCATCTTCCCTCTGTGTATGGAATCGAAGGCCTTGGTAAAGTCGACAAATAGTAATGTCGCCTGTAAGTTTTTTGCCCGAACGCCTTCCAGGATTCTACGGATGGTCAGTATTTGTGAGGTTGTGGATCTGTTTCTCCGGAAGCCATTTTGGTTTTTCCTAAGGATGTTTTCCATTTTGGGTTCTATGCGGTTTCGTAGTAGGGCATTGTAGATTTCGGCTGCTATGGATGTAAGTGTTATCCCTCGGTAGTTCTTGGCTAGTCCGAGGTCGCCTTTTTTAGGGAATGGAAGGATGCATCCCTTCGTCCATCGTTCTATCCTATTTTGACTATAGACTGCGTTGCATTGCCGGAGCAGTATATCGTCGAATTGTCTCGTCTTCCACACTTCTGGGGGGATCTCGTCTAGCCCCGCCGCTTTCCTATTTTTAATTCTTCTGAGAACCGTGTCGAGTTCTTCTTTGGTGAAAGGACCTAGTTTTACGTCTAATTGCTTACTAATAATTCTGGTGATCGGTTCATCCGTTATTTCCGGTGGGTTTCCTAGTAGATTTTTGAAATGCTGTTCCCACAGTTTTATTCTTTCTTGTTGGCTTGCAGCTTTCAATTTTGCTTTGGCTGTGCTCTTCCTTCCACTTACTTCGTTTATTGTTTGCCAGGCTATCCTGGATTGCCTATCTTCCACCGAGTCTCTAATCTTATCTATCTGATTTCGTACGTATTCTGCCTGTTCTTTTAGGTATATTCCTGTTAATTGATGTTGCGCCTTTTCTAGTTCTCGTGCATTTGTATTTGTTGGGTTCTGTTGATAGTTTTTGGAGGCAGTCTTCACGAGTGCACGTTTTTCTCTAGCTGCTGGCGTTTCCCAAGGGACTCTATATTTAGTTCTAGGTTTTGTTGGAATACACTTTTCTGCCGCCTCCAGGTGCGCTTCTACAAAATTTTCATATTCGTCATTTGGGGTGCCTATTTCTACCTTCTCTTGTAGTGCTTCGAATCTGTTTCTTAATTCTAATGCATATTTATCTCTAATATCTCTGTTGTTGAGTAGGGCCCAGTCATAGTGCTTGGTCGTCGCTTTACGTGTGGCGTTTTTTCTTAGGCTTAGTCGTACTTTGGCCGTAACTATTCGATGATCGGAGGACACACCCTCGAAGGAGGAATATGCCTCGCAATTCATCGCACTATTCTTCCATTTCCTGTTTATAAGGACGTAGTCTATCTGTGCTTTACTCTTATTCGCGTATGTGTAGGTCCATAATTTCCCCTCCCTTTTTTGAAAGTTTGTATTGAGGCAGGTTAATCTATTTTCTATCATGAAATCTATTAAATGCTGTCCATTCCTGTTAGACGCGTAGTGTAGGCTGTATTTGTTGTGTCTGTTTTTCCCGATTTGTGCATTCATATCTCCGCCAATGACTAGCAGGTTGTGTTTCGGAATGCTACGTACTAGGGAGGATAGATCTTCGTAGAAGGTGGCTATTTCGTTTTCTTCGCTAACATTGGTAGGGCTGTAGCAGGAGACAATTGTTGCTTTGGGGTTGCCATTAAACGTTGCGGCCATCATCCTAGGTTGTATTCTCTCAATGCTGTTCAGTGTTTTTAACGCTCTCGGTCCTAGAAGCATTCCCACCCCTCCTACCGATGCATTGACAGAGTTTTTCCATGCCGATACAGTCACCAGCATCCATCCATTTCCAGTTTCGTGATACTTGATATCTTCGGTGTGCGTGTATCGGTGCTCTTGTATGCAAATTATATCTATCTTATGCTCTACGGCTGATGCAGTTAGCTCTGATAGTTGACCTATTCTATTTAGGGTTCTTACGTTAAATGTCGCTATCTGTATTGTTTGTTTGCATTTTAGTAGTTTTTGTTTGTGTTTGAGCTCTGTAGCTGATTTTTCGAACACCGAGGCCAGGGCTCCAACCTCAGTAGGACGCGCCCCTTTTTTACCCGCGCGAAGAGCGATGCGGTTTATGGATCTGGTTTGAGTACTAGTCATGTTTATCTTTCGGTGGCTGTTTTTGTTCTCATCTATAGAAGCCACTCTTATAGATGAGCAGCAGTAGTTCCCCGATCGAACTGGCAATCTTGAGCGTTAAGCCGCAAGACTCACACGTACAGCATGCTGCTTCCCATGTGTACGCGGTAGTAAAAAAAAAAAAAAAAAAAAAAAAAAAAAAAAAAAAAAAAAATTCACTTTTGTTAATCTTAAGTTTTAACTTAGTTAAAGTCCAGGACTGCTGGATGTTAAAGTTCAAAGAAATTTTGTGGTATATTTCATGGTTATCTAGTGGTAGAGAGAGAGAGAGACACAGAGAGAGAGAAAGAGAGAAAGAAAGAGAGAGGAGGAGTCAACTCTTTTATGGCTTTCGTCTTTAGCACGTGTTAGACTACATTTGAGGTGTTTTGGATTTTTTTTTTTTCCTTTCTTTTCAGGGGGGGGGGCAATTTTGGGGGTTTTCTTTAGCATATTTAGAAGTTCGCCTTCCAAAAGTAAAGTTTTCCTGAAAATTAACTCGCAAAAGTCTTCATTCTTCATTTAAACAACACATAATACAGCTGAGATTTAAGACATTACTATTTTAAATCAAATGTGCATTTTTAAATGAATAGTTTAGTAGAATAAATTTACTGACCTCTGTGAAAAAAATTCTGGAAACGGAATCACTTCCAAACGTATGCATACTATTTCAACAAATGAAGGATTAAATTATTACTAATTTTAGTATTTATATTAAAGGTTCCACTCCTATATCATGGTCAACTGGTGGTGGACAGACAGAGAGAGAGAGAGAGAGAGAGAGAGAGAGACACAGAGAGAGAGAAAGAGAGAAAGAAAGAGAGAGGAGGAGTCAACTCTTTTATGGCTTTCGTCTTTAGCACGTGTTAGACTACATTTGAGGTGTTTTGGATTTTTTTTTTTTTCCTTTCTTTTCAGGGGGGGGGCAATTTTGGGGGTTTTCTTTAGCATATTTAGAAGTTCGCCTTCCAAAAGTAAAGTTTTCCTGAAAATTAACTCGCAAAAGTCTTCATTCTTCATTTAAACAACACATAATACAGCTGAGATTTAAGACATTACTATTTTAAATCAAATGTGCATTTTTAAATGAATAGTTTAGTAGAATAAATTTACTGACCTCTGTGAAAAAAATTCTGGAAACGGAATCACTTCCAAACGTATGCATACTATTTCAACAAATGAAGGATTAAATTATTACTAATTTTAGTATTTATATTAAAGGTTCCACTCCTATATCATGGTCAACTGGTGGTGGACAGACAGAGAGAGAGAGAGAGAGAGAGAGAGAGAGACACAGAGAGAGAGAAAGAGAGAAAGAAAGAGAGAGGAGGAGTCAACTCTTTTATGGCTTTCGTCTTTAGCACGTGTTAGACTACATTTGAGGTGTTTTGGATTTTTTTTTTTTTCCTTTCTTTTCAGGGGGGGGGGCAATTTTGGGGGTTTTCTTTAGCATATTTAGAAGTTCGCCTTCCAAAAGTAAAGTTTTCCTGAAAATTAACTCGCAAAAGTCTTCATTCTTCATTTAAACAACACATAATACAGCTGAGATTTAAGACATTACTATTTTAAATCAAATGTGCATTTTTAAATGAATAGTTTAGTAGAATAAATTTACTGACCTCTGTGAAAAAAATTCTGGAAACGGAATCACTTCCAAACGTATGCATACTATTTCAACAAATGAAGGATTAAATTATTACTAATTTTAGTATTTATATTAAAGGTTCCACTCCTATATCATGGTCAACTGGTGGTGGACAGACAGAGAGAGAGAGAGAGAGAGAGAGAGAGAGACACAGAGAGAGAGAAAGAGAGAAAGAAAGAGAGAGGAGGAGTCAACTCTTTTATGGCTTTCGTCTTTAGCACGTGTTAGACTACATTTGAGGTGTTTTGGATTTTTTTTTTTTTCCTTTCTTTTCAGGGGGGGGGCAATTTTGGGGGTTTTACTAAAATGGTTCTTGGGATAGATTATTTATTTCTCATTGCCTTCTCCATCACTTTCTGTTATTATAACCTATCTACATGATACTGAACTCTTCCTCCTTCATAAATACTAACCCAATTTTTCTCTCAGGGAGACTTCCTTACAGCAGTCGAACCTGACAGTTTCAGATGGACACTTCTACCTGCTGTACTAACACTCTTATTTTGTATATATGTTCTGTTTATTCAATACACTTGTTCCACCTACTTTCTCTTCTTCCATGTCTTCTTTCTGGCCCCAAACTGGCCAGAAAACTTTCAGTTCAAAATTTTTCCTTCTCTTGATTGCTCACCACCAAGACTAGAGAGTACTCTCTGAAAAAAGAAATGGATTCATGCCTTTCCAGCAGGCATTAATATAAAGGGAACACAAACAGCCTTGGTTGGAATTTCCTTCTGATTCTATTTTCTGTCAGGATGACTATTGTTTCCCACCCCGCAACTCCCAAATGACCATTACAGGTCTAATTTTTGTCTCATCCATTTCAGACAGGAATTAATTAATTAATCAATTAAAAATAGAATCTAAAAGTTCAAATAGAACATATAAAAAAACAGGAATTGAAAGGAGAACACAAAACTATATTCTAAAATACAAGGGAGAAAAAACAATTAAAAATACCCAATTTAAGAGTTGGGGAAGAAACATTATGATCCCCACAGTTGCTATATCTAAATTTTACTGTGTAATGGCAAAATACATGCAGAAAATATGATCATTTGAATCCGGACAAAAAACAAATATGCTTAAATTGATAAATCTTTAAAATGTGTCATATTTGAATATTTTTTTTTTAATTCTCTGCAGAGAACACTGCATAACAACAATATGATAAAATAATAATATAAAAAGTATAATTGATAAATCTCTTTTTGTCATATGGAGTAATAATTCATGATAACAATTACTGTTTTTGGCTATTTGGTGTTAATTATTAAGTCACAAAAAAGATTATAAAATAAACAAATTTTATTATGCTATCAAAGCTAGATAGTGAGCCATTTTTTATTGTGTAATGGCAGCATACATACAGAAATCTGATTATTATAAATAGTACATATAATAATCAGATTTCTGTATGTATTATGATTATTATAAATTGTACTTATGGAGGTGTCCGTGGTGTAATGGTTATCCTCGTAGGGAATGGACACGGCGACACGAGTTCAAATCCTGGACAAGACTGATTGCATTTCACATAGCACTAATACCCTTGGTAAAGGTATGAATCCAATTATTCTCCCTCCAGCTATGGGTAAATAGTAGGGCAGACTAGGTTCTTCAGCCATGGTGAGGTAACTAGTCTAGGAGAAGGAAAACTCTGAATTCAAACCTGTTAAACTCCGCTTAAAAAATTAACCTTGTGTCATATCCTGGGTAAATATGATTATAAATAGTACATTATAGAAAAACCATAGAGTTAATATGCTCAAACAAGGTCAAACAACTAATAATTAGACATGCTAATTTCATCTAATATCCAATTAGTCTAAGCTCACAAACGATAGTTGACAAAACCAGTATACTCACCATTGTGCTATGACAAGTGATTCTTAAGTTCAAAACAAGGATTTTTCTCTTCACTTTAGAGATGAAAAGCAAATTAAAAAGTTCCGCTTCCATCCATCTATTGCCCAGTCAGTTGGAGCTGTAGAATACACCAACTGTGTCTCTGAAGAGGGGTAAGACTCCCCCAACAAGTGTCCTAGATATGACATTAAACAATCTGATGATGATGTTCCAGTAATACTGGAGCTTTGTGGGGAATGTAGAGTACCTCTTCACTGCCATCTCTCCTAGGACAACTCTGGCCTAGAGTGGTAGCACCTGATAGGGCCCTATCTATGGGTCAAATAGAACTAAACTGTGTACTAATGGTAAACTGAATTGTTTGAAATAGATCTGTTGTTGGCATTGAAACTGTGTACTTATGCTAAACTGAACTATTTGAAATAGAACTGTTTTTTACTTTTAACCTGTGTACTTATACTAAATTGATTTGTTTGAAATTGAACAGTTTTGACATTTAACTGTACATAAACAAAAAACTATACTTATACTAAACTGAATTGTTTGAAATAGAACTGTTTTTGACATTTAAACTGTATACTTATGCTAAGCTGAATTGTTTCAAATAGAACTGTTTATATAAATGAAAATGGATTTGGTATTAATGACCTAGAATAATTGATGTGCCATAAAACCAAACCAAACCAAACCAAACCAAATCCATCCATTTATTTTCTTGATTCTATTTTATTC
Source organism: Sepioteuthis lessoniana (assembly GCA_963585895.1). NCBI lineage: Eukaryota > Metazoa > Mollusca > Cephalopoda > Myopsida > Loliginidae > Sepioteuthis > Sepioteuthis lessoniana. The sequence goes on along the minus strand of OY757915.1, from coordinate 69,229,321 downwards.
ATTATATTAAATGTGGATGATAGAAAATCAAATTCCCCCTCAACTCAAGATTGAAGATACAACAAAAAGCAATTATCATTCATTTTGAGTTGGTCTCTGAGAAAAACTATGTTGACTCATTTGTGTTACGTGTCTCAAAAGAATTTGAATGCTGTATCAATATTGTTAGGATATTGAATCTCCAGAGTGATTAAAAATTTTTCAAAATTCTCATAATTTATTTCTTGACTATAATTTTTACAAGAAATATATATGAGAAGTATTTCAAAATAGGGAGTTATGTTTCAAACACCCTGTACAGTCAATGACAAAATTTTTCATACACCCATCACTTATGAATATTTTTTTCCCTTTCTCAGAACCTAATGCCCATATGATGCCTGGTTTTTATATGTAAATAAGCACACACAAAAAAAGGAATATAAAACTCCATTTTCAGAAAAACAGGTTTAATACAATAAATTTGACAGGCAAATTATGCAAAAGTGGAAAAGACAAAATTAATCATACTGTATGAAAAATTGAAAAAGATTTTCACAATATTATTGGCCTCTAATGTAGATTAATAATTGGAAAGAGTTTATTTGTTTATCCTCTGTAGATGGCCAAACAGTTTGAATATAACATACCCATGATACAGATATGTGAAACATACATAGAATGTTCATAACATATATACATAGAACATAGGAATCCCCACATAATGACTTCTTAGTTCAGGTACGAAACCTTTAATTACCTTTGAGTTAAAGGTTTCGACATAAGGAAGAGAGATGCACAATCTTTCTATGATGAATTTTCCATCTGCCCCCCCCCCCATCACGTGCGGCACAAATTCGTTTGGCCTCAGCGAGCCCTGAAAGTCGACCCTTCCCGTCCGGAGTCTAGTTCTCAACTACTGACTTTTTTAAATCTCCCAAAATCCTCCGCGCACGCTTCCGGTGCATGACATCATTCACATCCCTGGTCACATCCTCTCTCTGGGATTTTTATTTTGACATCTGTGAACGATACATTCTCCCCACGCGCGCGTCAACACCAGTGCTCAAGTTTGCACCTAACTAATCCATGTGCTGAGCCAAAAGGTTCTCAGCCTAAATAAACCCAAAGGCAAGATATATAAAAGGAAAAATCTCGGCCATTATATTACATGAAGAGGAACTACCAAAATTCACATAGATACTTATTGAACCCAGAAGAGAAAAGTTATAATGTGAAAGCGCATTGATTTTTCATGGTAAAAGATCTATTCACATTAAGAGGAGATCTCTAATAATAAACAAGAATCAGCCCAAAGCCATGTGGCTAATCATACAAAATTTTAATGTCCAAACAAGAAAAATTTAACAAATTGTTTTCTACACATTGTGGACAGCAATACTCATCTTGGTTGCTATAATTATAATGTTTTGGCCTCTGTATTCACCAGCCTTAACTGTACTTGTTAACCTTCAAGGAATTCAGAATTTAAACCTTTATTTGAATCATAGATGTAGACAAGTCTTCTTCTGCCATTCATGAAGAAGGCTAGAGAGTACAGTAGCCAAAACACGGCGGGTATAGCAATCAAGATGAGTTTAACAGTCCACAATGTGTAGAGAATTATTATAACAATACTTCATATCAGAAATATAGACAGATATTTACAAATTATTTATCTTACTAAACTATTTACATTTAATTAAAGAGTACTAATTAGATTTATTGGTAGTTCTTCAGACTGGAGATGTAAAATAAACATATAGTATTTCTGCTTGGTTAGGACTAACAATCTTGCTAAAAAACCAAATACGCTTAAATTGATAAATCTCTAAAGCACCATGTATTTGAATAAAAAATTAAAACTCTCAGTAAAACTCTGTGAAATTTTTTGGAGTACACGATTAACTTCATAATATAAAGAATACAATTAGTATCTTTCTGTTATATGGATTTATTATTGAAAGTAACAATCATTGTTTGAGATGATTTAGTGTTAATTATTAATTGACAAAAAATTATAAAATAAACAAATTCTTACCCAATGTAGATAGGTACTTCAACTATTATGAATATATTCACTTATATGGAGATACAGAAATGCATATATAAAACAAATATCTGTGAGAGTGAGCATGTAAAAAAAACATAGTGAGTTAGCAGCAGCAAAATCGATTTGATTTAGACATTGATAATGATGTTCGATTAAATTTGAGTCACATATTTGATTAGTATATGTACATATGTGATAAGTTCAGTCAAGATTAAAGATTAGATTTGCTCATTTGAGTAGCATCTTGCCTATCTTAACTAAAAAAAATTCAATAGTTTGTGTGTGTGTGTGGGTTTTTTTTACTGAAAGAAAAAAAAGAGATTATATTTCATCTTTTCAAGAATAAAGTTGAACTTGCTAGGAGAAAGAAGTGAAAGAGAAAAAGAAAATCAGAAAGAAAGAAAAACATGTATTTTATCTTTACATCTGGAGAGTTTAGTAACTTGAAGAGCAGAGTTGAAATTGTCCTTATATTGTATGGAAGAAAATTCATAAGACCTGAGTTGAAATATTTTTTTTCCCTGTATTTTGAAAGAGAAAACAGATACTATACCCTGATCTTGAGAAGCTACAAATGCCAGGCTCTTTAACATATCAAAAAGAATTGCTCTCAATCTTTTTCTATACATTTGGATGGAATATGTGCTTCAAATAACTCAAGATTAAATATCCCTTATCAGTAGGTCTTAAAATACATTAACTGCATCACTTATAGAGGGTTAGCCACCTCTTAAAAGGCGGGTAGCCTGGGTATCACATTAAACTGCATATATGGGGATGCTTCAATTCTTAAGATTTAGAGAATGTGAACTCACCCCTTCTTTTTCATAACTCCCAGGTCAACTATGACCCAAAGTGCTAGTTCCTGTCAGAGCTCCATCTATGAATCTAATAAATCTCTTTAAAAATTAATTGTATTCGATAGGACCATGAGCAAGAAAAAAAAAAAACTCTTATGAGATAACAGCACAGAAAATGTAAAGGAAATAGTACAATAAATGTAATTCCCAAACCTCTGGGCTTAAAATAACTTAAAAAAAAGTTGACATGGCATTAAAATCAATAAAATCACTAAAGATTAAATATAAAAGTAATATAACTGGATTATGAAAAATGATCACATATACAGACACATATGGGAACTGGTTCCAAAATTAGGAGTATATCAACAGTATTCATATCTCATACATCTACTGTGCCAATGTTCAAATTGACATTGTCCTTCTGGATGTTGCAATTTTATTTTCTGTCAGTGTATTTCTTGACCTGAAGAGAGATGAGCTCTGCTAGGTTAATCCTGCTCAAGACACATTACATGAGTAGTGCCCTCACAACCAAACCAGATAACAGGATAAGTTTTCTTTCTCTAATTTCTGCTTTAATAGTTTATAAATGATCTTATTTATATATGTAATGATAATTTATCAACTGGGTTTTTTTTTATGTGTTATAATAATTCATTAACTCGGTTAAGTGTTATCATAATTCATTTAGTAGGTTGTTTCTATGTTATCATAATTCATTAACTAGGTTATTTATATATGTTAAAATATTCATTATGTATGTTATAATAATTTATTAACTGGGTTATTTACATTTGCTATAATAATTCATTAACGAGGTTTTTTAAAGGTATTATAATAACTCATTAATTAGGTTATTTATATATGTTAAAATATTCATTATGTATGTTATAATAATTTATTAACTGGGTTATTTACATTTGCTATAATAATTCATTAACAAGGTTTTTTAAAGGTATTATAATAACTCATTAATTAGGTTATTTATATATGTTAAAATATTCATTATGTATGTTATAATAATTTATTAACTGGGTTATTTACATTTGCTATAATAATTCATTAACAAGGTTTTTTAAAGGTATTATAATAACTCATTAATTAGGTTATTTATATATGTTAAAATATTCATTATGTATGTTATAATAATTTATTAACTGGGTTATTTACATTTGCTATAATAATTCATTAACGAGGTTTTTTAAAGGTATTATAATAACTCATTAATTAGGTTATTTATATATGTTAAAATATTCATTATGTATGTTATAAAAATTAATAACTAGGTTATTTGTATGTGTTATAATAATTCAATAACTAGGTTATTTACATATGCTATAATAATTCATTAGCTAGGTTTTTTAAAGGTATTATAATAATTCAATAACTAGGTTATTTATATATGTTAAAATAATTTGTTATATATGTTGTAATAATTTAATAACTAGATTATATATATATGTTATAATTCATTAATTAGGTTGTTTATCTATGTTATAATAATTAGATTATTTATGTTGATTATATATGTCAAATGTTATTGATAATCTCAGTAACAATTTTAATTCAATGAATATTAACTAACTTTGTTGTCATATCAATATCGTCAAGTAATAAGGTATACATTCTGTAGAAGTGAATGAAGATACCATAAATTGTGATATAAATGTTGCCATTTTAAGCAGGAAAAATTTCTCCAAAACTATGGATTGACTTTAGCTGGGCTAAAATCTAATCCTCTACCACATAGTGGTCAACTAGTGGAATAGGACTTCTAACAATTGATATATACCATTTACCAGAACCCCAACTGACTGTCACAAACATTTCCCACTAAAATTTGTGCTTGTGAACATGCTGTATCATATGCCATTTCAAAGAGCTGATACACTGACTGTAACCAGAACATCACATCATCCAGGCAACCAGTCTGACAACTATAGTATGTTGTTTATCTGTGCAATTTCCTGATAGCTCAATAGACTGTAAATTTTTATGACCATAAGTTCTAATGTTTATGATATACTGGTTTCATATATGATCGATATAGTTCTGATTCAGAAAAAAATTATCATATTTACCAACCCCTCCGCTCGGGCAGGATATGACACAAGGTCAATTTTTAAAGCGGAGTTTAACAGGTTTTGAATTCAGAGTTTTCCTTCTCCTAGACTAGTTGCCTCACCAAGGCTGAAGAACCCAGTCTGTCCTACTATTTACCCATAGCTGGAGGGAGAATAATTGGATTCATACCTTTCCCAAGGGTATTAGCGCTATGTGAAATGCAGTCAGTCTCATCCGGGATTTGAACTCGTGTTGCCATGTCCAATTCCTGCGACGATAACCATTACACCACGGGCACCTCCAATTTTTTACCCAACCCCTCCGCTCAGGCAGGATATGAAACAAGGTCAATTTTTAAAGCGGAGTTTAACAGGTTTTGAATTCAGAGCTTTCCTTCTCCTAGACTAGTTGCCTCACCAAGGCTGAAGAACCTAGTCTGCCCTACTATTTACCCATAGCTGGAGGGAAAATCATTGGATTCATACCTTTCCCAAGGGTATTAGTGCTATGTGAAATGCAATCAGTCCCGGATTTGAACTCGTGTTGCCATGTCCAATTCCTGCAACGATAACCATTACACCACGGGCACAGAAAAAATTTATACATCATACATTTTTGGAGTAATGACAGTTTAATGAGACATAATCATATTTTAGTGCATATACACATGTTAACATTATTCATCATCATCGTCATCATCATCATGTGCTGCTAGCACGGGTCTCCCTGACCCTCTCTTGCCACCCATCTCTATTGTCCATCACTCCTGGCAGCTCCCAGGCTACATCCTGTATCAGTACAGAGCTGTTGTATATAAGTTCTAGCTGGTTGTCCAACCTTTGCTCGTCCATGTGCAGTGGTCCACAGGAGTACATCGCTTATGAGTTCGTCCTTACTTCTCCAGCAGTGTCCCACATGTCTGGTTCATCTAATTTGGATAGTTTTCGTGATGGGTGGTAAGTGGCCATGCAGCTGCTGTTTTGTAGGATGTTACTGTACTTATGTGACACAAGATTTTAAATAGGGATTACTCATTAAATAGGGATT
>OY757915.1:68948375-69218375 GCA_963585895.1 Sepioteuthis lessoniana | reverse complement strand
GGCTTGAGTAGTTGAAAAGAGGAAAAGGAGGAAGAAGGGGATAAAAAAAATCGATAAGGCTGCTGTTGCTGCTATAGCTGCAATTTTTACTGCGTAATGATGGAACTAGAAGAAAGTAGAGAGGGTGGAGTGTTGTATTGATGGGTAATGGTATTAGTGTTGGTGGGTGCAAACAGTAAGTGAGTATAGAGAGGGAGAGAAGTTAAGTAAAGAGAATGTTGAAGAGGGGGAAGAGGAAAATGAAGGGAAGGTTAGACAAAGATTAAGAAATTAAAAAAAGAAAAGAATGTGAGGTTATGTGAAAGAGAGAGAGAGAGAGAGAGAGAGAGGAATATAAGAAAGAGAAACCCTAAGAGCAAGAGAGAAGTGAAATGATATATGAAAGAAAGAGTAATAAGTGGGATGGGAAAAAATGGAAATTTATAAAAAAGAAAGAAAGAAAGATAAAGAATGGAAAAGAGAGATAGATAGAGAGGGAGAGAGAGGGAGAGAGAGAAGAGATATTATAATTAATCTTAAAAAATAAAAAAAATACTTTAAAAGACCATTGGAAAGACTGGGGAGATTTTTTATTTTGTTTTATTTATTTTATTTCATTTTATTTTAAAGGAATGGACTAAGACGGAAAAAAAAGAAGGTGAAGGTTTAGATACAAGAAAGAAAGAAACAAAGAAGAAGAAGAAGAAGAAGAAGAAGAAGAAGAAGAAGAAGAAGAAGAAGAAGAAGAAGAAGAAGAAAATTCTTAAAGTAGAAAAAAAGGTGGGGGAAAAGAATCAAAATAAAAAAAAGGAATGATAATAATATACATAAAGCTGATAAATATTAAACGGAGTTCAAGGAAAGCGGAAAGAGAAACAAGCGAACATGAAAATAAAATAGCGAGGTGAGTAAAGGTAAATAAAAATAAAATGAAATAAATAAAATAAACAAATAAAAAGAAGAGAAACTGGTAGAAATGAATTTGGGTTAAGAAGAAGGATGGTGACAAATAATATGAGATTGGAAACGAAGGCAGTTAACTAATTCAGAAAAGGAAAAAAAAAAAAAATTAAAAATGGAAATAAATCTCAGATGAAAAGATAAAATGAAGAATTGAACGTAGTTGTTGAATGTTGAGTAGCAGAAGATGACAATTTCAATATAATGAAACGGAGAGAAACAAAAGAGAAGAGGATGGCCATTAAAAAAAAAAAAATAAGTGAGTTAGAAAACGAGAAGCGAGTGAAAAAAAAAATCAAATGTAGAGAATGAATTGAGGGAGAAGAAAAAGTGTTAAGGAAAAGGAAATACTTGTTAAATGAGAAAAGAAGAGTATAAAGGAAGGAATAGAGATGAGAACAGAAGAGGGAAAAGGAACTGAATTTTTAAAAAGGCACAGAGAGAGAGAGAGAGAGAGAGAGAGAGAGAGAGAGAGAGAGAGAGAAAGGGGGGGAGAGATATGCAACTGGTCACTAAAAAGTACCCGGAGGAGAAAAATTCTAATGACGAAAATTAAATTCAAAGAAATGAATAAGTTAGAAGTAAAAGTAAAGAAATAAGAAAATAACAGTAAAATGAACAGCTGTAAATAAATACGTGTGACGGGAGGAGGGGGAGAAGAGAGAGAGAGAGAGAGACTGACAAATTAATTTTGTGGAAGAATTTGAATCTCTGAAGGAAGAAGAATATTCATCTTATGACAGCAAAAGTATGGAGAAACAAATTAAAGAAAAAGAACGATCTTACTATGATAGTAAGAAAGAAAAGGGGGCAAAAGCAAGATAGATAGATAGATAGATAGATAGATAGATAGATAGATAGATAGAAACTGGCAGGAATTAATGCAATAAGATAGATAGATAGATAGATAGATAGATAGAGAGAGAGAGAGAGAGAGATGGCGGTGAAGGAAGTAAACGCAAGGCATCACTGAAAGCATTACAAATGGTGGGAAAGAGAGATGGATAGAATAAAAGCGCTTAAAAATAGAAAGAGGGTCGATGAACGAAAAAAGGCTTTTAGTTTTATTCATACATAGAAACATACACACACGCACGAGCGCGTTGAAATAGAGAACAACATTATCAAAGACAAGAAGACAATGATGGAATGGGTTGTGTCTGTTGTTACATAAAACTAGCACAGTGCGTTGGCATACTATTTATTATTTTATGTGAAAATTCATTTATTCTCTCCTAAATGCCATTTTTTGTTTCGGGGAAGATTTTTGGTGTTCCCTTTGGTAAAAAGAAATATTTTATTTGAACAAAACTTCACCTTGCTCTTTTGAGCAAGGTTCACTCAACATTTAAAAAAAAAAAAAAAATCAATGAATGAGTAAATAAATGGATCAAGAATTAATTTGAACTGTCGTATACCAGCCCCACTACTAACCCACAGGTTGTTAGTGTTCTATTTATTCATCTATGAGCCCTTAAAATAAAAATATTTACGCGGATTTTTACCATTGAGGTTTGTTTTGTCGTAACAGCGAGAAATGGAAACATTTTTAAACTAAAAAAAAGAAAAAGAAAGAAAAAAATACAACGGAATTATTTATTTAATTATCTGAACCCATTGGCCTTTTTACACACGCACCCACCCAAAAAGACTGTGTTGATCGCTATATATATATATATATATATATATATATATGTTTTTCTTCCCTTTTTTTAACCTTCTCGCATTAATTAAATATGAACAGGCTGATACAACTAGAAAAAATAAATAAATAAATAAATACATAAATAAATAAATAAAAAGAGAAAACTTCAGTATTGAGCGTAATCTCAGAATAAAAATTCTCTGTTCAAAAAATTTGAAGTTAGTGATTTAACCGAAACCAAAAAAAAAAAAACAAAAAAAAAAACGGTCGTCACACATGATTCCATCAATGTTTGTCTTAAAACTGAAACCCCACAAAATTCAAATTATCTAAAATGAAAATTCAAATATTGATTTTATAAGAAATCTTTTTTTTCAGGGGGCTAATTTAAATCATAGAAATTAGAGTTAAAAAGAATTTTAGATTAATACATTTATAGTTTTTTTCTTTTTTTTTTCTTTTTTCATGAGGATACTAGAAAAGACAATTACAATACTGAACGTTTGATTAGTTTTCTGTCGGGTTTAATTAATTAATTAGATGTGAATTTTTTTAAAAAGTAGATAATGGGTAGTATTTATTAATTTTTAAATGATAAGTAACACAAGATATGTAAGTTAACTACTACAAATAAGTATAAAACGATGGTATATACGTTTACATTCTTAAACTTGGAGAATAATGTATGTTTAATTTTTATACACCCTTATTTTCATGAGTAATTTCTCTTTGAACAAGAAAGATAAGAACGTCATTTTGCTTCAAATTCATTAACGAACTATATTCATTCTATTGTAAACGGGAAAATTTTTTTAATTGAGTTAAATCCATATTTGGGATAGAAAAGGGTTATTAAAACGACCAATAACATGTAGATTTAAAAAAAATCATATCGATAAAAATCAAATAAAATAGAATAAGCCAATATTCATCGATTGATTTTAATGGCATGTCAACCAGTCGAGAGATATTTATGCTTAGGTTAGGGAATCACGTTCATTGTACATTTTCTATTTTGTTTATTTGTTTCTAAATTTTTATTTTTTTATTTTTATTTTTATTTTTATTTTTATTTATTTTATTTTTTTTTTTTGTGCACCGTCCTATCAAATACTGATAATCTTTAAACAGATCTGTTTGACCCCCAAATGGGGCACTAACAGGAACTAGCACTCTGGGTCAGAGTGGACTGGGAGTAATGAAAATGTAGGGGTGAATCCTCATTCTCTTGATCTCAAGACCTGAAGCATCACCATCAGATGCAGTTTAATGTCAAATCCAGAACACCTCTTTTTTGTGGGGGGAGGGGAGAAATCTTACTCTTCTGCAGGGTATACAGTTAGCTGACTGATAGGATGATAAATTATTTTGTATGAATACATTGTTTATAAATTTCACTTGGCTGAAACTACCGTTCCCCATGCACCGGTAAACTTTGTCTAACTTAAATGAAATATCTATTTCTAAATTATTTGTTCATTACTTTTATTCAAAGTGCAGAACACTTTAGTTGGTATGTCACTTGCCCGGATTACCTCAAAGGTTGTACGTTCGAATCCAAGAATAATTCATGTGTCAATTTTATACATTTGTTTCAGCCTGATAGAAGTGAAAGACAGAGAAATATCAGGAAAAAAATCACTACTACCATGGTTTCCATAAGAAAAAAATCTATATGATCAGAGTGTAATATCTGTGCATGAAAATTCTACAGCTAAAAAACTAAAATGCATATAGAAATAGTTATTATGCTGAAGAGTTGTCTAAATTTCTGACACGAAGCTTGATGATTTTTATCATTAAGGGTTTTTGGACTATTGTCTTCATCTTTATTGTTATTTCCACAACGTTTCGGCTGATATGTCCTCCGGCCTTCTTCAGGTGTTTATTGAACTCAGGAACCTACACGGAACTTCGAACTACATCCTTTATTGAATCCATGGGGGTCGCCTGTTCTGATTCTGTTAGCCATAACTGGGTATAAGTGTTAAGTATTCCTGTATTGTTACTCGCCTGCAGTAAGGATTGAACCTGCAACCTCCAAATGATTGTCTCCTTAGAAGCTTAGGGAACCAATACCTATTACTATTACACTGTGTCCTGTTGAAGAGTATACAATTTTAAACTTCCTCAAAAATTAATACAGGGGGGTGTCCTAGTGGCGTAATGGTTAAAGCGATGGACTGCAGAATTGTAGTAAGCGAGTTCGTATTCCAGTCGCGCTATTACATTCACCTTCAGGCAAATACCCTTGGGAAAGGTATGAACCCCCTTATCCTCCCAGCTATGGGTTAAATAGTACCACTACTGTTCTTCTCGGAGAATGGCTTTGGCATTAAATAACCTACAAAGGTTGATATGCCATTAAACAAAGAAACCAAACCAAAAATTAATACAAAATAAGAAAAAACAAAACTATGAATATATGGACTTATGTTGATTATTCATTCATCATTATTATTATTATTATTATTAATAATATTATTTCACTTCTTGCAAGTTTATGACATCAGTTTTAATTGGTGGTCTTACTGAATGACAGTAAGTCTCTTTTGGCCTTCAGATCTCTTCTGAGCATATAAGTCTAACTCAACAATGCTGTAATCTGTATACTCTGTCTTTGATATCTAATTCTCTCAGTCTTTTTTTTCAAACAACACCAACAACAACTGGTATCAACAACACTTTTGGGTTCAACAGATTTTTCAGCTCATTAGCAAAAATCAAGATTTAATTAATTTTTAACTTTCTTTCATTTTACTCTCTGGTCAGGTGGGACAGAAAAATTTCTTGTTAATTAACACATGGTCTGGTCTTCTGGCTGGGATTCAGTGATCCATTTGTATCTTAAAGTATTATTTGTATTTTACTACTTGCAAGTTTTTCACACCAGTATTAGCTGGTAGTCTTTCCTGGGAGTTTCAGTAACAGCAAGTCTCCTTAAATTTCTGGGACCCTTATGAGTACTCGAGCTAATCTTAGCAATGTTGTGTTCTGGATGGTCTCAATTCTTACTCTCATTTTTAATTCCACTGGTCTTTTTTCCAATCCGTTGAGGACCATTCTAAGTGAACTAGCTACTAGTTGTATCTTGGTCACCCTCATGTTTCCACAGTCTTTTCAGTTCTCTTTCAAGGTCTAAATATTTATTTATCTTTTCGCTTTCTTTTATTTTCATTCTGTGGTCTGTTAGGATTGACAAATCCACTAGATGGCAAGTTCTTTTTTTTTCTTCTTGTTAATTAACGCTAAGTTTGGTCTTTTGGATGGTATTAGGTGATACATTTGTATCTCAAAATCCCAGTTATCACTTTTTTTTATATTATCATTTAATTCTCAGTTTTCTACAATTTTCACTGAGTAAATGAGTATAATCACTACTTTCCTTCAACCTAGGTCTTGGTTTAGCCAAGACCAATGTTAAAGGAAGGTAGTGATTATATGTGGTCTATGTATCTATGTTTTTTGCTGCCTCTTTTAGGTGATATTTTTCTGTGATATTGATAGTACTCTCCTAAGGAGATGAGTAGTTTGGCAAAGCACAATTTTTTGTATGCCAATAATTCAAAGATAATGTTGAAAAAAAAGCAATGTGTTTACATTTAAGCCCATTGGGATCGAAGCATCACGAGTATGATCAAGAAAGAGAGAGATGAACACATCAACAAGATATTTGAATTTGGTTTGGTTTGGTTGGTTAGGTTTAGTTTTATGGCCTATCAATCCTTGTAGGTTATTTAATGCCAAATTCGAGTTATACATATATATTAGATATATATGGTTTGTAAACATTTCAACTAAGGTAAATGAGTCCAAGTATTGCTATGTATCACTCACAATACAATTAAGCATCAGTTGTTTGTTTACACACAGTCAAATGATCAAACAGTTCTATTTCTAAGAATCCAATTTAGCATAAGCCATTTGTTTGCACTCAGTTTAAATGTCAAACAGTTCTATTTGACTAAAAGATAGGACTCTATCAGGTGCTACCACTCCAGACTAGAGTGAACCTGGGAGCAATGGCAATGAAGGGGTACTCCACATTCCCCAAAGCTCTAGCATTACTGGAGTCTCATGATCATATTGTTTAGTGTCATATCCAGGACACTCATTGGGAAAGTCTTACTCCTCTGCAAATATACTAAATTTACCAACACCTCTGCTCGGGCAGGATATGACACAAGATCAATTTTTAAGCAAAGTTTAACGGTAAATTCAGAGTTTTCCTTCTCCTAGACTAGTTGCCTCACCAAAGCTGAAGAACCTAGTCTGCCCTACTATTTACCCATAGCTGGAGGGAGAATAATTGGATTCATACCTTTCCCAAGGGTATTAGTGCTATGTGAAATGCAATCAGTCTTGTCCAGGATTTGAACTTGTGTCAACATGTCCATTTCCTATGACAATAACCATTACACCACAGGCACCTCCAAAATGCAGATATACAGTCAGTGTCTTCTCCAGCCTCAGCCAACAGGGCCGCAAGACACCTGGCAGCCCTAATTTATATTAAAGCAATTATATGGTTTCAAGTAACTAATTATAATCATTTATACACAAAAATAGCTTCAAGTAACTATACTTAATACTACTAATTTATACACAATTACATGGTTTCAAGTAAATCTACCTATTCAATAAAAATAATTAGTTTGCACACAGTTATATTGTTTCAAGTATTCCTATCTAATATAAATAATTTTAAAACAGGTCTATTTGACCTATCGATGGGACCTTAATAAATACTACTACTCAAGAGCAAAGTGGACCTGAGACAATGAAAAGGAGTGATTCTACATGCCTCAGAGCTCCAGGATTGGAATCTCAACATTGTATGCATTACTGTTATATTCAAGACAGCCTCTTTTTTTTTGCAGGTTAGAAGTGAAAGTCTTACAGTTCACATATTCTTAGCCCCACCAGCAGGGCTATTATTACATAGTATAATATAATATGCCCGTGGTGTAATGGTTATCGCTGTAGGAAATGGACACAACTGATTGCATTTCACATAGCACTTATACCCTTGGGAAAGGTATGAATCTAATTATTCTCCCCCCAGCTATGGGTAAATAGTAGGACAGACTAGGTTCTTCAGCCTTGGTAAGGCAACTAGTCTAGAAGAAGGAAAACTCTGAATTCAAACCTGTTAAACTCCGCTTAAAAATTGACCTTGTGTCATATCCTGCCCGAGCGGAGGGGTTGGTAAATATGATAATATAATATTATATTACTTTGGGGAGTTTTCCTGGTATAGTGTTTAATGTGCTGGACAGCGACATTGTAATAAGTGAGTTTGAACCTCGGTCATGCTATTATGTTCACTTTTAAACTATTACCCTTGGGAAAGGAATAAACCTTTCTATTCCCTGCTAGCTATGGGTTAAATAGTACCACCATTGGTTTAATGGTTAGAGTGTTTACCAAGACCCTGAAGACCAGGATTCAATTCTACATTGAGTCATACCAGAGACTCAAAAAATGGTACTTGATGCCTCCTTAATAGTCAGCATTATAAGGTATGTATCAAGAGTAAATGGATCAATCCAGGGAAAGGAGTAGTGCCTTCTCTATACCTTGGTGTGGTTGCTACTGAAACGAGAGCCTTTGGTCCCCCTTGACCATGGTTGGCCAACTTACTATTCTTCTCCAAGTATGGCTTTGGTATTGAATAACCTATGGAGGTTGATATGCTATCAAACAAAGAAACCAAAAACCAATTATATTATTTTCACTTGTCTGGCCTGTTTCAAATAAATGTGTTTCACATCATTTGTAATTTTCAAATAAACTATAGTCATTCTCTTGCTATTCTAAGCTCTTCTTAAAATGGATTCTTTGACATAGACACATGACAAGAAGGAAAACTTTCCTAAAAGAGCAAGGAATGAGAAGAATAACCATCACTTATTTGAAAATAGCAAATGATATGAAACAGACTTTTAAAAGTCACACCTGTGAATATATATACACACATAAATAGGACAGACACTTCATTTCTGTCTATTTTATCATTGATCCTTTCAAGTCTTTGTATGAATCATTTAACTTCTGGATGGAATGAATTCAGGAAGGCACCATATTTTTTGCCTGAAGTTGGCTCCTACTGGAGCAGGAAATACTCGGGGAAAAATATGGTACCTTTTTGTCTAACCATTCCTATGAAAACTTGAATAGATCAACTACAAAATAGGCAGAAACAAATTGTCTATTCTTTTTAATCAAATAAATATATATATATATATATATATATATATATATATATATAAGGTATTCTTCGATCTGGAATAGGGAACAATTCAATCAAGACAAATAAAATATTCAAATTTAGAATATTTAAATATTCCTGGTAAAGAGCTCTATGTAAATAAAATCCACAGAGCAAATGATATTTTTTCAAGAAAAAAAAACAGTATTTGGTCACATTAGGATAATAAATTTATTTCCATCCAGTTAAGAGCATTGATATGAATCAAAACTCCGAAAGAATTTTAACAGAACTTCATCAGATTCAACAAGAAAATAAAATAAAATAAAATACAACCAGACAGGAGAAAAAGAAAGAGAAAGGAAAGAGAGGGAGGAAGGAAGACCATTTCATCCATGTATTAGCCTTGTGGCCTGTAAGGCTAGTTCCGGTCTCTTCTTGTTTCAGAATTCAAAATAACAGTTACAGTAATACATATCAAAATTTCAAACATTTATATCAAAATTATTAATTATAAATTCAGTATGTCATCTTTTTTTCTTTGAAAAATACCAAAAACCCACGTTGGTAATGATAAGACTTATCTATCTAAGTTAAAATACCTATACCAATTTAATAAATTATAGTTAAGTATTAATTTTGGCTATATACCAAATTTTTTACTATAGTCTAAATTTATTTCTATGCCTACATCTAGCTATTAAATCACATCTCTGATTTAATAGGTTACCAGGATCAGAGTATAACATAATTTGTATCTTTTCTTCTAGACACAAATTACATCTACCATCAAAGCAGCTCGGAGTTGTAGACCTTTTCAATATACTCCATTGAATTTCTGGGGTTAAACCCTTATTTTCCAATTTCCAAAAATGTTTGGATAAGACTTTGATTTTTCAAGTGTTCATGAGAGAACGAATGAATATAGTGTTATACATTAATTTCCATCTATCTATCTATATATATATATATATATATATATAATGTCCAAAGATGATGAGCTAGGAATTATTCAAATTGAGAATCTATGAGAGTATTCTTATAATTCTCCAGGAGTGCTTGGTGTATAATTATGTAAATATATAAATATCATCCAGAACAAATATATCTATAATATAATTGGAAGAAAAACTCAACAGATCGTCATTCTGCTATTATAAATTTATATCAGCTGGCTAATGAAAAGCAGCCAGCCTTATTAGATTGTAGTTTGTGAGACCACTATCTGATGAGGCTGGCTGCCTTTTAGTTGTCTGCTGAAATAAATTCATTATACCACAATGACAGTCTGTTGAGTTTTTCTTCCAATTATATATATATATATATATATATTTCTTTAAGAAAAAACAAAAATCGGTCACATTAGGATTATAAATTTATTTCCATCCTGTTATGGGTTTTGATATAAATCAAAAACACCAAAAATAACAGGATCTCTTCAGATCTAATAGATAAAATAATTTTTTTGTTTTTTCTAAAAGAAATTATTGCTCTGTAATGTCAGTTACATTGAGCTCTTTACCAGAAAAATTAAATGTTCACTGTTGAATGTTTTTTTTGTCTTGATGGAATTACTCCCAACACTGGTTTAACTGGACTGAATAATGCCTATATATATATATATATATACCAGTACAGTATATATGGATATATATTGTGATTTATGTGAAATTCTAAATACCACTTGAGTCCTGTTAAAAAATCTTATTTTGGATCTTTTTCAGATCATTATTTCAAATGAGAATATAGTCCAGTTTTTTTTATCATGAAAAATGTATGTATATTTTTTTTTGGTTGAATAATTATAGCTGTATATGTATACAAATCCAGTCAATCAGTCTGTCTTGTTTTCATAAGCATGAAAGCACAAAGCAAATATTTGGTTAAAATAGATTAAATGTTATTGATAATAATTTTCCAGCTGATATATTTTTGACCTCCAATGAAACCCAAAACCTTTAAATATATGTGTGTTTGTATGAAATAGAATGAATACTCTCCTCTTCAAGTGTTACAGTTGTGTGAATAATAATAAAAATTATCATTTTACTCTTTTGAGTTTTTCACATCAGCTTAGCTGATGGTTTCTCACTGGAGTTTGAGTAAGTCTCCTCAAGTTTCCAGGACTCTTCTCAGTATTCTAGCTGATCTTAATAATTTGGATGGTCTCCACTCGTCCTCTTATTTCCAAGTCTTCCAGTCCCAGTATCAATCCTTTGGTGGATTTACCTAGTGCACCAGTTACAATTGGTATCACTGTTACCCTCATTTTCCACAGTTTTTTCAGCTCTCTAGCAAAGTCTAGGTACTTGTCTCTCTTTTTGCTTTCTTTCAGTTTTACCCTGTGGTCATCTGGAATGGCTAAGTCCATTATTTGGCAGTTTTGCTTTTTTTTTGTTAACTATCACTCAGTCTGATCATCTGGCCAAGATTTGGGGATCCATTTGTATCTCAAAATTCCAGAGAAGTTTGTGTGTCTCATTCTCCATGACAGATTCTGGGTTGTGCATATACCATTTGTTCATATGGTCAAATTTAAACTTTTTGCACAATTCCCAGTAGATCACCTTCCCCACCAAGTCATGTCTAGTCTTATACTCTTTTTTGTACTAACTTACTGCTTTCACTTATGTGATTGATTTATGTGATTGATTGTTTCATCTCTATCACCACATAACCTACATCTGCTATTCTGTTAAGTCTTGTCTATTTTTGCTTTGACATAATTAGTCCTTATGGCATTGTTCTGTGTTGCTATTTGAAGAGATTCAGTTTCTCTCTTAAGACTTCCTTTCTTTAGCCATGTCCAAGTTTTCTCATGTGAGATTTTGCTTGTTTGTCACTTGAAATGTCCATACAGGTGTTTTTCTTCCTATTTTTGTTTTCTTGTTATTGTCGTTCTGTTGATGTTTGTGTTGTCTGTATTGTTTCTGGTCACTGTAATCAGTCT
The DNA here is from genome assembly GCA_963585895.1 of Sepioteuthis lessoniana. Classification (NCBI taxonomy): domain Eukaryota; kingdom Metazoa; phylum Mollusca; class Cephalopoda; order Myopsida; family Loliginidae; genus Sepioteuthis; species Sepioteuthis lessoniana. The sequence continues at coordinate 69,206,630 of OY757915.1, read as the reverse complement.
TCCTATTATAATTATTATTTACTCTTTTGAGAGTCTTTCACACCAATCTTAGCTGGTGGTTTCTCACTGGAGTTTGTGTGACAGCTAGTCTCCACAAGTCTCCAGGACTCTTCTCAGTATTCTGGCTGATCTTAATAATGCTGTAGTCTTGCATCATTGTTATTATTATTATTATTATTGCTCCTTGAGAGTTTTTCACACTAGTTTTAGCTGATGCTCTTTCACTGGAGTTTAAATGATGACAAGTCGTCTCAAGTCTTTCGGACTCCACTCAGTATTCAGGCCGATCTCTATAATGCAGTAGTTGGATGGTCTCCACTCACCCTCTTGTTTCCAAGTCCTCCAGTCCCTTTAATAATCTTTTGGTGTCTGTACTAAGAGCATCAATTATTATTATTATTATTATTATTATTATTATTATTATTATTCAAGTGTTATAGTTATATTGTTTGGAAGTGTTTGTAAATAGGAAAAAAATAGCCTTAATTTTTTTTCAAATCTTTCCTAATATCACTAAAGACAATATTTTTTTAGTAGTTTACTGAATAAGAAAGTACCAAAAACAGAATTACATTTTTATAATATATCGACATTTTGTTTATACATTTTTTCAGTTGTCTGGTCTTAAAAATTATTTCTGAAAATACCTGAAGTTTTTTCTGTAGTTAAAAAAAGAAAATAAATGAAAATGAAAATCAGAAATAAAATTACAAAATTAGAAGGAAACTCTTTTATCACTTATTTTTTCTTTTTTCCTAAATAGTCCATTTAATAACAATATTGTCACACTAACTAAAATTCCTTTTCTGGAGAACATCATAATAAGATTTCTGTTTGTGCAATAGTTTCAAAATACTTAGAGCAATTTCCAGTCAAATTTCTAACTTAATAATGATACTATCAGGATTCATCCAAATCATTGTAATTTCTCAAGGGAGATGACTGTTATAAAATATTTTCCCTTATTCATTTGCAATTGAATATAATATACATTTTTTAAATAAGATGGGACTTGATGTCAAGCTTAATAACCACTGAAGTTGTAAATAAATAAACAAGATAAATAAAGATATTTCAACTTAGAAGACAGGTTTTTCTATATTTTTTTATGATTAGGAAAGTTCATAACTTTTAAATATATTTTACTTTCAGATATTTACTATTGTAAAATATGACTGTTTATTCTAATTACCAATAAGATGCAAAATTTAGTACCAATGTTGAAAAATAACTAATTGTTTTCAGTGAGCTTCTTTGAGCCTCTAATGATCACTATTTTTTTATTTTATTTTAATAGAAGTTTATTAATCTTTGACTAATATTTTTTACTATCCATCTTAAGTTTCAAATGGATAATGGTTGATTAATTGATTGATTGATTTTAATGGCATGTCAACCCATCTGGGACTATGTAATGCCTAGATGTTAGGAAATTGCATACATTGTATGTTTATATTCACATTTTTTAAGTAGTTTCTTAAAGTTTTTTTCACACTGTTGAATGATATCAAGTATTCCTATCTAGTACAAATAATTTGCAAACTGCTGCTGCTGCTCAGTTAGGAGGTATTTGTAAATAGGGGAAAGACAGCCCTGATGGCTTTCAGAATTTTTATCCCTGTTATTACAACAAACATTATTCATGTACTAATACTCCAGTGGATCTGGGAGTAATGACAATGAAGAAATACTCTACATTCTCCAAAGCTCTAAAGCTGAAGCATAACCACCAGATACAATTCAGTGTTTCACCCAGGACACTCCCACTTTTTTAGGGAGGATGCTACTCAGCAGGGGATACAGTCAATCTATATTCTAAGCCCTTCTGACAAGTCACTCTAATGATCACAATTTTAAATAGCATAGATTTTTATTAATCTTAGGCAGATATTTTTTATTCTTTTGATTTTGAAGCAGATAATGGTTGAACAAAAATAATTTTTATAAGTTTTTTTCTGAATTTCTTACTGTTTTAAATTTCATAGTCTTAACTGGTAGAATGCAGGTTATAGAAAACACAGCAATGAAAGAGGTAAAATAAGTTACTTTAGTAAAATGAAATGTGGTATAGCTATAATTATTTTTTAAACTTTCCAAACACGACAACAGACTAAATGTCCCCACTGTTCAAATAGCTGTACTCAATGTTTTTTTTCTGCTTTCTCTATCATGCACACTCATGAAAAATAGAAAATAAAACAAAGACAAAAAAAAAAATTTCTTTTGAATAAAAATGTTCACTTAGAAGATAACCCTCGACCAACCCCCCACCGCAAAAAAACAAACTGTGTCCTCCATTCAATGTTTTCAATTTAACTACAGCAGACTAAGAAATTTTAATTTGCTCACTGTAAACACAAACTCCAGACAATAAGAGAAAAAAATCACTTCCAAAATACAATTGCATCAACACATTTATTAAATTTTATTAAACTGTCCTTGAACATACATTTATAATAGTAACCTCTGTTTTAACTGGTTTGATTTGTTTGCTTAATGGCATATCAACTTTTATGAGTTATTCAAAGCCAAAGGCATCTTTGTTAAACAACAGTAATACTATTTAACCCATAGCCAGGGAAATGTAGGGATTCATACCTTTCCTGAGGGCATTAGTCCAAAAGTGAACATTATAGTGCAAATGGAGTTTGAACTCACTTACCACAATGTCACAATCCAACATATTAACTCCTACACTATGGAGACTCTCCACTAGGTCTTTATTGAATGAAAAAAAATCTGCTGATTTCTTTCTTTCTTCATAAGTAGTTATACATCTAATGTATATTTTAATTTTCTGAAATACATTCTCTATAATATTGTCCACTAACTAAAAATCCACTTTCATACAGAACTGAGATAATAAAGTAAAGCTGGCGACCTTAGTTGAGGGTGACCCAAAGGCTCCCTTTTCAATAACTACTACACCAAGGTGTAGGGGAGGCCGCTACTCCATTCCCTGGATTGCTCCACTTTACCCTTGATCCTTACTTTATAGTGCTGAGTGCTAAGCAAGGCAGCATCAAGTACCATTTTTTTGAGTCTTTGGTATGGCTTGACCTGGGATTGAACTCCAGTCTCCTGGACCATCGGCAAACACTCTACTCATCAGGCCAATGAGATAATAGCTGTATAATATGAACAGTAGCAAGAATATACATTCAAGATAATAGCAGTATGATATAAATAATAAGAGTGATATACAGGTGAGATCATCGATATTGAGTCGTGCTGATAGCAAAGTTCCCTGATTCTCTCTTGCCATCAATCGCTATTGTCCATTATCTCTGAAAGGTCCTCTAGACTGCCTCCACACAGAGATGATGTATATAAGTTCTTGCTGGTTATCCAACACTGCTGTGTCCAAGTAGTCAAAATAATAGCTGTAAATTGTTTAATATACAGTCAAGATAATAGCTGTATAATATAAACAATAACAGTGTTTGATATACAACTGATATAATAGCTGTATAATACAAACAATATCTAATATACAATCACAGATAGTAGCTGTATGATATAAACTGTTTAATATTGTCAAGATAATTGGTGTATCATATGAACAATAATAGTGTTTCATAAACAGCCGAGATAATAGCTGTATAATATGAACAATAATAGTCTTTCATATACAGCAGAGAGAAAAGCTGTATAACATAAACCAGGACTTCTCAAAGCAGTCTATAAACCCCAAGGGGTGAATAAAATTTTGACAGACTAAGTAAAATGAGAGGGATTCACAGGGGGGTGAATTTACATCTGTAAATCCTTTTATAACAAGGGAAAAAATTGCTGTATCATATAGACTAGTTGCAAGTACACCAAGAAGAATGCCTGATTGGATGTGATGATCATGAATGATAAATCATTCACATGTGACCTGTTCAAAATATACACATTTAAATGAGTGACATATTTAAATGAATGAATGATTTGGCTGAAAAAAATCCAGATCTTTTTAGCATCGATAATGATATGATCATATTTTTTTTACTAAAGAAAACATTTAAAAACTTATATTTTAAAAAAATTATTTTATAAAAATATTGAATTGTAAAATATCCTTTTTTATAATAGGTTATGAGGTATCTTTAGAACAAAAAGATTATCTAATAAGGAAAATAAAAATATGGATTTAAAAAAAGAAAGAAAAATAATGAAAAATTTAAATGCCTGATATTTAATTCTTATCCATGATAACAGAGTTAAAGAATTAAAAGTGCTTTTGCATTTCGAGTTAACTGATTCTTTTCTCATGTAAATTGTATTAAACACTGAAAAATTAGTTTTGATTTTGATTTAATAATGAACTGATTTCTTAAGGGGAGGGGGAGTAAATGAAAATAAAATTTGGTTACAAAGGGCACATCAAATAGAAAGTTAGCTAAGCCCTGATTTAAAAAATAACAATGTTAAATATAGAACTGAGATAATAGCTTTGTAATTGAAAATATAAGTTATAGATAGAATCCAGCAGATTATTAAATAATGTGAATAGCTTTTACTTGTATATGGCATCCATATTTGATTAAAGAAGTGAAAGTATTAATGAAGAAATATTTTTATGATTTTTCTCAGCGGATTATTGTTTTGTAATTTAAAACCAAAATCCTCATTGCAATATAAAGAGCAAAAATATTAAAGTATTTAACTATTTGTCTCATTTGTTTCAATGCACATTCTTATGATTTGTATATTTACTTTACTGATTCAGTGGACATGGAATTTAAAAAATCTGCCCAAACTAAGATGCTTCTATTTAGGAAACTGAATGAAGTGAGTAAAATAATGATATTTAAACCAGAAAACCTATGACATTAGCATCATAATATTTCAACTAGTAGAATTATCTGTTGAATTCACAATAGATGTGACAAGTCTATTAAAAGTTTAGTTCACTGTTTAACAAGCTTATGCGAATCATGTTAACAGACAGATCTCTTCTTAATAACCTAAAACCAAGTGGAAGTAGTTGTGCTGTTTGTTCTCATTTATAAGAGCAATCTTGATCTTCTTTAAGGAAGGAAATATGTGTAGTATTACTTGCTATCTTTTCCAATGCAATTATGACAGAGACAAGAGTGAAATATATCAAAATGACTGGTAGAAAAAGGAAAAGTTTAAGCAAATAATTATCTAAATATTGGAGAATAAAAAAAGACTGGCAATAACTGTAAAAATGAAAAGTTTGTATCTACACATAAATACTAACATCTTACTAAGTTATATACTCACAAAAAGAAAAAAGAAAAATAAATTATTTTCTTAAACACTGACAACCGTACATAAAATCATCATATTGTTAACAATAATTGTAATCTTCACATTGTTAAATATGTAGATCAGCCTCACATTGATAACCACAGAGATAATCCTTATTTTGATAGCCATACATATAATCCTCACATTGATAGCCATACATATAATCCTCACATTGATAACAATATTTATAATCCTCACATAAACATAATGTAATCCTCACTTTGATAAACATACAGATAATGCTTACTTTGATAACCATATGCATAATCTTCTCATTAATGACTAATTATAATCCTCACTTGGATAGCCATACAGATAATACTCACATTGATAAAAAATATTTATAATCCTCATATTGATAATCATACAAATAATCCTCACATTGATAGCCATATAGATAATCTTCACATTGATAACTATACTGATAATCCTCACATTCATGACCATAGAGATGGTTCTCCCTTTGATAAACATGTAGATAATTCTTGCACTGTTAATAAATATAATCCTAATTATGATATCAATAATCTGATATATTAGAATGTGCCAACATGAATAAATTTTTCTTACAATGTTTTGCCCAGTAAGCTTAGGCTGTAGAATACACCAACTGCACCTCAGTAGAGGGGTACGCCTCCCCACCACCAACGAGTGTCCTGGATATGACACTAAATAATCTGATGGCGGGGTTCCAGTAATGCTGGAGCTTTGGGGAATGTGGAACACCCCTTCATTGCCATCACTCCCAGGTCCACTCTGGCCCAGAGTAATAGCACCTGATAGGGTTTTATCTATGGGTCAAATAGAACTAAAATGCATTTTTATGCTAAACTGAATTATTTGAAATAGAACTGTTTTGATATTTAACTGTGCGTGGACAAAAACTATACTGATACTAAGCTGAATTGTTTGAATTATAACTGTTATCATAGCTTGAAATAGAAATGTTTTTGACAAAAAAAGTAAAGTAAAGTTGGCGACCTTAGTCGAGGGTGACTCAAAGTCTCCCTTTTCAATAGCTACAACACCAAGGTGTAGGAGAGGGCACTACTCCTTTCCTGGGATTGCTCCACTTTACCCTTGATGCATACCTTATAATGCTGAGTGTTAAGCGAGGCGGCATCAAGTACCATTTTTTAAGTCTTTGGTATGACATGACCTGGGATTGAACCCAGGTCTCCCAGGCCATTGACGAACACTCAAACCATTATGCCACTGTGCATTTACATTTAAACTGTGTACTTATGCTAAACTAAATTGTTTGAAATAGAACTGTTTTGACATTTAAGTGTGTGTAAACAAAATCTATACATATACGATCCTGGAATGTTTGAAATAAAACAGTTTGACTAAACTGAATTGCTTGAAATAGAAATGTTTTTGACAATTAAACTGTGTACTCATGCTCAACTGAATTGTTTGAAATAGAACTGATTATTTGCATAAAAATGGATTTGGCATTAAATAACTTACAAAGGTTGATATACCATAAAACCAAACCAAACCAAACCTTCTTACTATGTTACAGATAATAAATTTGGTTTGGTTTGGTTTTAGGGCATATCAACCTTTGTAGGTTATTTAACGCCAAATCCATTTTTATGTAAATAATCTGTTCTATTGAAAACAGTTCAGTTTAGCATAAGTACACAGTTTAATTGTCAAAAACATTTCCATTTCAAACTATTTAAGCAGTTATATGTAATAATTCAGTTAAGCGTAAATACAGTTTTAATGTCGAAAAACAGTTCTATTTCAAATAATTCAGTTAAGCATAAACACGCAGTTTAAGTGTAAGTACAGTTTAATTGTCAAAAACGTTTCTATTTCAAGCTATTCCGTTTACTCAATTCAGTTTAGCATAAGTATGCTGTTAGTTCTATTTAACCCATAGGTAGGGCCCTATCAGGTGTTACCACTCCGGGCCAGAGTGGACCTGAGAGCGATGGCAATGAAGGGGTACTCCGCATTCCCCAAATCTCCAGCACTGCTGGAACCTCACCATCAGATTGTTTAGTGTCATATCCAGGACACTCGTTGGGGGGGGGTTACCCCTCTGCAGAGGTGCAGTCAGTGTATTCTACAGCCCAAGCTGACTGGGCAAACAGATAATAGAAGAATTAGAACTATATCTTAAATCCCTTTAATCTGCTTTTTGCTGCCAATCATCCCAATAACAAACACCAATTTTTGGGGGGGGGGCAGTTATTATCATATCCATTTAAATCTGTCTTTTTCATAAAAATATTACAATCTGCAAAATGAAAACTGCCTGATTTTACATCTGTCTTGTTATTTACTAAGATTAGAGTACAAGACTTGTAGGAGGAGATATTGTGATTTTGATATTTAATTTCCATTTTGTATTGGTATATTTAATTTGTTTTTATATGTGGTTGCATGTTCTCACAAGTCAGAAGGTCACCATTTATAGCGATGGGGATATCATTATTGTTGTTATTATTGTTGGGTTTAAGGTTTAAGTTGGTTTTGTTGGTATTATATTGGTTGCATTGGTATTATGTTGGTTGCATTGGTATTTTGTTGGTAGCATTGGTAATTCGTTGGTAGCATTGGTATTTCATTGTTTGTTATCCCCTCACTAAATGTTGATGGAAAATTAAGGTAGTGGAGAAGAACGAAGACGTCGTTAGGTTTTAAATGAAGGTTTTAATAGCAGCATGAAGTAAGGGTTTTATACTAGTATGCTGCAAGGTCTCGTAGGAAGGAAAGAAGGTAGAAAGTTGTTAGAGTGTATCATCTAATTTGTTTTTAACTAGAGTCCCTTGGTCTAGAAGAATAGACCCAAGGGATCCATAAACTAGATGGCTCTCCTCATAATGGTTGATGCTGCTACTATTCAGGAGCAGACGTTAAGATGTCCATTCCCATTGAGGATTTCTGAGGGAGAGAGAGATTCGAGGGATTTCTTCAATTTTTGGTGCTGCTAGGAAATATGGATTGAGCTGAATAGGACAAGTCATCCTGATTGGGTGAAAATGTTCGGTGACTCTAACAGTCAAATTAAATTACACGCCAAACAAAAATTCAAGTTTCTTTCTGCTACAGACTCAATTGAATGGGGAAGATTGTACAATGTTAATATTCCAATAATACTATTATCAAGAGAAAAAAAAAAATGAAATCAGTGACTTAAGTTCAGATCTTGGACAAGACTGACTGCATTTCACTTCATGCTAATGCCCTTTGGAAAGGCATGAATCAATCTATTTCTCTCAAGTTATGAAAAGAAAGGAAAAGTGGTAATGACTAGTCTCTGAATAGGACACACCCTTGCCACTCACTAATACCTTTTGAAAGGTGAAGAAGCACCGATCTGATATCATTCTAACAGCCTTACACAGTGAATCATATTCTAACAAGCTGTATAGACCCTAAACAGACCAGCCTGAGACACTACCAGGAGAGTAATTTAAAGAAGATCTTTGAAAAAGTTAACCAAGATAACCTTTTTGGGTTCCTAAAGGCAACAAAATTATACAATAAGATATCATTATCATCATCATCATGTCCTGCCATTAGCACGGATATCCCTGACCCTCTTTCGCCACTTTTCCCTATCGTTCATCGCCTCTGACAGGTCTTCAGGGCTACATTCCATATCCTCACATAGCGGTTGAATGTATATTCGTGCTGGTCGTCCTGCTTTTGCCCGGCTATATGTGGGGGTCCATGGGAGTACATTACTTATGAGCTCGTCCCTGCTTCTCCAGCAGTGTCCTGCATGTCTGGTTCATCTAACTTGGATAGTTTTTGTGATAGAAGGCAGGTGGCTGTATAGTTGGTGTCTTGTGGGGTGTTGCCACCAGGACTTGTTCAAGATTGCTTGCAGCATTCTTGTGTATTTGCCAATAAGATACAATTGGAAAAAATTCCTCTTAAACATTTATAATATATAGATATGTACAAATTCTTTGTTGGAGTGATAATACTCACACATATTTTTAATAGCTCAAAAATAATTAATAATTATATATATTTGTTTTCTATATTCTATTCATATTCTCTCTCTCTATATATATATATACTATATCTATCATATTTTATCTACAACTTTCATCCATTATAACACATCAACTGTACTCACATTTCAGCATTGAATAACCCACAAGAGGTCGATATGCCATAAAACCAATCAATCAATCAATCAAGTTATGGATAGAAAAGGTAGGGAAGAGTGGGCTTTTTTACATTGATAAGGCAACCAGTCAAGGAGAAGGAAAACCAGCTGCATTCCATTTAAAAATTGACCATGTGTCAGATCCTGTTCATGGTGGAGTGATTGGGTGAATATATACATATATTCCAAGTGAGGGAGGGCCTACTTGTCACAAAAATCCTTTTTTACCTAAGTTTATTTTACCTCTGACTCTGATAAGAAATATATACTTATTTCAGTCATCTGGTAGACTAGAAAAATTATATCAAATTTTGAACCATTCAACCTTTTGGTTGCACTAAATGTCTACATCCAGTTAATATACAGACACATTCATATTTACGGATATATCTACACATATTTAGTATGCACATGCACGCAGACATGCATGCACATGCACACACACACTTATAGACCTGAGTGTTTAGATAGCATCATTCTGATACTACTTAAAACAGAAAACCATTAATACTAAGGGTTCTTCAATTCTGCATCCTGCCATCAAGCCATGTACATAAACTAGAAAGCATAAAGGGATATATATATTCTTTAGTTCTGCATCATACCATCAAGCTATGAGCTCAAACTAAAAAGTAGGCCTCCATGTTAATGCACACAAAACGGAATATATGTGCTATAACCAAACGGGGGACATCTCCACTCTAAAAGGAACCCCTCTTAAACTAGTAGACAAATTCACGTACCTAGGAAGCAGCGTCGAATCAACCGAAAAGGACATCGAAACGAGGTTAACGAAAGCATGGACAGCTATCAATAGGCTATCGATTATATGGAAATCAGACCTAACCGATAAAATGAAACGCAGTTTCTTCCAGGCAGCGGTCACATCGATACTGCTATATGGATGCACTACATGGACGCTAACAAAACGGCTAGAGAAGAAACTAGATGGCAATTACACAAGAATGCTGCGTGCAATCCTGAACAAGTCCTGGCAGCAACACCCCACAAGATACCAACTGTACGGCCACCTGCCCCCTATCACGAAAACTATTCAAGTTAGGCGAACCAGACATGCAGGACATTGCTGGAGAAGCAGAGATGAACTCATAAGAGATGTACTCTTATGGATCCCCACACACTGCCGCGCAAAAGCAGGACGACCAGCACGAACGTACATTCAGCAGCTAAGTGAGGATACAGGTTGTTGTCCTGAAGACCTGCCTAGGGCGATGAACGATAGGGAGGAGTGGCGAGAGAGGGTCAGGGATATCCGTGCTGCCAGCACGATATGATGATGATGATGATGATGATGATATTGGTGTAGTTTTGATGATTTGTTAATTGTTTGTTTTGTTTATTTTTATGCCAATGCCACTTTTAAAACCATAAAATGGTGCTGCTCTCTGTCAAAAAATTCCACCTAATGACGTAATCAATTTCAAACATATAACCCTGTGTTATTTCGTTTTCATAAGAAACATTTTTTTCATCCTGACGATGATGACATTCAACTGATATGAAGATTTATCAGTTATGATTATCTTATTTCTCATACTTAAAATAATTTTAATTGAATGTTTTTTTATTCGAAAATTTTGAAGTTGAAATGCGTTGGCATAAAAATTAACAAAACAAACAAACAATAAACAAATAATCAAAACTAAATGAATATATATTTTTCGTTTGTTTCCTTTTTCTACAGACACATACACACACACACACACACACACACACACACACACACACACACACACACACACACACACACACACACACACGTGCACACACACTCACACACACATATATACATATTTATTCTTCAGTTCAGCATCCTACCATCAAGCTATGTGCACAAACAAGAAAGCACAAACACTTCACTTTTCCAATCCTAGTTCCATACCCCAACACCTTAAAATACAACTAGGCCCCACTCCTAAATACAGAGAAACTAAAACTAAAAACACCTTCATATTACACTTAAAAAATTAACAAACCTTTCTTAAACAAGACCAACTTCAAATATAGCCACCACATACTAAAACAGGCATTTTTTGTCAATTCTTCCGCCACTCAGTCCTCACACCACCAGTAAAAAGTTCTAATCAAGCACAATTCTCCGTAAATTCCCTCGAATTACAAAAAAACCCTAATAACAGCTCCTGTATCCTCAACTTTAAAAGTGAATGTTTCTTCCATTACAAAACCTAATCATCATCATCATGTCGCGCCGCCTGCGCGGATATCCCTGACCGTCTCTCGCCATTTCTCCCTATCATTCATTGCCTCCGGCAGGTCTTCAGGGTTACATCCCGTGTCCTCACACAGCTGCTGTATGTAGGTTCGTGCTGGTCGTCCCACTCTTGCACATCCATGTGCGGGGGTCCACAGGAGTACATCGCTTATGAGCTCGTCCTTGCTTCTCCAGCAGTGTCCTGCGTGTCTGGTTCGTCGAACTTGTATAGTTTTTGTGATGGGGGGCAAGTGTCCGTATAGTTGGAGTCTCGTGGGGTGTTGTCGCCAGGACTTGTTTAATACTGCTCTCAACATTCTTGTATAATTTCCGTCCAGCCTCCTCTCCAGCCGCTTCGTAAGCGTCCATGTGGTGCATCCATACAGCAGTATCGACACAACCGCTGCCTGGAAGAAACTGCGTTTCATTTTATCAGTTAGGTCCGACTTCCATATGATCGAGAGCCTATCGATAGCTGTCCATGCCTTCGCCAGTCATGTGTCGATGTCTTTCTCGGTTGATGAGACGCTGCTTCCTAGGTAGGTGAATTTGTCGACTAGTTTCAGAGGGGCTCCGTCTAGTGTGGCAATGTTGCCCGTTTGGTTGTAACACATATATTCGGTTTTGTTTGCATTGACATGGAGGCCACTGCCAGCTGCGGCTCGTTCCAGACTATGCAGTAGTGTCTCTGCTTGATTAGGCGTATTCGCTAGTAACGCCAAGTCATCAGCGTAGTCGGCGTCCGTGATTGTTTTTGCGGGGTACCTTTTGCTTCTTCTCTTAGTCAGCTCGAAGCCATTTTCTCTGATTTTGTCGATCGAAGTCCTAAGCACATAGTCTAGACAGATGATAAAGAGGTACGGGGCTAGTGTGTCTCCTTGTAGTACTCCTGCAACAATGTCGAAGTATTCCGTGTCTCCATCTGGTGAACGTACTTTCACTTTGGTGTTTCTGTAGAGAATCATTATCACTGCTACGGTTTCTTTTGGTAGGCCGTATGCTAGTAGGATTTGCTCTATCTTCCCTCTGTGTATGGAATCGAATGCCTTGGTAAAGTCGACAAATAGTAATGTCGCCTGTAAGTTTTTTGCCCGAACGCCTTCCAGGATTCTACGGATGGTCAGTATTTGGGAGGTCGTGGATCTATTTCTCCGGAAGCCATTTTGGTTTTTCCTAAGGATGTTGTCTATTTTGGGTTCTATGTTGTCTATGCAAAACTAATCTCTTTCTTCAAAACAATATTTCATAAAGAAATAAAAAACATAAAACAAACTCTCATCAATAATCGGTTCCCTAACTATATTGTTAATGAACAAATTAAACGTATAACTAAATATGTTAGCCAACAAAATAAACACTGTAACACTCCACCCAGTCAACAAACATTTATCAAACTTTTTACTGCAACCAAATGCACTACAATGATAAATTAGATGAAAATATATTAAAAACATTGATTCAAAGAAACATATTCCCCACTGATCCTAATAAAAAAATAAAACTTATCATATGATAAATGTAAAACCTCCAACTTTGTCATTAATAAGAATTCCTCTCCCTTGAATGGAGTTTGGCAAAAAACTACTGTTATATATCAATTTAAATGTCCTTTAGGAGATTGTATTTCTGAAAACAACAATATATACATCAGTTTAACTTCAACAACACTATTAAGAAGACTTACAATGCATCTTTCTGATACCTGTTCCATAGTACATCTAAAAAAGCATTCATGCACAACAACCAAATTTCAGAAAATTCTTACTGAAAACACAACAAAATTAGAACAACAGAATAGCAAGCAAAAACTACAGATTCTTAGAAATATACAAACCAAACTTAATAGAATTAATTTTGAAACCAGTGCAAATGCACTTAAATGTCTTTAGCTACTGACACTATTTGTAGAAACAAATTCAAAAAGTAAATGCTACACAATACACCAGTAAAATGCTCATTCTTACAAAGTAGTAAGTAAGTAAAGTTAGCGACCATAGTCGAGGGTGACCCGAAGGCTCCCTTTTCGATAGCTACTACACCAAGGTGTAGGGGAGGGCGCTACTCCATTCCCTGGATTGCTCCACTTTACCCTTGAACCGTACCTTATAATGCTGAGTGTTAAGCAAGGTGGTATCAAGTTCCATTTTTAAAGTCTTTGGTATGACTCGACCTGGGATTGAACCCAGGTCTCCCGGGCCATTGGCGAACACTCTAACCGCTGGGCCAATGTCCCAGTTATAAACTTACATCACTTTTGTAATACATTCTCTCCTGATGATGGCCAAAGTACTTGGGAAATAACTAATCATGGAAGGTTTATCAATCCATTCCCATTGAAAATCATAAGATCGAGATGGCAACTCGAAAGGATTAAGAAAAAATATATAGAAAAAAAAATGTCTATGATGTTCAATCAAATATATATATATATATATATATATATACTGTATCAATTTAGTCTGTAAAGAGACTTAAACAGAATAATTCAAAGAGAGTGCTCAATGCACGTCAGCTATTCAAATCTATCTGAAGAACCTGTCAACTGATAAATGAAATAAATTTATTATGGAGATATTGATTAATTTTCTAGTTCTTAATTATATATATATATATATATATATATAGGGGATGCAAAATGAGATATGCAGTTGTTATTATTTATTAAAAATAAATAGATTAGGTAGAAATCTAATGTAGTAATTTGGTTTGGTTGGGTTGGGTTTATGGCATATCAACCTTTGTAGGTTATTTAATGCCAAATCCTGTTAATTCATATGTATATATTAAATAGATATGATTTGTAGACACATTTTGTTGATAACATTTTTAAATGAGCCTGATTTCATTTTTTTGTACACAGTTAAATGGCTTCATGTGTTATTATGTAACAGTAACAATTTAACATGTGTCATTCATTTGCACACATTTAAATGGATATATATATATGATTCGTGAGGGAATAATTTGTAAGTAATTTCATTTTTAAATGACTTAGTATTAATTTGTTTGCTCATTAGTATGTTTCTACACAGTTAAATGGTTTCAATTATTGCTATCTAACACAAATAATTCTATTAAATATAAATCATTTGTTTGCATACTGTTAAATGATTACAAGTATTGCCATCTAACACTAATAATTCCATTGAACACCATTCATTTGCACACAGTCAAATGGTTCCTCATATTTCTATGTAATATCTATAATTCAATTTAGGGCCACAGTTAAAGAGTTTCAAGTATTGCTATTTAACATTAATAATTCCATGCAACATTACTCATTTGTTCGAACACAGTTAAACAGTTCCAAGTATTGCTATGTATCACTAATAATTTAATTAGTCATTTGTTTACACATAATTAAATGATCAAACAGTTATATTTATAACAATTCAATTAAGCACAAGTCATTTGTTTTCACTCAGTTTCCATAGTCAAACAGTTATATTTGACCCATAGAAAGGACTATAAGGTGCTACCACTCTGGGCCAGAGTGGATCTGGGAGTGATGGCAGTGAAAAGGTACTCCACATTCCCCCAACAGGAGTCTCACGATCAGATTGTTTAGTGTCATATCCAGAACACTCATTGGGGAAGTTTCACTCCTTTGCAGAGATGCAGTTGGTGTATTCTACAGCCCCAGCTGACTGGGCCCTTAATGTAGTGGCTAATGTGCTGGACTGCAACATCGTAGTAAGAAAGTTCAAACACCAGTTGCACGATTATGTTCCCTTTAAGACTAATACCCTTGGGAAAGTTATGAATCCCTTTATTTCCCCAGCTATGAATTGAATAGAACCACTACTGTACTTCTACAAGTATAGCTTTGACATTAAATAACCCACAAAGGTTGATATGCAATTGAATAAAAAAACAAAAACCATACAGATTGTTACTAAGTTATACATCATTATAATTGTATAATTCAATCACAATACCCGACAATTATCTGATCAAAGAAATGGTGTGGGAATAATGAATAAGAGAAATAATCCATACACTAAATATATTTTTTCAATAATGATTGTATACCTACTTTTGCAGCTTAGAGTATATGCTTTTTATATCAAGGATATGAAATTTTAGATATGGTAAACTAACAGCTAGAAGGTAGAGCATATTAATCTAACATAACACTGATCCATTATTCCTACTGGAAATAACGACTGTAAAATAATACATAATCACACACACATGCACACACATGCACACACACACACACACACACACACACACATATATATATATATATAGAGAGAGAGAGAGAAGTGTATATATAGAACTGTATATATGTCTGTGTTGTTTGTTTCTGCATTGTTTAGATTCAGTAATTGCCACTGAGGTTATGGGTTAGAAGAAACCAATGGTAGCTGTTTTCAGCAGCCCCAATCAATATTAAGAAAGAAGAGAAACAGATAAAAACATATTGTAATAGCAATCAGAGGAAACAATGGAAATAACTTCTGCTTTTGGTGTTAACATGATCTGCCAGGAGTGAATTTGGGATCACAGTTCACTTGTTATAGCCCTATTAACAAAGGGTTGAAAAGATGTTTTCCTCTATCTGCTGGCAATGCACAATGAAGGCAGATGTGGTAATGTTATGCCTACAAAGATTAATTTACATTTACAACAGCCAAATTTGTCAATGCACAATAAGCTTGAAATGGTGCATATCACGAAAGCACATAAGATACAGCAGTTGTGTTATTTCATTTATTCCTAGCACTGTAGCCAAATTTAGTTTGATCTTCTTATTTCCAATGATCTATTTATATCAAAAATACAATGTGACTATATAGATATAAATAAATAAATATATATATATATATATATATATTAAGATAAAACAGGATTTTTTCCTAGCTGTTGCTGAGTAAATACTTGTGTATGGATGTACTAACAAAATGTATGGAAAAAAAAACTAGATGAGAACTACACAAGAATACTACATGATGTTTTGAACAAATCCTGGAAGTAGCACCCCACAAAACAGCAACTGTACAGCCACTTACCTCCCATCTCAAAAACCATCCCTGTAAGACAAACAAGCAAGAGAAACAAGGCCAAACTCATAAGTGATGTTCTTCTATAGACACCTTCACATAGACATGCCAGTGTTGGCTGATCAGCAAGAACTTATTTACATCAGCTCCAGATGGACACTGGATCTTGTTTGGAAGATCTGCTGGGAGCAATGGATGATAGGAATGGATAGAGAGAGAGAGTCAGGGAAATCTGTGTTGTAAGCAAGACTTGATGATATATATATATATGTGTGTGTGTGTGTGTGTGTGTGTGTGTGTGTGTGCGTGCGTGTGTGTGTCATTATGATCATGAAAAAATATGAAACTATGAGTATGTTTTCAGTCAACTCTTCCACACAAACCAGATGTGATACAAGATCAATTTTTAAGTGAAATACACCTGCTTTGAATTCAAAGTTTTCCTTCTCCAAGACCAGTTGCCATACCAAATTTAAAGAGTCCTGTCTGCCTAACTATTTACCCATAGCTATGGGAAGAATAGTTGGATTCATACCTTTTCCAAGGCTATTAGCATAATGTGAAAGCCAAACTACCTCATCCAGGGTTTGAACTCAGGTTGCTGGGTCTATTTTCTTTCATGATAACCATTATGTCATGAACATATGAGTACTAAACTAGTTGCAACATGTGGTTTTTAATTTCTATATCATACTGTCCATATATATGTATATCTGTATATACAGTAGTTTTTGTTTTCTTGCTTGCTTGTAATCTATGGATTTATAGTCTAATGTTTTTAGTGGAATACAGTATTTTGTAAATGAAACAGCCTATCATCATCATCATCATCATGTCGTGCCACCAGCATGGATATCCCTGACCCTCTCTCTTCACTCCTCTCTATCGTTCATCACTTCTGGCAGGTCCTTAGGGCTACATCCCGTATTCTCACAGAGCTGCTGTATATAGGTTTGACCTGGTCATCCTGCTTTTGTTCAGCCATATGACAGGGTCCATAGGAGAATATCACTTATGAGCTCATCCCTGCTTCTCCAGCAATGTCCTGCACGTCTGATTCGTCTAACTTTGATAGTGTTCGTAATGGGAGGTAGGTGGCCGTACAGTTGGGGCTTTGTTGGGTGTTGCCTCTAGGACTTGTTCAAAATTGCTTGCAGCATTCTTGTGTAGTTGCCATATCCAGCTGTTTAGTTAGCGTCCATGTAGTGCATCCATATAGTAGTATTGACATAACCGCTGCTTGGAAGAAACTGCGTTTCATTTTATCGGTCAGGTCTGATTTCCATATGACTGATAGTTTATTGATAGCTGTCCATGCCTTTGTTAGCCATGTATTGATGTCTTTTTCGGTTGATGAGACACTGCTTCCTTGGTAGGTGAACTTGTCTACAAGTTTCAGAGAGCTACCACCTAGTGTGGAAATGTCACCCGTTTGATTAAAGCACATGTATTCTGTTTTGTGTGCATTGACATGGAGGCTAGTGCCTGCGATAGCTCGTTCCAGACAATGCAGTAGTGTTTCGGCTTGGGTGGGTGTATTTGCCAGAATCGCTGTCATCAGCATAGTCAGCGTCTGTAATTGTTTTTGCAGGGTACCTTCTGCTTCTTTTCTTTGTCAGCTCAAAGCCGTTTTCTTTCATTTTATCAATCGATGTTCAAAGCATGTGGTCTAGACAGATGATAAAGGGGTATGGGGCTAGTGTGTCTCCTTGCAGTACTCCTGCAACTATGTCAAAGTAGTCTGAGTCTCCATCTACTTTCACTTTGGTATTTCTAGAGAGAATCGTTATTGCTGCAACGGTCTCTTTTGGTATGCTGTATGCTAGGAGAATTTGTTCCATCTTCCCTCTGTGAATGGAATCGAAGGCCTTGGTAAAGTCGACTAATAGTATTGTTGCCTGTAGGTTTTTTGCCCGTACGCCTTCAAGGATTCTACGGATAGTCAATATTTGTGAGGTTGTGGATCTATTTCTATGGAAGCCATTTTGGTTTTTCCTAAGAATGTTGTCAATTTTGGGTTCTATGTGGTTTCATAGTTGGGCATTGTATATTTTGGCTGCTATGGATGTAAGAGTTATACCTCAGTAGTTCTTGGCAAATCCTAGGTCAACCTTTTTAGGGAAAGGGAGGATGCATCCCTTCATCTATCTGTCAATTGGAAACAGCCTCTAAACTCACCAAAGCTAATTGAAATGTGACTTTTTCTTGATTCTCAAACAAAAAATTAATCTCAAGGGTAAAATATGAGAATGTGGTGGATATTAAAAGAAATATAACAGAGCAGCTTCATAATAAATCAAAAGAGAGATTCTAAAGGTACTTTGACCAGTAGAAAAGTTGCTGGAATAAGTACATTGAATTTCAAAGGAAAGATTTTGAAAAAACTGATATTACATTTCTTGTTCACCCCTCTCTTTGGTAAGGCAGCTTCAGTTTCAATACTTTTTATGTACCTTATATATATATATATATATAGTCATCCACATTTATATATATATACATATATATATATATAGGTGTGTGTATGTGTGTGTGTGTATATATATATATATATATTTATATATATATATAGTCATCCACATTTTTATATATATATATATATATATATATATATATATATAGGTGTGTGTGTGTATATATATATATATATATATATATATTCATATAAATATATAGTCATCCACATTTATATATATCTTGTCATCCACATTTATATATATATATATATATATATATACATATAGGTGTGTGTGTGTGTGTGTAAATACATATAAAGAGAGAGAGAAATTAGTTTGGTTTATTTGTTTAATAGTATATCAATTTTGTGGGTTATTTAATGGCAAAGTGTTCCTTGTAAAAAACATTTAACTCATAACTGGGAGGGGATAAGGGGTGGGGTTCATATCTTTCCCAAGGGTATTAGACCAAAATGAATAAAAGTGAATGAAATTGCGCAACTTGAGTTTAAACACACTATGATTCTGCAGTCCAGCGGTTTAACCATTACACCAGAAGGACACCCGCTAGCTTTGGTTAAGCAACCAATCTAGGTGAAGGAAAACTCTGAATTCAAACCAGCTTTACTCTACTTAATGTTGATCTTTATCTTGCTCATGGTGGAGGGCTTGGGTAAACACACGCCTGCCTACACAGCATACTCATATATATATATATATATATATATATAAAAAGACACGTCTGCCTACTCAGCATACTCATATATATATATATATATATATATATATATATATATAAAAAGATACGTCTGCCTACTCAGCATACTCATATATATATATGTATATATATATATATATATATTCAAAAAGACCAAAAATGAACGAAATTGCACAACTTGTGTTTGAACTCACTTGCAACTATATCACAGTCCAGTACATTAGTCACTATGTCACAGAGGCTCTCCAGAGAGAGAGAGAAAGAGAGAGAAAGAGAGAGAGAGAGAGAGATAAACATATATTATTGGTTATGAGACCAGCTCTTACTGCAGGGTGATAAGAAATCCTATTGCTATGGTAACACAAAGCATTAATCGACAGCATTTAAAATGTAAGAGGAGAGAGAGAAGAGATCTAGATAGACTTCACTACTTTCTCTCTCTCTCTCTCTATCTCTCTTTCTGTGTCTTTCACTTTCTTTTTTCTTTTTTCTCTATATAACATCATCTCCTTTCTCTATATCATGTTATATTCTTTCTCTCTTAAAAGATTTCTCTTTCCATCCAATTTTTCCTCTCTTCACCTTCTTTTTCTTATTGTTTCATTTCTTTGTTTCTTTCTTTCTTATATTTGCTCAAGCAATTTGAAAAGATTTCAGTTGACCAAATTCTCACATACTCAACCCACAAACCTGATAGATGTCAGCATCACAAACCCATCGACAAGCAAGTGTGCTAATCCATACATAAATAATCCAATCATTTATGATGGGTATTATGTGAGTATTGATTATAATTTAAATCTCTGAATATAATCAATTTGTTTCCTATTGTCCACTAATTTTTCTTTCATAATCAGAAATCTTGTATGCGCAGATTATATTATATCATAATTACTAGGGTGAGTCAAAAGTTTTGCAATACTTTGGTACATGCTAGTTTGTAGTGTGTATATCAGGTGATTAATGCAGTTCAAGCCATGGGAGGTAAACGCTGAGGTTGATAGTATCATGGTAGTTGGTGAGCTGACAAGTTGTGCATTGCTTCACTCCATGTGTGATTTGAAAGCTGCACAAGATAAATGTTTGCCCAATCGACTGGGGCTATAGAATACTCCGACTGCATCTATGCAGAGGAGTAAGACACCCTAACAAGTGTCCTGGATATGATACTAAACAATCTGATGGTGAGGTTCCAATAATGCTGGAGCTTTGGGGAATGCAGAGTAACCCTTCATTGTCATTGCTCCCAGGTCCACTCTGGCCTGGAGTGGTAGCACCTGATAGGGTCCTATCTATGGGTCAAATAGAACTAAACTCCATACGTATACTAAACTGAATTGCTTGAAACAGAACTGTTTTTGACATTGAAACTGTACTTACATTAAACTGAATTGTTTAAAATAGAACTGTTTTGACATTTAACTGAGTGTAAACAAAAACTATACTGATACTAAACTGAATTGTTTGAATTAGAACTGCTTGACTTAACTCAATAGCTTAAAATAGAAATGTTTTTGACAATTAAACTGTGTACTTATGTTAAACTGAATTGTTTGAAATAGAACTGTTAATTTGTATAAAAATGGATTTGGCATTAAATAACCTACAAATGTTGATAGGCCATAAAAAACAAATAAACAAACGGATGAATGTGGGATGTAGTCTGATTTAGAAACTTTTACTTTACGATTTCAGACTTGGCCATAATAATGTGGAAACAAGAAAAACATTAGTGGTGGAAAAAGTGAAAGTGCAGTTGATCATGATACAGTAACCAAATGGTTAAAGAAATTTTGTTCAGGTTATAAGAACCTCAAGGATCAGGCAAGGTTAGATAGAGCAAAATGGCATAACAACCTCCATGGGTTATTTGATGCCAAAGCTGTCCTTGTAGAAGAATAGTAGTAATATTATTTAACCCATAGCTAGAGGGATAAGGAGGTTCTTACTTTTTCCAAGGGTATTTAGAATGAAAGTGAATGTAATAGCATGGTTGGAGTTTGAACTCACTAACTTGGAAGCCACTTTAGTAATAACACCATGGGGACTTCTACCTTATGAATTCTGAAGTCATGCTCCAAGCTATAGAAGCAAATCTAGTGAGTAGCAATCAAAGTGTGTCATGTGAGCTCAGCATCTCACAGTACAGTGAGGTTCATCATCTTTATATCCTTGCTGAATTCTGGGGGTGTCCTCATGGTGTAATGGTTAAAACGATGGACTACGGAATCGTAGTAAGTGAGTTCGTACTCCAGTCGCGCTATTACGTTCACTTTTGGGCAAATACTCTTGGGAAAGGTATGAACCCCCTTATCCTCCCAGCTATGGGTTAAATAGTACCACTACTATTCTTCTAGGAGAATAGCTTTGGCATTAAATAACCTACAAAGGTTGATATGCCATTAAACAAAGAAACCAATATCAAGACCTTGCTGAATTCTGTCTCATATTACCAAAATATTGCAAAATTTTTGACTCACCAAGTATATTTTGATATAATATAAACTTGCAGTAGAAAAAAAACCCCAACAAATCAACAGCTGTATTACTAACAAAGCTTTCATCTGATCAAAACTTTGGGATCTGGAATAATCCTCATCAGACATTATTATCGTCATAATTATGTTTTCAGATTTGGCATTTAATAAAAATACTCAAAGAGTAATATACAATTTACTTTAAAAACCTGAGAGAAATAACTGCACAATAATTTCCTTTTGCCTTGTTCTACCAGAGCAGATGAAATGTTAGATTCTGAAAGGGCACATATTGGAGGCCAATCCAAAGGCGAAATGAGTCATTGTCAAATCATTAGGAATTTCATATTTTACTGTATGATCAAAATATTTCCTGACAAAGGAAGCAAAAACTCAGTGTGTCTTGTTCAGATTGATCTTAGTCATCCAAAAAGGTGTTCTTTTGTGATGAGACAGGAAATTGAAAAGCAAAATTTCTCTTGTAAGCCAGCAAATATGGCCGAGTGAGTCCAAATTAAGTCAAAAACAGCATCATCATCACATAGGTTACTATGGTAGAGAAAATCTTCTTAAATTGCCATATTTGATGGCATATAAGGTTACCTATTTACATTTAATTTGACAGTTTTTTTGGAGTTAGGCTAAATGCATGGCATCTGGGTAAATATTAGCCTATCAGATGCTTCTCTTTTGGATGTAAGATTCAGGATATATTTTTATTCATTTTGTTTTGGTGGGGTAGAGAAACAAGGGTCCTATATACCATCAAATACAGAAATTAACACTGAAGGATAAAGAAAATTAATTAATCAACAATTAAAAAAAAAAAGAAAAAACAATGTATAATTAAGATGGTAAACTGTTTTAACAAAGTTTTGTCAGCTGGAGCTGTAGAATATACTGATTGCATCCCTGCAGAAGAGTAAACTCCCTCCTCCAATGAGTGTCCTATATATGAAATTAAACTATCAAATGGCAAGGCTCCAGTCTTGGAAATTTGGGGAATGTGGAGTACCCCTTCATTGCCTTAGCTCCCAAGGCTACTCTGACCTGGAGTGGTAATATCTGATAGAGTCCTATCTGTATGCAAACAAATGACTGATTTCAAATTGTGACTGTTATATAGCAATATTTGAAACCATTTAACAGTGTGCAAAAATGAGCTCAGGCTTATTTAAGAAAGTTTTCTTCAAAATGTGTTTAAAAATCATATATATATCGAATATAAATGTATAAACAGGATTTGGCATTAAATAACATACAATGGTTGATATGCTATAAAACCAAACTGAACCAAACTAAACAGTTTTAACACATTGTCAATATTTCAAAAGATCCTTTTTTATTCAATTTACAACAGATGATTAAAAGTTTAAATATTGCCTAATCATGAATTTTGTTTGATCTACTCACAAGTCTTCCATTTTAGCGTAAGGATGGAATCTTGTTTGCAACTTCCAAAGTTTACGCTTGTGGTCAGTCTAGAAAAATATATATTCATTGAGGGGATTTCTCTCAATATTTACTAAGGAAGACCAGAAAGAAAAAGAAGTATTTGATTGATTGATTTTAATTGCATTTCAACCAGTTTAGGATTATTTTATGCCTTGAGGTTAGGAAACTACATTCATATTCACATTTTTGTGTGGTTGTTTCTTAAGAATTTTTTGCACAAAATTATATATCAGGTATTCCTATCTAATACTAATAATTATATGGTTTCAAGTAATTATTGACATATAATGATAATCATCATTTGTTTGCTCATAGTTGTATGGTTTCAAGTAACTAATAATAATTGTTAGCAAACAATTATCGCTTTAAGTAATTATTCTTAATACAAATGAATAATAGTTGTATGGTCTCAAGGACTCTTATCTGATATGAATAATTTTCAATTTGAATAATTTTGTATTTGTCTCATACATGGTACCTTAACAAGTACTACAAGTTTGGGTCAGAGTGGATCTAGGAGTAATGTTAATAAAGGGATATTCCAGATTCTCCAGATCTCCAGAAATGAAACCTTACTATCAGATGCATTTTAGTGTCATACTCAGGATACCTCATTTTTTGTGGGGAGTGTCTTACCCCTCTGCAAAGGATACTCTAAGCCTCACTGACTAGGCAGAAAATAGATCTCTCAGTAGTATAATTAAAAATACTTTAGAATAGAAGGGTCTGAAAGCAACTTTCATAAGTTACTCTATTGACGTACATTTTTCTTTTTAAGTAGAGGAATTATATTGTGAATTGAATTACCCCAAACAGAAAATCCGGCAAACACTTAAGGTTATAATAATTATGTGGATGTGTATTTCCAACTCCCCTGGGAAGACGTCGGCCAGGAGGTGACCGTGTCCTCTATAAAGAGTACAGATATAACTTGCAAGACACATTCAGGTTAATTGGCCACACAATTACCATTACTAGTTAATTTGGCATCACTTGTGTGTGATGTGAACTGATGGCTCAGTGATAGAGTTTTGGCTCTGTATTCTGTGATCGCTGGTTCGATCTTCAGTGGGCGAGATCATGGTATACACTGCTGATGAGACCTAATAAGGTTGAAACTGCTGTCCAGCATTTCCATATGTCGCACACAAGTGTACCATGACTAGTTAATTTGGCATCACTTGTGTGTGATATGGACTGATGGCTCAGTGATAGAGTTTTGGCTTTGTATTCTGTGGTCACTGGTTTGATCTCCAGTGGGGGAGATCATGGTATACACAGCTGATGAGACCTAATAAGGTTGAAATAGCTATCCAGCATTTCCATACGTCGCACACTAGTGTTCGCCAGATTTTCTGGTCATGGTAATTCAATTCACATAACTCTATTGATATCAATTGAATATGTCCAAATCATTTGGATTAACGAAATTAGGAAAATTCTCAGAAAATCATAAAAAAACAATTAACTTTATCTATTGGATGTAGTCTGGTGGGATATTTCACAAAAGAAGATAGCAGATCTGATAAATTTGAGAAAGAGTTAACACTTTAAATTCTGCTAATAGCAAATCCACCTAATTTTAATTTGTGTTATAAAATATTCTTCAATTGTTTATACTGTTGAATAAATGTTCCTGTTTGTAAATCAATGTCTATTTATTTCTGTTTTGTTTCTGTATAACTTTGTATATGTACAAGATAACTTAAGAACAAAATTAAGTCAGTTCATGTCGCAAAAAAAATCAAGAATCCATTAGTGAGAGATTTACATTTTTTTTAAAAAAAGACAGCATCCATGATCCTATTGAACACATTAGATGTTTTTTTAAGATTAAGAGTGTGTGTGTGTGTGTGGGGGTAATGCAGATAAAAATCAACAAAACAAAAATAATTGAATTCAATAAATAGAGACTTTTCAAAGTAAATAGGCTACTTAAGTTACAAATTCTACTAACATGAAAGTAGGATAAATGTTCCCAATCTAATTTTTTTCTGACATTTAAAAATGACATAAATGTCAGGAATTATTATACTGAGTTTTTCAGGATTGCAAATCCTCATTCAAAATTTTGGGTATCAATAAATAAGTTTTTGGAATATAATGTATATGCAGCGAAAGATTCTTAGCTATATATTAAATTATATGTTTGTTTTAGTTTATGGAGTTAAATTCAATGAATGAAACTTGATAGAAAACTAACTGTTATGATTAAAAGACCAGATGGTACTTCATTGGATTGAGCTTTAACCCTGTATATTTGAAAATCACTTAGTTCAGAAGATCTCTATTATGCACAATGGATAAGTGCCTAACAATACAGATGTGAACTGCCAGATTGTTTGCACAGGTAATTTATTGATAGAAGTGAAGGCTTGTGCAGGACCAGCCTCACTTTTTAGTGTCCTGTTAGTGGGGTTTAGAATATGCTGACTGTATCCCCTGCAGAAAGGTAAGAACCTTCAAAAAAGTGTTCTGAATATGATAAAAGTAAAGTTAGCAACCTTAGTCGAGGGTGACCAGAAAGGTCCCTTTCATTAGCTACTACTCCAAGGTGTAGAGGTGGGCACTACTCTTTTCTTGGAATTACTCCACTTTATCCTTGATCTGTACCTTAGAATGCTCAGTGTTAAGCAAGGCAGCATCAAGTACCATTTTTTGAGTCTTTGGTATGATTTAACCTGGGATTGAACCCAGGTCTCCTGGGCCATTGGCAAACACTCTGAATATGATACTATACTGCATCTAATAGTTCTGGATATCTGGAAAGAGTAGACTACCCATTCATTGCTTTTATTCCTAGGTCCACTCAGACCTGGAGTGGTAGTACCTGTTATGGTCCCATTTATGGCTTAATGAGTAGAGTGTTAGCCAATGTGATTCCCTAACCCTTAGGCATAAATAGGTTGGCATGGCATTAAAATCAATCAATCAACCAACCACATTTTTTTGATGGGCCGGTGACAGAAGAATGGTGCACCACCATGCCACAGCTTCTTCAAACAAGGTTCCTCAGGTTTTCATTTCAGAGTTTTTACTTTTCCTAGACTGGTTGCCTAACCAAAGCTAAAGAGCCCAGACTGCCCTACTCTTTACCCATAACTGTGGTGAGAATAGATAGTGGTATGCTTTTTCCCAAAGGCACTATCATGAAGTGAAATGCACGGTTTAATTCACTACTTCAACTAGGCTCATTGCATCTATTTATATGACCCTAACTGTTATACAATGTATATAGGGAGAGTCTCCATGGCTAGATAGCAATATCATTGTAAATGGTTGGGAAGTCACAATAGCATTGTGGCTAATGTGCTGGACAGCGACATCATAGTACGTGAGTTCAAACTCCAGTCATGTTAATACATTCACTTTTGAACTAATACTTTTTGGAAAGGTAGGAACCACTTATCTCCCCCAGTTACGGGTTAAAGACTACCTCTACTGTTCTTCTCCAAGGATGGATTTGGCATTAAATAACCCACAAAAGCTGATAAACCATAAAAGAAAGAAACTAAATGAATCAATGCTATTTCTTACTATCTAATGTAAAGTAAAAGTAAGGTTAGCAAACATAGTCAAGGGAAATCTGAAGGTACCCTTTTCAATAGCTACTACACCGAGATGTAGAGTAAGGTACAACTCTTTTCCCTGGATTGCTCCACTTTACCCTTATAATGCTGATTGTTAAGCAAAGTGATACTAAGTACCATTTTTTGAGTCTTTGGTATGACTTGACCGGGGATTGATTCCCAATCTCCTAGGCATTTAGCAAACACTCTACCCACTGGGCCAATTCAATATTTCAGTGATAATTCAATGGTATTTCAGGGAGAGTCCCTGTTGAGTAGTGGCTAATGTGCTGGACTGAGGCATCATAGTAAGTGGGTTTGAACTCCAATTTTGCTATTACATTCCCATTTAGACTAATACCCTTGGGAAAGGTATGAACTCCCTTATCCCTACTCCTTCCAGCTATGGGTTAAATAGTACTGCTGCTTTCCCATAAGGAATGCTTTGGTACTAAATAACCCACAAAGCTTGAAATGCCATTAAAACAAAGAAACCAAACCAAACAAAACTTTGCATATAGATTTAAAATGGCTTTGTTATACACATATGAACATACAAGCAACACTGAGAATTAATTTTTTAATTGCGGACTTTTTGTCCTCATCTTGGTAGTTTTTTTTTTGTTTTTTTTTCCTCACTACGTTTCAGCCAAATTTCACCTCTGGCCTTCTTCAGGTGATTAACTGCAACGTCGGATAGAAATGCTGAGTCTTGTAACCATATCCCCAGTAATTACTGCCTTCCATAGTTGTTGTTTATCACACCACATCGAGGTTAATCCCCTGAAGAAGGCCAGAGGTAAAATTTGGCCGAAACGTAGTGAGAAAAAAAAACAAAAAACTTCCAAGATGAGGACAAAAGTCTGCAATAAAAAATTTATTCACAGATTAAGAAGCCTCATCTCAAAAGGATTCCCAATAAAGACAATTACAAGCAACACGTGTATAGGAAAAGAGAATACTAAATAGTTGTGTGTACAAGTGGATAGGTGCTTAATAATAGTCACAGTGATTTATCATTTTACAAATTAAAATTTTTTTTATCTTTACTTCATGTGTGTGTGTGTGTGTGTGTGAGTGTTTGTGTTTAAACGAAATGATTTATACCAGTTAATTTAAAAATAACTGATAAATAAATATCAACTGATTTAAAGCAGTTAGAATCAAACCATAAATTTAAGAACATCATGTTATCATCTTTCAAATTTTGGCTTCTAGATTAGGATTTGCCAAAGTTTATGATTTGCCAGCAAGTAAGTGAGCATAAAGAAAAAACTCTGAAATAAAGAAAGACTGAAAAAATGTTGTCTTTTGGATTCATATTGATTTTCATTGCAAACAGAAATAATATTGGAAAGGTTTGGGAGTAAGAGGGTTCATGCCTTTCCGAAGACTATTAGTTCAAAACTGAATGTAATAGAGTTCAAACCCACTTACTATCATGTTGTAGTACAGCTCATTAACCACTCTGCAATAGCAACTCACACCAAAATAATACTGAATATATGGAATAGCATCGATTGATTAGGTTTCTTGGCATTGGTTTAATGGCATATCAACCTTTGTAGGTAATCTAATTCCAAAGCTATCCTTGTGGAAGAACTACAGTGGTACCATGTAACCTATAGCTGATAGAATAAAGGAGTTTATACATTTCTAAATGTACAGAATTGAATGTAATAGCACAACAGGAGTTCAAACTTGCTTAACATGATGTGACAGTCCAGCATATTAACCACTAGGCCACAGGGACTCACATATAAATAATACTGAATATATGAAACAGTAAGAAATAGCATTGATTGGTTTGGGTTCTTGTGTACTATAGCCAGATACGGATATGTGAAATGTACATATAATGTTCATAACGCATATGTATGATAACATAGAACATAGGAATCCTGAAACACGAAAAACACTTACGGCTTCTTAGTTCAGGTACGAAACATTTTATTACCTTTAAGTTAAAAGGTTTTTCGACATAAGGAGAGAGGCACAATCTTTCTATGCTGACTTTTCCATCTGTCCCCGCCCAAACACTTGTGGCGAGCTAGTGAAAGTCACTCTTCTTCTTCTTCGGACCGCAAGACTCAACTCAACTGACTTTTTCAAAATCCCCCAAATCCTCCGCACGCGCTTTCGGTGCATGACGTCATTCACATCCACTGGTCAACCTTTCTGGGATTTTTATTTTGACATCTGTGAACAACACATCCTCCCCGCGTGCACGTTAACACCTGCATTCAAATTTGCACCTAACTAACCCATGTGCTGAGCCGAAAGGTTCTCAGTCTAACTAAACCCAAAGGCAAGATATATAAAAACGAAATCCCTCGGCCATTATATTACACTTGGTATTGGTTTAATGGCATATTAACCTTCATGGGTTACTTAATTCCAAAGCCATCCTTGTAGAAGAACAACAGTGGTACTATTTAACCCATAGCTGTCGGGGATTGGGGTTCATACCTTTCTCAAGAGTATTAGTCTATAAACAAATGCAATAGTGTGATTGGAGTCCAAACTTGCTTACTATGATGTCAGAGTTCAGCATGTTAGTCACTACACCACTAAGACTCCCCCAATATTACAAAGACTCTTTTAAAAGCTTTGTTCTTATTTTATTTTATTTTTTTAGATTACCAAACAAGTAAGTGCATAGAACATACCAATTGTTAAAGCATTTTAAAGTTAATCTAAAATCTTCAAGATTTTTTTTTTTTAAATCTCATTAAAGCATCTATAAAAACATTTAAGTCTTTGTAGTCTAAAAAAAAGCTTTGCTAAAACAATCATACTATAAAGAGGCTGATTTTATAAGAAAATGATGGCTTTAAATCTTTTTATGCTTTTTCTTTAAGACTTCATGACAAGCACTAAAATTCTTAGTTTTTTTTTTTGCTTTTTAAAGAATTTACAAATAAACTAAAACTTACAATGGCTTTGCTAAAAGTTTTTCTAGAAAACTGAAAAGTATAATTTTCTTTTATTTTTCTTTTAGGTCCTTCAAAAACTGTAAAAATCTTCTTTCACAAGTTCAGCACAGAAGAATTGTTAACATTTTTACTACTTTGCAAATTAAACACCAAACAATGTTAACTACTTTCCCCTTTTTTGAATTTCATGATTTTTCTTCATTTTTTCTCTATACATTATTCTGCAACACTATGTAGTCTCCAGAAAATCTCCATGTTATGGTTTCTTACAGATTATTGTTTATTGGTACAGATCCCCTGTAGCAGAAAGAAACTTGAATTTTTGTTTGGCGTGTAATTTAATTTGACTGTTAGAGTCGCTGAACATTTTCACCCAATCAGGATGACTTGTTCTATTCAGCCCAGACCATATTTCCTAGTGGCACCAAAAATTGAAGAAAGCCTGCAAATCTCTCTCTCGCTCAGAAATCCTCAAAGGGAACGGACGTCTATTCATCTGTTCCAGAAATGACAGTAGCCACATTAACCATTATGAGGAGAGCTATCTAGTTTATGGACCCCTTGGGTCTATTCTTCTAGACTAAGGGATCCTAGTAAAAAACAAATTAGATGATACACTCTAACAACTTCCGACCTTCTTTAACATTTAGCGAGGGGATAACTACCAATGAAATACCAACGCAACCAATGTAATACCAACATAACCAATGCAAAACCAACTTAAACCTAAATACCCCAATAATAATAATAATAATAATAACAATAATAATGTTATCTCCATCGCTATAAATGGTGACCTTCTGATTGTGAGAACACGCAACCACATAAAAAAAACAAACAAATTAAATATACCACTACAAAATGGAAATTAAATATCAAAACACAATATTTCCTCCAACACCCCTTTTGATGAGAACCTCTCTTTATTCTTTGGAAAGAGTTTGATGTAAATTTACAAAATTTGCTCTGCAAAGGAAGATTTTGCTTCCAAAACACTTATACTCCTTATAATCATCTCCCTTAGATAATTTGCATGTCCTGTAAGGGGTCAATTGATAATTCCAGAGCTCATCCACAACTTCTTTTCACCTCTGGTCATTGAATAGTAGAGATGTTGTTTTCCCTTATCAAGTAAGTCTGTTTCTATTTTGTACCTCTTGCATCTATTGCTTGTTCATGAAACAATACATGTGTAGTTTTAGCAGTTGGGTCATCTTTGAGTATTCTTTCTTTTTGATACTTGTCCAGCAAATGAAAACATCTGTACTGTTGAAAGGTCAGAGGCAAAAAGAGGTTGAAAATTGATTTCTGGAACTGTCTTATGACCCACTACAGGACCCTTATCAAACATGATAATTATCTAATTATTATATCCCAACAACCCAACTCTCCACCTCATCACATTTGATTGATAGTATCAAAATGAGAACAATTTCAGCATTTCAGATATTTTCTTGTCTGTTAAGAATTGTGAAATTTCTTGAGCAGAAACAGCAATGTTTTAGTTTTTCTTTTTTTTTTGGAGGTTGGGGAGTAAAAAGAATTTTGTCAATTTTCCTTATCTGTAAAAAAAAAAAAGTACAACTCACCTTATCTGTACTACCAAATGGTTACACCATTTTGACTTCAATGAAACGACTGAAGAAAAAGATTGATGGGAAGTATACAAAGATTCTGTGAGCTGATTTGAACAAATTCTGGAAGAAGCACCCTTTAAAATGGCATTTGTACAGCTACTTACCTCCCATCTTTAAAACCATTCTTGTAAGATAAATAAGACATGCTGAACCCTGCAGGAGAAGTAAGATGAACTCATAAGTAACATTCTCCAATGGATTCCTACACATGGATGCACCAGTGTTGGCTGACTAGCAAAAGCTTGGATTCATCAGCTCTGTGTAGACACTGGATGCTGTCTAGAGGACTTGTCAAAAGTGATGACTGGTAGAGACAGATAGCAAGAGAGAGTCAAGAGTATCAAGGCTGTTGGCATGATGATAATGATGATGATACTCAATCTTTTATTAAGTCAGCCATTTTCCAACATCTATGTTAGATTTATTCGTTTGTTTGTATTGTTTTATGGCATATCAACTTCATCAGTCATTTAATGCCGAATCAAGTTAAGGATAATAAGTCTGAAAAGAGCTTTGAAGGAGAGGTCTTAGGAATTAATAATAAACTTTATATAATTAGTTGGTTATTTGTTTTTTATTAGGAGTTTATTTGTAGGGAATCATGATCATACCCCCCACCCAAAAAAACAAACTGTGAAACAAGTTGGGGAAGGGATCAGTTTGGTAGAATATATCTAGTAAAGAAAGGGTTTATAGAAGTAATTTGGTCTTATTGTAAATTTCTTTAGATTTTTGTGTATAACTTCACTGTTTTTAGAAATTATATCACATTATTTATTTCAGTGTTTTGGAACAGTTCCTTCATATTGTTTGCACTATAGAAGGTTTTTCTTATATGGGCTAAGTTGGTACATTTGATGAGAATGTGCTTCATGGTGTACTTGGTCTGACACGCGTAACACATTGGTTGCTATGTTAGATCTAGTTTCTATCCATAACTGTGGATGAATTCATCTGCCTGCTTACTATTGACCCTTCCTTTTTATCTTGCTCTCCTTCCTATTTGTTCATTCCACTTCTTTATGTTTTCCTTGTCATGAGATCTATAAAAATGAAACTGCTTTTAATAATATTGTGCATGAACCTGTGATCAACATATTATATATTGAACATGAATGCAATTCTTCTTTTTACTCATTCTTTATTAATATTTACTTTCCCTCAGGATAACTTGCAGTAGAACTATGGTTAGCAAAGCTAATCTCACAGGCCATTAATATTGTAGTAAGTCTGATCCTACTCTTGTGCTGTACTAACATAAGCTTAGTCAATATCAATATTTATCTTCTTTTTTCTCCTCTATGTGATATTCATATGAATTTGTGCTAACAACTACCTTACACTTGCGACTGTTTCCAATAATCTTTTACTGGATTTTCCATTTATTACCTCCCTTTTCTATTTGTGATATATTCACTGACTCATATAATCTCATATTCATGATTCTTCACTGGCAAAACATTATGGCATTTAAACCTTACACGGGTCAGGAATATCTGATTTATTGTAAATTTAACAAATATAAATAGACAAAAACAGTACAAAAATTAACAACAAAATTGTTATTTTAGCTAATAAAATTTGTTCAAATCTAAGCAAATAACAATACATTTGCATTGCTCTATTGTGCTTAAAAATTGACCTTGTGTCACTTCTTGCCCATGAGTTGGATATGTCTGGACTTCATACTTAATCATGGCTAAAGGCGGCCTTTAAGAAAATATAAACACTACCAGTATTTCAGCTTATAAAATTTACCTACTTTACCTAGTATGGCTTTAATTGTATTTGGATTGGGATTCATGCCTTTTCCAACATAGCAAAGTCCCTGTAGTTTAGTGGTTAATGTGCTAGACTGCAACGTCTTAGTGACTGAGTTCAAACTCCAGTCACACTATGAAGTTCACTTTTGGATTAATTATCGTATGAAAGGTATGAACTCCCTTATCCCCTAATTATGGGATGAATAGTAGCACTACATTTCTTCTATAAAGATCGCATTGAAATTAAATAACCCATTAAGGTTGATATACCATTAAACAAAGAAACAACTTAAACCAATATAGTACTGTTGGGAAAGGCAAGAACCCATCAGTTTTCCCACCAGCCATAGGTAAATAGTAGGGCAGACTGAGTTCTCTAAACTTGGTTAGGTAACCAGTTTACTCTCCAAAGACCAATGTTTTTATCATTAAAAGAAAACTATTAAAAAACTAATCAACTCAGGATAAAAATTCAAAATTTATATTTTAACTGATAAATTTTTTTTGAAAGATGTATAAAAACAAACCCCAAAAAAGAAAAAAATATTCAGTTACTAGGTGAAGTTTGATTTGGTTTTGTTTTATCGCATATCAACCAATGCCAAATCCAGTTATAGATATATATATAAACAGTTTTATTTCATACAAATGAGTTTAGCATAAGTTCACAGTTTTTTACACACAGTTAAATGTAAAAACAGTTCTATTTCAAACAATTCAGTTTGGTATAAGTACACAGTTTAAATGTAAAAATTTCAAGCAATTCAGTTTAGCATAAGTACACAGTTTAGTTCTTTATGAGCCATAAATAGGACCAGGAAGAATAATTATTATTATCATTATTATTATTATTAGATTAAAACTTTACTCTGAGTCCAAGTTGTATACATAGCAAATAGCTGTGCATCAAACCATTTGGCTCTCTATACTGAAAAAACAAACAAACAATTCTCAATTTTCTATGAATATATTAAGAAAACTTCCCTGAGAATTTTATCTCTAACTGATAAAGATCATAGATATCTATCTATTCTGCAAATAGATTGGTCTAAAGAAAGCTTCACAGTCTTAATTTATCTGCACTTTTGCAACAAGGCCTAATTTAATGTTCTTTAAACATACGAGCATATTATTCTTATAGTTATTTTAAAGAGGTTGGTTGGTTGGGTTTTATGGCATATAAACCTTTGTAGGTTATTTAATGCCAACTCCATTTTTATACAAATAATCAGTTCTATTTAAAACAATTCAGTTTAGCCTGTGTACACAGTTTAATTGTCAAAAACATTTCTATTTCAAGCTATTCAGTTTAGTCAAACACTTCTAATTCAAACTATTCAGTTTAGTATCAGTATAGTTTTTGTCCACACACAGTTAAATGTTAAAACAGTTCTATTTCAAGTAATTCAGTTCAGCATAAGTACACAATTTAGTTCTATTTGACTTATAGACAGGACCCTATCAGGTGCTACCACTCCAGGCCAGAGTGGACCTGGGAGCGATGGTAAAGAAGGGGTACTCCGCATTTCCCATTACTGAAACCTCACCATCAGATTGTTTACTGTCAAATCCAGGACTCTCATTAGTGAGGGGGTCTTACCCCTCTGCAGAGGTGCAGTCGGTGTATTCTACTGCCCAAGCCAACTGGGCAAGTGAGGTAAAGAGTTTTGATACCAAGAACATATAAATATTTGGTTAAATGGAAAACTCCTAAAAAGGTAACTTTGATTTTAGCTGTTTTTAGTTTCTAAAGATACTGTCTTTAGTTATTGTCACTGTGAGTTAAGACTCGTTGTTTTGTCCATAGATTGATTACTCATAATCAAATATTTGAAATTCTTTAACAAAATATTGTTGATTGCTTTTGAATGACAGAAACAATAAAAACATGAATTTAGAGAATTTGTTGGATAACACTAATCAGCAATAGAGAAACAGATGAAGAAAACAAGAATAGCAAATATCAATATTATTCAAGTTCATTTATCATAGCAAACTGGATTGTCCTATTTCTTAATTTAGCTGTTACCAAGTGAACTAGTTTAATTCAAATCTAAAAAAAAACAAAACAAATGGCTGACAGCCCAGTCAGCTGGGGCTGTTGAATACACCAACTGCATCTCTGCAGAGGGATAACCCTCCCCATGAATGCCTTGATATGACATCAAACAATCTGATGGCATGGCTCTAGCCTTGGAGCTTTGGGGAATATGGAGTACCACTTCAATGCCATTGTTCTCAGGTCCACTCTGAGCTAGAGTGTTAGCACCTATGAGTCAAATAGAACTGTTTGACTATTTAAACTGAGTGAAAACAAATAATTGATGTTTAATTGAATTGTTAATGATATATAACTATACTTGGAACTATTTAACTTGGTTTACTTCTGCTAAATTGAATTGTTAGAAATAGAACTGTTTGATCATTTAACTGTGTGTAAACAAATGACTGAGGTTTAATTGAATTGTTAAATATACATAGCAGTACAGAGAACCATTTAACTGTGTGTAAAAAAAATGAGCCTTGGCTTGTTTTTGGCATTAAATAACCCAAAATGGTTGATGTACCATAAACCAAACTATAAATGGCTGAAAGTTGATAGGATTGACTGATTGATTGATTTTTAATGACATGTCAATCCGTCCAGGGTTATTTGATGCCTAGAGGCTAGGGAATCCATGTAGATTGTACATTTATTTTTAGATTTATTGAAAAGTTGTTTCTTAATAGTTTTTACTTGCAGTTATATGATATCAAATGATATACAAATGATTTGCACAAAATTGGATGGTTCCAATTATTTTTATCTAATACTAATAATTTACACAAAATTATATGGTTTCAAGTACTTATCTCTATTTAATGATAATCATTTGCTTGCACACAGTCAAATGGTTTCAAAGGATCCTTGAATCTCGGCCAGAAGATCAGATTTGGGGAGAGGGCCTTACCCCTCTGCAGGGAATACAGTCAGAATATTCCCATTAACAGGGCATTTTAAAATGAAGGGAAATTGTTTTCTAGTATATCAATATCCATTTGTTAAGACAAATTAATTGATTAATTAATTGGCTGCATAACTCAATCATCATCATCATCTTGTCATGCCATCAGCACGGATATCCCTGACCTTCTCTCGCCACTCTTCCCTATCGTTCATCGCTTTCAGCCGGTCTTCAGGGCTACTCCCCGTATCCTCACAGAGCTGCTGTAAGTAGGTTCGAGCTGGTGACCCTGCTTTTGCTCAGCCATGTTTAGGGGTCCATAGGAGTACATCACTAATGAGCTCGTCCCTACTTCTCCAGCAGTGTCCTGCATGTCTGGTTCGTCTAATTTGGATAGTTTTCGTGATGGGTGGTAGGTGGCAGTAAAGTTGCTGCTTTGTTGGGTGCTGCCTCCAGGACCTGTTCAATATTGCTTGCAGCATTCTTGTATACTTGCCGTCAAGCCTTTTCTCCAGCCTTTTAGTTAGCATCCATGTAATGCATCCATATAGTATTATCAACATAACCGCTGCTTGGAAGAAACTGTGTTTCATTTTACTGGTCAGGTCTGACTTCCATATGACCGATAGCCTATCAATCATGCGACTAACAAAGGCATGGACTGACTAACAATACTTACCTTCTATTATTACTTAAGTAGTAAAATGTTTGTTTTTTTATTCATATTCAGGAGAGATTTGATAGGAAAATCTTGGTGAACCTGTTTTTCCCAGAGCACAAAGAAATAAAAAAATATGCCCTGGATATTATTTCTATTTTCAGAGGAACAAAAATATTAAGAGAAATGGGCAAAAAGATAAATATCAAATTCACCCCAGCATAGATACCTAGACTAAAAGATAAAAAGCTCATTAGAGAGACTAAGAAACCAAATGAGAGAAAGAAAAAGAGTGAGAGAAAGAAAAAGAGTGAGAGAAAGAAAAAGAGTGAGAGAAAGAAAAAGAGTGAGAGAAAGAAAAAGAGTGAGAGAAAGAAAAAGAGTGGGAGAAAGAAAAAGAGTGAGAGAAAGAAAAAGAGTGAGAGAAAGAAAAAGAGTGAGAGAAAGAAAAAGAGTGAGAGAAAGAAAAAGAGTGAGAGAAAGAGAGAAGATATAGAGAAAATAACGAGAAAATTCAAATAAGTGGACAGAGATGCAGTTTAAAGACAAAGGGATAAGTAGAAAGATGAAAGAACAAATGTATCATTAATTATTGATGAACGGAGTATATTAGGAAAAAAAAAACTATATGGATCAGTTGGTACATAGGTAGGTTATTAAGAACTTTTAATTTATATACAGAGAGAGAAAGAGAAAGAGTAGATGGACTGAGTCTGG
Organism: Sepioteuthis lessoniana; assembly: GCA_963585895.1. Classification (NCBI taxonomy): domain Eukaryota; kingdom Metazoa; phylum Mollusca; class Cephalopoda; order Myopsida; family Loliginidae; genus Sepioteuthis; species Sepioteuthis lessoniana. Next base: position 69,168,657 of record OY757915.1, on the reverse strand, counting down.
TATATATGACAACATTTGAGTAAACTGGTCAGTTTAGCAAGGCTTTATTTCTTGACTTGACAAGTTGCATTCAAGGACAATGAAAATCTCAGTGAAATTGATGATTCACAGTAACCATAGCCAAAATTTATCCATCAAGAACTCTGTGATGTAGAACTAGAAATGGCAGTGTCAGCTAAATGGATGTATCACATGTGTCAGTATAGATTACTCAAAGGTCAAAAACATGTTATATCAAACATTTATAATTTATAAGTCGTCATATTTTCTCCTTTGTGCCAATTTTCAGGCCATATCTTATAGTGATATTTTAAGTTTAGATAGTTATAATCACTGATAAGGGTTTTAGATTGTTTAATTTTTATTAAAAGAATCAAATATCATTAATCTTGAACCATAGGTAATAAATAATATCATTACAAGAAACAATATAAAACTTATAACAATAATAAAGTCTATAAGAAAATCTTCCTTCCCTTGATATGATTACTATTAATCAAATTAAAATATATCTTTTGATCATGATTTGTATTCCATAATTGCATAATTATGAAGTTATTCATTAATAATTAATTAATCATTAATTGGTGTTATTTTTGTATGTATTTTAACCTTTTAAAACCAACTTTTGCTTCTTTCTTAATCCTTTATTTCATTTTTTTTATCTGTTGTTTTATTTTGATTTTGATTTTATATCTTCTAGATGTCTCATATACTGATTCATATATTTTCTGAGTGAGAACTGACACATATATATTAAACATTTTTGTTTTTAGACCTTCATAAGGGAGCGTGAGTATATTTAAAGGTCTTTTTTCATTTCATGTAATAACTCACATACCTTGATGACGGTCTAAAAACTGAAACATTTAACATTGGCAAATAATTCAATAGATAAAATCATCCTCTGAAGACCTTGTGTTTTTTCATCTCTACATTTTCACACTGTTGGATTTATTTCCAGTTTTTCACACACACACACACACACACACACACACACACACACACACACACATATATATATATATATATATGAGTGTTTTCTTATCCCTTCATGTCAATCTCATGACTATGTTTCATGTATTTTTTTTACATGAAACTTATAGTCATGAGACAAGCATGAAGAGGTAAGAAAATATTTATGCATTTTTGGGTTTTAACCTACTCTACTGGCCAGTATTTGAGCACTTTCCTGATTTAAGAAACAATATTTTCATATATTGATTCATTCCTTTCACTATATATATATATGTTGAAAAATGAATGGAAGAAAAAAATATACTTGGTGTGGATGAAAATTTATTGCTGACATATGTTTCGACTTAAATATTTTGCCAGCATACAAGTTTTTCTATTCAAAATTATTTTAAGTATGAAAATGAAATGTAATAGAAATTATGTTTCACATGCAAGCTAAAAAGTTGTCTTCAGGAAAAAAAAAATTATCAAAACATTTGACCAGAATAAAACTTTTTAGCTAGCATGTTAAACATCATCATCATCCCCATGCTGTCCTACTAGCATGGACTTCTGTGACCCTTTCCCACCACTCCTCTCTATCATCCATCGCTCTTGGTAGGTCTTCCATGCTACATCCTGTATCAGTACAGATGGAGGTGCCCTGGTGTAGTCGTTATCGTCGTAGGAAATGAACACGAGTTCAAATCCTGGACGAGACTGATTGCATTTCACATAGCACTAATACCCTTGGGAAAGGTATGAACCCAATTATTCTCCCGCCAGCTATGGGTAAATAGTAGGACAGACTAGGTTCTTCAGCCTTGGTTGGGCAACTAGTCTAGGAGAAGGCAAACTCTGAATTCAAACCTGTTAAACTCTGCTTAAAAATTGACCTTGTGTCATATCCTGCCCGAGCGGAGGGGTTGGTAAATAGTATCAGTACAGAGCTGTTGTAGATAGGTTCTAGCTGGTGGCTCTACCCTTGCTCATTCATGTACGGGGGTCCACAGGAGTATATCACTTATGAGCTTGCCCTTACTTCTCCAGCAGTATGTCTTGCTCGTCAAGTTTGGGTGGTTTTTTGAGATGGGTGGTAGGTGTCTGTACAGCTGCTGCTTTGTGCAATGCTGCCTCCAGGACTTGTTTAATACAGTTTGCAGCATTCTTGTGCAATTTCCATCAAGCTTTCTCTCCATACTCTTAGTCAGCATCCATTTGGTGCATCCATACAGCAGTATTGACACGACTTCTGCTTGGAAAAAACTGCACTTTATTTTATGTGATAGGTCTGACTTCCATATGACTGATAGTCTATTGATAGCTGTCCAAGCCTTTGCTAGTTATGTGTTGATATTATTTTCTGTAGATGAGACGCAGCTTCCAAGATAGGTGAACTTGTCCACAAGTTTCAGAGATCTACCATTTAGTGTGTAGATATCGCCTCTTTGATTAAAGCTCATGAACCTGTTTTGTCTGCGTTGACGTAGAGGCCTATGCTGCCCACTTCAGACTATGCAGCAGGGATTGAACCTGGGCGGGTGTATTTGCCAGAAGTGAGATGTTATCAGCATAGTCCGCATAATCATTTATGTTGGATATTGTCTGCTTTTTGCCTTTACCAGCATAAAGCCATTTTCTTTTATTAAATCTATCAACATTTGAAGCACGTAGTCTAGGGAGATAATAAACAGGTATGGGGCTAGTGTGTCCCCTTACAGCACACCTGCGACAATGTCAAAGAAGTCAGTGTCTCTATCTGATGAATGAACTTTTACTTTTGTGTTTTTATATAGTATCATTATAGCTGCAACAGTTTCTTTGGGGAGACCATAGGCGAGAAGTATTTGCTCCATCTTCCCTCTGTGTATGAAGTCAAATGCTTTAGAGAAGTTTACAAATAATAGAGTCGCCTTGAGGTTTTTTTGCATGAACACCTTCCAATATTTGAGGAGTGTCGAAATTTGTGATGTCATTGATCGATTTCTTCAAAAACCATTTTGGTTCTTCCTAAGAACTTTCTCAATTTCAGGTTTTATGTGGTTGAGTAGCAGAGCATTGTAAATCTTGGCCGCTATGGAAGTAAGAGTTATACCTCAGTAGTTCTTGGCAATTCTGAGGTCACCTTTCTTGGGGAAAGGGAGGATGCAGCCCTTAGTCCATCTGTCTATTATATTCTGGTTGTATACAGCATTGCAGTATCAGAGCAGTTTGTCATCAAATTTCCTTGTTTTCCATACTTCTTGGGGTATTTCATGAAGACCTGCATCTTTCCTATTTCTAATTTTTCTTAGTACTATGTCATGCTCTTGCATAAACTGCTTTAGTTTGATGTCTAGTAGATTGCTAATGATTTTCGTGATAGGTTCATTGGTAACTTTGTGAGATTTTCATAATTTCTATCATTATTATTTTATTACAAAAATTTTAAATAGAAAAACTTGTATGCCAGCAAAATATTTTAGTCGAAACATGTGCCGGCAATAAATTTTTATCCACACCCCAAATATTTTTCTTTTTTCCCTTTATTTTTCAACATATTTGTCTGATTCATCTAATTTTTCTCTCACTTATATATATATATATATATATATATATAAATATGTATATATATACATATACACACACACACACACACACTGCATAATGAATTATTAACAAGGCAACAATTTTCCATCTTTATCAATGTTTGAGACACCAACAAGGAGGAATCTTTATTTGGGCTTGTATTATTGGAGGTATCATGGTTGGTCCATGGAACCTGCCTGTTGATATTAAAATGACTGCAGATGATTATATAGCCTTCCTGGCAAAGCACTTTGAACCTTGGTTGGTTTGTTGTTTGTTTAGGTTTTATAGCATATGAACTTTAGTAGGCTATTCAATGCCAAATCCATTTTTATGCAAATAAAAGCTATTCAATTTAGTCAAACATTTCTAATTCAAACAATTCAGTTTAGCATAAGTACGCAGTTAGTTCTATTTAACACATAGATAGGACCCTATCAGGTGTTACCACTCAGGGCCAGAGTGGACCTGGGAACGATGGCAATGAAGGGGCACTCCGTATTCCCCAAAGCTCCAGCATTACTGGAACCACATCATCAGATTGTTTAGTATCATACCCAGGACACTCATTGGGGGGTAGGTCTTACCCCTCTGCAGAGGTGTAGTCAGTGTATTCTACAGCCCCAGCCAACAGGGCAATTTGAACTTTGGTTAAAAAAAGCAAAGAATCATCTTCAGGAGAACCTGCATATTTATTCAAGATAATGCTCCATTGAATGCAGTATATGAAACTTATATCTGTAACAATTAGGCTTCAGAGGATCTTGAAAAATGAACTGCTTGGCTAATTTTTCAGACTTAAACCTAATAAAAAACTTTTGGAGCATTCTGAAGCAACAAATTTACAACAATGTACGCCAATTTAGAAGCAAGAAGGACTTGTGGCAGGCAATTGAGAATGTATCAAATTGAATTACATCAGAGGGGATCCAGAAATTGACATATTTCAAGGACCAGCACCTTATCCAAGTCATTTCAATAAAAGGATCACATATCCCTTATTAATCAGCTCGACTATTATTTTTTAACACTATTTACTTGTTGATTTCTATTTATGTTGGTTACTGTATGTATCCATTACAATCTGTATATGAAGCAATTAAAGCATTATTTTCTTGTTTTCATGAATTTTGATTAGACCTTAACAAAAAGAAATAACAGGAATTCTATTCTTTACTTTCTAATTTAGTTAAATAGTTAAATTATGAAAATTTTGCTATGAAAGCTGGAAGAACTTTTTTCTCTCCTTCTCTCTCTGCTAACATCAGCTTGGTCACTGTATAGTAACTATATAGCTTCAAGATGTTAAGATGGTTTTTTGACCAAGAACTGTGCAAGACAGAAAAACACTCACCTAAATAATGCTCACAAGTATTTATGCTTATTAGATGATTGTCAAAGGTAGACTCATGTGCCTGTGAATGCCTGGATGGACCTACTTGTGTGTTTTTACATAGGGAGCTAAATATATGCTGAGCAATTCTCACATCCAGTCTTTGGACAGTTCAACCTATATAATCAACATTACACTGACCTTTAAAATAGTATATGACTATAGTTGTTTGAAAGGTAGGGATTACATCCTTGGAAAAAAGGAAAATGCATTCCTAATACTAAAAAATGATATTTACTCAAGTAGAATAATATGTATCATAGTAGAATAATAGCACAGCATCACAGCTGATGAAATTTTTCAGCAACATTTTACCTGCTAAATCCAATTCATGGTATCTTAATATAAGCCAGGCATTTGGAAAAGGTTGGAGCTAACAGATTGTTATTATTAAATTTAGAAATTTCAAATTTAACACTATTCAGAATAACTCTTTCAAGATAATTGTTATAAAGGAAGATCTGGATGATATTTTTTAAGGTTTCATTTCTAATTTGCACTCAGAAAAAAAAACATTCAAAAATGTAACATATTGTTATTTTTCCATCCAACGTAAATTTTAAAGAAGGATGGAGGTTATTCAATCATTGGAAAAATTTATCCCCTTGTTATGCAATGGAAAAAAAACCCAAAATGACAACATAATATACGTGGTGCATTCAATAAGTTTTCAGACTTTTTTGTACAGGTATTTAAAATTGTTGTAGACTCTTGAAAATTCACTATGTTATTGCTATACATCTTATAAGATGACTGACCAAATTTTATGATTTCAAGTTCAAATGAACAGCTACAGCAGCAATTGGAATATACCCTACTAAAGCCTGATTGTCACAGTTGGTGAATTTCAAAAATGCAATCTGGACATGAAGACACTTTAGAAGAATGATATGCAATAAAATTCTGTTTTAAACTTGGGAAAAATGCCACAGAAACATAGGAAATACTTCAGACTGCTTTTTGACCATCTTACATGAATCGAGCATCAGTTTTTGAGTAGCATAAGAGATTCAAGGAAGCCGAGGAGTCTGTGAGGGATGATGAGAGGTGTGGAGGAGTAAAGAAGTCAATACACCAGAGTTGATGTGCCAAAGGGTTAGGGTTAGGGTTACTATGTTGCAGTTTTAAGGGAGTTCAGGAAGGGATTCCATCAGAAGAGGCCAGTACTCTTCAAACTGGGACAGTGGCATTTCCACCAGGATAATGCACCAGTCCACAACCCCATCCTTGTCACAGACTATTTGACCAAGATGGGCATCAAGACAGTTCCTCAGCCTCCCTATAGTCCAGACCTTGTTCCCTGTGACTTTTGGTTATTCCCTAAGCTCAGAGCCTATCATTATGAGACAATTGAGGAGATGAAAGAGGCTGCGATGAAGGTCTTCGACACACTTACACAAGAGGACTTCCATGGGGCCTTCCAGAAGTTGTTGGAACGTTACAACAATTGCATTGCAGTGGAAGGAGATTACTTGAAAGGGGACTAGAGTTTCATGTGTGTACTATCAATAAAAGTACCCATACAAAAAAAGTCTGGAAACTTATTTAATGATTCTCATACATAGCAATATGATTAAGGGAATTTATCAAATAATATTTTTTCCTGAAAATTTGCAAAAATACTCATCAAAATAGGACCTAAAAGGCTACCCATTAGGACCCTCTCTATTTACCAGCAAATTTCATTATTGAAACTAAAAGATACTGATTTAGTAGTTAGTTTTATCTGTTCAACAAAAATATTTTCTCTAAGGGGATAAGGTTTTGGGGGCTGTAATAGAACATATCTGCACAAATACCAATAGTTTCCTCCAGAAGTACATTAATGAATTGGTTAGAGGTATTAAATGAATACAAAGATTCTGTATCAGTAGAATGTTTTAATTTGCATATAAGAGAAGCAAATTGGAAAGAGTCTGGAATACAATAATCTGAATAGATTCTTAAAAGTGGATCAAGGATTTCAACTAACCATTTGGCCAGTTCATGTTGGGCAGAGCCAACCATACACAAGATAGATCTAATAGGAACATTGGATTTATGGATTTTAGGTAACCCATACATCCTGGGACACTGGGAGACAACAGGATAAATTCTGTCATAAACCTTCTTAAAAAAATTTTTCTCAGAAAATTCTAAGTATCTTTTTTGCATCTTAATTTCAGTCTTTAAAGTGTACTTCAAGATATCAACTAATTTCTCTAATTTTTTTAAGATCATCTAATATGTCTGACATTTTAGCCATGTAACCTGAATGGTCGAGTATTACTACACCAGCTATTTCATCAGGTTTAGTAATATATATGTCTTTCTTAGATTTCAGAATTTGGGTTGCTGGATATTGTTTTTTTTAACCAAATAAATTCAAGGAAACTAATCGGCATATTTATAAAACTAGTATGTTTATTCATTAAAGAGAGCCTTCATACAGGATACATTTTCATTCGATGTAGGCAAGTGTTTTTTCAATTGTGAATTGAACTCTGTGAAAGTTTTCACCTCATTAATTTTATTGGTGGTGGTGGTGGCAGAGTGTGTGTGTGTGGGGGGGCTAATAAGGGTATAAACATCCAAACCCTGGGACAAAATTCATTTATATATATATATATATATATATATATATATATATATATATGTATGTGTGTATGTCTGTCTCTCTGTGTGTGTTTGTGTGTGTGTTTGTGTGTGTGTGTATCCATTTATAACTATGGGCAAAAGATTGCAAATTTGTTTACATACTTGCCCAATTTTCCAAGTAATATTTTATTTTATTTTCCAATTGAAGTATAAATAGCAACTTCCTTTGTTCTGTTTTATGCATAAACACCAGAGATGGAAGCCCCCTCCACCAAGGGAAAAAAATGATAAACAATGGTTATTTCCCTTGATTGCTTTCTTCTTGGAGACGATCTGGCACAGTTCTCATATTGGTAACCCCACCCACATAACTGTATTAGCAGACTGTGCGACTGATGTATAGAAGCAAAAGCGGAGCTGAATTATCATTTCAGTCTTAAACAACAATGTTACTCCCAGCAATTCATTCCTCCAGTACAACAGATAAATAAGAAGAATATTTGTTGATTCAAAGAAAATTGTTTTTTGGTGATTAACTTTGGAATATTATAAGTAAAATAAAAATATCAAAGGAGAAGAGCGTTTCTCTTGACTATACCTGAGAATAATATGGAATAGTCATCAATCTATTTTACCCCTTCACAAGCAGATAATTTTTTTAATCCTTGTAGAGTGGGCGAATAATTTTCAGAAAATTTGCAAAATAGAGACTAGGTTCAAACAAGTCAATTAACCATATATAAAAAACCAACAAAACATGATCAGCAATTGTGTGTCATAGTACAATAGCATGAAAGCAATAAAACTCTTGCTTTTAATAAGTATGTTTTGCAAAACAGCCTATACATAATCCTACACCACAGTGGGGCTTCCTAGGATTGTTTCTAACATTAACATTGAATTGGTCAACAAGCAGCCAATAGGAAAATGCCTCACATAGGGCACTTTATGTTGTTTTCCAAAACAACCTTTACGCAATCTTACATTATAGTAGAGTCTTTTTGCGGTGTTTCTATACATTAACTATTGAATCGGTCAACAACAAGAAAATGCCATACATTTAGCTATCACTAGACAAAAAAGCCACTCAACAAAAGGGTTAACTGAGAAACACAAGATAAATACATTTCTTTAGATTTAGCTTGCTTCTATGTTAGCTTGAATGTTAAAATAAAAAATACTTAATTTTTAATGGTCATAAAAAACAAGTACTGCAAGTTATGATGATAAATACTGTTGATAGTTTTTTAAATACTAAGTAGACTTTAAGAAGATTAATATTTTTATCATTTAAAAAATAAAATTGATTTGATTTCTTAAAAGTTTTTTTTAAACAGGCATGTCCACCCTTCTTGGGTTGTTTTATACTGAATATTTTTTTAAAATCATTATAAAACATTTATTGTTTTGGAAATGTTTAAAGGAAAGTCAATTGTTATTGGAAATTTTCAAATTATTGAAATCATTTTTAATCATTGTAAAAAATTTTTTAAATCATTATAAAACATTTTTGGTAGGTTGGATGTGTTTTATAGCATATCAACCCTTATAGGTTATTTAATGCCAAATCCACTTTATACATATATATTAAATATGTATGATTTATAAACAGAGTTTAAAGGTAACAATTTTTAAATGATTCAGTGTTCATTTGTTTATACACAGTTAAATGGTTTCAAGTATTGCTATCTAATACTAATAGTTCTATTAGCACACAGTTAAATAGTTTCCAGTATAATGAAGTTGGTGACTGTAGTTGAGAGTGACCGAAGGGTTCCCTTTTCAATGGCTTCTACACCGAGGTGTAGGGGAGGGCGCTACTCCTTTCCCTGGATTGCTCCACTTTACCCTTGATATGTACCTTATAATGCAGAGTGTTAAACAAGGCGGCATCAAGTACCATTTTTTGAGTCTTTGGTACAACTCGACCTGGGATTTAACCTTTAGCGAGGAGAATGTTTGTTGTTATTTTTAACGAGGGAAAGTTGTAACGTGCGTGTGTGTGTGTTTACGTTGAGTTGTTTCCTTGCTAAGTTGTGAGAAGTAAAAGGAGGATAAAGAAGTAAGAAGACAAAGATGCCGTTAGCTTTTACATGAAAGTTTTATTGGCAGCATGGAATAAAGAGTTTGTGTTTGTGCTGCAAGCCTCGTAGGAAAGGAAAGAAGTAAAGAGACGAAATGGAGTTATGAGAGAGTTGAGATAGCAGCGTGTGTTGTTGGACATGCGAGGGAGGTATGTTTGCAGTATGTAGCAAAAGTCATGTTTGCCATTGGAGGAAATAAACTTTGGAGTCACCGTGAGTTTGTGTTTCTGGTTGTTTCGGGGAGAAGCGGAATGTCTCCAGAAAATGTTGCCCAGAGGTGAAGTAGTCGCTAGGTGCTGGAGTGGAATTAGACATCGCAATCAACATAGCCAATTTTGGGGGTGAAATAAAGTTGTTCCTGTGTGTGGCGTATTGAATTTATCTAATTCATATTCAACTGGGATCCATTGGTCTAAGAGAAATAGACGCAAGGGATCCATAAATTAGATAGGTTCCCTCATTGTGTCCATGCTGCTGCTACTGCTATTGAAGAGCAGCTAGTGAGACATGTGCACAGAACGAAGTTGTTCAGCCAAAGAGAATGTTTGATGGTTTTTCCCCAGTTTGTGCTGCCTGGAAGGTGGTCTGGGATGAATAGGATAAGTCATCCTGATTGGATGAAATTATGCGTCGAATTAAATTATGCGCCAAACCAAAATACGAAAATTCCTTCTGCTACAAACCCCAGTCTCCCAGGCCATTGATGAATACTCTACCCAATAGGTCAATGGGCTGGTTTTTTCAGTATAGTAAATGATTAAATAATCCTATTTGACCCATAGTTGGGATTCTAACAAATACCACTATTCCAGGTCAGAGTTAACCTGGGAGTAATTGCAATGAAGGGGATCTAAAGCTCACCATCAGATGCAGTTTAGTGTAATATCTAGGATACTCTTTTGGGGATGGTTTTACCCCTTTGCAGAGATGTAGTGGATGTATTTTACTACCCAAGCAGATTGGGCCCTTAAAGTGTTTTGAATTTTATCATGCTTATCATTGTCAATTCATTTATAATGTCCAAAGTATAAATTTGGTTTCTTTGTTTCATGACATATCAACCATTTGGGGTTATTTAATGATAAAGCCATCCTTGCAGAAGAACAGCAATGATACTATTTGTTTTGGTATCATCTCTATTTTCAATACACAATGGACTCTTCCAATAAGGATATGATATTTGACTGTAATCCACTCAGGGAGTAGGTAGCAAGAGCTACACTAGTGACATTGTATTACTTGTTTTAAAGTAATATATAACCTTTATTCTTCTCTCTTAATACATATTTGTCTTACTTATTTTATGCCCTTTTCTGAGGACATAACACAATTTGACCCATAGCTAGGGGAATAAAGAGGTTCATACCTTTCTCAAGGGTATTAGTCCAAAAGTGAATATAATTGCGTGACTGGAATTCAAACCTCCATACTTTGAGGCTGCAATCTAGCACTTTTGCCATTATGCCATGGGGACCTCCATAACATATTATTAACATACAGAAGGAATACTGAAACTGATTCATTCCAACAGAAAATGTTTTGGTCATATCTATAATTTCAGTAAGTGTCATTATTATTGTTATGGTACCTACCTTATGGACTATAATGAACTCTTTCTATGACTATGAATATCGAGAGAATATTCATCTCGGTGTTAAGTTAATTCCAGCCTAACACTTTGGCAGTCAGACTGATGTTTAACACTCTTTTACCTATGCTGTATTTATACATTCGTTTAATATACTTGTTTCACGTAATCCCGAGTTCGTGTCTTTCTTCCGGACCTTTTACTGGTCCACAACAATTATACTAAAAGTTGTTCAGAAGGTTTTTGCCTAACAGTTATTGTCAAAGGAAATGAAAAAAAAATTAAAAAAAAGATAATCATACAATAATATTTTATTAGAAAGAAGCTGGTCATTAATTATTACAGCTATGTTAATAGAAGAATTGACAAGAAGTTAAGTTACTATTAAGTCAACAATATATTGTTGTGTTTTGACCTTTTGACCCGGCCAAAAATGCCATTCAAGGTGATGCACTGGAAGGAAGTGATACATTCTAATGGCAGTTATGAGAGGAAATCGCGTGGGCGGAAACTGGCTGATGAAATGGGACGAGGTAAAAAAAATCCCATTATACTCTCATAGACTGACGCACCGGAAGAGAGTGACCTCTGAACTGCATGACAGTTATTTCCACTTGATGACGATTAAACATTCGATTTCAAAGATCGAGTGGGCGTCGAATGATTATATAATTCAGTTGAGTTCGACGAGCCAGTGGAGTTGCCAGTAGAGTTCCAGACAGTTTGAGAAGGTGTGGTAGGGAAAGCCACACCCGGCCGAGGGGGCCCTCGGGAAGCCCTGATGAATTGGGGTCCAGAGAAGATGCTTATAAGATGCAGTAAAGAAAGCCAGCATCCTAGGCTTCCGGTAGAGCAGCCCTAGAGAACAAGAAGACACAATGTGACGGTCATAACTTTGGGGTCAAAATATTGCAGTTATGTTCGATCTCCAGCTCCCTCTCACAGTAAAACCCCACACAACCTTTTCGAACCCTTGCAATAAAGTGAGAGGTAGATATTGTTAAAGAAGTCTTCCTGCGTCTTTGTCACTTCCTGCGTCTGTCTTTATAATTGTGTCGTTATGATGCTGCATGAACATGTATATGTGTATATAAGCATATTTATTATGTGAGTATATAACAATATTATTTTATTTAACATTTTAAAAAATGATATAATGAATGATAAAAAATTAAAATTTTTAAAAATAAAGTAAATTTACAGTAATACTTCATTAGAATGTAATCCTTTTTTAGGATTTAATATATTCATAATTAAGTTGTGGTAAATTGGTGTTTACCTGCTTTAGAAACCAAAGTTTTGAAGAGGTGTCTTTTAGGGACCAAAGTATGTAAGATATATACACATCAAAGAATTATCTTCCAAATTCCTATGTTGGTCACAACTTTATTCGAGAGCTTGTGTGTCTTTCTTGCATATTTTTTTACTCACTAGGTTAAGTAGAATTTCTGCATAGCTTGATAAAATGAAAGGTAAAGATTTTACGGTAACTTGACTGTTTTCATTATTCCTACTGAAACATGATACATTGGTCATCACATTTCTGTTTTTTTCTTTTTTTAGGTGGACTTTGATACCGTTTTTATATTGCTGATTAAGGTTTTTATAGCAACAAAGGTCTATTTCCATAGCAAGAAGGTTCCATCACATATTAGCAATAAAACCTTTGACCTTGGACAGATAATTCAATACTTCTAACAACAATATTCTTAATGTATTATATAGCTTCTGATGGTGCTAATAAAATATACATATGAAGACATCCTAAACTAATAATATATACATATAAAGGCATCCTAGCTGGCAATGAAAATAATCTACTGAAAATGAGATGGATCATAATACAATATTTAACCACCTTTGAACTCAGGTGAGGAATTGTTTTAATGATAAGTCAATAAATATATTTCACTTTGTTTACTTAAATATAAAAGCTATCCCTGTTGAGACATTTCAAGATTTTGTTGGCAAAATGAAATTCTTCAGTCAAAGAAATTGGAAGTGATAATTTGCAATTTCCCTTCAAAGTGTAAATCATTAAACTATATAATTCTGTACACAACAACAGTTTATACCATTTACTCCTCTGTATAAAGCTTTACTGATTTGTAAAAAAATTCATACCATTTACTGGTCTGTGTAAAAATTCACGCCATTTCCCAATCTGTACAAAAGTTCATACCATTTACAGGTTTGTACAAAACCAAAGTCCATACTATTTTTTGATCTGTACAAAAGTCCATATCAGTTTCTGATCAGTAAAAAAGTCCTTACCATTTATCGGTCTGTACTAAAGTCCATAATATTTACTGGCCTGTACAAAGCAAAAGTCCATATCACTTCCTGATCTGTTCAAAAGTTCATACCATTTACTGATCTGTACAAAACAAAAGTCCTTACCAATTCTGTTGTTGGAAGCTGTGGAGTAGGCTACCTAAATAAGAACAAAATATGGGGAAATTGGCTTTGTATGCTATTCCTCAGTATTACTTAAATGAGTTCAGCCATAATTAAAAAAGATTTTGACAAAAATAATTATTGGAGAAAACGTTGACTATAATAAATGACAAAAGGGGTAATAAAGAAGTCATGCACTTTTCTTTCTCTTCTTATTTCTTTGTTATTCATTCTTCTTTTGTTTCTTTTTCTTTCTCTTCTTTTTTCTTTGTTGTTTATTCTTGTTTTGTTTTATGTTTTTTATTTTAACTGAAAATTCCTGTTTACAGCAATATATTTTTAAAGAAATGAATGTTTAATATTATTTTGATTAGAGGATATTTAAAAAAAACCATGATACCATATTTCATTGAAAATTTGTCTTTTCCTATCATTTTTATAGGTTACTTTTTATAGGTTACTTTTTTTAAATGGAACTTAGTAGCATTGATAACCTTTGTAATCTTATAGGAGCAAATATTAAAAAAATACATAAAAGAAATTTCCACCGTAAGATCAAAATATCTTTATATTATTCTTCATTTTATAGACTATTCTTTTAACTTTTATATTTTGTTGGTTTTTTCTCTCAAACTCAATGCCTAATTCTTTTCTCCCCCCTTTTTCCTATTCCTATGAATCATTTTTTCTTTTTCTTTGTCTATTTTTCTCTCTATTTGTTTTATCTAATTTATCCTCTCAATTTGTATCTTAGTTCTCTTTTTAACTTCAATTCTGTTTCTCAGATGAACACCATATTAGAAAAACAAACACAAAAACTAGTATGTCAGAATGAGTAGGATAAAAGAAAAATTGATAAAATCATTTATGATACTGGGCTGAAAAGTTCATATAATGACTTCATATCTGTGTTGATGACTTTTTTGACTAATGAGATCCAAGCATTGCAACACCAATGGAAGAAGTATATGGACATCAAGGGGGACTGTATTGATAAATGAACCTCATTTGGTCACCTTCCCAGAGAGTATCTTGGTCAGCCAATGAACTTTTCAGTTGACTTTCATACATCAATCATGTCATTCTGTTACTATCCTACAAAAGAAAGCTCTTTTAAAAATGATGTAAGTAAAATCTAAACTCTTTTTTTTTAAATTATTCTTTTCATTCTCCTCCATATTTTGTTTTCTTTCTTTTTGCCTTTTTGTTCATTTGCTATCTTCTCTTCATCTCATCATGTATTTTTATCTTTCTCAAACTCTCACTCTATTTTCACTAACCTAAAATCACCTCTTTATATTACACTCATCCCCACCCTCTTTTAAGTTTCTTTTATTTTATCTTTTTTTAAACTCGCACCCAATGTCCACTTACCTAAAATCCTCTCTCTCTCAATCTTACTCTCTTCCCCACCCTCTTTTAAATTTCTTTTATTTTATCTTTTTTAAACTCTCACCCAATGTCCACTTACCTAAAATCCTCTCTCTCTTTATCTTACTCTCTTCCTCACCCTCTTTTAAATTTCTTTTATTTTATCTTTTTTAAACTCTCACCCAATGTCCACTTACCTAAAATCCTCTCTCTCTTTATCTTACTCTCTTCCCCACCCTCTTTTAAATTTATTTTATCTTTTTTAAACTCTCACCCAATGTCCACTTACCTAAAATCCTCTCTCTCTCTATCTTACTCTCTTCCCCACCCTCTTTTAAATTTCTTTTATTTTATCTTTTTTAAACTCTCACCCAATGTCCACTTACCTAAAATCCTCTCTCTCTCAATCTTACTCTCTTCCCCACCCTCTTTTAAATTTCTTTTATTTTATCTTTTTTAAACTCTCACCCAATGTCCACTTACCTAAAATCCTCTCTCTCTTTATCTTACTCTCTTCCCCACCCTCTTTTAAATTTCTTTTATTTTATCTTTTTTAAACTCTCACCCAATGTCCACTTACCTAAAATCCTCTCTCTCTCTATCTTACTCTCTTCCCCACCCTCTTTTAAATTTATTTTATTTTATCTTTTTTAAACTCTCACCCAATGTCCACTTACCTAAAATCCTCTCTCTCTCAATCTTACTCTCTTCCCCACCCTCTTTTAAATTTCTTTTATTTTATCTTTTTTAAACTCTCACCCAATGTCCACTTACCTAAAATCCTCTCTCTCTCAATCTTACTCTCTTCCCCACCCTCTTTTAAATTTCTTTTATTTTATCTTTTTTAAACTCTCACCCAATGTCCACTTACCTAAAATCCTCTCTCTCTTTATCTTACTCTCTTCCTCACCCTCTTTTAAATTTCTTTTATTTTATCTTTTTTAAACTCTCACCCAATGTCCACTTACCTAAAATCCTCTCTCTCTCTATCTTACTCTCTTCCCCACCCTCTTTTAAATTTATTTTATTTTATCTTTTTTAAACTCTCACCCAATGTCCACTTACCTAAAATCCTCTCTCTCTCAATCTTACTCTCTTCCCCACCCTCTTTTAAATTTCTTTTATTTTATCTTTTTTAAACTCTCACCCAATGTCCACTTACCTAAAATCCTCTCTCTCTTTATCTTACTCTCTTCCCCACCCTCTTTTAAATTTCTTTTATTTTATCTTTTTTAAACTCTCACCCAATGTCCACTTACCTAAAATCCTCTCTCTCTCAATCTTACTCTCTTCCCCACCCTCTTTTAAATTTCTTTTATTTTGTCTTAAAATCCCATTTATATTTTACTCTCTCCCTCGGCTTCTTTTAAATTTCTCTTGCACTCTTTTATGCTGTTACTTTCTACATTTTTCATCTTCTATTTTCTTTATTCTGAATATCAGGTTTATTTACGTGACACTCGAAAGTGGATCAGGATAATGTATAACATCACAAAGCCAATCCTTGCAAGAATAATAAAGACTAGGAGATTGTGTGTTCTGCAGACTACACTTGTAGAATTAGCTTTATGATATGATCAAGGAGATTAGCATCACAAGGACTGTGGCAAGACGTGTCAAGACAAAGAGATGAACACAAAATGATTAAAGTTATATCCTCATCAAAAGTGTTGGCCAAGAACTAGAAAGAACAAAATGCATGAAAGTAGCAGAGTTAATGTCTCAGTATCAATGAAGAGATCAGATGATTTTGGGTTGTACTGAGGGTTGGATTGGGTGAAAAATGAAACAGGCAGTTAGGTTGTAGCTTTATCCTTCAAACTGTTTGTATAGTGGACATGATATCACATTCTGAATCAATTCTTTTTATGTTTGTGAACAAAGTGTATGCGGCAGATTAGTAGAAAAGAATAAATTTCTGTCTACAATGTCTTACATTTTGTCAGTGATAGAAATAGTTATTTACTAATCATAGCATTTGGCACAAGGCTACAAATATGGGGCACCTGCTGTTTCTACAAATATGCATGGTGAAATCAGGAGAACTAATAGATAACCTTAGTTCTAGTAATATTGAACAAATGTTTTACAGATTGATTTTAATGGCATGTCAACCTGTCTAGGATAATTTCACACCTAAAGTTTAGAGAATCACATTCATTGTACATTTATATATGAACTTGTTGCATTATTGTTTATCGGGGTTTTTTGCTCAGTTATATGATATCAAGTATTTCTATCTGATACAAATAATCTGCATACAGTTGTATGGTTTCAAGTATTCTATCAAATCCAAATAACTATATGGTTTCAGATAGTTATTAATTTGCACGCAGTTATATAGTTTCAAGTAACAAATAGTAATCCGAAGTAACCAATTAGTGTTTTAAGTAATTATTCTTAATACTGATAATTTATAGTTATGTAAGAATTATTCCTAATATGAATAATTTCCATTCAATTGTATGGATTCAAGTATTCAATGTATGTATAAGTCCAGTTATCTAGGGCTGTAGAATATGCCAACTACATCTCTGGATAGGATAAGACTTCAACCACAACAGGTGTCCTGGATATGACACTAGACCATCTAATGATGAGACTCCAGTTAAGGAGCTTTGAGGAATGTAGGAATATATGGAACCAGTTAACTGTGTGCAAATAAATAAATGTGTTAGACAGCAATACTTAAAACCATTTAACTGTGCGCAGATAGAACTATTAGTGTTAGATAGTAATATTTGAACTGATTTAACTGTGAAGAAACAAAACTATACCGTTTTGATACCAATACTTATAAGGATTTAACTGTGTGCAAATAAATGAGCACTGGCTCATTTAAAAATTATTACCTTCAAACTATTTGTTAACAAACCATATATGTTTAATATACATATGTACAAACAGGAATTGGCATTAAATAACCTACTATGGTTAATATGCCATAAAACACAACCAACCAATTATATATATATATATATATATATAAAGAAGAATTGGAATTGAATAACCTAGAAAGGTTGATATGCCACAAAACATAACCAGCCAACCTATTCAATGTATAATGGGCATATTACACTCTGAATCAATCCTTTTATGACTGTGAGTAAAGTGTACATCAAAGATTGATAGAAAAGAATAAGTTTCTAACAAATTATGGGATTTGCTAAATATGAAGCACCTGGTGCTGATCAAATTCGCTATTTAGTCGTAACTAATCTGCAAGACTTGCTAGTTAATCATCACACAATGATCGCCTTATTGGTGGTGTTTAGAATACACTAGTTGTATCTGCTGCAGAGGATTAGGACCCACACAAAAATGGGTGTTCAAGATATGACACTAAACTGTATCTGAACATCTGATGGTAAAGCTCCAGTTCTTGAGATCTGGAAAGTATAAATTACCCCTTCATTACCATTACTCCTAGGTCCACTCTTATCCAGAGTGGTAGTACTTGTTAGGGTCTCTTCTATGGGTCAAATAGATTCGTTAAAAAATCACGAGTATTAAAAAGGAATAATTGATACCATATAACTGAGTAAATTATTTGCATAAACCATAGTTACTGAAAGCTATACTTATTTACAAAGGATAATTGTTATTAGTTGATACCATATAACTGAGTAAATTATTTACATAAACCATAGTTACTGAAAACTATACTTATTTACAAAGGATAATTGTTATTAGTTGATACCATATAACTGAGTAAATTATTTACATAAAAAATAGTAACTTGAAGCTATAATTGTTTACTAAGGATTATTATTAATTACTTGAAACCATATAACTGAGTGTAAACAAATGACAATTATTAAATAGAAATTATTTATGGGTAAATAGTAGGACAGACTGAGTTCTTCAGCCTTGGTGAGGTAACTAGTCTAGGAGAAGGAAAACTCTGAATTCAAACCTGTTAAACTCCGCTTAAAAAATTGACCTTGTGTCATATCCTGCCCAAGTGGAGTGGTTGGAAAAAAAGGAGGTGCCCGTGGTGTAATGGTTATCGTCGTACGAAATGGACACGGCGATACGAGTTCAAATCCTGGACGAGACTGCTTACATTTCATATAGCACTAATACCCTTGGGAAAGGTATGAATCCAATTATTCTCCCTCCAGCTATGGGCAAATAGTAGGGCAGACTGGGTTCTTCAGCCTTGGTGAGGCAACTAGTCTAGGAGAAGGAAAACTCTGAATTCAAACCTGTTAAACTTTGCTTAAAAATTGACATTGTGTCATATCCTGCCCGAGCGGAGGGGTTGGTAAATATGATATGATTAAATAGAAATTATTTGAAACCTTACAACTGTATACAAATGATTTGAATTATTATAGTAATACATGGTATCATATAACTGTGAGCAAAAATCTCTTAAGTGACAACTACAAAAAACAATGTGAATATAAATGTATAATGAATGAAATTTCCTAATCTCTAGATATAAAACAACTCACAAGGTGACCAGAACTTTTGTGAGGAAAATTACACATTTATTCTATTTATAGATTCTTTGGTGATTGGGTGAATCTTAATGAAATGATAAAAAAAATTTCCTTTCTCTCAAGAGAAGAGACATGGTAGAAAGTGCACAGTGGAGTCCTCATCAGCTCCTGACCCCCACCCCGAACATTTTAGCTTGAAATTGATCTGGAAGGTTAAAATCTTCCAGAAAGCCATTAACATTGGCCTCTTCCGGAGCTCCCCTCTAACATTCACAGAAGGATTGTTACATTTCGGAAAAAAAATTAGGAAGCCAGGACTCATTCATATAGAAATCAAACAGAAACAATTTTTCTTTAACAAAATGTGCTTTGGTAAATTCTGCTTGTGCATGTATATATATATATATATATACATATATATATATATATATATGAAAAATGTCCAAGTATATGGTGATTTATTCAGCATCTACCTATGATATAGAAATGCCATTTAGTCTACAAAAAGTATTTTTTAAAAACAAGTGCAATAATCAGACTGTATTGTTTAACTTTTCTATTTATATAGAATTTCCATATTGGTGAACATTTCTTCTTTTCCTTTTTATTGGTTGTTAAGTTTCTGCCACCTTTACATATCTCAGTTTCCCTCCTTCAGTTATATAGTTGATTTCTTCTTCTTCTTCTTCTTCTCCTCCTCATCTCTCTCTCTCTCTCTCTCTCTCAAAACAATCACTCTCTTTCTTTCACACACACACACACACACATGCAATTCTCACTCTCTCTCTCTCTCTCTCTCTCTCTCTCTCTCTCTCTCTCTCTTTGAAGCAACCTCAGGCAGTCTGATTGCAAAAGAAGTGGACCTTTGCAAAATCAGATATTCATATGACCTGATTGTATGTTACTTGTAACAAGTAACATGTTGTTGTCTTCCAAAAATTTTTGGCTAAAATTAATGAAAAAAGAGAAAAAATATATATATATATAAATGGATAAGAGTGATAAGACAAATGGGAATATTTCTTTTATGTTATTCATTTTTTGATTGTTTTCAACTATTTTCAACCTCAGGTCATCATCACATTTTTGTGTATAAAAAGTTTTCTTGAAAAGTTTTTAAAGAAGGTGATATGCTGTAAGAGAAATGACAAAAAATGCACTGATGTAGTTTACTAAATTTATAAATAAAAAGTGCTAAATATCAGTGTTAGAGCATATATATCAAATTTAGGATAGCATAAACACAGAATGAATGGTAACTGTCTCACCAATGATATCATCACAGGAAAAAAACTCGCATTTCTAAGTACTGTTGATTAAATGACTACATTATCCAAACATATATATATATATAAGATTTATAAAAACATGCAATTTGCTTCTTGTAATCTTCTGGTTTTTTTTCTCAACCCATTCAAAAAACTTTGCTGTCTATATTGCACACACACACACACACACACACACACACACACACACACACACACACACACACACACACACACACACACACGCAAATAAAATAGTATATTTTGGCAAAAACGTTTTTTTATTAAGTAGGTTCTATTAAAGACTTTAAGAAGGTTTAATGGAAGACTATAAACAAAGTTTATTTAGTTTTTAGCAATTTCTCTTCTTTTTAAAAATATAAGATTTAACAGGGGTTAACTTGTAGATTACAAACCATTTCTTATTATGCATTAGATTATTCAAAAGAGAGTACTCAACACAAAATATTCGGTAGGAAGAACAGACAAGTGAAATAATCCTAAACAACATATAATTCTGCAACATACAAAGTTTTCCTTTGGTTTGGTTTTATGGCAACATCAACCATTGTAGGTTACTAATGCCAAATCCATTTTTATACATATAAACAGTTCTATTTCAAACAATTCAGTTCAGTATAAGTATAGTTTTTTGTTTACACACAGCTAAATGTCAAAATAGTTCTATTTCAAACAATTCAGTTTCACATAAGTACATGGTTTAGTTCTATATGACTCTTAAATAGGACTGTCAGGTGCTACCACTCCAGACCAGAGTGCACCTGGGAGCAATGACAATGAAGGGGTACTCTGCATTTCCCAAAGCTCCAGCCTCACCATCAGATTGTTTAGTGTCATATTTGGGACACTCATTGGAGGGGGGTCAAACCCCTCTGCAGATAAGTAGTTGGTGTATTCAGCAGCCTCAGCTGACAGTAAATGGAAACAACTAACTGCTTCTCAGGTCTGGTAAAATGTGTATCATTGTTGAGGAGTGAAACAATCATGTTTGTTGCTTCTGAAGTCCTGTTGGTAAAAGAGTTGGATTCCTAGATTTATCTAGTCACGTGACCAAAATGGACTTGTGACATGAGAGAGTTCCTCAAATACTGTGACAAGGGAGACCACTTCATTTAGTCTTCCAACCATAAGATTTTGAAAGTTTCGTTCAAGTTTATGCAGAAATTGTCCAAACATTTTTTACTGGTCATTTTCAAGAACAAATCAAGCTGTTGCAGCAGTGGTTTTCAACTCTTCAGTGACCTTGTCACTCTACCTCCTTATGCTGAAAGTACTCAACACAGTAATTAAAAGGGGTGTCCTAGGGTATGACACTAAACAGCATCTGGTGGTGAGGCTCTTGTTTTAGAGATCTGGGGAGACTGAGATACACCTTCACAATAACTTGAAGTGGTAATGTCTGTTAGAGTCTCATCTATAAGTCAAATAGATGTTTAAAAAATTATTTATATTCTATAGGACAGTGTGAAAAAAATGCAACCTCTTGAAAATACAACTACACAAAAATGTAAATATAAACTTACAATGAATGTGATTCCCTAAACTTTAAGCATAAAATAATCATAGATAGATGATATGCAGTTAAAAATCAATCCATCAACCGAATTGAAAGTTTATGGTTTCACAGACATCAAGGTACTACACTTTGACTCTAGACAAAATATAGCAAATGGAAACACAAATTTGGATAGTGCCTTCACAATCAGAAATATTTTTATTTCACCAAAATATGCAAAAACATTCTGACAATTTTAGCTAAAATTTAAATGAATTTACCTTTTAATTGATATCAATTGGAAATTTGAGCTTGGTAGGGAGTCGAGATTAATCTATCTTAATCTTCATCAATTTCAATCTGTTCATATTTATCAATCTGTCTATCTCCATCTATTCATATCTATCTATCTATCTATCTATCTATCTATCTTAGTCTGTTCAAATCTATCTATCTATCTATCTATCTATCTATCTATCTTAATCTGTTCACATCTATCTACCTATTCTTGAGATAGAACTTGGTGGTGAGTAAAGATTAACATGATATTGAGTTGCTAACATCAAATTCAAAAAATTACTAGCATTTTTCACTTACTCTTTTCCAACCTTTTATTTTTAGGTACCATAACTAATAGAGGCAAAATCTAAGTACATTTTCTCATAGAACTATTTCTTTTTTTGAATGTCTCTTCCGCACACCAGGCTGTCATGACATTCCAGATGAAAAGCACTGTATTAAGATTTTAAATTCAAAGAAACTTGGATGTAATTGCTTTTACCTTATGATGATTTTAAAAAAATTTCAATTAATATTTTTTCCCAAGTTAATGGCTTCATTAGCAAATGGTTAGAATATATGCCATTTAAAATATTGCATAGGCTTTGTATTAAATTATTTCTTTTTGAATATATCTAATACATCAGTTTCTAGGCTTAATGAATTTTTCTTACATAAATTTTTGTATTTTTATGATTATGCCATTAAATATTTTGTAGGATTATTGCCTTGGGTATAAGCCATAAACAACTTCCTATCTGAAATAAATACCCATCAACATTGCATTTTAAGAAAAATCAATGTTCTAATTGCTATAAAAATGACTCAACTCATATAACTGATTTAATGCAATCTCTCCACCAAGGAAAAGAACATCTTGCCAATGTTAGATTTACAAATTGGCATTTACCTCTTTGGAACTTTATTCTTTCTAGATTTAATTCTAAACTGGATTATATAATCTTTATTGACTCAGGACTTGATACCAATTATTTGTAAGCTAACTGGAACTAAACCCTTTTCAGGAATTTATTTTTCGTATTTTGTATTGCCATTTAAAATACAGCATCATCCAACATATTTGCTGTGCAGTTTTTTTAATTTAGAGTACATATCTTTGTATGAGAAATATTTCTTTAATATTGGTTTTATTGAAATATAATGGCTTGTATTCTCTGTTGATTTAGGTGAACTTTTAAAAACAAGAGAAAATTGCAAAAAATATTCTAAAACAAACCTCATTTGAGATCTTCAATAAACAGGTATATATATATATATATATATATATATATATATATATATATATATATATATATATATATATATAACATTGCCTAATTCAGACAAAATAAAAAGCTAAGGCAAATTACTGAAAATGATATTTTAGTCATTGAAAACTTTGTCTTAAACATTTCTTTTTCAAAGTAATTTTTGCAGTCAAAGCACAGTTTTTTCAATATTTGATTGCACAACTTGTTCTTTAACATGAAAAATTTAAATTATATGATATATTTGTGTTGCAAGTATTTACTTAATATTCGTTTGGTTCAAATATAATGGCTTGCATTCTATGTTGATTAATGTGAACTTTTAAAAACAAAGGAAAATTGCTAAAAAATAATCTGAAACAAACTTTGTGGTTTTCAGTAAAAACATGTTTAAATATATATATAAACATTGACAAAAAAGAAACCAATTGTATATATATATATATATATATATATATATATATATATATATATATATAATTGATTTCTTTTTTTGTCAATGTTTTTGCTTGTTGACTCTGAATTAATTTTCACCCAAGAATACCAGGTGTTAAAAAAAAATTGTTTAAAACAATTTAAAAAGATAAAAATTCACATTTGAGTGGAAGCAAATTTTTTTCTGGAACTGCCATTGTAAAAGAAGGTTTCATTTGGCATAAAAAAAATATTAGGCTCATAAAAATACTTTCAATGTTTTGACTATATCAGTTATATATATAGAAGTAGACATATAGCTGAAAGATTGGAGGGAACTATTTAAAAATGCCCCACCAGGCATGGAACTTTATAAATAGTCATTCATCAACAGCATTTGAAATAACATGATACAATGACAAATTCGACAAAATGTTGGAGTGTTTGGGTCTATGAAGAAACCAAGTCTTTTGTAGGATCATAAGTTTTTAGGATCATTCTTGATTAGAATATATAATAGTACTGCCCCAAATGGATATAATTAAGTTTAACCAATATAAGAGTCAATATGAATAAATGTGTCTTGAAACATGAGATGAATTCATCATTTCAAATAATTATAATATTATATATAGACTTGGAGTACATCATTTGGATATTTTTAGTTTTAGACCTACTCTCTCATTGTAGCACTAGCAGGTTTTTAAGCACTTATCTTATTTGTATTTTATCTTATATATATATATATATATATATATATATATATATATATATATATATATTTTTTTTTTTTTTCATTAAACAATATAGACATATTTTGTCTTCACATTTCTGTATATGTCCTTTCGAGTTACCATATTGATTTTATGGTATCCGGTAGGAATTGGTTAATGTACTAATGTACTTAAATGTCTTTAGCTACTGCTGCTACTTATAGAAACAAATTTAAAAATAAATGCTACAACAACACACCAGTATAAATTATAAACACTAACAATATGTTGTAATGTACATGCAAAGGTCACATTGCTTTTGCAATATATACACCCCTGATGATGGTCCAAGATCTGCCAGAAAGTACTTGGGTATCAATTAGTAATGGGAGTTTCATTTACCAATTCTCACAGGATTCCATAAAATCAATGCAGCAACTTAAAAGGATATATGTGCATTAATGAAGAAAAGCAGCCCAAATACACACATACACATATATATTACATCCACGAACCTCCTGTTTGATGATTTTATTCATTAATACATAAAACTTTTAGTCATAGATATGTGTAACAAGAGACATAATCCTTTACTGGGCCATTATTACTCTTTTAAGATAGATTTTTATAACTGATATCATAATTAAAATATATTACAATGTAATCAGTTCCTTAAACTCTTGGAAATGGAGTAGCACTCTCCCCTACCCCTTGGTGTAGTAGCTATTGAAAAGGATCCTTTAGATCACCCCAACTTTACTTTTTACTTATTTCATGATTAAAATATATATTAAAAAAAAAAAAACTTTTTATAAGGATATGATCAGTGTCAGAAAAATAATATTCCAATTTTAATGTAGTCTTAACATCTGAAATTGATTTAGAAAATTACACATGAAGATGTGCAAAACAGATTTTTTTTTACTAATTCTGTATAGTAAATTATAGTAACTTTGTACATTTGATAGTAATGAGCTGTGGTAGTTATGAAACATTGCAACTATTGTGATCAGACAGATTTGTTATATCAAAAAGGTCAATTTAAACCAAATATTCATTCCATAAACCAGTAAATTTGTTGTTCTCTTTTAAGAGATTACACACAGTGAGAAGAAAGGTTAATCAGGTTGAGAAGAGCATATTTACCCAACCCCTCTGCTCGGGCAGGATATGACACAAGGTCAATTTTTAAGCGGAGTTTAACAGGTTTGAATTCAGAGTTTTCCTTCTCCTAGACTAGTTGCCCCACCAAGGCTGAAGAACCCAGTCTGTCCTACTATTTACCCATAGCTGGAGGGAGAATAATTGGATTCATACCTTTCCCAAGGGTATTAGTGCTATGTGAAATGCAATCAACCGCGTCCAGGATTTGAACTCGTGTCGCCGTGTCCATATCCCGCGACAATAAGCATTACACCACAGGCACCTCCATAAGAGCATTGTTATAATCTTTCCATCTTTCTTCATATACTTTTCTATATCTGTATGATATATTATAGATGTCTCTCTATCATATGCTTCTTTATGGATTTCATTTTCATATATATATATATATATATATATGGCAAGATATACTTGTATACACTTTCACTCAATTTCTCTGCATCCATACACACACTCACACACACATATGTACATATGCATACATAATGCTTAAGGTACAGAAAACATTCAGTATTCACATCATGACAAGCACTGCTAAGGTGATCAAAAGTATGATTAAAAAGCACAGATTAAACCCTCTTCAAAACCAGTGTATATGAAATATCCTGCAAAATATGCCACCAAAAGTACATGAGAGGAACATCAAAGTCCCTTTAAACTAGAATACATGAGCACTGGAGAGTATAAAAAACAGATAACAGTCTTAACGCTCTTTATAGGAATGAATATCATGATTTTAACCTAAAAAGAAAATCCACATCATAAGAAAAGTACAAAACAAATTCAAGCACAAATTCATAGAGTCTACACTAATTTTACAATATCAAGCTAACGGACAAGAACCCAGATTCCTTGATGCTTCTTGCATTTTAGCCAAATTGATAATTAGATAAAATTGAATATGAATGAATTAAAATTAAATTAAATGAATTAAAATTAAATGGTTAGATTAAAACAAAGCAACCACAATATTTTTCTTCTTCAATAATAACCTTTGGGTAGATTCTATAAAAACAATTAAAGTAATTGCAAACAGAATTGTCTTATAAATTTCAATTTATATTCAACATTTGTTTCACGACAAATATATCAACAATTTCACAATCATTTTAAAAAGAAAATTCCATTGTATTAAAGTGAAACATGCTATACAAATAAATTGTCATTTTCAAGCATGAAACCCAGGGTCACAGACACCACTGTGTAATATATATATATATATATATATATATATATATATAGTTAGTAAGTTGGCAACCATAGTCGCAGGTGACCCGAAGGCTCCCTTTTCAATAGCTGCTACACCAAGGGGTAGGGAAGGGTGCTACTCCATTCCCTGTATTGTTCCACTTTACCCTTGATCTTAACCTTATAATGCCGAGAGTTAAGCAAGGTGTATCTGATTAAAATGTGCCTAGATTATATTTGAACTTGTTGGTATCCTGATATAAGATTAATCCATGATGATATTGTTACTTCTATTTATGAAGGATTGTTTGATTGATTTTAACAGTATGTCAACCTGCCTTGGGTTATTTTATACCAAGAGGTTAAGGAACTGATTACATTGTATGTTCGTATTTACATTTTTTGTGTCATATCTTAAGTTTTTTGCACATACTTATATGTTATTAGATATTCAAATAATTTACAAACAGATCAATTTTATCTGTAGATGAGACCCTAACACGTATTACCACGCCGAGTCAGAGTGGACCTGTGAATAATGGAAATGAAGGAGTACTCTATTATCCCCAGAAATGGAGCTTCAACACCAGATGTAGTTTAGTATCATTGTAATATAACTGTGGAGGGATTTTTTTATATTATCATTTTTTGTTTTATATATCTTGCCTTTCGGTTTAGTTAGGCTGAGAACCTTTCAGCTTAGTGAATAGGTTAGTTAGGTGCACACATTGAGTGCAGGTGTTCACGCGTGTGCGGGGCGGATATGACAATCAGAGATGTCACAATAAAAACCCCAGATAGGAAATAGGACCGGGGATGTAAATGACGTCATGCCCGGAAACAAGGAGCTGAAGATTTTGGGATTTGAAAAAAAGGAGTGAGTTGAGATTCGATGCTAGCGGAAGGTAGACGATTTTCAGAGCTTGCTGAGGCCAGACCAGTAGTTTGCGGCAGGGCTGCGCGTGGTGGGGTGAGATGGAAAAGTCAGCATAGAAAGAAATTATGTTTCTCTCTCCTCATGTCGAAAAACCTTAAACTCAAAAAGGTAAATAAAAGTTTCGTACCTGAACCAATTTCGTGTTTTTCGGATTCCCTATGTCTATTTCACCTATTCATATCTTGGTCGTATATTTTTGGACGTGGACCTGGATATGTTACATCATATCCAGAACACCCTTACTCTGCGAAGGAGCAACTTAGCTGGGTAGATGAAAAACACTTCCTGCATAGTTTATCACTTGGCACCGGAGGCAATGTAAAATCAGAAATACCAAATGGACCAAACATTTTTTGTTATGATTCATGTGTGGCTCACCATTATAAAAATGAATCCATGTCAAATCTAACTTGGTGGGAAGTTGGATTAATAAAACTCTTTCTGGAAAGAATCTTATTTTCCTGCAGGAGATTTAGTCAGCATATTCTAAGCTCCACTGACAGAGCTATATTCTGAAGGCATACAGGATTCTAAGTAATATTTCTTAGCTATGACTGTTAAGAATTTGTATGATTAAAATGTGCAAAAATACTCCCAAGAAACAACTGCATAAAAATGTAAATATGAAAGCTATTCTCTAACCTCTAGGCATAAAATAACTCTAGATGCCCTAATAGGCCATTAAAATTAATCAATCATTAGACTTCAAATAAATCTGAAAAACACCGAAGAAAGAATGATTTTCTCATACTTTCTGCTTGCACAGTTGGCTGGGGCTGCAGAATACAATAGCAGCATCTTTGCAGAGGAGTAAGACTCCCCCAATGAGTGTCCTGAATATGATATTAAACAGTCTGATGGTGAGGTTTCAGAAGGCTGGAGCATTGGGGAGTGTGGAGTATCCCTTTATTGCTTTTGCTCTCAGGTTCACTGTGGCCTGAAGTAGTAGCACCTGACAGGGTCCTATCTATGGGTTAAATAGAACTAAACTGTGTACTTATGCTAAACTGAATTGTTTGAAATATAACTGTTTATATGTATAAAAATGGATTTGGTATTTAATAACCTACAATGATTGTTAGGCCATAAGACAAAACCAAACCAATCATACTTTCTGGATGTGGAAGAACTAAATTTGCATGGCAGAACATCAGAATCATATTTGACAGCATTTAATCAGTGCAATGAACTTCTCTGATCCTATTTACCAACCCCTCCGCTCAGGCAGGATATGACACAAGGTCAATTTTTAAGCGGAGTTTAACAGGTTTGAATTAAGAGTTTTCCTTCTCCTAGACTAGTTGCCTCACCAAGGCTAAAGAACCCAGTCTGTCCTACTATTTACCCATAGCTGGAGGGAGAATAATTGGATTCATACCTTTCCCAAGGGTATTAGTGCTATGTAAAATGCAATCAGTCTCATCCAGGATTTAAACTTGTGTGGCTGTGTCCATTCCCTACGATGATAACCATTACACCACGGGCACCTCCATAAATGAACTTCTCTGATTGTGCATTAACTGCATCACATTGAATACTGATATTGCTGCTCTCAATGAAATTTGACTCTCAGAAGAAAGCAGTCTCAAAGAATACAGAGCAAATCATATCCTCTATTGGTTGAACAAAAAAGGGACTGGAATTTACCTCTTAGACATCAGATGCATTGCCAGAATCTCCCTTAACTTTCAGCTTGAAAACTTGTTACATTGAATGTATCATCTATACTTATTTTTCACTTTGAAATTGAACTGGGAATTGAAATGCTATGGCTTTGTTACTGTTGATTTTATGCATAAAGATCTTGGTGAAAATTACAAGAAGTTCTCCCAATAGTAGAAGTTGTTGGCAACCATAGTCGAGGCTAACCCGAAGGCTCCTTTTTCGATAGTTACAACAGCAAGGTGTAGGGGAGGGTGCTACTCCTTTTCCTGGATTGCTCCACTTTACCCTTGATCCGTACCTTATAATACTGAGTGTTAAGCAAAGAGGCATCAAGTACCATTTTTTGAGTCTTTGGTATGACTCGACCTGGGTCTCCTGGGCCATTGGCGAACACACTAACCACTAGGCCAATGTCCAATAGTAGAAAGTGAAGGTGATTTATCCAACTTCTCACAAAGTCAGATTTGACATTTAGTCATTTAATAGTGGGGGTGGGGAATGCACAAATTGAGACATGTGGCAGTCACAAAAAATGCTTGATCCCTAGGCATTACTCTTTTGGGGTGCCTCAGTATTTGTCGAATGTCCCACTGATTGGATGAATGTAGCACCAGGCCTTTTTTATGTGGGTCTGAATGCAGGTCTGAAGCCCAGACATGCTTAATGGCTTCAAAAATGCCTCGGGCCTTGTTGGCATTCTCTTAAAAAAGGGCACTTCAGGTGTCAGGTGTTAAACCTACTCCCTCCAGAGAGGGTTAGAGTTTGGGAGGATGACCCCTTGAGGCTCAAAGAGAGTTAGTCTTAGCACATGATATGAATGGCGGCTTTCAATAAGTCATATTGGGCAGCCTTGATTGACTATCACTGAAGTCAAGACACACCCAACCTGATCCACGTACTGAGCCACATGGCAGACTGAAGTGTGTCCCAGCCCAGCAATGCCCAGACTAGACTCTGGGGTCCCTCTGTTATGAAGCAATAAACTTAGCTCTATTAAACAGGTACTGCTTGGGAGGAAGGCTCCTTGGAACAAGGTGATCAACTTACAATCAGCTACCCGGCTGAATGCTTGATGGGTTTGCTCCTGTAAAGGATATTTATCAGACTTGATAAAGACAGAATTAATAGGGCATCA
The DNA here is from genome assembly GCA_963585895.1 of Sepioteuthis lessoniana. Taxonomy (NCBI): domain Eukaryota; kingdom Metazoa; phylum Mollusca; class Cephalopoda; order Myopsida; family Loliginidae; genus Sepioteuthis; species Sepioteuthis lessoniana. Next base: position 69,137,730 of record OY757915.1, on the reverse strand, counting down.
TTTTATAGAAGTCAACAATACATGAATCAAAACTCATATGTAGCCATAACAAAAAATGCTTGGTCCCATTTACATTCCCCATTTTGGAACACCTCAAGTGCCAAGCAATAAACTCAACCTTGCAAAATAAAGTATAGCTTGGGGGAAGGCTCCTGAGATCAGGGATCAACTTACAATCATCCACCCAGCATGATTGCCAGATAGACCTGTGTTATATAATGACGTTGACATAGATTTTGGGTTCATTCCTGGTGACCCAGTGTGCTTTGACAAGCTGTCACATTCTAATTAGTAAACAGGGAGATGGCAGTGCATCGGGGTAGGTCAGTCAAGCAGGTGTGTAACTGAAAGAAGACCATGTGATATGAGAACCACATGGTCAGATTTAGAGTGCAGTCAGAATCACATCGATATGCAGCCGATCAGAGGTGTTAGGTCATTTCTGATGATACAGCTTGCAAGGGGGTGAAAGCATTGGCACCCCCTAGCTCCAGGAAGAAGATATAGAGCAAGAAGAAGTTCCCTCTCTGAGTATATGTCTCTCCATCTATCTCTCAAAATTACAACAAACTGTGTGCCCCTTTCAAGAATAAAATGAGAGATGTATTTTTATAAAGAAGTGTGTTTCATTTCGTTAATTGAAGTTCATTCATTATCTTTGATTATGTTCTAAGTTGGGTCTATGAGAAGTATACAGCACCTGCCTGGGGGCAGATAGAAAGTGGATTTAACTGATTTTTCACCAAATCAGTATTTGACACAAGTTTGCTTTATGGAAAGGAGCCATGCATGAATCTAGACTTGTAGGGAATAAATAAATATTAAAAAAAAAAAATTAAATTGAATTAAAATAATTATTAAAATATACAGAAACTCCCAAAGGCCTCAGATAGAAATAGGGGGATGCATGCACAAAGAAAAGGGACCATCCTGACAAAAGGAGAAATCTCATTCTCTTTCAGCAGTGACCAGCGGAGTGACAACACCTTGCTAACTGGTGGATTATGCCATGCGTTCATCTTTCGATGACGCATTGGCTGACCTTCCACTGGTAGTAGTCGTCTCTTTCACTATGAACCCATGACTAAAACACCGGATTTAGACGCACTCCCAAAAGTGACAAATGCATCGCTAAAGCTTTATATACTGAACAGGTTGTTAAAGCTTTAGATACAGAATAAGGACACATATATACCCAAGAAATGACTAACGCATTTTTAACACCTTAACTGGGGGATTCAACCATTTCAATTGTGTTCAGGTAGAATTTCCTTACCCATTGAATGGTTGTTGAACCCAGAATTAAAGGAAAAATATAAAAAATGTCTTTGTCTCTTATTTGTTACTATCTTCTTTCATATAATTTTTTTACGGCCTTCTTATCCAAGAAGTTAAACCAACAAAACAAAAGAGGGATAAGAATAGAATAACCCAGAATGGAGTCAGATAGCAACGGCAATACAGCTTGCTCTAGGACCTCACAGACTCATGTGGCAACTCCAAAAAATGTTTGGTTCAGTCATGATCCTCTTTTGGCATACCTGAGGTACCAAGCAATGAACTCAACCATGCAAAGCAGGCATAACCTGGAGGAAAGGTCTCCTGGAACTAAGAGATTAACTTTCATGCCAGGTGATCCAGCCTAGTGGCAGGTGGGAATTGAAGGGAATTAACAGACTTCCCACCAAGTTGATATATGACACAAGATTGTTTTATAGTGGACAGTTATGCATAAATTGAGATTCATGTGTAGCTATACGAAAAAATGCTTCATCTCCTCAGCATTTACCTTTTGGGGTGCTTTAGGCACTGAGCAATGAACTTAGCCCTTCAAAGTTGTTATAGCTGTGGGAAAGGGCCCTTAACACCAGACAATCAATTTTCAATTACACATCTTATCTGGTTGCCCAGTCGGCTGGGGCTGCAGAATATACTGACTGCTTTCCTGCAGAGTGGTAAGACCCCCACCCCCAACGAGTGTTCTGGATATGACACTAAGCAATCTGATGGTGAGGTTCCAGTAACAATGGAGCTTCAGGGAATGCAAAGTACCCCATCATTCCCATTGCTCCCAGGTTCACTCTGGCTCAGAGTAGTAGCACTTGACAGGGTCCTATCTATGGGTCAAATAGAACTAAACCACATACTTATGCTAAACTGAATTGCTTGAAATAGAACTGTTTTGATATTTAAAAAGCATACTTATGCTAAACTGCATTGTTTGAAATGGAATTGTTTTTGAATGCTAAACTGGATTGTTCAAAATAGAACTGTTTTTGACATTGAAACTGTACTTACACTAAACTGAATTATTTAAAATAGAACTATTTTGACATTTAACTGTGTGTAAACAAAAACAATACTTATACTAAACTGAATTGTTTGAAATAGAACTGTTTATATGTATAAAAATGGATTTGGCATTTAATAACCTACAATGATTGTTAGGCCATTAGACAAAACCAAACCAATCATACTTTTCTTAGAACTGTTTGACTAAACTGAATTGCTTGAAATAGAAATGTTTTTAACAATTAAACTGTATACTAATGCTAAACTGAATTGTTTGAAATAAAACTGTTTATATGTATAAAAATGGATTTGGCATTTAATAACCTACCAAGGTTGATATGCCATAAAACCCAAACAAATTAACAAATAAAACAGATGGGAACTGAAGGGATTTAGAGAAATTTCAGCAAGCTTAAATAATTCTTATCAGTTAAATCCTTCTTGGCAGGAGGGGAGATATTACTGCTGCTGCTACTGCTTGAAACACATCCATTAAGTTTGGGAAGGGGAATAAATAAGTCAACATATCTATATGCATCTCTCTCTCTCTCTCTCTCTCTCTCTCTCTCTCTCTCTCTCTCTCTCTCTCTCTCTCTCTCTCTCTCTAAAATTGAACAGGAAATTGCTTTATTTAGAATGTACTGCTCGAGTAAAACCCATTCTTTTGGAAGGATTTGTCTTTTTCAACTTTCTTTTGAGTTGGTTGGCTATACATCATTCATATCTTTTTTTTAAATATCCCTTATACCGTTACAACTAGAATGCAATGGATTCAGTGGGTTATATTATCAATTATTCCTATCAAGGATCAAAACAATCAATACAAAAAAAAAAAAAAAAAAAAATCAAGAAGTCAGTTTATATATTATAATCCAGTTATCTTTTCTAGTTTGTTGCAGGTGTTTCTCTCTGCTGGCAAAGCATCATGGGCTTTATCAGTGCAGAATTTTCAATATTACTGTCTTTTTCTATTTTCAAAGAAATATAACACAAACTGTTACAGTAAGAATAACACCAGCAAGATTCTTGTTGTTAATGCAAATATTTTGAACTAATATATATATATATATATATATATTTTTTTCTTTAATATTCATTAGTTCTCACTTAAAAGCCACCTTTAGTATCTGTTAAGCTTGATGTAAAAAAATAAGATGATAAAGATACTATTACAATGAAAAAAAAAATTATAACAATTTATCATCTAAGAAATTTAGACAACTTAATTAAGTTTCTCTTTGGAGGGGGAGTTGCAGTGGTGAATTGGTTAACGTGCTGGACAGTAGCCATAAAGTGAGTTAAAACTCAAGTCATGCTATTACATTCACTTTTGGCCTTATACCGTTGGGAAAGGCATAAACTCATTTATCCTCCCAGTTATGGGTTGAATATTGTCACTGCTGCTCTTCTACATAGATAGCATTGGCATTAAATAACCCACAAAAATTGATATGCCATTAAACAAAAAAACAACCATCTTTATGGGTTTGAATTTTTTTTATTCTACCTTATAAATGAAAACCTGAAAAAGAAATAAGATATGAAAACCAATTTGAAGGATTGTTTATAAATTTATTATGTTTATAAGTTTATTATTATGTTCATAAATCTATTATTATATTTATAAATTTATTATCAAGTTTTTAAATTTATTATTATATTTATAAATTTGTTATTACGTTTATAAATTTATTTTTATGTTTATAAATTTATTATCATATCTATAAATTTGTTATTATGTTCATAAATTTATTATTATATTTATAAATTTGTTATTATGTTTGTAAATTTATTTTTATGTTTATAAATTTATTATGTACCTAAACAAACAAAAACTTATACAAAAATAAATTGGAATATGCAAATCTTTGGTTAAGTTATCAATACTAGTTGATTTCCAACTAGCAATGCATAAAGTGGTGTCCTCGTGGTGTAATGGTGAAAGCACTGGACTTTGGAATTGTAGTTAGCGAGTTTAAACTCCAGTCACACTATTATGTTCCCTTTCAGAGAAATACCCTTGGGAAAGGTATGAACCCCCTTATCCTCCCAGCTATAGGTTAAATAGCATCATTGCTGTTCTTCTAAAAGGATAGCTTTGGCATTAAATAATCCACAATGGTTGATATGTCATTAAACAAAGAAACTAAAATAACAATGCATAATTTCCATTAGCCTTTTTGCTGCCACATTTCCCTTATTTTTAGCCATTCTAGAAAATGTGGCAATGAGAACTTCAAACCATATCCGTAGCACTAAGTGTACTTTGTCGAGTCAAATTTCATACTGTGTTCCAATTGTCAAGTCTGTATTTTCTGTCCACTGTTATTTTTATTGTTCTAACATTAGTTCATAACATTTACATATTCACAACATTTTGAAGGCTTTAATGTAATATTCTATTGTTGTAAGAAATGGAATCAATGATCAGGGTTCAAAGCCTGGAGGAGACTGTTTGTGTTTCACTTTACAATGCTCTTGGGAAAGGCATGAACCTATCTGTTCTTCCCCCAGCTATAGGTAAATTGCAGAACAGACTGGCTTCTTTAGCATTGATTAGACAACCAGTTTAGGAGAAGGAAAATTCTGAATTCAAACCTGTCTTAGAAATTGACCTTATGTCACATCTGGCCTGTGATAGAGGGTTTGGTCAATACATACACTGTGCTATAAAGTTGACATTGCATATGGTAGTGAAAAGGGTAAGATCATTTACGTGCTTAATAACTGATGGCAGTAAAAGGATTCTCAGATTTAACACAATCTGTTCAAGAGATAGAGACATCAAATATAGAACGAGGCAAATGATTGATTGATTTTAAAGACAAGTCAATCCATCTAGGATTAGTATATGCCTGTATGTTAGGGAATCGCATTCAATGTACATTTATATCTACATTTTTTGTGTGGTTGTTTCTTTGGAGTCTTTTTTTTTTTTTGCACATGGTCCTTTTGAATAAGAATGATCTTTAAACCGATCTATTTGACCCATAGATGGGACCTTAACAGGTACTACCACTCTGAGTGGACCTGGGAGTAAGAGTAATAAAGGGGCACTCAACACAGATTCACAACAGGAGCCTCACTATCAGATATAAATTAGTGTCATAACCAGGCCATCTCTTTTTATGGGTGGTCTTACCCTCTGCAGAGGATACAGACAACATATTTTAACCTCTGCTGACAGGGTAGGAACAAACCAAAAGCTACAGAAACAAAGAAAAAATAAATTCAAGAGATAAAATGCATTGATTAATTTCTATTTTCCTTATTCAAGCTATTATTATAAAAATTAATCATTTTGCTTAGTTTCTGATTTAACAATTACTATGAATTGCTTCATCAAAGTTTGAAATAAAAACATTCAGGCTCAGTAAAGAGGGATGAATGTATTTAGTTATGAAATCTGTCAGAGTCATGAATGGAGATGTTAATTCAATTTGACTATACCAAATGGCCAAGAGGAAGTACAACTAATGGATATTAAGTATATTTGCCTTTAAGCTATTGCAATGAAGGGTCAAAGATTTGTTTTATAGTTGAGCATTTCAAAATGGCTACAATCTCAACACATTACCATACTTTCTTGTTTGTTTGGTTTGATAACCAAATGGCTGGTTTTATTCTATGCTTTCTCTCATTCACAACTGCCATATTGAAAGCACTATGGATATTGTTTCATTTGTCAGCCCACTACTCACCATTTTAGTTTGCTTGCTGTGATTATGACTTTGATAAGTGAACATTAAATTTACTTTATAATCAATGCATTGGACTAAATAAGTGCCTTTTAAGAATGGTTCAATGTTGCTGATAATTATGATAACAATAGAACTGTATAGCATCTACAAATCATAACCGTGTCATTGGACATAATATCAAGTTGTTGAGAAATAATGTCCAATTTTAGAATAAACTTTTATTAATACATTTAAACAGTTTTAATTAGTCAAACTATAATCACTGAACATCTATACATTTTTTCCATCAATTAACAAGGTTATATATGCTTATACAATAAAACTCAAAAGGTTTTGATGCCAAGAAAACTTTGAATGCAGATTCTACATTTCATTTGAAAAAGAATGTTTTTTGGCATAAAAAAAAGTGTCCAGATGTTTTAAAAAAATGGCAGTTGGTGGTTGAGAGATCAAGAGAATATGGTGGATATGGATATTCCACATCAGTGAGTTTCTGTGGTATCATCCTGGTAATATGTGGCCAAGAACTGTCATAAAGCAAAATTATGACCAAACTTCAACTCATACAAAAAAGTAAACACATCATTTCTTCTTAATGTACATGATTAGGGGCATATGACCTTCAAAATCAAATTCTGAAAGAATTGATAGAACATTAACAAAGAGGACACTTTAATCATTAGGAATTTGAAATTTTTAATACAACTATTATTAAAATAATATTCGAACAGAATTCAAACAGTTTATATTGAAATTGGACAGTATTTGCCAAACAACATAATAGAATGATAATCTGACTTCATCTGCCGGTGTTTTTGTTCATCTGTTTCTCATAAGGTTTCTTTCTTTGTTCTAATGGCATATCAACCTTTGTAGGTTATTTAATGCCAAAGCCACTCTGCTAGAACAGTAGTGGTACTATTTAACCCATAGCTGGGAGGATAAGGGGTTTCATACCTTTCCCAAGGGTATTTGCCCGAAAGTGAATGTAATAGCGCGACTGGAGTATGAACTCGCTTACTATGATGCCACAGTCCTGTGCTTTAACCATTACACCACGAGGGGTCCCCCCACTGTTTCTCATAGCTTAATTCAAAGATGGCTAGAGTTATGGCCATCAAATTTTCTGCACTTACCAATGTCACACCGGGATATGTCTTATCATATTTTGGGTAATTCAAAAATCTTTCATATTAAATCACCTTCATTTCTTATGATTGTAATCTAAGAACAAACCTAAGAAGTGATAAGATCCTTAAGATAGGAGATTCTTCCATAGCCTCCATACTCACCAGATTTAACAGCCACAGATTTTCATTTTTCATGATCACAAGAACATTTCTTAAGTTGCTGAACATTCAGAAACAAAAAAGTTAAAAATGGTCTTTCAAATATTCTTTTTTTTGAAAATCTTAGATTTCTTCAAACATGGAATTGAAAATTTGCCTTCTTGTTAGGTTGAAGTCATTGAAAATGAAGCTGATTACATTCATTAAGATAATATCTAAAATAAATTTAACTGACATTTGTTTTTATAACCTTTCAGAGAGAACTTAATTATTTTCTGAACACTCAAACACTTTTATTTTCATATTTTTAGCAAAACATTAAATTTACTATGTGAATATGAAGCTAAACTTGACTCTTACTTTCATCATGTTAGTGAAACTGAATCCTTAACCTTTTGTTTACCAGTAGACCTCTAGCTAAAAATGTTCATTAGTAAACTTTCATATATGATTGTTTGCTTAAGTTTCTTTCTTTAATGGCATATCAACCTTCATGGGTAATTTGATGCAAAAGCCATCCTTGTTGTGGTAACTATTTAACCCACTGCTGAAGGGATAAGGGAATTCCTACCTTTCCAAAAAATATTAGTTCAAAAGTGAACATAATAGCATGACTGGGGTTTGAACTTGTGGGGATTTAGGAATTAACAATAAAACTCCCAACCGGATGTTGACTCGTCAGCTGCCACATACAAAATGTATAAGCACGTCGCTACGCATAAGGCTCCACGCATCCATCCGGTTAAAAATCAGAAAAAAGAAAAATAATAAAAAGTAAAGTAGCCAATGGGAAGCAGTCACACCAAAATTAGAAGGATTTTGGAGTGGCGAATTTGGAGCCGGTGGAGAGAGCTAAATACTCAGGTTTTCTGTGAACCGGGTCTTGTCAGGAAGTGTCTGTCGAACCAACAACATCATTTTGCTGTCTGGTGTTTTGGGCACCACGCTACGTCTTGGGACGTAGCGTTGGTTAGTCCATTCACCAAGTAAATAAAGGAAAGTATGGAAGAAATGTTTTTGTCTCTTATCTGTTTCTATCTTTTCTTTTTGTATATTTCTTTTGGACTTTCTTTGGACAAAGCATTGCGCCGGCCAATCAACGTGGGGTAAAATAATATAACCAAAATATGGAGTCAGATATCTTACGGCAACACAGCCTTGCCCTTAGCCTCTGACCTTCAAAAACTCTTTTAAACACCACAAACTCATTATGATGTTGCAGTTGAGCATATTAGCCATAAGACTATGAGGACCCCGCCCCAGATATGATGTATATAGAGTCACTATTTAGGTAAAATCAAGTCATTTTAATGCAATTTAAAAAAAAATGATAAAGTTTAATAAGATGGTTGTCAAATATGTACATACATATTTTTTTAATTTATGTATAATTCTTCTTTTTTCACATTTTAATGTTTCACGAGGATTAGGTGAACATTTATTCATTCAACTGTAAGAGTTTCATTGCAATGAATGAAAAGTCTATCTTTTTTTTTTTTTTGATTTTAAACAGGAAAAGATATTCTCATATAACTAGCATTATTTCCATCATAAATTATGGGATTACTTTTGCATAGATTGGCACTCTTGCTTGTGTATGGGCATTTAATCATGGAATCAGTAGAATAGTGTGATGAGTTTAAATCCTGGGTGAAACTAAATTGTTTGAAATTAACTGTTTGCTCATTTAACTGTGTGTTTAAACTTTGTACTTATGTTAAACTGAATTGTTTGGAATAGAACTGTTTTTGACATTTGACTTAGTGTAAACAAAAAACTATACTTATACTAAACTGAATTGTTTGAAACATTTATCAAAATGACTTAATTTGGCTTTAAATGACCCAGAAAGAGTTGATATGCCATAAAACAAAACAACCAATCAACCAACAATTTGTAGTTGAGCAATTTTGAAAAATTATTTTCAAAACAAGTCATCCCTCTTAACTCATTGTTATGGGGACCAGATTGTTTATAATAATTACACTTAATATTGGTATATATATATATATATATATATATATATATATGGAGAGAGAGAGAGAGAGAGAAAATTTGATAGTTATTCATCAAATTGTTTTGCTGTTTATAGAAAACAGACAAACAAACTTTTCAATTATTAATATAGATACTCTCAATAAAACTTAATATCAGTTTTAAAATATATATTCATGAAATATCACAATTTATAGATTTGGAATAAGTCTATTTTTAGCATATTGAGCATTGAATCGTATTCTTTAACAAGTGTTTCTTCTTTTATAAAAAGTGGCCATTGCTGCATCATGTCTTTTCAATTTTTTAATCTCAGTAAAAATGGCCCAGTCTTTTGTCAATTGCTTCCTCAAAGATATATTACCACTTTTACTGCAATATTCAAGCTGTTTTTGTTTCAATGATTTCTTTTTTTATATTTCATTTTTTTTTCCCAGGATTCTACTTCTAAGTTTTGTTTATGAGTTTCTCTGACAGAAAATGGAAAGGGACAAAAAGTGTCAGATAAAAAAATAATAATAATAATAAAATGAGTGAAATGATATCGATTTTTAAAAGTTTTCTTGTGAAAACGAATCCAAATGTTGGTAAGGTGGAGTAAGTAAACCTAACAATGTAGAAGCAAAAGAATGAAAGATAATGAAAGAAAAAAAGAAAGAAAGAAAGAAAGAAAGAAAGGGAGAGAAAAAAAGAAGAAAAATTATTATAAGATAGTAAAATGACAAAATAAAAGGGAAATTAAAAAATAATTACAACAATGAAGAAAATTAGAAAGAAAAAAAGAAAATATGAAGAAAAAAGAATCATAAAGAAAAAACCAAAAATGAATTAGTAAAAGAAAGAAACAGAATGATAAAAAAGTAAAAAAGGAAGGATGACTAAAATGAACTGTTGAAGAATAAAGAAAGATGAATGAAGAAAAGTGAAAAACTTAATAGAAAAAGAAATAAATTATTGAAAAAAAAAAAAAGAAAAATGAATGATAAAGAAAACAGGTAAATGAATGAATAGAAGAAAGAAAAGGGATTATAAAACAGGGAAAAAAGGAAAGATGAATCAAAGAAAGAAAATGGAATGTTAAAGAAAAAAGAAAGATGAATGAATAGAAAAAAAGAAAAAGGAATTAGAGAACAAAAGAAAGAGAAAACAAAAAAATGTCTAAAGATAAATGATCGAAAATTATAAAATAACAAAACTGATTGAAGAAAAAAAAGGGAAGATCAAGAAAAAAGGAAAAGGAATGAGTAAGTAAAAGAAAGAAAAAAGGAAAATAAACAAATGAATAAAAATGAATGATAAAAATTATTTTTTAAAATAACCAAATAGAATAAAGAAAGAAAAAGAAATAGTAAAAAAAAAAAAAGGAATGAGTGAGCAAAAGAAAGAAAAAAAGGGAAAAATGAATCAATTAATAAAAATGAATGATGAAAAAAATCTAAAAATAACCAAATGAATTGAAGAAATAAAAGGGATGATAAAGAAACAAATATAATGAGAAAACTAAAGAAGATTAACGAAAAAAAGAGGAAAAAGAATAATGACTAAATGAAGCATGAAAAAAAGAAGAAATATTTCAATTTGTCAAAAAAGCTGTGTAAATCAACAATGTCAATTAAGCTACAATTATGCCACAAGCCTTTTGAAAACATAAATTTACACAAGTAAATTGTTAATTTTCCAAGTAATTTATACAGTAATTAAAATGTAAATGACCCAATCAAACTTAAACTTGTCTGCATGAATTAATTCAGCCCAATTCAGGTGAGCTTAAACATCCATTTTATGTTCAATATTTTTTTCATATTAACTCTTACATTGATTTTAAATATGTAATAAAGAATTCATCTTTTTATTCTGTGTTATAGGTTTTGCCAAAATAGTAACAAGGTAAAAAATTTTCACTAATATTACCTTTTTAACTCTCTCTTCAGACTGGTGTGTGCATCTATCTAGGAATGGCATCCAATATACCCAATGTTACAAATTTTAGTATCCTTAGATATGAGCTGAATTTCAAAAAATCTAGAATCAGTTCTTCACATTCTTCTGAGGAGGAAGAGAGAGTAAGACAGAAAAATAAATGGAGAGAGTGGAAGTGAGAGAGAGTGGAAGAAGGATAGATAAAAAAAAAATAGAGTGAGAAGTAGGGAAAGTGGGAAAGAGAAAGAAAGATTTGGTTTGTGTTTTGTTAATGGCATATCAAACTCTGGAGGTTATTTAATGCCAAATCTATCCTTCTAAAAGAACAGGAGTAGTACTATTTAACCTATAGCTGAGTGGATAAGGCGGTTCATACCTTTCCCATGAGTATTAGTCCAAAAGTGAACATAATAGCGCAACTGGAATTTGAACTTGCTTACTTTGAGGCCACAAGCCAGCATTTTAGCCATTATGTCATAGAGACTCTCCAACACACTTGAGATAGAAAAAAAGAAAGGGAAATAAATGGAGACAGTAGGAGGAATAGAAAGAGAAAAAGAGAGAGAGAGAGAGCCTTAAATGGAGGGAGTGGAACTAAGAGAGAGGGAGAGACAAAGACATAAATAGGGAGAGCCTGAGAGAAAGAGAGAGATGCATAAATAGAGAGAGAAGAAGTGAGAGGAGAAAAGAGACATGAATAGAGAGAGTCTTAAGCAAAAGAAAAAGAGAAATACATAAATGGAGAGAGAGAGAAAGTAAGAGCAGAACAGAGACAAAGACATAAATGGAGGGAGTGAAAGAGATAGAAAGTAGGATAAATTGTTTGTTTGTTTGTTTGGGTTTTATGGCATATCAACCTTTGTAGGTTATTTAAAGCCAAATCCATTTTTAAACAAATAAACAGTTCTATTTCAAACAATTCAGTTTAGTATTGTGAAGGTAATATACCTGGGCATTTGAAGCGCGCAAGAACGTGTCTGGCTTGTAGAGCGGAAACCGATATGACTGCCTCGAGCATATTTGACGAGGGGAGATCTCGAACCAGCGAGAGGTAATTTGCACATATGCAAATTTTTGCGAGATCTCACGAACATACAAATACGCACGGTAACGGCTGAACGGGTCGGATTTGTTCTGAGTGTGTTGCCCGACGAACGTGTTACAACTCAAAGAAGGAAGGAAAGAAGGAAGGAAGGAAGGCAAGAACCGGAAGGAGAGAGAGAAAGACAGAAGGAAGGAGAACGAGGGAGAAAGCGAGAGAGAAGGAACAGCTAACGAGAGAGAGGGAGAGAGTGGTCGACTCGATACGCCCTGAAACTAACAACAGTGTCCTCTCTTGAATTAATACAAGAATCAGTTTCCTGTTGCCTTTTACACCCGCTCTTGACAACAAGCATAAATACACAGTTTACATGTGAAAACAGTTCTATTTTAAGTAATTCAGTTTAGCATAAGTACACAGTTTAGTTCTATTAGACCCATAGATAAGACCCTATCAAGTGCTACCACTCCAGGCCAGAATGGACTTGGGAGCAATGATAATGAAGGGGTACAAAACTCTAGCATTACTGGAACCACACCATCAAATTGTTTAGTGTCATATCTATGACACTCATTGTGGGCGGGGGTCTTACCTCTCTGCAGAGAAACAGTCGGTGTATTCTGCAGCCTCAGCCGACTGGGCAAAAAGCAGGATAAAAAGAGATATAAATGGAGTGTGAAAGTGAAAGAGAGAGAAAGAGAGAGAGAAAGAAAAAGAAAAAGAGAAAGAAGGAAAGAGTGAGAGAAAGAAAGACAGGCTGAGGGAGAGTCCCAGCTATCAGAATTCATAGAATGTAAAATGTTAAAAGGAATGCAAGATACACAGCACATTTAGAGACAACACATCATTGAGGTCAATGAGTTCAGAAACAAAGAGTAATGTCCCCCAAACTGAATGCAGGGGGAGTGTCCATGGTGTAGTGGTTAACATGTTGGACTGCAACATTATAGTAAGTAAGTTCAAACTCCAGTCACACTATGTTACATTCACTTTTAGACTAATACACCTTAGGAAAGATTGTTTGAGTTTTATGGCGTATCAACCATTGAAGGTTATGTAATGCCAAATCCATTTTCATGCAAATAGTTCTGTTTCAAACAATTCAGTTTAGTATGAGTACACAGTTTAATTGTCAAAAACATTTTCATTTCAAGCTATTCAATTTAGTCAAGTAGTTCTAATTCAGCTAATTCAGTTTAGTGTAAGTACAGATTTTGTTTACACACAGTTAAATATCAAAACAGTTCTATATTAAACAATTCAGTTTAGTGTAAGTACAGTTTTAATGTCAAAAACAGTTCCATATCAAACAATTCAGTTTAGCATAAGCAAGCAGTACAGTTTAATTGTCAAAAACATTTCTATTTCAAGCTATTTAGTTTAATCAAAGTTCTAATTCAAACAATTCATTTTAACATAATTATGCTGTTAGTTCTATTTAACATATAGATAAGGCCCTCTCAGGTGCTACCATCCCCGTCCAGAGTGGACCTGGGAGCAATGGCATTAAAGGAGTACTCTGCATTCCCCAAAGCTCCAGCATCACTGGAACCTCATCAGATTGTTTAGTGTCATATCTTGGACACTCATTGGGTGGGAGTCTTACCCCTTTGCAGAGGGGAAGTCGGCGTATTCTATCTGGGGAATGTAGAGTACCCTTTCATTGCCATTGCTCCCAGGTCCACTCTGACCTGGAATGTTTGCACCTGATCTATTGTAATATAATGGCCGAGGGATTTCGTTTTATATATCTTGCCTTTTGGTTTAGTTAGGCTGAGAACCTTTCGCTTAGCGCATGGATTAGTTAGGTGCAAACATGAGCGCAGGTGTTCATGTGCGTGCAGAGCGGACGTGTCATTCAGAGATGTCCCAATAGAAACCCCAGATAGGAAACGGGGCTAGGGAGTGGGAATGATGTCATGCACCGGAAGCGTGGGCTGAGATTTGAGAAAAGTCAGAGTGGAGTTTTTGCGTCCAAAGAAGACGGTTGACTTTTGGAGCTCACCAAGGCCTTTCGGCGGGTGCCACACATAATGGGGGGCAGATGGAAAAGTCGTCATAGAAAGATTGTGCCTCTCTCTCATGTCGAAAAGCCTTTTAACTCAAAGGTAATAAAGTTTTGTACCTGAACTAAGAAGCCGTAAAGTTTTTCTTGTTTCGGGAATCCTATGATATCTATATGAGTTATGAACATTCTATGTACATTTCACGTATTCATATATATGCTTATTTTGGGTATGTTACATTATGGCTGAAATAGAACAAACTGTGTGCAAACAAATGATTGATGTTAAATTGTGACTGTTATATAGCAATACTTGAAATCATTAAATTGTGTGCAAAAATGAGTTCAGGCTTATTTAAGAAAGTTATCAACAAAATGTGTTTACAAATCATATATATATTTGATGTATATGTATAAACTAGATTGTTCATGAAAAACAGGATTGTGCAAGTGTAGCACACATCTTTAGTTCCATGTGACATTTTTCTTGTTTCTTAGACTCAAAATTCATCTCATGAGTAACATTTGAGAACATCAAAGAAATACAATGTCACAGCTTCACATAATATCAAAAGAGGAGTTTCAGAGGTGTCTTGACTATTGTTTGGTTTATTTATTTTATAGCATATCAACTCTTTATAAGTTATTTAATGCCCAAATTTAATTTATTTGTACATATCTGTTCATAATCATACTTTCAATGTTCTATTGCAGTTTTTTAAAAATTGCACTTTGATTAGTGGGAATAAGTGGGATAAATGCCAAAATGACTAATTTGAAGAAAATTAATGTTTCATTCATTGTTCATTTCTGTCTTGGTAAATACAGCTTCAGTCTTTATACCCTTGAACAAACCTTGTGTTTATTTATGACTTACAAAATTTTGCATTTTTTAGTTTTATTGATATTTTCTAGCTTCCCATTAATGATTGATTTTCTATTCTAATGACACATATTAATATCTCAACTTTTCAACTAGCTGAAGTACCCATCTTCATTGGGTAAAAGGTCAAGACACATTGTCGGCAATTTTCCATAGGAGGCCACAAAACTAAAAAAAATGATATTTAATTTGTTGATGGCAAACTCATGAATAATCAAATTCGTAAAGGTTAAATCTACAAAAGTCAAAGTTCAATAGTATATTTTTATTTTGACTTATTGAATTGTAATTCTCTTTATACCAAGTATAAAATGAAAGAGCAATGCTATAATAATATTTTTAAACAAATAATCTACAAAGTAGACATATTAATCCAAAGAAGCTTGATTTTCATTACTATACAAAACAGCTACAAAAAAGAATCAGTGTTTAGTCATGCTAGCAAACTAGACTAGTGAACCATTGATTGAGATTTGATTCTCACAGGTTACTCCATAAATCTAGCCTTGTGCTAGACTAAGCTAAAAAGCCAAAAAAGAATCTAGGTGTTTCATCATTTAATGTTGGTTGGCTGGGTTTTATGGAATATCAACTCTTGTAGGTTTAAATCTTGTCAAAACATGTTATAGTAAAATACATAAAATCTTTTCTGATTCACCCACTTAACTCTTCACACACCTAACTACTAAAAAACACAAAACACAGACCCACAGACATCAACACTGCAGAAGAAAATAACAGTTACTGGATGTTGACCCAACAACGGCCAGTGTCAAACTGAGAAAATCATGGCTTCTGCGCATAGGCTCCGCACATAGTCTATTCAAAATCCCCAGAAAATTCTCAGTTATAAAAAAAGGTCTATTTTTCAACCAATCATTTTTTTCCACAAATAGTATTTTCTGGAGTCGATGTTTGAAGTCTTGAACACACAAATAGAGCAAGCAGAGGTCACACAGGCAGTTGAATCCCCGGCCGTCGCAGAGATCATCACCCGACAATACCGTCAGACCAGATCAAAGCAACTGCTTGCCATCGACTAGATAAACGCCTGTCAGCCGGCTAGATATTTCATTCGCTTGTTTATTTTATTTATTCAATAAACAAAATAAACTAAATCTTCTTGTCAGTCCTATTTTTCTTGCAACCACAAGCTTGTAAATAACAATTATATATATATAACGGCTTCGAGCTGACAAAGAAAAGAAGCAGAAGGTACCCCACAAAAACAATTACCAACGCCGATTATGCCGATGACATAGCGATACTGGCAAATATGCCCAACCAAACTGAAACACTACTGCATAGTTTGGAACGAGCCGCCACAGGCATTGGCCTCCATGTCAATGCACACAAAACTGAATATATGTGCTTTAATCAAGCAGGCGACATTTCCACACTAGAGGGAACCTCTCTTAAACTGGCAGACAAATTCACCTACCTAGGAAGCAGTGTCTCATCAACCAAAAAAGACATCGACACACGGCTAACAAAGGCATGGACAGCTATCGATAAGCTATCGATCATATGGAAATCAAACCTGACCGATAAAATGAAACGCAGTTTCTTCCAGGCAGCAGTCGTGTCGATACTGCTGTATGGATGCACCACTTGGACACTAACAAAATGGCTGGAGAAGAAGCAAGACGGCAATTACACAAGAATGTTGCGAGCAATATTGAATAAGTCCTGGCAGCAACACCCCACAAAGCACCAACTATACAGCCACCTGCCTCCTATCATGAAAACTATCCAAGTTAGACAAAACAGACACACAGGACACTGCTGGAGAAGCAGAGACGAGCTCATAAGTGATGTTCTCCAATGGACACCCGCATATGGCCGAGCAAAAGCAGGATGACCAGCACGAACATACATTCAGCAGCTATGTGGGGATACGGGATGTAGCCCTGAAAACCTGCCACAGGCGATGAAAAGTGGCGAGAGAGGGTCAGGGATATCTGTGCTAGTGGCATGATATGATGAAGATGATGAAATATAAATAATTTGTAAACAAATAGTTTGTAGATAAGATTTTTAATGAGCCAGAGCTCATTTGTTTGCACACAGTTAAATGGTTTCAGTATTGCTAATTAACACTAATAATCCTATTCAACTTAATTAATTCTTTTACAAACAGTTAAATGGTTCCAAGTATTTTTATGTTTTACTAATTCAGTTTAACTAGAATCATTTGTTTGCATGCAATTAAATTATTTCAAGTATAGTAAATGATCAAAAATTTCTATTTGACCTATTAGTTGGACCCTTTCTTCCAGGCAGCGGTCGCATCGATATTGCTATATGGATGCACTACATGGACTCTAAAAAAACGGCTTGAGAAGAAACTAGACGGCAATTACACAAGAATGCTGTAAGCAATCTTGAACAAGTCCTGGCGGCAACACCCCACAAGACACCAACTGTAGAGTCACCTGCCTCCTATCATGAAAACTATCCAAGTTAGATGAACCAGACATGCAGGACACAGCTGGAGAAGCAGGGACGAACTCATAAGTGATGTACTCTTATGGACCCCCACATATGGCCGAGCAAAAGCAGGACGACCAGCACGAACATACATTCAGCAACTATGTGAGGATACGGGATGTAGTCCAGAAGACCTGCCAGAGGCGATGAACGATTGGGAAAAGTGGCGAGAGAGGGTCAGGGATATCCGTGCTACCAGCACGACATGATGATGATGATGATGAGTAGGTACTACCACTCTGGTTCAAAGTGGAGCAGGGAGTAATGGCAATGAAGAGGTACTCCACATTCCCCAAAGCTCCAGTACTAAAGCCTCACCATCAGACTGTTTAGTGTTATATCACGGACACCCACTGGAGGGTTTACCCCTCTGTAGAGATGCAGTCAGCATATTTTACAGCACCAGCCAAGTTGATTTCATCATTTAATGATTACTTAGCTCGGCTAGCAGACCATTAAATGTGAACTTGATTCTCATTGAGTGCCTTATATATCTGGACTTGTGCTAGACTAAGCTAAAATGTCAAAATGAATCTGGGTGCTTGATCATGTAACCATTAGATAGCTAGACTAGTGGACAACTTAAAGAGAGTTTGATTCTCACTTGGTGCCTCATACTTCTGGCATTGTGCTAAACTAAGCTAAAAAGCCAAAAAGAATCTGAGTAGCTAGTTTGGCTCGCAGATCATCAGTAGGGAGTTTGATTCTTATGGGATGCCCCATACTTCTGGCCTTGTGCTACGCTAACCTAAAAAAAAAACTAAAAATGAATCTGACTGTGAGAAATTGTACCAAATGTTATTATTTTTTATATGGTTACATTTTTATCAGTTTACCTCTATGCAGTGTTGATTTTATTAGTTGTTGAAATTAGTGATATTTCTGTGAATTATTCAGTGCATCATGAACACTAAGCCCAAATAAGGAAAAGCACCGATTAACATTGCAACAGGTCAGTGAGTACACATGAACAATCTTTAACATGAATGTGCAACAATAACAAGGACTTAGAAAATAGCAGTCACCAATTTAACCCCATTTTACTTGAGTGATTTTAAGTTAAGAATAAAACAAAGTTGAATTAATCCTAAGTAAATAATTCAGATAAGATAACAACAATATCTATAACTGAGTTATTTACTTTAGTTGCGTTGCAAGGCCAGAAGTATAGGACACACAATGAGAATAGAAATCACTAACAATGATCTGCTAATCTATGCTAAAATTATTTAATTTTTTAAACTATAGGAGCATGTGAAGTACGTATAAAGGAGGTGCCCGTGGTGTAATGGTTATTGTTGTAGGAAATGGACACGGCGACACAAGTTCAAATCCTGGACGACACTGATTGCATTTCACATAGCACTCATACCCTTAGGAAAGGTAAGAATCCAATTATTCTCCCTCCAGCTATGGGTAAATAGTAGGACAGACTAGGTTCTTCAGCCTTGGTGAGGCAACTAGTCTAGGAGAAGGAATGCTCTGAAGTCAAACCTATTAAACTCTGCTTAAAAATTGACCTTGTGTCATATCCTGCCTGAGCGGAGGGGTTGGTAAATAGGATAAAGGTGGGTTGAAAAGTTCATATGATGATGTCACATCTGCTATTGAGAACTTTTTTAACAAATGGGACTAAAGCACTACAACACTGATGGAAGAAATATGTGGACTGCAATCTATCTTGAAATAAAATCTTCATAGAGTCATACTCAATGAGAGTATATTAGTTAGACATTGAACTTTTTAGACGACACATATCAACCCAATCCCTCCCCTATGGAGAGATATTGTAGAAATAACCTTCTTTAATCCAATTCTACACCTTTTACCCAGTGTAGAGAGGTGTGGCATCTAGTATTTATATATTAGCTTTGTTAAAAAGCATCAATCTTGGTTTGGTTTGGTTTGGTTATTTAGTTTAATAACATATTGATCCTTGTAGGTTATTTAATGCCAAATCCTGCTTATATATATATATATATATATATATATATATATATATATATATATATATTCAAGCAAGTTTTGTAAAAGACAATGGAACACTATTTGTTATTTTTTAATTTTATTTTTACAAGACTCCTTGTTATTTTTCTAGTGTCAGGATCTAGATGGTAAAGGAATTGTCCCATATCTTCTGTCCAAACGCTTTCAACCATACTTTGATATGGGACAATTCCTTTACCATCTAGATCCCAACATTAAAAAAAAACAAGGAGTCTTAAAAAAATAGAATAAAAAATAATAAACAGTGTTCCATCGTCTTTAACAAAACTTGCTTGATATATATATATACACAAGGTCCCTACAATAAGTTTCCAGACTTTTTTCGTGTGTGCACTTTTATTTATAGTACACACATGAAACTCTAGTCCCCTTCAAAGTAATCTCCTCCGGCTGCAATGCACCTGTTGTACTGTTCCAACAACTTCTGCAAGGCCCCATGGAAGTCCTCTTGTGTGAGCGTGTCAATGACCTTCATCACAGCCTCTTTCATCTCCTCAATTGTCTCATAACGACAGCCTCTGAGCTTAGGGAATAACCAAAAGTCACAGGGAGCAAGGTCTGGACTATAAGGAGGCTGAGGAACTGTCTTGATGCCCATCTTGCTCAAATAGTCTATGACAAGAATGGAGTTGTGGACTGGTGTATTGCCTTGGTGGAAATGCCACTGACCCGATTTGAAGAGTGCTGGCCTCTTCTGACGGAATCTCTTCCTGAACTCCCTTAAAACCTCAATATAGTAACCCTTAGCCTAACCCTAACCCTTTATTTAAAAACTTCTTTACACTGTATAACATAGTATAAAACTATTTTTACAAGTAAAACATATTGCTTTTTTTTTAATTACTGAATATTTATAAAATATTTAGTAATTATTAGTTAAAGAGTTAAATTTTTAGAAAAGACATTTCCATTTCAACTTTTAAAAAGAAGTATGTTTTTCATGGTGATTATAAGAGGCTGTAAAAAAGATTAAAAACATTAATTAAAAGCACATTACTTAGATTTATTTTGTTAGAGCAGAAAACAGTGGAATCATAGTTTAATAATTTTTTAAAAACTTTCTAAGAAGCCTCTTTCTCATGAGACTCAATTTGTTGTGCAGCCTACATACCTCGTATCATACTGGCATTTAAATTGATAAATGAGTAAACTTTTATGTGTGGCAAGAAAATAATCTTTATGAATAGCTGGGAGTATTCTTTAAATGTTAAACACCAAACATGGATTGACAGCTGAGAAATACCAATTCACATTCTAGCAAATCATTTGCTCACATTACCAGCTTCAGGTACACTTGGTATTTTTGGGGCCAAACTGCTTGTTACTAGAAAATTTGGAAACTTTCTTAAAAGCCACCTATTCTGGCCATTAAGTTCAATGTCAAGTCACATTCTATTTATAGATTTTTATATTATAATAAATTGCTGATAAATGAACTAGAGAATTACTCAATAACTGGCATGTATGTAATTACCCAACCCAGGATATAAAACAAGATCAATTTTTAAGCTGAGTAAGACTAGTTTGAATTCCGACTTTTCCTTCTCCTTGACTGGTTGCCTTATCAGGGGAAAAAAACGAACCTGGTCTTCCCTATTATGTACATATAGCTAGCAGGAGAAGAGAGAGAGGTTCATGCCTTTCCACAGAGCATTAGCATAAGGTGAAACACAAACAGACTCATCCAGGATTTGAACTCATCTCACCAATTCCATTTCCAACAATGGTATGTGTTATGCTTAGCATGTAGCAGTTACCTCCCTTGAGAAACTATAATGATTAAAGTGAATGCAAAATGTAAGTAAAGTTAGTGACCGTAGTCGAGGGAAACCAGAAGGCTCCCTTTTCAATAGCTACTACACGGAGGTGTAAGGGAAGGTGCTACTCATTTCCCCGGATTGCTCCACTTTACCCTTGATGCATACCTTATATTGTTGAGTGTTACGCAAGGAGGTATCAAGTACCATTTTTAAAGTCTGGCATGATGCAACCTGGGATTGAACCCAAGTCTCCCAAACCATTGGCGAACCCAATACTATCAATATTCAGTTTCAAATTGGACTGGAAAATGCTTTCTTCTCTAAGTTAAAGTCTAAACAACAAGAAAATTTGGAAATTTTCTTTGAAAAACAATTTAATACAATTAAGATTTAAGAAAGTTCAATTGGGAAGATGATTTGCTGCAAATCAAAAGAGAATGATTTACCAAAGTATAAATCAAGTTAATTTTTTTTTTGCCATGACTAAATAAATCCAGTACAAATCAAAGCTAGTGAAAGCTGGTTTCCTATGGATGCTAATCACAAACTGAGACTTTGATTTCTTAACAAGAACATAGAGAAAGAGAAGAGATTTATTCTTCTCTTACTCAATAGTAATGAATGAAAAAGTAACAATATGAAATATCATATTAAAATGAAAATAGAAAAAAAAATGAATATTCTATATTTGATCATGAGTATTATAAATCAGCATATAAAAAAAAAAATAAGTAGCCTACGGGACAGGTATGTTTAGAAAATGTATAAAAAGATAGTAACATTTCCTTCTTTTGCTCATTTTATGTTCTTTAGAATTTCTGATTGTGACCCATAAAGAATGAGAAAATGAAAAAGGTTAAATGTTATTTTAAGAGGAAGGTTATGAGCTATTTATGTACAAGCAAAGTCAACCAAGATTTATTTGGGGCAACAACCATTTTAGGCAGATGAGTTTAAAATTTGCTCAGCAGGTAATTTGTTCAATTCATCATAAGGAGAAGAAAAGAAGAAAGCAAAAGTAATATTTTCTCAACCACAGAGATTTATCTATATAAAAGTGCCAGCAAATTTCAATTGTTTCATTCTTACCACATTTTTTTTATCTTATTTTCTCTCCACATTTTCAACCTTTCGTTTTTTCCCTTGTTTTTCTTATTTCTTGCCTGAGTTTTTCTTCTTGCTTTTTTAAAATTCAATTTTGTTTTTTTTACTATAGACTCATTGCTTTTCAGTAAACAATTTTATATCATGCTAATATTATCAACCATTTACTAAGCAATAAGCAATAAACAATTCAATCAAACACACAAACAAATATTTCAGCCCAGTTGGCTGAGGATGTAGAAAACACTGACCTCTGCAGGGGGAAAAGGTCCCTCCATAATGAGTGCCCTGAATGTGACACTAAACTGAATTTGATGGTGAGGCTCCAGTCCCGCAGATTTAGGGAAGGTGGAGTATTCTTTTTATGGCCTTTTACCCAAGGTTCACTCTCACCCATAATGGTATTACCTATTAGGGTCCCATCTATGAGTCAAATAGAAATATTTATTCATTTTCTGTGCTTGAAAACATTTCACCCTTTGCAAACAAGTGACTGATGTTAAATTGAATTATTAGTATTACATAGCAATTCTTGGAACCATTTAACTGTGTGAAAACAAATGACTAACGTTAAATAGAATTACTGGTATTAAATTGCAACATGTGAAACTATCTGTGTGCAAACAAATGAGTTCTTGTTTAAAAATTGTTACCTATAAACTATTCATTTACAAATCATATATATATATATGTATATTTTGGCAGCATTTCTTCATTAATACGAATTTCCTTAAACATAATAGACATTTTATGTCTACATATTTTCTTCTAGATCCGTTCGAATTCCCGTATTACTTTTATTGTATTTGGGGGGAATTGATTTATACATAGTTGTATGTATCCCTTTCTTTCTGCCCGACTTTGGGCCATCATCAGGGGAGGATCTATTACAAAAGTGATGTAACTTTTGTTTTAGCATATTACCACTATGTAATCTTCAACGGTAAAGATGCTCTTACATAGTGGTAATATGCTAAAGCAAAAGTTACATCACTTTTTTAATAGATCCTCCCCTGATGATGGCCCAAAGTCGGGCAGAAAGTACTAGAGATACATACAACTATAGACAATAGATAAATCAATTCCTCCCGAATACGATAAAAGTAATATGGGAATTCAAACGGATCCAGAAGAAAATATGTAGATATAAAATGTCTATTATGTTTAATGAAATTTGTATATATATATATATATATATATATATATATATGATTTGTAAATGAATCATATATATATATATATATATATATATATATATATATTTGATTTGCAAATTAATTTGTAAATATAAAAACCTAAAAGAACAAAAAAAAAACAACAGATAATGCAATTTATAAATAAAAAAAATATATTACAAACTGTTATTTGGAAAAAAATCATATAAATAAAGAAAAGATTAAAACATCTGTACTGCTTGAAAATAATCAACCAGGTTTTTTTTCCTGATATCAGTTTGTATTATATCTTTTTATTTAGAAATTGCATTATCTGTTTTTTTTTTCATGTCATCAGAAATAGCAATAAAAATGATACAATATATGTATATATGTATATATATATATATATAAATAATATCTTGTTAGCCTCCAAAGACAGTGGGTGTGTATTATTCTTGTATAGAATATATGAGGAATATCATATAAATCTTTGTGAGTGCTTGATGAATGGCTATTGTTACATTGTACACATATGGACTGTAATTCCACATTTGCTGTTCCACAACCTCAAGTCTAACATGTAAAAAGTCATCTGACGAAACATAGAGTGTAATAATATTCTCCGGTAAAATAAATTTATAATAACAACTTTATTAGGTTTGAGTTTCCTTCTAAGTGCATTATATATATATATATATATATATATAAATATACATAAATATATATATATATATATATATATATATATATGATTTGTAAATGAATTTGTAAATATGAATATGTATATTCAAATGAAATTTGTCATTAAATAACCTACAAGAGTTGATATGCCATAAAATACAACCAATCAACCAGACTCAAACAAATATTTCTTTTTATTGAATTTTAATAAGGAAAAAATAAAATGGTGAATTTTGAAAACTTTTGTCAGGATTTTTGTTATAAGTATTATCAAAAGACCATGAACAGTGAATAATATTTATGATATTCTGAAATTTAAAAACATTATAGAATATAAAAAAAAAAGTAAAAGCAACAGAATAAAGATTGTTCAAATATAAAGTTCATTGTTAATCTTCAGCATT
Source organism: Sepioteuthis lessoniana (assembly GCA_963585895.1). Lineage (NCBI taxonomy): Eukaryota > Metazoa > Mollusca > Cephalopoda > Myopsida > Loliginidae > Sepioteuthis > Sepioteuthis lessoniana. Next base: position 69,113,000 of record OY757915.1, on the reverse strand, counting down.
TGCAAGTCAAAGTATCAAGATTATTCATTTATTTCTTTACATTGTCATTCATTTTGTTGTTAATCTCAAATCATTTCAAGTAGGTTGATCCCTCTTTGTTCTCAGCTTCATTGGTGGATTATGTTTTAGTCAAAAAGAATGTTTTTGTGAAAAGTTGCAGCAAATTCATAGCAGCTCAAAATGAAGGTTCAAGTATTCAAATGTTCACTTTCAGATTAGGTCATATAAAAGATATTACTTTAAAAAAAGAAAAAATCTATTTTGAAATTTCAAATTCATCCAAGACAAATACAAAAATTTTAGAATTCCAAAATTTTTTATGTCAGTGATTTGTAAAGCTGTTGTTTGCATTTTATCCAAGTGACTGGAAAATTATGAATAAATTCTTTGGAATTTTGTAAGAGTTTTGACCGAAAGTGATTTGAAGATGTTGTTCTAAGCTGGTAGAGACCTTTAAAATAACCTTGGCATTTATTTTGAGGAAAAGTTCAGGTCCAAAATGTCAGTTAATTACTATAATTAATAAACCTGGAAATAATCAATAATCTTCACCCAGAAGAAATCAATAAGCTGTAATTGATTTCTAATTTTTTTCCTTTTAAAAGGCAGTTAATATCACCAAAAACATCCTGTTTCCTTTATATTTTCATTTTCTTACACTTCTCTGTTGAAAAGTTATCTTTGTATAAATGTTTACAAATATGTTGCTTAAAAAGGATTTAGACATTTTAACCATAGAATATGTCAACAGTGGGTGTTGAAAATTCCAAAAGAAGAAAAAAAAGAGAGATTAACAGACTATTCAAACTTAAATGAAGCAGGAAGTTTCAAATTCTATGTAATCACTCACAAGACAGTCTAAGAGTACCAGCCACACAGACAATCACTAAGATTGCTAAGTACTAGCAAATGCTAGTCATCTTTCTGAGACAGTTAGACTTTCTAAGTTTAAAGAAAATAAAAGTAAAAATGAAATACAAATAAAAACAATTCCCTGAAGTGAAGTCAGAGTCCACATAAAACCTGAGGTCTGAGAAGGAAGGTAACTGGACAGGAAGTTTCAAGAATATTTCTGGGATACCACTTTAGATACCTGGCAACTCTGTCTGGATTCAGAACCTTTCCTCTACCCTTGCCAAGTTGTAGAAGCCAAAGTCTTAACACTCTTTATGACTAGGCACTTTGAATCTGGACAAAATACATGGCATAATTTACTAAAGCATAAGTAAATTATGTTATGTTGGAACTGTTTTATTTCACCTGGTTATTGTAATAAACTTTTTTTTTATTCATAAATATTTATTTTACACACTGTGAAACAATTCAAGATAATACTTTAAAGAGATAATTCTGAACATTAATTTTTCTTTCTCCAACTCATCTTCATTGTTTCAAATAACCATTTTAAAAGCATTAAAACTAATGTGTTATGATGACTTTAAAGTAACAATAAAATAAGTTTGAACTTATTTTAACATAAATATAGAGTTGGTTTGTTGCATTTTATGGTATATCAACTCTTGTGGGTTATTTAAAGCCAAATCCAGTTCATACATATACATATAATGTATATGATTTGTAAACAAATAATTTGTAGGTGACATTATTCTTTCATGAGCCAGAACTCATCTGTCAACACTCAGTTCCATGGTTTCAAATATTGCTATTTATTGTTTGCACACAGTGGTTTTAAGTATAGTAAATGATTAAATAGTTCCATTCAACCCATAGATGGGACTTAACAGGTACTATCACTCCAGGTCAAAGTAGACTTGGAAGTAACGGTAGTGAAGGGATACTCTATATTCCCCAAAACTCCAGGACTGTGCTTCATCATCAAATGGTTTAGTGTCATATCCAGGTTGGTCACAGTAGGGAAGTATCGTACCCCTTTGCAGAGGTGCATAGATAAATAAACTTGGTATGTGGGTGAAAGTAAAGAAAACGTTAAGGCTTAAGCTGAAAGCTTTTTCTTCGATGATAGATCAGACCCCCTCCGATTAACTTAAGATGCTACCAGATAACAATTCAATTTACTTTACCTTTATTATCTTTTTCTTTTATCATCCTTAATAAAGAATCTCTATAACCAGCTTCAATAACAGAAGATATTCTAACAGTATTACTTTATCCAAACAAATATGTATTACAAATAGAGGATATAATGTTAGATGGGATATTGATAAAAGAAAAAAGAAGTTCAAGCTTATAAAAGAGATGATTACAAATTTTTAAAAAAAATAATAAATTGATAAAATAAATTAAAAACAAACAAACAATTAGTCCAATTTTTAAATCCAATTTTTTTTTTAAAATTTTCTTTTTACTATTTGACCACTAATTCATGATATATACAATATAATATCTTTCAGTGATTTCAAAGTTTTAAGTAATGTTTTAAAAATGTTTTGATTTGTTTTCTGTACCAAAAATTGGAAAAAAACAAACAGAACAACCTCTCTGTATGGATGCAGAAAATACCAATGTGGTCAGCAATCCACTGTGAAATCAGAGCTTATGAGTGGCCATCAATGGAATCATGAATGGCTGGACACCACAAAGCTGATGCTGCCAATCATAAAGCATGGAGAATGGCAATACAAGATGTCGTCAATTCAACATTTGGAGCCATCAGGTGAATGCTGTAATACACATAGACACATTGAGAGTTGGGGGTGGGGATGCTCATGATGTAATGGATATCATCATAGGAAATAAACATGGCAACCCAAGTTCAAATCCTGGATGGGGTTGTTTGCATTTCACATAATAGCTCTGGGAAAGGTTTGAATCCGACTATCCTCCCTCCTGCTATGAGTAAAATAGTAGGGCAGACAGGGTTCTTTAGCCTTGGTATGGAAGCTGTTCTTGGAGAAGGAAAATTCTAAATTCAAACCGGTTAAACTCTTAAAAAATTGACCTAGTGTTAAATCCTGCTCATGCAGAGATGTTGGTAGATATACGCATAAAGAATTAATATGCTGCTAAATAAATAAACCAAACTAAAACAAAACTATCTATCAGTCAAATACCTCACTTTGAAAATTATTAGTATTAGATTGAAAGACATGAAACTGTATAACTATGTAAACAAATGATTAATATCATAGTGAAAGAAAAAAGTGCAATTTAAAAAGAAGTGATATCTGTGGAATGTTGAAAATATGAATGGTTATAGTGAAAATAATGCTTCCTCTATTTTAGACAGTCAGAGAAAAAAAATTTTCTTTCTTGAATATCATATGTACTAAATGTTTTGAACAGTAACACTATATTACACGACTAAACCTCATGCTATATAAATGCTAGACTGGCCACTTTTATTATATACCCATCTGAAGATAATGAAAAGATATGAAACTTCAGTAACAGACTTATAGTGTTCATAATTTTTTTTTGTGCAAAGTTTCATTAGAAATAATAAAATTCTGGTATGTTTGGTTTAGAAAAAAATTCACTTTTTTAGCAATATATATATATATATATATTTATGGGTATTTATATATATATACAATGAGAATTATATTGATAAAACAAGTTCATATATATTCATGAAGTTAGTGACCTTAGTCGAAGCTGACCCGAAGGCTCTCTTTTCAATAGCTACTACACAAAGGTGTAGGGGAGGGCGCTACTCCTTTCCCTGGATTACTTCACTTTACCCTTGATCCGTACCTTATAATGCTGCATCAAGGCGGCATCAAGTACCATTTTTTGAGTCTTTGGTATGACTCAACCTGGGATTGAACTTCGGTCTCCCGGACCATTGGCAAACACTCTACCCATTAGGCTTATGGGCCATAATATATATATGTATATATATATATATATATATATATATATACATGTGTGTGTGTGTGTGTGATTTTGAAAAACAACCACTTTTTTTTAACACAATAAGTGATTGTCAGACTATTTAAAGTGGAATATTATCAATATTAAAAGAATGGTAAGAAATTGTTTTCATTTTTTTATTTTAAAATAATTTTCAGACGAAGCATTTATCATTTATTTCATATGCCTCAAGGACAATTTTAAAACCTGAAGTGTTATATTGGCACATTATCATATACAGAAATACAACCTCTGCATATTTTTTTGAAAACATTTTTTATTTTTACCCACCCAAACCCATATATATATATATATATATATATATATATATACATGGGTCATTGAAAAAGTTCTAAGCCTTACCCAGAAAGAAGAGCCATAGCTTAAACTTTTTGAACTGCAGTCTTGGGAATGAGCAACCTGTATGCCAGGTAAGTCCTAAAAATGCTTTATTTGTCTCTGCCTCTTACCAGACAGGACTTGACACAAGGTCGATGACCCGAAGATTGATTATAGTAGGGATTTAAAGGAGAGGAAAGTTGGGCATTAGCTGAGGCCTGAGCTCTGCTGGACTAAGCTGGCCATTGGCCTACTTAGTACAATGTGGGCCTGATGAGTCCTAAGTATGTTGATGTTAGAGTACAAGCTGAAAACGGTTGGCATTTCTAGGACACTTCTGATGCTTTCTGGATGAAGCTTAGAACTTTTTGAACGACCCTCGTATAATAATGCCATGGTCGACATGAAGATTTTGATAACTCATCCATCTTGGTAAAAGACATTTTGATATAAAACTAGTAGGAGTGATGGATCTCTAACTTTTCTTAGAGCAATCATCTGAGAGAAAGACAGTTTGAAATAAAACCTGAGGTTTCAAGAATATAAAATGATGTAAAAAAACTACAGAGAATTTTTTAGTGCTTCTACTATTTTTAAGAAAAAATAATTTATGAATATTTGAATAATAAATAACATAATCCATTAAACCTGTCAAAAGCTTAAAATTACTATTTTATTAATCTGACTGCAAAAGACAAAACTTTTGAAACCTGATTTGAGGATTTAGAAAGTGTATAAATTCATTCGTACTCAGACAAAAGAAATTGTCTAACATGGCTTCCATTTAACCCAATTTAAAACAGTTTGTTAAAGTGAGAACAATAGTATTAGATTATTTAAATACTTAATGTCTAATCTCTTGATAAATAAACAAGATATGCATTCTGAAATGTTAAATGATTCTAATCAGTTCAAGTGACAAAGACAAATACCAAAATATCTCATTTGATATGCACAGATGATAGAAAGTCAGAGATGCTGAATTATGGCAAAGAACAATGTACTGAAGAAGCTGTAAAAAAGAGATATCATGATTGTTATTATAAATTTTACTTACCAAGGTGGAATTATCAAAAGAGTGGTTAGAATTCATTGCTACCATGGCAACACTCAGGTTCACACGAAGGGCATAAACATTTGCTGAAAAAGAAAAAAAAAATACATATATACATACTTATGTACACAATGATATGCTAAAATATAATGACCAGCAACATTTGGCAAGAATGATAGTGACTGTCTTATAAAAACTGCACGTTTCAGGGTCAGAGGATAGAATCAAATAAACCAGCTTTGATGACTTTATTTTGATTCATTAAATGTTACAGTTATGGGCAATGATTGATTGATTGATTTTAACTGCATTTCAACTAATCTTGGTCTATTTTATGCCAAGAGTTTAAGGAATATGCATTCATAGTACATTTATATTTACTATTTTTTTGTAGTTGTTTCTTAAGGCAAATAATTCTTAAACAGATTTGTAACATATTGACCTCCGACCTGGCTGAGCTGTCAGATGAGAAATGCACCTGTGTAAATAACTGGTGCGTCCGGGCGAGGATGTCGGGGGATAACCTTGAGTGTCAATGGGTTGAATTGAGTGTGAATTGTGATGCTCACAAGAAGTAGGTGGATGTCAAATTATTATATAACCTCGGCAACTGGAAGTTCAGATCAGTTGGAGAGAAGATGCTGGAATGAGAACCATGCCCAGCAGAGGCTGGGCCCCCAGGCCCCCAGTTGAGCAGCCCAGGAGAACGGGAAAGAAATGCTGCTGTAGCCAGAAGAGTTGGGGGGTCAATATGTTGCAGTTCTGTTCAGTCTCCAACTCACCTCTCACAGATAATACCTTTCGTAACCCTTTCGAACCCTTTCAAATAAAGTGGGAGGTATATTTTTCTAAAGAACTGTGTCTTCTCATCTTTATTGTGTTGAATATGTTTCTGCATGCATCTGCATATGAGTATGTAACAGATTTATTTGATTCATAGGTGAGTCTCTAACAGGAACTACCATTTGAGGTCAGAGCAGACTTGGGAGTAGTGGCATTGAAGAGATACTCTAAACTCCTCAGAGCTCCTGAACTGGAGCCTTACTATCAGATAGTTTAGTGTCATAAGCAGAACAGCTCTTCTTGATGAGGTCTTACCCCTCAGCAGGGATACAGTCAGCATCTTCTGATCCCCATTGATAAAGTCAAGTTGTTATGTCCAGAAAACTTCCTAAGAGCAAAATGGCAAAACTTGTGGGATGCTAACATTCAGTGGTGCAGCCCTGTTGGTGGGGCTAGGAATGTACTGATTACATCCTTTTCAAAGGGGTAAGACACTACTCCCCCCGCAAAAAAGGGGGTGTCTAGAGTATGATGCTGGTGATGCATATGACTATGCAAAAAAGGATGAAAAGATTAATTCAAAGGTGCACTTTAAAAAGATGCAATGGAACTTTGAAAATAGTGATGATTATGATCAAACACTTACAAAAAAATCAAATTTTTGACATTAGATAACCCATAGAGAGTTTATATGCCATAAAACACACAAAACAACCAACCCTTCAGTTGTGCTGAGTACCTATCACTAGTGTCCTGAGGAAGGAAACATCACCAACCACAAATAAAGAACTGGGTGGTCAAGACTTATCAGTGTAAGAAATGAACATAGGCTTTCCTACCAAGTATGAACACACAGAGAGGTTACTGAGCTATAACTATTGTTGCATATGAGGCTATGTTGCTGTAAACCAGTTGGAGAGTGTTATGATAACTAGTATCTATTTCCAAAAGCATCTTCAAAGGGCACCATTTAACCTGGACTTTGGATCAATGGAAGAAGGTCAGTAGGTCCAATGATTCTTTCTCTTGAATAAGATGGATGCTAAAGTATGTATTTACTCAACCTAATGACCATGGGCAGAATATGACACACAGTCAATTTTTAAGCAGAGTACAGCTGGTTTGAATTCAGAATTTTCCTTCTCCTAGTCTGGTTGCCATACCAAGGCTAAAGAACCTGGTTTACTCTACTGTTTACTCAAAGCTGATGCAAGAAGAGATCGATTCAGATCTTTCCCAAAGACATTAGCTGAAGTAAAATGCTAACAGTACTGTCCAGGATTTGAACTAAGGTCACCAAATCCATTTCCTATGATGATAACCGTTACAAGCAGGATGTGACACAAGGTCAGTTTTTAAGTAGAGTAAAGCTGGTTTGAATTCAGAATTTTCCTTCTCTTAGATTTGTTGCTTTACCAAAGCTAAAGAAAATAATCTACCCTACTATTTAAGCATAGGTGAAATGGGGATATGGATTCATGCCTTCCCTCAAGAGCATTAGCATAAAGTGAAATGAAAACAACTTCATCCAGGATTTGAACTCAGGTCCACAATTCCATTTCCTATAATGATAACCATTACAGGCAAGATGTGACAGAAGGTCAGTTTTTAAGAAGAGTAAAGCTGGTTTGAATTCAGAGTTTTCCTTCTCATAGACTGGTTGCCTAACCAAGACTAAAGGACCCAGTCTCCTCTATTATTTAGCCATAGCTGGAAGGTAGAGCAGATGGAATCATATTTTTCCCAAAGACATTAACATGAAATAAAACAACTACCTTGTCTTGGGTTTGAACTTAAGTCCTCAATTCCATTTATTGCAACAATAAGCATTATTATAAGCACACCTGTAGATGGATGGTAGAGTATGTGTGTCATTATCTTATGGAAGTGATGCTACCAGGATGCACAGTGGAAAAACAATAAGGTGATTGAAACAGAGTGGTGGTTTGGGAAAAACACTTGGTCTTAACATTCATCTTGAAGATACTTTGTCATATACCATTTTGACTCAACATAAGTGAATATCAGGTACACTCTTTATAGACAACAATCTTCTAAGATGGCAGTAGTATCTTTCAGTGGATTGCCCAGTTGGCTGGGGCTGTAGAATACACCGAATGCACCTCAGCAGAGGGGTAAGACCCCATCCCCGCCAATGAGTGTCCTGCATATGACCCTAAACAATCTGATGGTGAGGTTCCAGTGATGCTGGGACTCTGGAGAATGCGGAGCACCCCTTCATTGCCATCGTTCCCAGGTCCACTCTGGCCTGGTGTGGTAGCACCTGACAGGACCCTATCTATGGGTTAAATAGAACTAACGGCATGCTTATGCTAAACTGAATTGTTTGAAATAGAAATGTTTTTGACAATTAAACTGTACTTACATTTAAAGTGCGTGCTTATGCTAAACTGAATTATTTGATATAGAACTGTTTTTAGACATTGAAACTGTACTTACACTAAACTGAATTATTTAATATAGAACTGATTTGACATTTAACTGTGTGTAAACAAAATCTGTACTGAATTAGCTGAATTAGAACCGCTTGACTAAACTGAATAGCTTGAAATAGAAATGTTTTTCATAATTAAACTGTACTTACATTTAAACTGCATACTTATGCTAAACTGAATTGTTTGAAATAGAACTATTTTCATTAAAATGGATTTGGTGTTGAATAACATACAAAGGTTGATATGCCATAAAAACCAACCAACCAACCATCTTTCAGCGGAACATTAGGTTGTATCATACTGAAGGAATTGTATGGAAATGGTCTCAAGGACATGAAGAAGGCTTCACACTGTCGCTAAAGCCACCAAACTCCTCAGAGTATTTATGGGATAGGTTGAACCAATAGATTTGCTTTACAGAACCTCCAATGCATAACTTTTAATTGTTAAAGGATCCGTTGTTATCACCCGAGAGGAAACCTTTAGAAGTTTTGTAGAGTTCATGCCTTATAAATCTGTTTTCCAAGTACATGACAAACAAATAACTTATTAGGAAGGTACTCATATTTTGTCTCATCTATGTATAATGAAAAGAAAGTTATTTATGAGAAAATGGCAGAACATGATTAGCAATGTATATAAAGAAATTTAATGAGATAAACGGAGAATCTTAAAAATCTGATTTAATCATTAAAAATTTTCCATAGAGGAGGAAAAGTTAAAAGTGGATAACATTCTTAAAGTATTTATTTTAGTAATTAATATATGGGCAGGTATAGCCAACTGATAATTTAGTAACATAAAAATACAAATTCAAAGCAATGTTATTTTTCAAGAAATTATACGTTTCATAAACTGATATTGACAGGTTGATGACCATATGGAAATCTTCTCTCTTTGATAAAATAAAACAGGATATCTTTCAAGCTGTAGCCATGTTAGTATGATTGTATGGTTGCACCACTTTAACTTTAGCTAAACATGTAGAGAAAAGTTAGTGGTATGTGTTGTGTGCTGTTTGAACAGGTCCTGGAATTAGCATCCTACAAAACAGCAGCTGTGTGGCCAAATACTTCCCATCACACAAAGCATCCAAGAAAGATGAACAAGACATGGTGGGGAAGTAAAGATGAACTCGAAAGCAACATTCTCTGATGGATTCCTGCATATAGACTCACAAGTGTTGGCTGACTGTTCATCAACTCTGAGCTGATACTGGGTACCGTTTAGAGGACTTGCCGAGAGTAATAGTCGATAGGAAGAGAGTCAAGGGAATCCGTGCTGTCAACACATGATGATGATCAAAGTACATAATACAAAAAAAATCAGTAATTTCTTTTTATCATGAATTTTATTAAAATAAAAAAAAATTCCTTATTATAAAGAATACTTATTTAGCTCATAATATTCATATTTTTTTAAAGAATTTATATTTCAAAATCTGAGAAAATAGAAAAAGCTGTACTTTATTTATCATAGAGTATGTATTTACCCAACCCCTCTGTTACAGGCATGATGCAACACAAGGTCAGTTTTTAAGTGAATTACAGTTGGTATTTTCCTTCTCCTATATTGGTTGGTGCACCAAGGTTAAAGAGCCCAGTCTACCCTGCTGTTTGTCTATAGCTAGTGGGGTTGGAAAAAAGATGGATTCAAACTTTCCTTAAAGACATTAGCATGAAAGTGAAACACAAATAACCTCATTCAGAATTTGAACTTGGGTCACCATGTCCATTTCTTAAGATGATAATTGTTCGGCCACATAACTCTGAATTCATTTATCAGAAACTATTCATCTATAATAAAATTAGCCCATTAAATTCTTTTCAGGAAGCAAAAGTTAAAAAAATAATAATATAAAAATAGACAAACCTTAAACTGTATTTTTGTTTCCATAGATTAAAAAAAAATTTACTTTTAATTTTGATATTGAATTGAATACACAAGTTTTCTTTCACTGAAAATGTCCACATACCTTTTTATTTAGATTTTTGATTGCTAAATTTTGTTACTATTTAACAGCTTTCTATTTGAAAATTATAATAAATTAACATTAATATTAACAGCTTTCTATTTGACAATTCTAATAAAACATATTTTTAAATAAAGAGCTAACAAAGCTTATGATTCATAAAACTCATTGCATGTAAATCCATTTGTTAACATTGAATTTTTTTAAGTGCATAATAGAATGACATAACAAATTTTAAAATAAGTTTTATAATTTTAAGTAAATTTTAAATATTTTAAATCTCTCTTAATTTGAAATAAAAAAAGAGCCGTCCATTAACTTTTATTAATAAATTGAATGCCACAGATAAAAGAAAAAAAATTCTGGGGTCATTATCACAGATTGTTGACTGATTGATTTTAATAGCATGGCAATCTATCTTGGGTTATTTCATGCCTAGAGGTTAGAGAATCATGTTCATTGTATGTTTACATTTACTTTTTTTGTATTGTTGTTTCTAAAGAGTTTTTTTTCAGCACACAGTCATATAGAATATGCATAATTTTTAAACTGATCTATTTGATCCACTGAAGGGACCCTAACGGGTGCTATCACTTCAGGTCAGAGTTGACCTGAGAGTAATGGCAATGAAAAATTACTCCACACTCACTAGAGTTCCTAAACTTGAGCCTCACCATCAGATGCAGTTTAGTGTCATAGCCAGGACACCCCTTTTTTGGGCTGGTCTTACTTCTTTGCAGGGAATGTAGTCAGCATATTCTAAGCCCCAAATGACTGGGCAGTATATGTATTTATCCAACCCCTCTGCCACAAACCGAATGTGACACAAGGTCAATTTTTTAAGCAAAGCTTAACAGGTTAGAAATCAGTTTTCCTTCTCCTCGATCAGTTGCCATACCAAGTTTAGAGAGCTCAGTCTGCCTTACTATTTACACATAGCTAGAAGTAGAATAGTTGAATGTATACCTTTCCCATGAGTATAGCTCAAAGTACAATGAAAACAGCCTTGTCCAAGATTTGAACTCGGATCGCCATGTCCTTTTTCCTTTGATGATAACCATTACACCATTAGCACCTCTGACAAGGTGGTATATAGGTTTAATTCTAAAGATAGTTTTGCAAAGACTAATGAGTCAGTAGTTAAAAGAAAAGAATCCAACAAGACTCAGATATTAATATCCAGGCAGAAATGATCTGCCATTTATAGTTATTTCATTTTTATTTACAGGTGGCCATAAAGCTTAAGCCTAAAGAATAGTTACTACTCTTGTAACTTCCCTACTAACAGTGAAAGTTTGACTCAATTAATCTTCCATATTTATTGAGGAACTTGATTAAAGAAAAATCTATGCATATGAGCTTAGTGAGTCAGTATTAAAAGAGATTATACATTGATAATCTGGTCATTAACCTGATATGCTGGATTATTGATTTGAATACAAGCAGTGTAGCTCACCAGCTAGCTCACTAATTTACCTACATACCAACTGGTTATCAATCTAGCCAGGTTTGTAAGGATATCTTTATTCAACATTGTATATTTTGAATATTTAATACAACTGTCCTTAATTGTATATTTTTAAAAAATACGTTTTTATTAGTGATTTTCTCTCAACATAATAGTTCAAAAGAAAAAAGGTCTCAATAAAAACCTTCAAATATAATAAATCGGATCAATATAGAGTACAAGCTGAAGTACCCATCAAAGTTAGATACAAAGGTTTACCCTTGCAACACAGATGGTTAAAACATATGTTAAATCTTAATCAGGTTCTTGCTTCTAAAGCTAGAAGTCTAAAAAAATATAGAAAAATCGATCCATATGTTTATTTCCAGTGCTTTTATGAACATATCCAGTGTACTAGAAGGGTAATCAAAAATTTTGGTATCTACTAGTTTGCACCACATATATCATGTGTCTGAAGCAGTTCAATCAATATGTTGTATACTCACAACCATAAACAAATATATATACAATTATATGTGGAAACATAGTCAACAATAATGACGACTTCAATGAATGAACGAACACACTTCTTTATAAAAATATATTTCTCACACTTTATTCTCAAAAGTGTTGATGTTGGTTGTGTGTGAGAGGAGAGTGGAGACAAGGATGGACTGTTATTTTGACCCAAAGTTCTTCTGACCATAACAGCACTTCTTTCGCATCCTGGCTGGGCTGCTCAACCATGGGTCACTCAGGGCCCAAGCCCTCTGTCTGCTGCTGACTCTCAATTTGGCATCTTGTCTCCAACTCCAACTGGAACTTCCCCAAGCCATCTGTGGCACCTGATTATATAATTGCTTCATGCCCACCTGCTTCCGCTGTTCCTCCACTTATATACACAGGTGCATCTTTTGATTGACGGCTCAGTCAAGGGTCAATATATAACGCATGGTAGATATCTGTTGTGGTTAGTGGTATTGTGGTAGTTAGTGAGCTGACAAGTTATGAATTGCTTCCCTCCAAGCTGCACATACAAACCAGCGATATAGTCTAATTCAGGAACTTATGCTTAACGAGACTGAAATGGGCCACAACGTAGTGGAAGCAACCAAAAACATTCGTTGTGTAAAGGATGAAGATGCAGTTGATGCTTCAAGAAATTTTGTTCGGGGTTTGCATGAACCTTGACAATCAGACAATGTAAAGTAGGCCTAAAACCATGGATTCCAAGGCTGTGCTCCAAGCCATAAAGGTAAATCCAGTGAGTAGCACTAAAAGAGTATCAGGCTAGCCCAGCATTTCACAGTTCAGCGTGGTTTGTCATCATTACAATTTCAGTAAAAGCATCCAAAGCTGTTAAATTGTGCCCTCATGTTACTAAAATAGTGCAAAACTTCTGACTCATCCTTGTAGATAAATTATTTGCTAAAATATTAAAACATATTTCATTACAAAATATTGTGGGGGTAGTACCCATGGCATAATAACTGGAGTGCTGGACTGTGACATAGGCGTAAGCAAGTTCAAACTCCTGTCAAGCTATTATGTTCAATTTTGGACTAATACACTTAGAAAAGGGATGAATCCCTTTATCCTTCCAGGTATAGATTGAATTGTACTACTACCATTATTCTACAAGGATGGCTTTGTCATTGAATAACCCATGGAGGTTGATAAGCCATCAAAACAAAGAAACCAAACCAAACCAAATCTACAAAACACAGAACAATACAAACTTCATGATATAAAACATTCTTTTTTCTATTGTGTCAATTTGCTTTATTCTTTCACAATCTCAATTCAAAATATCAACATTGATCTTCTTCATGGCATTTCATTGCATTCTCCCCATTTTCTTGTTTGTGTAAATACTCCTTTTTGCATCCAAATGAGGATTTACACGGGCATAATGAAAAATATTTGATAAGAACACATGCATGATTACCACCAGAGTCACATGAGAATACAAACAGATGAATGAACCCATCCTGATGAGAGCTTCTCATTATAGAGCAGTGCATCATCACCCACAAATTCCTGCAGTGCTTAGCATAAAAAAAGGGCTAACAAGTTGGCCAAAGCTTTGAGAAAGAAAAATTATACTGTCCACAAAGGACCCTCATTCCCCATATCAAGACGATTCTTCAAGCCCAAAATTGTGGCCATCAAAGATAACTGCACATGGGTCCTGGATGTTGCCATCATTGGAGAGACAAAATCACTAAATATGATATGCTATAGATGGACCAAGTAATATTGGTGGACACCCACCCTGCTGTGAAAAAGATCATCCACATCAACAAAATTATCACCTTTTGAGGGCTCCTCTATCACATGTTAAAGGGCTGCTTGAATTCACTTGAGGTCAGCAAAAGAACTCTTACTGACATGTACATCTTGTCAATCAAGAGCTCCTTAAAGACCTATGATGCATACCAGATGGAGAACCTACACATCCTAGGCCCCCTGCATAAGCTTGATGCAATGACCAAACCTTACAGTAGTTTCTATCAGGCTAGATTCTAGTCTGTGGCTTGTAGGTATACAATGGGAGCACAATTTTGATCAAATGAACCAGCTTAGCTCTCCAGGCTTCGGGAGCAAAAGATTTTCTGGATAAAAGCCTTCCCCTACATCCATATGAAATTTGGTAGCTCCTCATCAATTCATTTAGCTGTCTATAATGAAGAACAAACAAACAAACTTTCCTAATTATTAATATATCAATCTTAAAAAATTTTGAAATGCTTGATTGCTATAAAAAAATTTTAGAAAAAATATTAAACTACTTGATCAGTTGATTAGGCCTGGTTTAAGGAAATGCAGAGCACAATTGGGAATACATACAAGGTATGTCTTAAAGATAACAGAACTAGTATTTCAATTCCAAACAACAAACTATGTTGCTTCCTCTTTAAAAGTAATTTCTCTCAAGTGAATTGCCCTTTACCATCCTTCTCTGCCATGCTTCTATGTACAGCTAGAAGGATTCTTCTTGGATGCCCCTCTGCTCCATTGTTACTGCTCTATTTTGGTCTTTATGCCTTCAAAATGGGTCCCCTTAATGATCCACTTGAACTTGAGGGAAATAAAAAAAAACTCACTCATGCAAGATCAAGTAAATAGGAAGGTTGTTCCAGATCAATGATTTTCCTCTTGGTAAGGAACTGCCACACACTCAAACCTTGTATATTGCAATGTGTTGTATGTACTTGAAGAGTCAAGAGTTGATTACACTCTAGCATGTTGCCCTCTTAGGTGCAGACACAACTGAGAGCAATTGGTCCATTTAGCTTAAGGCTGGTTTTGTAGTCTATCTATGCTAGTGAGCAAAAAGCAATCAATCTTTTTCAAAATTAATTTTCCTCTCATTAAATGTGAAAAATTAATTTCTCAGAATTTAAAAAAAAACAAACTTACTTTGTTTTGCTTCTTGGCAACTACCAGATGGATCCCCCTCACCCACAATAATCAACCTGAGATACGTACACGGAGCAAGAGTTTCAGACAAAAAGATTCTAAGAAGTAATCATTACATTATGAAGCAGAAGTTAATTGTCCAACCATTAATATTAAAGCTTTGGTTAGATTTGGTTGTTTTATGGCATATCAACTCTTGAGGGTTATTTAATGCCAAATCTAGTTCATACATATATATCATAGTTTGTAGGTAACATTGTTTTTTAATGAGCCAGAGCTCATTCATTTGCACAGTTACATGGTTTCACATTTTGTTGTTATTACTTAGAATATTCAGATTATTGATCTCATTTTTATTGTTTTACTCACAACATTTCAGCTAATATGTTCTTCAGCCTTCTTCAGGTATTTCATGTCAAACTCAAGAGTCCACACAGAATCTTGAACTAAAACCTGTATTTGAATCACAGGGGTAGACTGTTCCAATTCTGTTAACCATAACTGGGTACAAGTATTAAGTTATAGTAAGTATTCCTTGTTTTTCTTACCTGTTGTTGGGATTGAACTTGTAACCTACAGAATTGGAGCAGTATACTCCTGTGGTTCAAATAAAGGATTCAGTTCAAGATTCTGTGTAGATTCCTGAGTTAATGAAGTGAGTTGAAGGAAAAGCACCTTGAGAGCAAACTAAAAGCTGCCAGCTAAGAAGAAAATGGAAAGAACATTTTAAGTATCTGTACAGTACAGAAGACCTGACAAGAGTAATAGATGATAGGGATGGTAAGGGAACTCCATGACCGATAAAATGAAACACAGTTTCTTCCAGGCAGTGGTCGTATTGATACTGCTGTATGGATGCACTACTTGGACGCTAACTAAACGGCTGGAGAAGAAGCTAGACGGCAACTACACAAGAATGCTGCGAGCAATATTGAACAAGTCCTGGCAGCAACACCCCACAAAGCACCAACTATACGGCCACCTGCCTCTCATCACAAAAACTATCCAAGTTAGACGAACTAGACATGCTGAACACTGCTGGAGAAGCAGGGACAAGCTCGTAAGTGATGTACTCCTATGGACCCCTACATATGTCTGGGCAAAAGCAGGATGACCAGCTCGAATATACATTCAGCAGCAATGTGAGGATACGGGATGTAGCCCTGAAGACCCGTCAGAGGCGATGAACGATAGGGAGAAGTGGCGAGAGAGGGTCAAGGATATCCATGCTAGCGGCACAATATGATGATGATGATGATGATGCTATCAGCATGACTCAATAATGTGTATGAAAAATTCACATAACCAATATAAAATCAATCATGACTTTCAGTGGAAGCAGTATGAAATGAAGTGAGGGATGAGTCCCTGTGGAATAGTGTGTAACATGCTGGACTGCTACATCACAGTAAGCTGGTTCAAACTCTAGTCACGCTTGGATTAAATAGAACTGATGATTCCATTATTTTTCTTGAAGTCAACATATTTTTTAGATGAAGTTGTCGGCAGGACATAGAATATAGAGAGACAATGATATGAAACTACATTTGATGACGAGAATTTAATTCTGGAGATCTGGGGAGTGTGCAGTACCCCTTCACTGTTATTACTCCTCGGTCCACTCTAACCCAGAGGAGTAGCTTCTGTTAGGGTTCCATTTATAGATAAAATAGATTTGTTTAAAAATGATTTGTATGAGATAAAACCAAAGGAGTAGCTTCTGTTAGGGTCCCATTTATAGATAAAATAGATTTGTTTAAAAATGATTTGTATGAGATAAAACCAGAGGAGTAGCTTCTGTTAGGGTCCCATTTATAGATAAAATAGATTTGTTTAAAAATGATTTGTATGAGATAAAACCAGAGGAGTAGCTTCTGTTAGGGTCCCATTTATAGATAAAATAGATTTGTTTAAAAATGATTTGTATGAGATAAAACCAGAGGAGTAGCTTCTGTTAGGGTCCCATTTATAGATAAAATAGATTTGTTTAAAAATGATTTGTATGAGATAAAACCAGAGGAGTAGCTTCTGTTAGGGACCCATTTATAGATAAAATAGATTTGTTTAAAAATGATTTGTATGAGATAAAACCAGAGGAGTAGCTTCTGTTAGGGACCCATTTATAGATAAAATAGATTTGTTTAAAAATGATTTGTATGAGATAAAACCAGAGGAGTAGCTTCTGTTAGGGTCCCATTTATAGATAAAATAGATTTGTTTAAAAATGATTTGTATGAGATAAAACCAGAGGAGTAGCTTCTGTTAGGGACCCATTTATAGATAAAATAGATTTGTTTAAAAATGATTTGTATGAGATAAAACCAGAGGAGTAGCTTCTGTTAGGGACCCATTTATAGATAAAATAGATTTGTTTAAAAATGATTTGTATGAGATAAAACCAGAGGAGTAGCTTCTGTTAGGGACCCATTTATAGATAAAATAGATTTGTTTAAAAATGATTTGTATGAGATAAAACCAGAGGAGTAGCTTCTGTTAGTGACCCATTTATAGATAAAATAGATTTGTTTAAAAATGATTTGTATGAGATAAAACCAGAGGAGTAGCTTCTGTTAGGGACCCATTCATAGATAAAATAGATTTGTTTAAAAATGATTTGTATGAGATAAAACCAGAGGAGTAGCTTCTGTTAGGGACCCATTTATAGATAAAATAGATTTGTTTAAAAATGATTTGTATGAGATAAAACCAGAGGAGTAGCTTCTGTTAGGGACCCATTTATAGATAAAATAGATTTGTTTAAAAATGATTTGTATGAGATAAAACCAGAGGAGTAGCTTCTGTTAGGGACCCATTTATAGATAAAATAGATTTGTTTAAAAATGATTTGTATGAGATAAAACCAGAGGAGTAGCTTCTGTTAGGGACCCATTTATAGATAAAATAGATTTGTTTAAAAATGATTTGTATGAGATAAAACCAGAGGAGTAGCTTCTGTTAGGGTCCCATTTATAGATAAAATAGATTTGTTTAAAAATGATTTGTATGAGATAAAACCAGAGGAGTAGCTTCTGTTAGGGACCCATTTATAGATAAAATAGATTTGTTTAAAAATGATTTGTATGAGATAAAACCAGAGGAGTAGCTTCTGTTAGGGTCCCATTTATAGATAAAATAGATTTGTTTAAAAATGATTTGTATGAGATAAAACCAGAGGAGTAGCTTCTGTTAGGGTCCCATTTATAGATAAAATAGATTTGTTTAAAAATGATTTGTATGAGATAAAACCAGAGGAGTAGCTTCTGTTAGGGACCCATTTATAGATAAAATAGATTTGTTTAAAAATGATTTGTATGAGATAAAACCAGAGGAGTAGCTTCTGTTAGGGTCCCATTTATAGATAAAATAGATTTGTTTAAAAATGATTTGTATGAGATAAAACCAGAGGAGTAGCTTCTGTTAGGGACCCATTTATAGATAAAATAGATTTGTTTAAAAATGATTTGTATGAGATAAAACCAGAGGAGTAGCTTCTGTTAGGGTCCCATTTATAGATAAAATAGATTTGTTTAAAAATGATTTGTATGAGATAAAACCAGAGGAGTAGCTTCTGTTAGGGTCCCATTTATAGATAAAATAGATTTGTTTAAAAATGATTTGTATGAGATAAAACCAAAGGAGTAGCTTCTGTTAGGGTTCCATTTATAGATAAAATAGATTTGTTTAAAAATGATTTGTATGAGATAAAACCAGAGGAGTAGCTTCTGTTAGGGTCCCATTTATAGATAAAATAGATTTGTTTAAAAATGATTTGTATGAGATAAAACCAGAGGAGTAGCTTCTGTTAGGGTCCCATTTATAGATAAAATAGATTTGTTTAAAAATGATTTGTATGAGATAAAACCAGAGGAGTAGCTTCTGTTAGGGACCCATTTATAGATAAAATAGATTTGTTTAAAAATGATTTGTATGAGATAAAACCAGAGGAGTAGCTTCTGTTAGGGACCCATTTATAGATAAAATAGATTTGTTTAAAAATGATTTGTATGAGATAAAACCAGAGGAGTAGCTTCTGTTAGGGACCCATTTATAGATAAAATAGATTTGTTTAAAAATGATTTGTATGAGATAAAACCAGAGGAGTAGCTTCTGTTAGGGACCCATTTATAGATAAAATAGATTTGTTTAAAAATGATTTGTATGAGATAAAACCAGAGGAGTAGCTTCTGTTAGGGACCCATTTATAGATAAAATAGATTTGTTTAAAAATGATTTGTATGTGATAAAACCAGAGGAGTAGCTTCTGTTAGGGACCCATTTATAGATAAAATAGATTTGTTTAAAAATGATTTGTATGAGATAAAACCAGAGGAGTAGCTTCTGTTAGGGACCCATTTATAGATAAAATAGATTTGTTTAAAAATGATTTGTATGAGATAAAACCAGAGGAGTAGCTTCTGTTAGGGACCCATTTATAGATAAAATAGATTTGTTTAAAAATGATTTGTATGAGATAAAACCAGAGGAGTAGCTTCTGTTAGGGACTCATTTATAGATAAAATAGATTTGTTTAAAAATGATTTGTATGAGATACAACCAGAGGAGTAGCTTCTGTTAGGGACCCATTTATAGATAAAATAGATTTGTTTAAAAATGATTTGTATGAGATAAAACCAGAGGAGTAGCTTCTGTTAGGGTCCCATTTATAGATAAAATAGATTTGTTTAAAAATGATTTGTATGAGATAAAACCAGAGGAGTAGCTTCTGTTAGGGTCCCATTTATAGATAAAATAGATTTGTTTAAAAATGATTTGTATGAGATAAAACCAAAGGAGTAGCTTCTGTTAGGGTTCCATTTATAGATAAAATAGATTTGTTTAAAAATGATTTGTATGAGATAAAACCAGAGGAGTAGCTTCTGTTAGGGTCCCATTTATAGATAAAATAGATTTGTTTAAAAATGATTTGTATGAGATAAAACCAGAGGAGTAGCTTCTGTTAGGGTCCCATTTATAGATAAAATAGATTTGTTTAAAAATGATTTGTATGAGATAAAACCAAAGGAGTAGCTTCTGTTAGGGTTCCATTTATAGATAAAATAGATTTGTTTAAAAATGATTTGTATGAGATAAAACCAGAGGAGTAGCTTCTGTTAGGGTCCCATTTATAGATAAAATAGATTTGTTTAAAAATGATTTGTATGAGATAAAACCAGAGGAGTAGCTTCTGTTAGGGACCCATTTATAGATAAAATAGATTTGTTTAAAAATGATTTGTATGAGATAAAACCAGAGGAGTAGCTTCTGTTAGGGACCCATTTATAGATAAAATAGATTTGTTTAAAAATAATTTGTATGAGATACAACCAGAGGAGTAGCTTCTGTTAGGGACCCATTTATAGATAAAATAGATTTGTTTAAAAATGATTTGTATGAGATAAAACCAGAGGAGTAGCTTCTGTTAGGGACCCATTTATAGATAAAATAGATTTGTTTAAAAATGATTTGTATGTGATAAAACCAGAGGAGTAGCTTCTGTTAGGGACCCATTTATAGATAAAATAGATTTGTTTAAAAATGATTTGTATGAGATAAAACCAGAGGAGTAGCTTCTGTTAGGGACCCATTTATAGATAAAATAGATTTGTTTAAAAATGATTTGTATGAGATAAAACCAGAGGAGTAGCTTCTGTTAGGGACCCATTTATAGATAAAATAGATTTGTTTAAAAATGATTTGTATGAGATAAAACCAGAGGAGTAGCTTCTGTTAGGGACTCATTTATAGATAAAATAGATTTGTTTAAAAATGATTTGTATGAGATACAACCAGAGGAGTAGCTTCTGTTAGGGACCCATTTATAGATAAAATAGATTTGTTTAAAAATGATTTGTATGAGATAAAACCAGAGGAGTAGCTTCTGTTAGGGTCCCATTTATAGATAAAATAGATTTGTTTAAAAATGATTTGTATGAGATAAAACCAGAGGAGTAGCTTCTGTTAGGGTCCCATTTATAGATAAAATAGATTTGTTTAAAAATGATTTGTATGAGATAAAACCAAAGGAGTAGCTTCTGTTAGGGTTCCATTTATAGATAAAATAGATTTGTTTAAAAATGATTTGTATGAGATAAAACCAGAGGAGTAGCTTCTGTTTGGGTCCTATTTATAGATAAAATAGATTTGTTTAAAAATGATTTGTATGAGATAAAACCAGAGGAGTAGCTTCTGTTAGGGTCCCATTTATAGATAAAATAGATTTGTTTAAAAATGATTTGTATGAGATAAAACCAAAGGAGTAGCTTCTGTTAGGGTTCCATTTATAGATAAAATAGATTTGTTTAAAAATGATTTGTATGAGATAAAACCAGAGGAGTAGCTTCTGTTAGGGTCCCATTTATAGATAAAATAGATTTGTTTAAAAATGATTTGTATGAGATAAAACCAGAGGAGTAGCTTCTGTTAGGGACCCATTTATAGATAAAATAGATTTGTTTAAAAATGATTTGTATGAGATAAAACCAGAGGAGTAGCTTCTGTTAGGGACCCATTTATAGATAAAATAGATTTGTTTAAAAATAATTTGTATGAGATACAACCAGAGGAGTAGCTTCTGTTAGGGTCCCATTTATAGATAAAATAGATTTGTTTAAAAATGATTTGTATGAGATAAAACCAGAGGAGTAGCTTCTGTTAGGGACCCATTTATAGATAAAATAGATTTGTTTAAAAATGATTTGTATGAGATAAAACCAGAGGAGTAGCTTCTGTTAGGGTCCCATTTATAGATAAAATAGATTTGTTTAAAAATGATTTGTATGAGATAAAACCAGAGGAGTAGCTTCTGTTAGGGACCCATTAATAGATAAAATAGATTTGTTTAAAAATGATTTGTATGAGATAAAACCAGAGGAGTAGCTTCTGTTAGGGACCCATTTATAGATAAAATAGATTTGTTTAAAAATGATTTGTATGAGATAAAACCAGAGGAGTAGCTTCCGTTAGGGTCCCATTTATAGATAAAATAGATTTGTTTAAAAATGATTTGTATGAGATAAAACCAAAGGAGTAGCTTCTGTTAGGGTTCCATTTATAGATAAAATAGATTTGTTTAAAAATGATTTGTATGAGATAAAACCAGAGGAGTAGCTTCTGTTAGGGTCCCATTTATAGATAAAATAGATTTGTTTAAAAATTATTTGTATGAGATACAACCAGAGGAGTAGCTTCTGTTAGGGACCCATTTATAGATAAAATAGATTTGTTTAAAAATGATTTGTATGAGATACAACCAGAGGAGTAGCTTCTGTTAGGGACCCATTTATAGATAAAATAGATTTGTTTAAAAATGATTTGTATGAGATAAAACCAGAGGAGTAGCTTCTGTTAGGGACCCATTTATAGATAAAATAGATTTGTTTAAAAATGATTTGTATGAGATACAACCAGAGGAGTAGCTTCTGTTAGGGTCCCATTTATAGATAAAATAGATTTGTTTAAAAATGATTTGTATGAGATAAAACCAGAGGAGTAGCTTCTGTTAGGGACCCATTTATAGATAAAATAGATTTGTTTAAAAATGATTTGTATGAGATAAAACCAGAGGAGTAGCTTCTGTTAGGGACCCATTTATAGATAAAATAGATTTGTTTAAAAATGATTTGTATGAGATAAAACCAGAGGAGTAGCTTCTGTTAGGGACCCATTTATAGATAAAATAGATTTGTTTAAAAATGATTTGTATGAGATAAAACCAGAGGAGTAGCTTCTGTTAGGGTCCCATTTATAGATAAAATAGATTTGTTTAAAAATGATTTGTATGAGATAAAACCAGAGGAGTAGCTTCTGTTAGGGTCCCATTTATAGATAAAATAGATTTGTTTAAAAATGATTTGTATGAGATAAAACCAGAGGAGTAGCTTCTGTTAGGGACCCATTTATAGATAAAATAGATTTGTTTAAAAATGATTTGTATGAGATAAAACCAGAGGAGTAGCTTCTGTTAGGGACCCATTTATAGATAAAATAGATTTGTTTAAAAATGATTTGTATGAGATAAAACCAGAGGAGTAGCTTCTGTTAGGGACCCATTTATAGATAAAATAGATTTGTTTAAAAATGATTTGTATGAGATAAAACCAGAGGAGTAGCTTCTGTTAGGGACCCATTTATAGATAAAATAGATTTGTTTAAAAATGATTTGTATGAGATAAAACCAGAGGAGTAGCTTCTGTTAGGGACCCATTTATAGATAAAATAGATTTGTTTAAAAATGATTTGTATGAGATAAAACCAGAGGAGTAGCTTCTGTTAGGGACCCATTTATAGATAAAATAGATTTGTTTAAAAATGATTTGTATGAGATAAAACCAGAGGAGTAGCTTCTGTTAGGGACCCATTTATAGATAAAATAGATTTGTTTAAAAATGATTTGTATGAGATAAAACCAGAGGAGTAGCTTCTGTTAGGGACCCATTTATAGATAAAATAGATTTGTTTAAAAATGATTTGTATGAGATAAAACCAGAGGAGTAGCTTCTGTTAGGGACTCATTTATAGATAAAATAGATTTGTTTAAAAATGATTTGTATGAGATACAACCAGAGGAGTAGCTTCTGTTAGGGACCCATTTATAGATAAAATAGATTTGTTTAAAAATGATTTGTATGAGATAAAACCAGAGGAGTAGCTTCTGTTAGGGTCCCATTTATAGATAAAATAGATTTGTTTAAAAATGATTTGTATGAGATAAAACCAGAGGAGTAGCTTCTGTTAGGGTCCCATTTATAGATAAAATAGATTTGTTTAAAAATGATTTGTATGAGATAAAACCAAAGGAGTAGCTTCTGTTAGGGTTCCATTTATAGATAAAATAGATTTGTTTAAAAATGATTTGTATGAGATAAAACCAGAGGAGTAGCTTCTGTTAGGGTCCTATTTATAGATAAAATAGATTTGTTTAAAAATGATTTGTATGAGATAAAACCAGAGGAGTAGCTTCTGTTAGGGTCCCATTTATAGATAAAATAGATTTGTTTAAAAATGATTTGTATGAGATAAAACCAGAGGAGTAGCTTCTGTTAGGGTCCCATTTATAGATAAAATAGATTTGTTTAAAAATGATTTGTATGAGATAAAACCAGAGGAGTAGCTTCTGTTAGGGACCCATTTATAGATAAAATAGATTTGTTTAAAAATGATTTGTATGAGATAAAACCAGAGGAGTAGCTTCTGTTAGGGTCCCATTTATAGATAAAATAGATTTGTTTAAAAATGATTTGTATGAGATAAAACCAAAGGAGTAGCTTCTGTTAGGGTCCCATTTATAGATAAAATAGATTTGTTTAAAAATGATTTGTATGAGATAAAACCAGAGGAGTAGCTTCTGTTAGGGTCCCATTTATAGATAAAATAGATTTGTTTAAAAATGATTTGTATGAGATAAAACCAGAGGAGTAGCTTCTGTTAGGGACCCATTTATAGATAAAATAGATTTGTTTAAAAATGATTTGTATGAGATAAAACCAGAGGAGTAGCTTCTGTTAGGGACCCATTTATAGATAAAATAGATTTGTTTAAAAATGATTTGTATGAGATAAAACCAGAGGAGTAGCTTCTGTTAGGGACCCATTTATAGATAAAATAGATTTGTTTAAAAATGATTTGTATGAGATAAAACCAGAGGAGTAGCTTCTGTTAGGGTCCCATTTATAGATAAAATAGATTGGTTTAAAAATGATTTGTATGAGATAAAACCAAAGGAGTAGCTTCTGTTAGGGTTCCATTTATAGATAAAATAGATTTGTTTAAAAATGATTTGTATGAGATACAACCAGAGGAGTAGCTTCTGTTAGGGTCCCATTTATAGATAAAATAGATTTGTTTAAAAATTATTTGTATGAGATACAACCAGAGGAGTAGCTTCTGTTAGGGACCCATTTATAGATAAAATAGATTTGTTTAAAAATAATTTGTATGAGATACAACCAGAGGAGTAGCTTCTGTTAGGGACCCATTTATAGATAAAATAGATTTGTTTAAAAATGATTTGTATGAGATAAAACCAGAGGAGTAGCTTCTGTTAGGGACCCATTTATAGATAAAATAGATTTGTTTAAAAATGATTTGTATGAGATACAACCAGAGGAGTAGCTTCTGTTAGGGTCCCATTTATAGATAAAATAGATTTGTTTAAAAATGATTTGTATGAGATAAAACAAGAGGAGTAGCTTCTGTTAGGGACCCATTTATAGATAAAATAGATTCGTTTAAAAATGATTTGTATGAGATAAAACCAGAGGAGTAGCTTCTGTTAGGGACCCATTTATAGATAAAATAGATTTGTTTAAAAATGATTTGTATGAGATAAAACCAGAGGAGTAGCTTCTGTTAGTGTCCCATTTATAGATAAAATAGATTTGTTTAAAAATAATTTGTATGAGATAAAACCAGAGGAGTAGCTTCTGTTAGGGTCCCATTTATAGATAAAATAGATTTGTTTAAAAATGATTTGTATGAGATACAACCAGAGGAGTAGCTTCTGTTAGGGACCCATTTATAGATAAAATAGATTTGTTTAAAAATGATTTGTATGAGATAAAACCAGAGGAGTAGCTTCTGTTAGGGACCCATTTATAGATAAAATAGATTTGTTTAAAAATGATTTGTATGAGATAAAACCAGAGGAGTAGCTTCTGTTAGGGACCCATTAATAGATAAAATAGATTTGTTTAAAAATGATTTGTATGAGATAAAACCAGAGGAGTAGCTTCTGTTAGGGACCCATTTATAGATAAAATAGATTTGTTTAAAAATGATTTGTATGAGATAAAACCAGAGGAGTAGCTTCCGTTAGGGTCCCATTTATAGATAAAATAGATTTGTTTAAAAATGATTTGTATGAGATAAAACCAAAGGAGTAGCTTCTGTTAGGGTTCCATTTATAGATAAAATAGATTTGTTTAAAAATGATTTGTATGAGATAAAACCAGAGGAGTAGCTTCTGTTAGGGTCCCATTTATAGATAAAATAGATTTGTTTAAAAATTATTTGTATGAGATACAACCAGAGGAGTAGCTTCTGTTAGGGACCCATTTATAGATAAAATAGATTTGTTTAAAAATGATTTGTATGAGATACAACCAGAGGAGTAGCTTCTGTTAGGGACCCATTTATAGATAAAATAGATTTGTTTAAAAATGATTTGTATGAGATAAAACCAGAGGAGTAGCTTCTGTTAGGGACCCATTTATAGATAAAATAGATTTGTTTAAAAATGATTTGTATGAGATACAACCAGAGGAGTAGCTTCTGTTAGGGTCCCATTTATAGATAAAATAGATTTGTTTAAAAATGATTTGTATGAGATAAAACCAGAGGAGTAGCTTCTGTTAGGGACCCATTTATAGATAAAATAGATTTGTTTAAAAATGATTTGTATGAGATAAAACCAGAGGAGTAGCTTCTGTTAGGGACCCATTTATAGATAAAATAGATTTGTTTAAAAATGATTTGTATGAGATAAAACCAGAGGAGTAGCTTCTGTTAGGGACCCATTTATAGATAAAATAGATTTGTTTAAAAATGATTTGTATGAGATAAAACCAGAGGAGTAGCTTCTGTTAGGGTCCCATTTATAGATAAAATAGATTTGTTTAAAAATGATTTGTATGAGATAAAACCAGAGGAGTAGCTTCTGTTAGGGTCCCATTTATAGATAAAATAGATTTGTTTAAAAATGATTTGTATGAGATAAAACCAGAGGAGTAGCTTCTGTTAGGGACCCATTTATAGATAAAATAGATTTGTTTAAAAATGATTTGTATGAGATAAAACCAGAGGAGTAGCTTCTGTTAGGGACCCATTTATAGATAAAATAGATTTGTTTAAAAATGATTTGTATGAGATAAAACCAGAGGAGTAGCTTCTGTTAGGGACCCATTTATAGATAAAATAGATTTGTTTAAAAATGATTTGTATGAGATGAAACCAGAGGAGTAGCTTCTGTTAGGGACCCATTTATAGATAAAATAGATTTGTTTAAAAATGATTTGTATGAGATAAAACCAGAGGAGTAGCTTCTGTTAGGGACCCATTTATAGATAAAATAGATTTGTTTAAAAATGATTTGTATGAGATAAAACCAGAGGAGTAGCTTCTGTTAGGGACCCATTTATAGATAAAATAGATTTGTTTAAAAATGATTTGTATGAGATAAAACCAGAGGAGTAGCTTCTGTTAGGGACCCATTTATAGATAAAATAGATTTGTTTAAAAATGATTTGTATGAGATAAAACCAGAGGAGTAGCTTCTGTTAGGGACCCATTTATAGATAAAATAGATTTGTTTAAAAATGATTTGTATGAGATACAACCAGAGGAGTAGCTTCTGTTAGGGTCCCATTTATAGATAAAATAGATTTGTTTAAAAATTATTTGTATGAGATACAACCAGAGGAGTAGCTTCTGTTAGGGACCCATTTATAGATAAAATAGATTTGTTTAAAAATAATTTGTATGAGATACAACCAGAGGAGTAGCTTCTGTTAGGGACCCATCTATAGATAAAATAGATTTGTTTAAAAATGATTTGTATGAGATAAAACCAGAGGAGTAGCTTCTGTTAGGGACCCATTTATAGATAAAATAGATTTGTTTAAAAATGATTTGTATGAGATACAACCAGAGGAGTAGCTTCTGTTAGGGTCCCATTTATAGATAAAATAGATTTGTTTAAAAATGATTTGTATGAGATAAAACCAGAGGAGTAGCTTCTGTTAGGGACCCATTTATAGATAAAATAGATTTGTTTAAAAATGATTTGTATGAGATAAAACCAGAGGAGTAGCTTCTGTTAGGGACCCATTTATAGATAAAATAGATTTGTTTAAAAATGATTTGTATGAGATAAAACCAGAGGAGTAGCTTCTGTTAGTGTCCCATTTATAGATAAAATAGATTTGTTTAAAAATAATTTGTATGAGATAAAACCAGAGGAGTAGCTTCTGTTAGGGTCCCATTTATAGATAAAATAGATTTGTTTAAAAATGATTTGTATGAGATACAACCAGAGGAGTAGCTTCTGTTAGGGACCCATTTATAGATAAAATAGATTTGTTTAAAAATGATTTGTATGAGATAAAACCAGAGGAGTAGCTTCTGTTAGGGTCCCATTTATAGATAAAATAGATTTGTTTAAAAATGATTTGTATGAGATAAAACCAGAGGAGTAGCTTCTGTTAGGGACCCATTAATAGATAAAATAGATTTGTTTAAAAATGATTTGTATGAGATAAAACCAGAGGAGTAGCTTCTGTTAGGGACCCATTTATAGATAAAATAGATTTGTTTAAAAATGATTTGTATGAGATAAAACCAGAGGAGTAGCTTCCGTTAGGGTCCCATTTATAGATAAAATAGATTTGTTTAAAAATGATTTGTATGAGATAAAACCAAAGGAGTAGCTTCTGTTAGGGTTCCATTTATAGATAAAATAGATTTGTTTAAAAATGATTTGTATGAGATAAAACCAGAGGAGTAGCTTCTGTTAGGGTCCCATTTATAGATAAAATAGATTTGTTTAAAAATTATTTGTATGAGATACAACCAGAGGAGTAGCTTCTGTTAGGGACCCATTTATAGATAAAATAGATTTGTTTAAAAATGATTTGTATGAGATACAACCAGAGGAGTAGCTTCTGTTAGGGACCCATTTATAGATAAAATAGATTTGTTTAAAAATGATTTGTATGAGATAAAACCAGAGGAGTAGCTTCTGTTAGGGACCCATTTATAGATAAAATAGATTTGTTTAAAAATGATTTGTATGAGATACAACCAGAGGAGTAGCTTCTGTTAGGGTCCCATTTATAGATAAAATAGATTTGTTTAAAAATGATTTGTATGAGATAAAACCAGAGGAGTAGCTTCTGTTAGGGACCCATTTATAGATAAAATAGATTTGTTTAAAAATGATTTGTATGAGATAAAACCAGAGGAGTAGCTTCTGTTAGGGACCCATTTATAGATAAAATAGATTTGTTTAAAAATGATTTGTATGAGATAAAACCAGAGGAGTAGCTTCTGTTAGGGACCCATTTATAGATAAAATAGATTTGTTTAAAAATGATTTGTATGAGATAAAACCAGAGGAGTAGCTTCTGTTAGGGTCCCATTTATAGATAAAATAGATTTGTTTAAAAATGATTTGTATGAGATAAAACCAGAGGAGTAGCTTCTGTTAGGGTCCCATTTATAGATAAAATAGATTTGTTTAAAAATGATTTGTATGAGATAAAACCAGAGGAGTAGCTTCTGTTAGGGACCCATTTATAGATAAAATAGATTTGTTTAAAAATGATTTGTATGAGATAAAACCAGAGGAGTAGCTTCTGTTAGGGACCCATTTATAGATAAAATAGATTTGTTTAAAAATGATTTGTATGAGATAAAACCAGAGGAGTAGCTTCTGTTAGGGACCCATTTATAGATAAAATAGATTTGTTTAAAAATGATTTGTATGAGATAAAACCAGAGGAGTAGCTTCTGTTAGGGACCCATTTATAGATAAAATAGATTTGTTTAAAAATGATTTGTATGAGATAAAACCAGAGGAGTAGCTTCTGTTAGGGACCCATTTATAGATAAAATAGATTTGTTTAAAAATGATTTGTATGAGATAAAACCAGAGGAGTAGCTTCTGTTAGGGACCCATTTATAGATAAAATAGATTTGTTTAAAAATGATTTGTATGAGATAAAACCAGAGGAGTAGCTTCTGTTAGGGACCCATTTATAGATAAAATAGATTTGTTTAAAAATGATTTGTATGAGATAAAACCAGAGGAGTAGCTTCTGTTAGGGACCCATTTATAGATAAAATAGATTTGTTTAAAAATGATTTGTATGAGATAAAACCAGAGGAGTAGCTTCTGTTAGGGACTCATTTATAGATAAAATAGATTTGTTTAAAAATGATTTGTATGAGATACAACCAGAGGAGTAGCTTCTGTTAGGGACCCATTTATAGATAAAATAGATTTGTTTAAAAATGATTTGTATGAGATAAAACCAGAGGAGTAGCTTCTGTTAGGGTCCCATTTATAGATAAAATAGATTTGTTTAAAAATGATTTGTATGAGATAAAACCAGAGGAGTAGCTTCTGTTAGGGTCCCATTTATAGATAAAATAGATTTGTTTAAAAATGATTTGTATGAGATAAAACCAAAGGAGTAGCTTCTGTTAGGGTTCCATTTATAGATAAAATAGATTTGTTTAAAAATGATTTGTATGAGATAAAACCAGAGGAGTAGCTTCTGTTAGGGTCCTATTTATAGATAAAATAGATTTGTTTAAAAATGATTTGTATGAGATAAAACCAGAGGAGTAGCTTCTGTTAGGGTCCCATTTATAGATAAAATAGATTTGTTTAAAAATGATTTGTATGAGATAAAACCAAAGGAGTAGCTTCTGTTAGGGTTCCATTTATAGATAAAATAGATTTGTTTAAAAATGATTTGTATGAGATAAAACCAGAGGAGTAGCTTCTGTTAGGGTCCCATTTATAGATAAAATAGATTTGTTTAAAAATGATTTGTATGAGATAAAACCAGAGGAGTAGCTTCTGTTAGGGACCCATTTATAGATAAAATAGATTTGTTTAAAAATGATTTGTATGAGATAAAACCAGAGGAGTAGCTTCTGTTAGGGTCCCATTTATAGATAAAATAGATTTGTTTAAAAATGATTTGTATGAGATAAAACCAGAGGAGTAGCTTCTGTTAGGGTCCCATTTATAGATAAAATAGATTTGTTTAAAAATGATTTGTATGAGATAAAACCAGAGGAGTAGCTTCTGTTAGGGTCCCATTTATAGATAAAATAGATTTGTTTAAAAATGATTTGTATGAGATAAAACCAGAGGAGTAGCTTCTGTTAGGGACCCATTTATAGATAAAATAGATTTGTTTAAAAATGATTTGTATGAGATAAAACCAGAGGAGTAGCTTCTGTTAGGGACCCATTTATAGATAAAATAGATTTGTTTAAAAATGATTTGTATGAGATAAAACCAGAGGAGTAGCTTCTGTTAGGGACCCATTTATAGATAAAATAGATTTGTTTAAAAATGATTTGTATGAGATAAAACCAGAGGAGTAGCTTCTGTTAGGGTCCCATTTATAGATAAAATAGATTTGTTTAAAAATGATTTGTATGAGATAAAACCAAAGGAGTAGCTTCTGTTAGGGTTCCATTTATAGATAAAATAGATTTGTTTAAAAATGATTTGTATGAGATACAACCAGAGGAGTAGCTTCTGTTAGGGTCCCATTTATAGATAAAATAGATTTGTTTAAAAATTATTTGTATGAGATACAACCAGAGGAGTAGCTTCTGTTAGGGACCCATTTATAGATAAAATAGATTTGTTTAAAAATAATTTGTATGAGATACAACCAGAGGAGTAGCTTCTGTTAGGGACCCATTTATAGATAAAATAGATTTGTTTAAAAATGATTTGTATGAGATAAAACCAGAGGAGTAGCTTCTGTTAGGGACCCATTTATAGATAAAATAGATTTGTTTAAAAATGATTTGTATGAGATACAACCAGAGGAGTAGCTTCTGTTAGGGTCCCATTTATAGATAAAATAGATTTGTTTAAAAATGATTTGTATGAGATAAAACCAGAGGAGTAGCTTCTGTTAGGGACCCATTTATAGATAAAATAGATTTGTTTAAAAATGATTTGTATGAGATAAAACCAGAGGAGTAGCTTCTGTTAGGGACCCATTTATAGATAAAATAGATTTGTTTAAAAATGATTTGTATGAGATAAAACCAGAGGAGTAGCTTCTGTTAGTGTCCCATTTATAGATAAAATAGATTTGTTTAAAAATAATTTGTATGAGATAAAACCAGAGGAGTAGCTTCTGTTAGGGTCCCATTTATAGATAAAATAGATTTGTTTAAAAATGATTTGTATGAGATACAACCAGAGGAGTAGCTTCTGTTAGGGACCCATTTATAGATAAAATAGATTTGTTTAAAAATGATTTGTATGAGATAAAACCAGAGGAGTAGCTTCTGTTAGGGACCCATTTATAGATAAAATAGATTTGTTTAAAAATGATTTGTATGAGATACAACCAGAGGAGTAGCTTCTGTTAGGGTCCCATTTATAGATAAAATAGATTTGTTTAAAAATGATTTGTATGAGATAAAACCAGAGGAGTAGCTTCTGTTAGGGACCCATTTATAGATAAAATAGATTTGTTTAAAAATGATTTGTATGAGATAAAACCAGAGGAGTAGCTTCTGTTAGGGACCCATTTATAGATAAAATAGATTTGTTTAAAAATGATTTGTATGAGATAAAACCAGAGGAGTAGCTTCCGTTAGGGTCCCATTTATAGATAAAATAGATTTGTTTAAAAATGATTTGTATGAGATAAAACCAAAGGAGTAGCTTCTGTTAGGGTTCCATTTATAGAT
Source organism: Sepioteuthis lessoniana (assembly GCA_963585895.1). Classification (NCBI taxonomy): domain Eukaryota; kingdom Metazoa; phylum Mollusca; class Cephalopoda; order Myopsida; family Loliginidae; genus Sepioteuthis; species Sepioteuthis lessoniana. The sequence goes on along the minus strand of OY757915.1, from coordinate 69,080,241 downwards.
AAAATAGATTTGTTTAAAAATTATTTGTATGAGATACAACCAGAGGAGTAGCTTCTGTTAGGGTCCCATTTATAGATAAAATAGATTTGTTTAAAAATGATTTGTATGAGATAAAACCAAAGGAGTAGCTTCTGTTAGGGTCCCATTTATAGATAAAATAGATTTGTTTAAAAATTATTTGTATGAGATAAAACCATGTTCAAAAGAAACCTTCTTAGAAACAGGTACACAAAAATGTAAATATGAACATACAATGAACACTATTCTCTGATCTCTAGGCATAAAATAACCCTAGATAGATTGACATGCCATTATAATCAATCAAGCTTCGTTTTTTAGAACCTTTTTTTTATCTAAGAAACAAACTCAAGGGGTGATGATGCAGTCCAGCCATGGGAACTACGATGCCTTGGGGACTCTTCCTTGTACAATGAAGTATTCAGAAATATCAAAAACAAAAATTAATATCACCAAATGTACAATTCTTTTGTTAATAATTAGGAAATGTACACGATTTCTCAATTAAATTTTAATATTGATTTTCTCAAACTTTTTTCTGATAAACTTAGAAGGAAAAAAAACAAACTTCATGTGAGGTTGAGGGGCGTAAAAAATTGCCTGGTCCCATGGAATTGTTACTTCAGGCAGCATCTGCCTCTTTGTTTAAATGGGTCCGGGCTGAATTTATTGTGTAGTGCCTGAGGTGACCTTGAAGGGGAATGCGGAAGAGACCAAGCATTTTTGTGACACATGAGTCTTGATTCATGTGTAACTATAAAAGTGTCTTCATATCAATTCTGATTTTGTGGGAAAGTAGGAAAAGTTTCTTATAAGGAAATGACTTTTCACAAAATGCTTATAACAGAGGATATATACTACTATTTCAAATGATATATATTGACTCCACTTTGTAAAATTTGTAATGACAGCCATTAGTTAATTCTTAAACTAACCAATTCATCTATACAAGTACAAACTACATGACTTTCTTTTGATTTCCTAGAAACTTCATCATTCAGACACAGTCTGTAAAGAATAGATAAAGTTGAATTGACATCTGAAGATATAAGGAATGAATAAGCATCATGAAAGCTGGAGTTAACCTCACGAGTCATGTTTATAGAAGCCGCGAAATTTGTGAACAATTCTCAACTTCAAATAATTCAAATTTTCAATCTGAATGGAAGTACAATAGTGAGTCAAAAGTCTTGCAATATTTTGGTAACATGAGGCACAATTTAGCAGTTTTGGATGCTTTTGCCAAGGTCGTGAAGGTGACTAACCACTGGACTGATAGTCTCCAGATTCGCCTCTGGGGGTTAAAACATGGCCTCAGAATACACACTTTTAGGCCTATCTGACCTTGAGGTTCTTGCAACCTGAGTGAAATTTCTTGAACCATCTGGTATTATATATTGACCCTCGGCCGAGCTGTCAAATAAGAGATGCACCTGTGTAAATAACAGGTGCATCCAGTCAAAGATATCAGGGTATAACCTTGACTGTGGATGGGTTGAATTGGGTGCAGATGTGATGCCCACAAGAAGCAGGTGGGCATCAAACAGTTATATAACCCGGTGACACAGACAGGTTGAGTTAGTTGGAGATAAGATGCTGTAGTGAGAACCAGCTCCCAGAGAGGGCTGAGCTCTCAAGGACCCCCGGTTGAGCAGTCCAACAGAATGAGAAAGAAGTACTGCTAAAGACAGAGGAATTTGGGGTCAATATGTTGCAGTCTGTTCAGTCTCCAACTCACCTCTCACACACAACCCTTTCGCAACCCTTTCAAGAATAATGTGTGAGAGGTATATTTTTCTAAAGAAGTGTGTTCGTTCGTCATTATTGTTGATTTTGTTTCCGCATGAATATGTGTATAGTTGTATATGTATTACAGCTATACAACACTGGTTACTGTACTGTGATCAACTGCACCTTTGGCACAACAAATATTTTTGGTTACTTCCACCATGGCCCAGTCCAAATTTGTAAAGTATATATTCCCAAATTAGACTACATTGCACATTCATCTGAATTTGAAGGGTTTAACCTAGAAAATGTAGTTCATTTATGATGATGAGTTTCGTAACTATTTATGCAACAACATGAAAAGGATTGATTATATGTGAATCAAGGTATATTTGGATACAATAAATAGTGAATATGGATAAACAAAACATGTTTTAATTATTATTTGTGTACATAACTTGGGGAATATCAATTTCAGCAAATTTTAACAAATTCATTTAATATCAGTATTTTAGTATACAAAATTTAATCAAGCTTTGATTAAGTTAATTAAGTTATGTTTTTATGGCATGCCAACTGATGAAGATTATTTAATACCAAATTATATATATATATGATTTTTTAACCGGGCTATTGGCCTAAGGAGTCGACTGTTCACGAATGGTCCGGGAGACTGGGGTTCAATCTCAGGTCAAGTCATACCAAAGACTCAAAAAATGGTACTTGATGCCACCTTGTTTAACACTCAGCATTATAAGGTAAGGATCAAGGATAAAGTGGAGTATTCCAGGGAAAGGAGTAGCGGCTTTCCCTAGATCTCAGTGTAGTAGCTATTGAAAACGGAGCCTTAGGGTCACCCTCAGTTACTTTATATATGATTTGTAAATAAAAACTTTGTGACCAAACAAATCAGCTCTGGCTTGTTTAAATCTTACAATTAAATGGTTAGTTGGTTGGTTGGTTGGTTTGTTGTGGGTTGTTTTGTTTTACAGCATATCAACTCTTTTCGGGTCATTTCAAGCTGAACTGAATTTTAAACAATTCAGTTTAGTATTTGTTTACAAACAATTCAGTTTAGTATTTGTTTACAAACAATTCAGTTTAGTATTTGTTTACAAACAATTCAGTTTAGTATTTGTTTACAAGCAATTCAGTTTAGTATTTGTTTACAAGCAATTCAGTTTAGTATTTGTTTACAAACAATTCAGTTTAGTATTTGTTTACAAACAATTCAGTTTAGTATTTGTTTACAAACAATTCAGTTTAGTTTTTGTTTACAAACAGTTAAATGTTAAAACAGTTCCATTTCAAGCAATTCCGTTTAGCATAAATACACAGTTTACTTCTATTTGACCCATAGATAGGGTCCTATCAGGTGCTACCACTCTGGAACAGGTAGATCTGTGAGCAATTACAATGGTGGGGTACTCCACATTCCTCAAAGCTCCAGCATTACTGAAGCCACACCATCAGATTGTTTAGTATCATATCTAGGACACACGTTGGGGTTTGAGGGACTTGCCCCTCTGCAGAGGTTCAGTTGATGTATTCTACAGTCCCAGCCAACTGGGCAATCAGTGCTATGAGGATTAATATATGAAGAATTTTAAGATCAAATACTTTAAGTTATGAAAGTGAAACTAAAGTAAAAAATAAGAAATAGAAACAATGAAATTATATGTTCCCAAATTAGTCAACATTGCACATTGATCAGTTCAGATTTCAAATCACACATGTCAGCTCACCAACTACCATGATACTGTCAACTCCATGAGGTACCCACAACAGCTTGAACTGCCAAAGTCATGTGATATATGCGCTATAAACTAGCCTGTACTGAAATATTGCAAAACCTTTAAACTCATCTGAGCAGAAAGAAGAAAAATAATGAAGGTTAGTTGTTTGGGTTTTACGCCATATCAACCTTCATAGGTCATTTAATGCCAAATCCATTTTCATCAAATAATCAGTTCTATTTCAAACAATTCAGTTTAGCATACAAAAACAGTTCCATTTCAAACAACTCATTTTAGCAGAAGTACGCAGTTTAGTTCTATTCAACCCATAGATAGAACTTTATCAGGTGCTACCACTCTGGGCCAGAGTGGAACTGGTAACAATGGCAATGAAGGGGTACTCTGCATTCCCCAAAGCTCCAGCATCACTGGAACCTCACCATCAGATTGTTTAGTGTCATATCAGGACACTCGTTGGGAGGTGAGGGTCTTAACCCTCTGTAGAAGTGCAGTTGGTGTATTCTACAGTGCCAGTCGACTGGGCAAAAATAAAGAATGAAATCTGGTCAATTTGCTTATTGAGGAATTAAGATTCCTATAAAGAATCTTAAAATAGACTTACTTTTATACACTATTTATTTGTCAAGTAAATGATCCATTTAAACAGAAAAAAAAGGTGCCCAAGGTGTAATGGTTATCATTGGAAATGGACAAGGCAATCCGAGTTCAAATCCTGGACAAGGCTCTTTGCATTTCACATTTTACTAAAACCCTTGGGGAAAGGTATTAATCCAGCGATGTGCTAATAGTAGGGAAGAGTAGGCCCTTTAATCTTAGTATGGCAACCAATCTAGGAAAAGGAAAACTCTGAATTCAAACTTGTTAAACTCCCCTTAAAAAACTGCTCTTGTGTCACAGCCTGCCTGTGCGGAGGGGTTGGTAAATACATAAGGCAGAGAAAAGATGGTGTTCCAAGCAAATTTCAAAGTTGAGCTTGCCTCTATAAAGTCTCTCAAATTAGTTTAAATCCTGGATAAAGCTGTTTGCATTTCACTTTGCCCTTATACTCTTGGAAAAGGCAAGAATTCATCTTTTCTCTGATAAGTTATGAGTAAATAATAGGGTAGACTAGGCTCTTCAATCTTAGTTAGGCAACCAGTCTAGGAGAAAGAAAACTCTGAATTCGAATCCACTGCACTTTTCTTAAAAATTGACTTTGTGTCACATTCTCCTTATAATGATTATTGTCATAAGAAATAAAATTGGCGACCCAAGTTCAAATCCTGGATGAAGTTGTTAGCATTTTACTTCACATTAAAACCTTTGGAAAAGCATGAATCCATCTCTTCTCTACCAATTATGTGAAAATAGAAAGGCTGACTGGGTTCTTTAGCCATGGTACTGAAACCAGTTTAGGAGAAGGAAAACTGAATACAAACCAATTTTACTCTACTTAAAAATTGACCTTAAATCACATCCGGTTCATAAAGGTTATATGAGAAATGGAATCAGTGATCTGAGTTCAAATCTTGGATGAGGTTGTTAGTATTTCCCTTTATACTAATACCCTAGGGAAAGGTATGAATCCATCTGTATCTCCGCCCTGCAATAGATAAATAGTACAGCAAACTGCACTCTTTAGTTTTGGTTAGGCAACCAGTGTAGGAGAAGGGAAATTGTGAATTAAAACGAGCTGAACTTTGCTTCAAAATTGACCTTTTGTCACATCCTGTTTGTGGTGGAGAGGTTTGGTGAATAACAGCAAGATATCTCAAAAGGGATACAGCCATCTTTTGATCACCGGTATTTAAACTATTTTAAATTTCAAACCTATCTATATACATAATCTGTGAAGACATCTTTCTTTTTTGAATGAGCTAATTAAATGTTCAGACAGATCATCAACAACATTGGCAATTAATAAAGATGGCTGACCTCAACTTATTTAATCTGTTACACATCCAGTTTCAATTTATTGACCAGATTTAATTTCATTGAAGAAAAACTAATTTTTGGAAAGAGAATAATGGGTAAATTTCACGTTAAATTTTTTTTCTTACATATACATTTTTAAGATTTGTCCACAAAATAAGTCTCACCAACATTTTTAATTGGAAAACTACATAACTGACACAATACAAAGTAAAGAATGTTTGAATAAGGTTAGGATGTGACACAATCATTTCAACTGCTAAATATTGTTTTCTCTAAGTACTGTATTGTGACATGACTAATATTGTAGCATGTTCAACTTGCTTATTCATAGGGCTGCATCCTTTATGAAACACCTATATAACATGCTTATAGCAATTTATCCTAACAAACAATCAGATCAATGTCATTCTACAACAGTGTGTATTCAAAGTGTAGTATGTATACTGGTGACAGTATGTAAGTGATGACTTATTGCTATTTCTTTAATGGTGGTTGAAGTACTATCCCAATTAGATAAAAGTTATTCAATTATGAATCAAGAATCAGCATTGGCAAAGGCAATGATGTTAGAAACTTTTGCTTGGAGCCATTCAAATGAAACATATGAAGATGACTGCCGGAAGAAAACAAGGAAAATTTCCCAAGTCATTCTTGATATGGAATTTCATGTCCTTTAAAGGATTAGAGAAGACGGCAATCAATACACATGTGAACATTGAAATAATGGATAATTTTATCATTCCATCGATAGAACTGATTTGCATATGATTAGCATGTTATCTCACCAGCTTCTGAGGAATATTTCTAAATTTAGAATAAGAGTGAAACTTCAATTTCAACAACAAACTAAGATGATGGCAGATAATATCTTCAATTTGTACTTCTGATTCTGATGGGGAATTTGAAGGGTTTGACCTAGAAAATTTAGTTCATTTATGATGATGAGTTTTGTGACCATTTATGCAACAACATGAAAATGATTGATTATATGTGAATCAAGGTATATTTGGATACAATAAATAGTGAATATTGATAAACAAAACATGTTTTAATTATTATTTGTGTACATAACTTGGGGAATATCAATTTCAGCAAATTTTAACAAATTCATTTAATATCAGTATTTTAGTATACAAAAATTTAATCAGTGCCATTAGGATTAATAAAAATTTTAAGACCAAATACTTTTAGTTATGAAAGTGAAATAAAAGTATAAACTAAGAGATAGAAACATTGAATTTTCTCTCAAATCAGTAGAATATAGTTACTGCTTTATTTGCAATATTTTCAGAGCAGAATGAACAATAAAAAATGCCTCCTACCAAAAATTTTAAAAAATATTATTTTTATTTCAAGGAATTTGTATTCCATAGAAGGTGACTGAAATAAATTGGCCAAATATTTCTTCTCATGTTTTTATATTCATTTTTTTGTATGCATCTATATTTCTTTATGCCTATTAAATCAATAATCTTGAATAGGACAAAGCAAGAAATAATCAAATTGAAAAGATGATACAAAATCCAACATATCATTATGTTTGTACTGCAATAACAAACATTCTTACAAATCTTCAATCATGAGACTTCCAACAAAAATAATATCAATAAACGATGTACCAGAAAGTTTAATATAAGTAAAACTTATTTTTAGTTAAAACCATCTATGTAAAAAAAAAAAAGACTTTTTTAATTTGTTCCTTTGAAAAAATTTCAGCTACATTTGCCTATTTACCGAATCCCTCCACTACAGACAATGTGACACAAGGTCAATTTTTATGCTAAGTATAGCTACTTTAAATTCAGAGTTTTCCTAGACTGGTTGTCAAAACAAAGCAAAAACTGCAGTCTGCCCTACTACTTACCCATAGCTGGAGGGAGAACAGATAGATTTATACCTTACCTTTTCCAAGGGCATTAGCATGAAAGGGAAATACAAACAGCCTTGTGTAGTAAGTATTTGAACTCAGGTCATTGATCCCATTTTCTATGATGAAAACTGTTACCTGTTTGGTTGCATTTATGGCCTTGTGTGGGTAGGTTAAATGACCTCCCTTGATTAAAAGTAACTTTGAGTGATCGTTCGTAGTATTATGCAAATCTAGATAACAGGTCATCACATGGGAACTACTTATGAAGCAGTGGAAGCCACCCTTCGCATTCCAGATCACATATGTCACATGCTGCACCTCGTACAGGCCTATCAATCCTTGTAGGTTATTTAATGGAAAGTCCTATCTATACTTATCAAATATACCTGACTTTTAAATGAATAGTTTTTAGGTAATATCATTTCTTAGTGAACCAAAGCTCATTTGTTTGCTCACAGATAAATGGTTTCAAGTATTGCTATCTAACACAAGTAGTTTTATTTGTACACAGTTACATGGTTTCAAGTACTGCTAGCTAACATTAGTAATTTTATTTGCACACAGTTAAATGGTTTCAAGTATTGCTATCTAACACAAGTAGTTTTATTTGCACACAGTCAAATGGTTCTAAGTATTTCTATTTTACACTGCTTATTCTATTCAACATTATTCATTTGTTTGCACACAGTTAAATGGTTTCAAGTATAGTAAATGATTAGCTTGTTTTATTTGACTAATAGATGTAACCCTAACAGGTACTACCATTCCAGTTCAGTGTGAACCTGGGAGTAAGGGCAATGAAAGGGTATTCCACATTCGCCAAAGCTCTAGCACTGAAGCTACGCAATAAAGTAGTTTAGTGTCATATCCAGGACGCTTGTTGGTGAGGTGTCTTACTCCTCTGTAGAGACACTGTTGGCGTATTCTACAACTAAATGTGTCTTCTCACAGTTGTAGCCATATGTATGGCTATTTGCTCATGAATGATATAGTCTGCTGTATACCTATAAAAATGCATTATGTTTATATATAGGTAATTCTTTATGAGTTGTAGGTGATTCATTTGTGTTTGTTTGCAAGGACAAAATCATGAGAGAGCATATGTGTAAGAAAGAGTTGTAACAACTTTCCCAGAGAACCGATATGACAATAAAGGGAAGTGTCCTCTGTTCAAAAATGATATTTACATTTTTTGCGAGCTATTTTACTTATCTAAAATCTTAATTGAACCAACTTACCTGGCAAGAAAGTATAAAAGATCTTTCCAGAAAGGATCTTTGATCTGTCTTACTGCCTAGCTTTTTCCAGTGGATATTTGCCAGATTCTCTCTCTCTTTCTCTCTCTCTCTCTCTATATATATATATATATATATGTGTGTGTGTATATAAGGACAGTATTTTAATTTAATGAAAGAGAAAAGAAACGAAATAACTGTGGTCCATGTCTTGGAGCTGAAGACTCTGAAATGAATGAAATCTATGGAATATTATAATTTTTACATGTTACACGCAATGTCTTTTAATGCATGAATCTCATACAAAATCCAAAACCAAATCGTAAATGTTTATTTTTCCTTTTTCACCTAACACAACTGTCTGCATATAATCTAGTTATTGAGAATTTAGTTGGATAATATTGTATGGTAATTAAATTTTTTTCTGATTTGTATCATGTAATATGATGAATAACTAAAAGCAATAATTAATGGAAATTAAATAAAATTAAAAATCAAGGCTAATAAAAGAAATGTGTTGAAGTAATGTCATTCTTATACACTAATGTACTTTGACTTGTGTCTTCATCTTGTTTGTTACAGTCACAACATTTTATCCAGAGTACCCTCCAGTCTCCTTCAGGGATTTTTCATATTCATAAAATAATCTGGAAATTCAAAGCGGAATCCTTTATTCAGTCTCTGGAATCAGATTGTTCCCATTCTATTGTCATTGCTTACAGGATATCTGAATCTAAACATCAACTATGATTATAATGGTTATTATCCTAGGAAATGGAATTGGTGATCCAAGTTCAAATCCTAAACAAAGCTGTTTCTATTTCACTTCATATTAATGCATTTGGAAAAAGCATGGATTCATCCTTTTTCCCCTTCAGCTAGGGTAAATAGAAGGACAGACTGGGTTCTTTAGTCTTGGTTAGGTGACTAGTCTAGGCAAACAAAAACTCTAAATCCAAACTAGCTGTATTCCACTTAAAAGATTGACCTTGTGTCACATGGTGGAGGGTTTGGGTAAATAGAAACTCTGATCATTTGTTTAGCAATTTGCTTTTTAGAATTTTTCAAATAATTTGAGGTTCTATGTCCCTTGTATTTTCAACTCCCATATATACTTCAATAAATGTTTGCATAATGTTTATTCTAGAAGAATAACTTATTATAAAATCTTTGTTTCCAGGGTGCCTCTGTTGTTCTAATGTAAACCAAGTCAGATACCAGTTCATTTTTTAAAGTTGCTTCATAGACCACATTTATCAGTAAACACTTTTCTTTTTGTTGTATAGTGGCTCATACCACGTGACTTCTGGTATTGCGGAAGTATAAAAGATGCCATGTCTCTTAAGCACAGAAGAAGCAGAAGCAGAAAGAGAAGCAGAGAGATAGCTCTGAAAGGACATCGGTCAGTAGTAGACCAACATCGGACGTAACACCTACAGTGCAAGTCTTGTAATACAAGTCGACTGTACCACTTTAGTTAATAAATGATTAACTCTATTTCACAGTGTATCTTTTCTTTACCCCAATACAACACTTTTAAAAGACACTTGTTCCCACACCTAAAATAGTGGTGGGGTTCTCTACTATCTACACCTTTGTTCATTATCTTGCAGTTATTTTTCTGGATAATCTGTCATACAAAATCCATCCAGCTATGGCTGATCTTTAACAGACTTTTATTAAATATTCTATACAATTTATTGCTTTTGGAAAAAGTTTTTTTTATTAAGTTCAAGTACCGATTCCGGAAGTAGACAGCCGAAACCGGATGAGGTAAAGATGGTATTATATAGCAGAGGAGTGTGGAATGTCCTGTTTTCATTGGCTGTTTACTAAGGGACAGATGTCTATAAGAACGGCCGAATTCCGGCCTTTATTCAAATTTTTCTTTGCTTTGGTAGAGGCATGAGCGTAGCACGTCGCGATCACGGAGGCGGCTTGGCTCTTCCAGAGTCATGCCAGGGTTACTGTCGAAGCCGATATGATGCAGAAATAACCTGAAATCGGCAATGAAGACAGTTGCATCACTGAAGACCTCCTTGATGCATCTAGGATGTATGATTGAAATGAAAAAGAATTTTTTTTACAGCTTGTTTTTGAACAGAGGATAAGACCATATTATATCAATGTTTCTTCTTCCTGGCATATAATTGCTTAAAAACAAGTCTTACATTTTACTTGTCACAATTGTTCTGGAAAGTAACTGTAATAAATCAGACAAGATTCCAGTTTGATTTTAGCCCCCAAGAGAGAGAGAGAGAGAGAGAGAGAGAGTGTGTGTTACACCACCTTTTTATTGACTAATAACATTGGTGGAAACTGGTACTTACATTTTTCTTATACAATAGTGGAATGATTACTTCTAGTTTCTTAAAACTCCAGAACCAAATTACAACTGTATCAACCTGATTGTAATGCTGTTTTATATTCAATTTTGGCCAGTTCAAAGACCTTGTTGTTACTTAAATTTGCAGTCAATTCATGGCATAGTGATTATGAGACATATTTAACTATAGTCAGAGGGTGGTTTGGTTAAGTATTTCGGTAAATCGAGGTATTATTTTGCTTTCTATGGGGCATAAATTCCACACTTTCAAGATTTAACTTAACATTTACCACTTTCATGTTCAACATGATTTTAATTTTGAATCCCTCATCCTTAAACAGTTTTGTGATTTTCTTTCTAATGATAGCTTACTAACCATTACACCACCCAAGGTGCCCATGATAATGGGCACTTTGAGTGGTTTGGTTTGGTTTGGTTTCTTTGTTTAATGGCATATCAACCTTTGTAGGTTATTTAATGTCAAAGCTATTCCCCTAGAAGAACAGTAGTAATACTATTTAACCCATAGCTGGGAGGATAAGGGGGTTCATACCTTTCCCAAGGGTATTTGCCCGAAAGTGAATGTAATAGTGTGACTGGAGTACGAACTCACTTACTACGATCCTGCAGTCCATCACTTTAACTGTTACACCACGAGGACAACCCCCCACTTTGAGTGGTGTAATAGTTAGTAAGCTAGATTTGTGAACCTTCACAAGTGAGTTTGAATCTCATGGGTTGCCCCATTCATATGGCCGAGAGCCACATCTAAGCAAAAAAAGCTTAGTAAATAACGAAATGAGGCCATCATCCCAATATAAAGTGACTTCATCTTAGCTGGTTCTTTCAATCATTCTTTAAAGTAAGTAAATTCCAAAACATACTCCTCCTCAGGCACTTCACATAGTAATGTAGTTTTTAATATTGACTTCCTATTCATCAAATTTAAGATAGGATAAATACAGAGTCAGAGGTGCATGGTGACTGCCAGTTTCTGGTCAATGCAATCATTAGACCAGGACTTGGTCGGATGATTGCATGGACAAGAAACTGAGAGTCACCAAGTGCTGCTGACTCTTTGTATACACTATCCTAAATTAGATATATAGGCTCCATCACTGATAACAGTGTTGTACACATTGTGTCTCATACATTGAGGAGATAACCTCAAATTTACCTCAAGGCGGATGTATTTTCATACACACACATACTAAATATCACTTATACGTCCACACACAATAATACGCAAATATAACCAGCTCAAACACACACTCATACACACACACACACACACACACACACACACACACACACACACACACACACACACACATAAAGAATTGTACACAATTCTAACGTTCTTCTGACTGTATTTTTCAATTTCTTCAGTATCTTTTGTTCTTTGCCTGATGATTGTCGTTTATAAAACGTCATGAAACATGAGGTCATAGGCAAGCTTCCATGCAATTAAATATATATAAAACTAATATATATTTACTTATCATATATATATATATATATATATATATATATATATCAGTAATGTAGTTTGTGATATATGAATAAAGACTCTCTGGAAAGTAAGATGACTCTTTGGAAAGGTAAAGTGACTCTCTAGAAAGTTGGAGTGACATCTTGGAAAGACAAGAAACTAAATCGAATCATGAATAGCGCAACAGACACAGAATGCCCTCTGGGTGATTGTAGTGGGGATGGAAAATATATCACCCGTCAGACTGATTTTAAAGGAAACAACCTTGAACTGGACCTGGTTACAATGTGTGATAATGACAGAAGATTTAACGGTTTGCAAAGTTTATGTATCCATAAGGCATGCCGGTGCAAACAACAAAATTCTCCTATTGGAGAATGTAAATTGAATGATGGGGTTATGAATCTGAACTACACCCACAGTGTTCAGGATTTTATTGTTGAGTGACAGCGCCCTGGAGAAATTCTAAATGAGTTAAGAATCGAGCTGGAGTTGATCACAAGAAAATATGTGCAACACCATGATCTAACAGATGCAAGCGAAATGTACACATTATATGAATGATCATTAACAATGAATTTTATGAATACATCATTAACATCTGAAAACAAGTGCCTTTAACACTAATATGAATTTAAACAACAAAGAGGAACTTTCATTGTGTTTGTCTTCATACTCTATCCAGTGGCAAAAGTTTTAGGTGGCACCAGGAGTGGCAGTGCAGTCTTAGCCACTGAAATGGTAGGATCGCTCTTGGTCAGCAGCTGCGGACAGGGTATCGCATGTGGTTTCACATGTTGTATGATAAAATTTATACATACATTCATATACATATATATATATAATTTTAATTGTGCAGACACAATGTTAACAGTGCTTGCTGACTGTCTGTTTCTCTTGGTCTGATGATCACACAAAAAAGAAAATGACTGTCCCCAAGTGGCATTGAATCTATATTTAAGCAATTAAAACTAAATTTAAACTAAAATTTAAAACTATATTTAAACTATATATGTTCTATCACTAATATTGAGCACTCTTTATTTATAAATGCAGCAAACAGTATAATGATATCATTAATATAATAAAAATAATTATATACATATATATATGATGAAGTGATGTGTATATATATATATATATATATATATATATATAAATAATGAAGTTATATATATATATATATATATATATATATATATATATATATGATGAAGTGTTATATATATATATATATATATGATGAAGTGAGAGACAGTATTTTTTCTGTTTAGTCAAATATATTCTATTGTTCATACCAGCCAGTCTAAATCTAAACAAAATCTATCAAAGTGTTTTATATACAATAGCCATAAATTTCAATCGTATATTTTGTTCATGACCACATTGCATTCTGTGGTTCTTTGAACATAACTTCAAACTTAAAAAAAAAAATTGAAATTCATGCACATTATATTCTACTTTATTCTTTATAATATTTTTAACATAGTTCAGTCTAGAAGAACAACAAGTGATAATTTGCAACAAAGTAAGAGAAAATAGTGTCGTATAATGGAAGAGAGGAAGAAGTGATTTCAACGAGTGGATTAAAAATAGCACAGAAAGGAAAGCAAGATGATAAAGTAAGATAGTTAGGTAAATAAGTGGAATAAATGGGAAAGTTATGGAAAATAAAGAGAATAGAATGAATAAATGATTGGTTTGGTTTGGTTTTTTTGTTTAATGGCATATCAACTCTTTTTAGGTTATTTAATGCCAAAGCCATTCTCCTAGAAGAACAGTAGTGGTACTATTTAACCCATAGCTGGAAGGATAAGGGGGTTCATACCTTTCCCAAGGGTATTTGCCCGAAAGTGAATGTAATAGCGCGACTGGAGTACGAACTTGCGTACTACGATTCCACAGTCCATCGCTTTAACCATTACACCACGAGGACACCCCCATGAATAAATGAGAAAAGAAGAAAAAATAGAAAAGACAGTTGACAAAAGCAGAAAATGAAAAGAAGAAATTAAGTCAGAGGCAAATAAAATAGAAAATAATATAAAGAATAAGAAAAGAGTATTGGAAAAAAAAAACATTAGAGAAAAATGTACCTCCTGTCCAATAATGATTGGTTCATTCAGAGTAAGAAATTTATCTCAAATAGAACAACGGTTATAGGACAGAGGACTGGTTTAGTTTGGTTTGGTTTGGTTTTATGGCACAACAAACATTGTCAGTTTTTAATGCCAAATCCATTTTTAAACATATAAACAGTTCTATTTCAAACAATTCAGTTTAGTGTAAATACACTGTTTAGTTCTATTTGACCTTTAGATAGGACCCTATCAGGTGCTACCACTCCGGGCCAGAGTGGATCTGGGAGTGATGGCAATGAAGGGGTACTCCACATTCTCTAAAGCTCCAGCATTACTGGAACCTCACCATTAGATTGTTTAGTGTCATCCAGGATGCTCATTGGGAGGGGTCTTACCTTTCTGCAGTCGGTATATTCTACAGCCCCAGCCAACTGGCCAAAGGACAGCAGTATAAAATAATCAAGAAATCTGAATAAGATGGGAATGGAGAAGTACAAAACAAAAGGTTTATTGATTGATATTAAAAGCAGGTCAACCTGTCTAGGGTTTATTTTATGCTTTGTAGTTTGGGAATTGTGTTCCTTGAGGATTTATATTTACAATGTTTGTATAGTTGTTTCTTAAGAGTTTGGGTGAGGTTTTCAGTGACATAGTGGCTAATGTGCTGGACTGTGACATCGCAGTAAGCAAGTTTGAACTCTAGTTGGGCTATTACATTCACTTTTTCACTAATCCTATTTACCCAACCCCTCTGCTCGGGCAGGATATGACACAAGGTCAATTTTTGAGCGGAGTTTAACAGGTTGGAATTCAGAGTTTTCCTTCTCCTAGACTAGTTGCCTCACCAAGGCTGAAAAACCCAGTCTGTCCTACTATTTTAACCATAGCTGGAGGGAGAATAATTGGATTCATACCTTTCCCAAGGGTATTAGTGCTATGTGAAATGCAATCGGTCTTGTCTAGGATTTGAACTCGTGTCGCCATGTCAATTTCCTACAACGATAACCATTACACCACGGGCACTAATACCCCTGGGAGAGGTGTGAACTCTCTAATCCTCCTTGTTGTTGGTTAAATACTAGCACTGCCGTTCTTCTACAAGGATGGCTTTGGCATTAAAAAAAATTCATAAAGGCTGATATGCCATTAAACAAAGAAACTAAACTAATCTTAAGATTTTTATTTTTGCAAATTGTCCTATCAAATACAAATAATATTTAAACAGATCTATTCGAGCCATACATAAGACCCTAACTG
This sequence comes from Sepioteuthis lessoniana, assembly GCA_963585895.1. Taxonomy (NCBI): domain Eukaryota; kingdom Metazoa; phylum Mollusca; class Cephalopoda; order Myopsida; family Loliginidae; genus Sepioteuthis; species Sepioteuthis lessoniana. The sequence goes on along the minus strand of OY757915.1, from coordinate 69,064,563 downwards.
GTACTGTCACTCTGGGTCAGAGTCGACCTGGGAGTAATGAAAGGGTACTCCACACTCCCTAGAACTCCAGAAATGAAGCTTCATCATCAGATAGAGTTTAGAGACACATCCAGGACACCTCTTTGTTGTGAGAGATCTTACTCTTTTCCAGGGGATACAGTCAGGATATTCTAAGCCCCACTGATAATGCAGTTGAAGAAAGATGTATCCCTCTGTTCCAAAAGTAATGTTATGCTTAGAGTATGAATTTATTCGATTTTGTTTAGTTTTGTGGCTCATCAACTATTGTAGGTTAATTAATGCCAAATCCATTTTTATACATATGAACAGTTCTATTTCAAACAATTCAGTTTAGCTTAAGTATGCAGTTTACATGTCAAAACAGTTCCATTTCAAACAATTCAGTTTAGCATTAGTACACAATTTCATTCTATTTGATCCACAGATAGGACCCCATTAGGTGCTACCACTCCTGGGAGCAATGGCAATGAAGGGGTACTCCACATTTCCCAAAGCTCCAGCATTACTGGAGCCTTACCATCAGATTGTTTATTGTCATATCCAGGAGACTCAAGGGAGTGGGGGGGGTCTTACAATTTATTCAATGTTACAGGATAGAAGTATAAAATAAGCATGAAATGTGGATAAAATTGGAATGCAGGTGCATATTGCAAAAAATGAAGAAAAAGTTAGAAATTATAAAGCAAGAAGGGCTACTGAGGAAGAAAAGCCCTCTAGCCCATCTTTTCCTCCCCCAACAAAAAAAATCAATTATTTCAAAGAAGAAAAAGAAAAAAAATGTTAAAATAAATAATGAAGAAGGAAAACAAAACAAAAGTAAAAAAATCAGTAAAAAATTAAAGAATGAAAGAGGAGCCTTAAAAAAAAGCAAAAACAAACAAAAAATACTGCTGGATTAAAATACAAGAATTTAAAAAAAATGCTTTGAAGTTTAAAAATATATCCAAAAGCAAAAGATGAAATAATTCAAAGATAAATAAAAGAAGACATTTAAGAAATAGTTTAAAATCATGACTACCCCTGTACACACACAAAAAAATATAAAACTACTATATTGACAAAACACTGAGTAACTGTGCTATAACTGATAGTCCAGAGGAAATTTTGAGCACCTTGACATGTGGTCAGGGACATCTCCCCACACTCACTCTTGCTACATGTCTGATATATGTAATAAAGAGTGTGGAAAAGAAATGTTATCATTTAGATGGAAGGTCCTTTAGGACATTATGAATTTAAAGTCTCCATCTGTTTACCATCTCTGTCAACAAATTATTGGAATCTTCCCCAGGTGGTCTCGGTAATATCAATTCTGCTTTTCCAATAAAGATACTCTCATAGAAGTATTAACTTTTTTTTTAATCACTTGTGGGAGATTCCAAGTCTGAGTGGACAGGGATGGTGAACATGTGGAGACTGTTTGAAATTATATCATAGAGGTGCTCTCATAAGAGTGTTAACATCTTTTTAAACATCCTGTATTCTAAGTTTTTGTTTTAATTGATATTAAATCTTTAATTTCTCCAAAGACACTTCCAACTTGCAAAACTCCTTGTTAGAAAAACACTGGTAAGGTACCAAGTTTAGTTTCAGTCTGTCAAGATATCTTAAAGAAGAGGCTAGAGATGCACACGTACTCATATGCTGACTTTTACACTCACACACATATATGTGTGTGTGTGTGTAGATATATTACAGGAGTAGAAATTTAATTGTATAGAACTAACATTATATAGAATTACTTTGCATAAGAACATGGGACTTAGAGAAGAGACAACACTCCCAACAGAAAAGTATGAATATAAATATGAGCAGAAGAGGATTAATGAACATGAAGCTCACAAATAGCATGGCTTAAGAAGTTGTGCACTTTGGTGATTAAAATGGCAACAGTCAACAAAGCATAAGTGGAATGGTAGTATTCTTTGACTTAATGGAATAATGTTTCTGTAACTATTTGTTGTACTTAATGTCCAAATCTATTTGAACATGTATAAGTACACTTTTCAATTAGACAACCATCTATAGACCATTGAAGCAGGGAGTCTCTGTGGCATAGTGGTTAACATGCTGGACTGTGACATCATAGTAAGTAAGTTCATAGAATTGTGTTCACTTTTGGACTATTACCTTTGGGCAAGGTATGAACTCTGTTATCCCTCCCCACAACTACAGATTAAATAGTACCACAACTGTTCTTCTACAAGGATGGTTTTGGCATTAAGTAACCCATGAAGTTTATATGCCATTAAACAATTGAATTCTATAGTATTTAATGGCATTCCAACCTATCTAGGGTTATTTTATGCCTAGAAGTTAGGGAATCACATTCAATGTACATTCATATTCAAATTTTTGTAGTTGTTTCTTGAATGCTGTTTCATCCAAATTCAGGAAGAGACTGTTCCAGGTCATGCAGCAGAGACACAGCTTGAGCAGGTGAATTTGCAAGAAGTGCAAGTCTGTATCAGTAATAGTTTCAACAAGATATTATTTGCTTTTTTAGTGTGAGAACATTTTCTGTCATTAGATCTATTGATGTTTGTTGTACATAATTCAGAAAGATTAGGAATAGAAATGATACCAATGTATCATCTCCAATGATAATGTCAAAATAGTCAGTGTCACCATCATATGAGTGGACCATCCTTCATGTCCTTATAAAGCATAATTATTACTGTAACTGTTTCTTTTCAAAAAACATATGCTAGAAGTATTTGCTCCATCTTTTTTCGGTAGATGGACTTACATGCTTTTGAAAAATCTACAGAGTAGAGCATTGCGTTCAGATTTTTTTGTACATACTCCTTCCATGATATAATGAATGGCCAGTGTCTGAGAAGTTGGTGATTAATTTCTTTGAAAACCATTCTGATTTTTGCTATTAAATATGAATAATTTTTAAACAGATCTATTTGAACCACAGAAGGGACCCTAATAGGTACTACCACTCCTGATCAAATTGGAGCCAGGAGTAATGGCAATGAAGGGGTATTCCACACTAACCAGATCTCCACAACTGGAAACTTACCAACAGATTCAGTTTAGCGTCATACCAGGACATTCAGCCCTCTTCAGGTAATCCAAAAGAAAAAAAAAAAAAAAGAACGAAATGATAACAAAATCAAAAATATGAAGTAGTTCAATTGTCTGAACAATTTTCTGGTATATTAAGTAAATTTTTTCTAAGTCTTCTATAAACAAAATGCCTTTATATCAATTTTTTTATATATCTATAATATTGAGCTTTATTGATTCAACTTTATCAAAAATGTACTATAACCTCTTGAGCACAGACTGTTTCCTTTAACTATGAATGCCACAGAATATGTGTTTTGCTCCTCAGTTAATTCTGGTTAATTATGATATTTTATGAATAACATGATTTGAAATTTGAACCTCAAATATTCACCAACTGAGCTGCCACTCACATGTAACATATTATGACAATTCTACAGGAACCAACTGTGTGTAAATCATTAGAATTCAAAACATCAGAATAACAATAAAAAAAAAAAAAAGAAAAAAGAAGTAGAGCATTTGAATAAAATAATTGGGATTGATTTTATAAAGAAATTTTGGCAATTGCAGAAAAAAAAAGAATTTAATTGAATTTGACAAATGCAGCAAAATTAATTTTGGAGTTTTTCTTTTCATAATTTGTGAGATTATCTCTTCTGCAGCAGAAGCTTCAAGAGACTTTTTTTTAAATTAAAGAGAGCAAAGGGAATACACCAACTTAGAATCCAAAACATAAAAAATTTGTTCAAATATTTTTATTATCTATTTATTCTTTCTGGTGTTGTGGGTAAGAATACTCTGATGCGTTGTCTCTTTCTAAAAAAAGATGAACCAATTTGCTAAAAATTACCAAGAAATAAAAAAAATGAAAAAAATATGATGAAGTTTATTCATTCGCAAGGTACAGATCTACCAATTCCAAAATGTTAGATTATAGTGTTGAAATGTTATGATGAAAATCTCATTTCAGAAAATCAACTTGAAATCTGAAGTAAAAGTACTTGTAAAATCATTGGTACAGAAAGGAGAAAGATTATTACTTCTAAGTGTATTAAGGAGGTATGCTTCGCAAAACAGTTATCATTTAAGGAAATGGAACTGGCAAACTGAGTTCAAATCAGTGACAAGCTGTTTGTGTTTCATTTTACACAAATACTTTTAGGAAAAGAATGAATTTTTATGTTCTCCTAAGCCAAATATGGATAAATAGAAGGGCAGGCTGGGTTCTTTAGTCTTGGTAAGGAAAAAAAAAAGCTTAGTAAATCACTTTAAATGAACTGTTGTTAAAGCCAAACAAATATTTGAACATGTAAAATTAATTTGAACTTATTTTCATGATGTTGTATACTACTTTAAGTGGCAAGCCTCTAAAATTAGTAGACCAGTTTACATACTTTGGCAGCAATATCTCATCTACTGAAAGTGATATCAAAATATGTATAGCAAATATGTGGACTGCCATTGACAGATTATCAATCATTTGGAAACCTGGTCTCTCTGATAAAATAAAACGAGATTCCTTCCAAGCTGTGACTGTGTCATTAGTAATCTATGGATGCACCATCAGGACTCTTACAAAATGCATGGGAAAAAAGCTAGGTGGGAACAACAGAAGAATGCTGCATCCTATTTTGAACAAATCCTTGAAGCAACACCCTGCAAAACAGCAGCTGTACAGCCACTTATCTCTTATCTCACAAACCATCCAAGTAAAAAGAACAAGACATGCTGGGCACAGTTGGAGAAGTAAGAATGACCATAATCAACATTCTCTTAAGGACTGTTACATGTGGACACAACAGTGTTTGCTGACCAGCAAGGACTTACAGACATTAGCTCTGTGTGAACACTGGATACAGTCTAGAGGACCTGTCTAGAGAGATGGACAAGAAGGATAAATAGTGATATAGAATCAGGTAACTCTCCATGTTTTCAACAAGACTTGATGATGATGATGATGATGATGAGATATATATATATATATATATATATATATATATATATATATATATATATATATATATATAATGAAGTGAGAGACAGTATTTTTTTCTGTTTTGTCAAATATATTCTATTGTTCATGCCAGCCAGTTTAAATCTAAACAAAATCTATCAAAGTGTTTTGTATACAATAGCCATAAATTTCAATCTTATACTTTGTTCATGACCACATTGCATCCTATGGTTCTTTGAACATAACTTCAAACTTTAAAAAAAAAGTAAATTAAAATTCATATACATTATATTCTATTTTATTCTTTATTATATTTTCTTACATAGTTCAGTCTAGAAGAACAAGTGATAATTGGGGCATTTTTATTTTCAGTGAACAATTTCTGCTTGAATTAAAAAAAAAAAATATGGCTTAAAATCTCAGCTTGACATTTTGCAAGCCATATAAAAAAAATAGTGGAAAAGACAAGAGAATTCAAAATAAAGGCTCCCAAAATAAATGGAAAATGACTCCCATTTTTATTGATATCATAGAACCAAACAAAAGAATCCAAAATTACTTCAATCTGCGAAAAGAGAAAAGAGAAGATTTTGTTAGGACCTACATTAGTTACAAGACAGTGATATTATGTGGTTGATAGAAAACTAAGAATAATTGGGAAATCCATGAAAAATGTAATCAAATCACTGTCAGTTTTGAGAGTGAATGACAACCCACTACAAATGAATTGATTTGATTGATTGATTTTAATGTCAACTCATCTAGTATCAAGTATTCCTATTTAATAAAAATGATTTTCATACAGTTGTATGGTTTCAAGTATTCCTATCAAATACAAATAAGTTGCATACAATTTTATATTGAGTATTTCTAACAAATAGTAATCTTTACACAATTATATGGTTTCCCGTAACTATTTCTATTTAATGATAATTTCTTTGCAAACATTTATATGGTGTCAAGTAACTAATAATAATGATCCTGAATAAACAATTATAGCTTCAAGTAACCATTCTTGATAAAAATAATTTAGTTATATGGTATCAAGTATTCTTATCAAATACTAATAATTTGCAGATAATGGTATAGCTTCAAATATTCTCATGTAATACTATTAATGTAATCAGTAGATCAATTGATATACCTCAGTAACAATACTGAAAATGATGTGAACTTACTCAAAAGTAAAGTTTCAAGTATTCTCATGTAATACTAATAATAAAGTCAGTAAATCAATTCATTTATCTCTGTAACAATATGTTATCTGGTGAAAATGACGTCAGCATACTCAAAAGTAAAGCATGGATAAGCTGTTGACCATTTTGAAATCTGATCGCTCAGATAAAATAAAATGAGAATTCTTCCAAACTGTAACCATGTCACTACTATTGTATGGCTGTACCACTTTGACTCTCAGAAAATGCTTGGAGAAAAGGCTAGATGAGTACTACACAAGGATGCTACGTGTTGTTTTGAACAAATCCTGGAAACCACATCTTACCAAATAGCAGCTGTACAGCCACTTACTTGACATCTCCCAAACCATTTAAGTAAGTGGAACAAGACATACTGCACACGACTGGAGATGTAAGGATGAACTTAAAAGGGAAGTTCTCCTATGAACTCAAACACCTGGGTAGACCAGTGTGAACTGACCAGCAAAAACTTAAATTCATTAGCTCTTTGCAGATACTGGATGCCATTTAGAGAACCTACCAAGTGCAATGGCTGATAGGGATGGTTGGCAAGAAAAAGTCAAGGGAACCCATGCTCTTGGTGCATTGATGATGATACTTTATATTTTATAATAATCATTTGTTTGCAAACAGCTATATTGTTTCAAGTAACTAATAATTATAATTCTTAGTAAACAAATATAGTTTTAAGTATCTATTCTTAATATAATTAATTTGCACACAGTTATATGGTATCAAGTATTCTTATCTAATACCAATAATTTTCTCAGATCTATTTGACTCATAGATGAGACATTAATAGGTACTACCACTCTGAATCAGAGTAGACCTGGGAGTAATGGCAATGAAGAAGTGACTTCTCAGACCTCCAGAACTAGAGCCTCATTAATTGATGTAGTTTAGTATCATACCAAGGACACCTCTTTTTTGGGGACGGGGTCTTACCCCCTTGTAAAGGATACAGGTAGTATATTCTAAACTCTACCGACAGGGTAGCAAAGCCTGGTTTGAGTTCAGAATTTATTTGGCTAGCTTTCCAAAGAGAGAATATTTTATACATGAGAAAGAAATTTCAGAGATGCCAATGAGTACTGGAATAGACAGTTTTCCACAGAGTCAATGGTCTCCTCCTAAGAACTTTATTTCAGGTTTGACCATCTACTGGCAATGATCTGCAACAGCTGCTTGTCCCAGGGGGAACATTGCTTGATACTTTCCCAAGAGTGTGGTGAAATTGCTGCTCAAGAACAAACATAGTGGAGATGGCGTTATAAATTTTAGGCTTCATTTGATACAAAGGTAAAGACTTTGGCAAAAGATTTTCTTACTGAACTGTCTGTAGAAAAGTTTTGTGGCACTCAAGTAGATTTGTGTTTTTGAGGAATCAGATTTTTCAAAACAATTTGTAGTTGGTCCATATACACTTAGTGATCATAAAAGACAACATATGTACCATGCTGTTCAGTTTAGACCCATTTGAGCCATTAATTTTTCAAGGATGTCTTCTATGAAGGTGGTTTTCTCTTACTACTTCTTGAAAGAGTTCAAATCCTCTAAAGTTATGAGGTTCCAGTCAGGTGTTAAGAAATTGGTTACCTCCAACCTTCTGAAAGTAGCCAAAGATTACAAAAACTGAACCATCCTATCAGTGGAGCTTATAATATACCCACTGTATCTTCTTTTGAGGGGTAAGATCCCCACCAATGGGGGGTCCTGAGTATGAGACTAAACTGCATCTCATGGTGAAGTACTACTTAACTACCAATATTCCCTGATCCACTCACACCCAGAGTGGTAGTACCTGTTAGGATCCCATCTGTAGGTTATATAAATCTTTGTAAAAATTGTTTGTATTCCCTAGGAATACTCGATATCATATAAAAGTAAATTGTTTGTATCAAGAATAGTTACTTGAAGTTATAATTGCTTACTAAGGATCATTATGTATATTTACCAGCCCCTCTGCTTGGGTAGGATATGACACAAGGTCAATTTTTAAGCAGAGTTTAACAGGTTTGAATTCATAGTTTTCCTCTCCTAGACTAGTTGCCCCACCAAGGCTGAAGAACCTAGTTTGCCCTGCCATTTACCCATAGCTGGAGGGAGAATAATTGGATTCATACCTTTCCCAAGGGTATTAGTGCTATGTGAAATGCAATGAGTCTCGTTGAGGATTTGAACTCGTGTCGCCGTGTCCATTTCCTACGATGATAACCATTACACCACGGGCACCTCCTACTAAGGATCATTATAACTTACTTGAAACCATATAACTGAGTGCAAACAAATGACAACAATTAAATAGAAATAATTACTTGAAACCATATAATTATTAGTATTAGATAGAAATACTTGGAACCATAGAACAGTGTACAAATTATTTGTATTAGATAAAAATACTTGAAGAAGGAAATTACTTGATAAGTAATTGATGCTCATCAAAAAGTGAGTGGACAGTCAGATGCTACTTATGCCATAATCATTCCACCAAGTAATTCTACACAATGGAATTTTCTTCGTTGAATGAAAGTTTAACTCATTTCTTTTTCTTATTCGATGAATGGTATTAGGGTCATCAGGAGAGAATGTGCACAGTTTTAAAGCCTTCTTCTCAATGGTTTTATTTACACACTGGCCCTCCTCACTGAATATAAATGCATATATCATTGAGGCTCTATTATGTTGACTCAGAAGTGTTACAATGAAATGTGATTTGAAAAAATATCTGCGGGCATTATGAGAATATTGCATGAATCTTGTTATACATTCGTGATCAAGTGTCGGTTTAACAATCCTTATTTTGAATTGTTCCATGGGATATTTCTTTTTTTCCATATCCACATGGAACTATTTTCTGTTATTTCTATGAGGCGTCTTATAAATTTGACTCTCTAATCCTATTTACCAACCCCTCCGCTCGGGCAGGATATGACACAAGGTCATTTTTTAAGCGAAGTTTAACAGGTTTGAATTCAGAGTTTTCCTTCTCCTAGAATAGTTGCCTCACCAAGGCTGAAGAAATCAGTCTGCCCTACTATTTACCCATAGCTGGAGGGAGAATAATTGGATTCATACCTTTCCCAAAGGCATTAGTGCTATATGAAATGCAATGAGTCTCGTCCAGGATTTGAACTCGTGTCGTCATGTCCATTTCCTATGATGATAACCATTACACCACGGGCACCTCCTACATTTTGCTCTCTAATGCCCTTTGATTCTGATTTTACCCAAGAATTGGTATAGAGGGCCAGCTACAAAACCTCTTGCTCCTATTTCCGTAGTTTTCACAATCATGCTATCCCCTTCTTTTCTAGCTCTTTGTTAAGATCTTCATATATGCTGTTTTTATACTCCATGGCTTTGCTCCATCTGGGTTTCATATGATATTGATAATCCTGCCACAATGGTTTTAAGGTTCACCCTCAAAATGAGAACAAAATCTGGTTGCAGACCTTTACTAGATATTGTTTTTGCGCAATCATTATATAGGTAGGTTGGCAGATACCTACCAATTTTCACTTAATCCAAGGTTTTGACTGGCTATAGCTTTATGTTTGATTGTTTGCTTAGAGACAGTGTATATTCTGCCCCTCTCTGAAACAAATTTCCGGGTTGAAATAGTTGGTTCAAATTTCATATAATTGTTTATAAATCTGACCAACACTTCCAATACTCTATTGTGCCTCCAGATATATCTCCCATTACCAAGAGCTGTCTTACAGGAGCTGAGGACATGCTCCAATGTTTGTGGTTTGTCATTACATTGGGGACTGGTAGGATCACTTTCTCACATTTAAAAAGATTATTTTTAGAAGAAAGCTGGTCATACGTAGAGCATATGAGAAAACTCAACCTTAGAGGAGTCATCTGCCATATGACAGCAATAGACTTTTGCAAGGTCTCACTCAAGTTTATCTATTGGCCTTGTTGGTTTGTTTGTTATTTAATGGCAAATCAACCTTCTCAGGTTATTTAATGCCAACTCCCATCCTTTTAGAAGGACATTAGTGGTACTATTTAAACCATAAATGGGAATATAAGGGGGTTCATACTTTTCCTAAGGGTATTTGTCTGAAAGTGAATGTTACAGTGCAACTGGAGTTGAACTCATGTACTACGATTCTGAAGTCCAGCACTTTAACCATTGCATCACAGGGACACCCCTGTTCTTGTTGGGATTGCTGGACTCCTTTTAGGAATCTTTTATTGTCCACCCAACTCCTAATATCCTGAATGACCATTTCCAAGAGATTTTTGCCAGATGTCATTCCAAGTAATAGATTTTTACAAGGTCTTCCCCAGTTTGTTCATTGACCTTATCAGGATTGCTAGACTCCTTTTAGGAATCTTTTATTGTCCACCCGACTCCTTACATCCTGAATGACCATATCCTGGTGATTTTTACTGGTAGTTTTTGACCCCCGCAGATGTGATATAACTATGTGCGAAAAGCTCTTAAGAAACAATTTCCCCCAAAAAATGTAAATATGAAAATATAATGAACACCAGGGAGATAGTAATTTTCTTAGCTTAGATGCAGCACAAGGTCAGAAATATAGGACATCCAATGAGAAATATCCCTTTAATAGTAGTCTGTTAATCTAGCTTACTAACAATAACATCAAGTGATGTGTCTATGTCTATTATTATATTCTTTTAAGTCCATTTTGCTGTTATTGCAAGTGATGATGACCACAATAACATTATTGTATAAAGAATATAAAAAATAACTAAGTCAATATGTAACATAATTAAAAGTGATGCTGTTTTGTAACTTCTATCAAAACTAAGTTGATAAATGTAAACTTAAATATTTTATAATTAATTATTCATTGATTTTTGCTTAATTCAAAATAAGTATGTTCTGAGTAAATTGAACTGAAATGTTAATGATGATGTTGATTTATCTGTAAAGAATAAAAAGTGGAACAGGTAATGAGAGAAGAACTCCATCATTGTTTTGGTCCCAATATATAGATGTTATTTGCTTTAAAATGTGAGCATTTTGCTTTTGTTTGGCTTTTGTGTATGTTGTGCAAGTGGGGTGAACAATATTAGAACTATGCCAGATAGTCTTCAACAAGAAGGCAATCAAGGGAAATAACCATTGTTTATCATTTTTCCCTTTGGGGATCTTCCATCTCTGGTGTTTATGCATAAAACAGATCAAAGGAAATTGCTATTTATACTTCTAATGGAAAATAAAATATCTTTTGGAAAATTGGGCAAATACGTAAACAAACTTGCAATCTTTTGCATATGATTATAATTGTATATATATATATATGTATGCATTCACACACACATACGAGAGTGGGCTGTAAAGTTTCTATGATGATGTCATATCTGCTATTGATGACTTTTTTAACCAATGGGATCCAAGCACAGCAACACAGATGGAAGAAGTTGGTAGACCACAAAAAGGACTATGTTGAAAAATAAACCTTATATGGCCACATTCCATGAGAATATCTTGATCAGTCTATGAACTTTTCAAATGACCCTCATATAAGTATAGTGTACATTATCTATCTATCTATCTATCTGATTAGTGTAATTAAAAATGTGACACAAAACCACCTCAGTGTTGTAACTTTTGTAAAAAGAGCCTTTGGGTTGCCCTCCATTAATGAGGTGTAGGCGAGGGCACTACTCTTTTCCCTGGATTGGTCCACTTACACTTGATTCATACCTTATAATGATGAGTGTTAATTAAAGAAGCATCAAGTACCATTTTTTGAGTCTTTGGTATGACTCAACCTGGGACTGAACCCTGGTCTTCCTGGCCATTGATGAACACTAATCACTATGTCAATAGGCTGATATATAAACGAGATTATTTGAATTATAATATCCAACAATATAAGTGAGAGATTTGGCTGAAAAATGAAAACCAAGTTGCTGAAATTAATAATTTGTTCATATAAAATGCAGCCTCATCAGATATGAAATTGTTTTTAGATGATAAAAGCATTTGCTGACAAATATTTTTAGAAACAGATACTTAACAGAGGTTGCTTGAGTGCTTTTAAATTTGAAATTTGAAAATTATTCGAAAATATTAATGTCTGAAAAACAAGCAAATAAGGAAACTACTTCTGAAGCAGGTGAATGTAAAATAATGTTAACTAAGTCTTGAGAGAATGTAAACTTTGACTTATAAAAACAAATAAGTAATGCTAATCTCAGATTTGAAATCATCACCTTAGGTTTATTATAAATGACTAAACATTAAAAATGAAATCTATTTGAAAACATTTTGTAACAATCTGTTTATTTACATAGATTTGAATACATATTTTATATTTTTTCAACTCAGATAAACTGATTTAACATGAGAATAAAAAAAAAACCCACAGCTCAATCGGCTGGGGCTGTAGAATACACCGACTGCATCTCTGCCGAGGAGTAAGCCCCCTACGCCAACAAGTGTCCTGCATGTAGAAGTCAATGCTCTAACATGCAGAATAAACAAGAATATCAACACTTACTGGCTCAGTGGCCCCAACTAGCATCCGGCTGGCAGACAAAAAGGAGATCAGGCAGTAATTCAATACCGAACCCATAACACCTGAAACATGACTGAAGCAAACCAGTGTATAAATATATATATATATATATATATTCACACACACACTAATATGCCCACTCACTGGGCCAGCAACTAATCACTATCCAGGGAATGGACTTGGCCACCTTCAAATAGTGGAATGTCCCAATGTTCATATAATCTTACTTCAACTCGTAATTCATGGTTACGCATGTGAGCATTGACTCATTGCTACTGAGCCTTCCGAGAGAATTCCAACACAAAACCACTAGATGGTGAGGGTTCCAGATTGGGGAATATGGAGCACCCCTTCATTGCTATTGCTCCCAGGTCAACTCTGATAGGGTCCTATCAATGGGTCTGTGTGCAAATGACTTACACTAAATTGAATTCTTAGAAATAGAACTGTTTGAGTATTTAACTGTGTATAAACAAATGATTGAATTGTTAGTGATACATAGCAATACTTGGAACCATTTAACTGTGTATAAAAAATTAACTCAAACTCATTCAAAAATGTTATCGACAAAATGTGCTTACAAATGATATAAACAGGATTTGACATTGAATAATCTATAGAGGTTGATATGCCATAAAACTCAAACAAATCTAACCTACAAAGTTCCTATTGTAACCATATTTACCAACCCCTCCGTTTGGGCAGGATATGACACAAGGTCAATTTTTAAGCAGAGTTTAACAGGTTTGAATTCAGAGTTTTCCTTCTCCTTAACTAGTTGCCTCACCAAGGCTGAAGAACTCAGTCTGTCTTACTATTTACCCATAGCTGGAGGGAGAATAATTGGATTCATACCTTTTCCAAAGGTATTAGTGCTATGTGAAATGCAATCAGTTTTGTTGAGGATTTGAACTCGTATCGCTATGTTCATTTCGTACGACGATAACCATTACACCACAGTCACCTCCAATTGTAACAGCTGTCCATGATGATACTGATGCTTCTATTTAGAGAGAAGTAAAAGATTATAATTAGCATTTCGTAGTGATCTCCATTATCTCCACAACTCTGTTAGCTGGGATTAAGATATGCTAACTGTATGGGTGTCCTGGGTAATACACTAAATAGAATCAGATGGTGAGGTTCTAGTTCTGGTGATCTGGGAAGTGTGTAGTACCTATTAACTGCCATTATTCTCTGGTCCATTCGGACAAAGAGTGGTAGTTATTATCCCATCAATGTGTCAAATAGATCTGTTTGAAAATTGTTGGTATTTGATAGGAATACTTGATGCCATATAACTAAATTATTTGTATATAGAAAAATTGAAGCTATAATTGTTTACTAAGGATTATAATTAGTTACTTGAAACCATATAACTGTGTGCAAATAAATAACTGTTACTAAATAGAAATAATTACTTGAAACTATATGACAATGTATGAATTATTTGAATCAGATTGGAATATTTGATATCATATAACTGTGCGCAAAAAGCTCTTAAGAAACAAAAAATGTAAAAATAAATATACAATAAATGCAATTTCCTAACCTCAAGGCATAAAATAACCCTCAACAAGCTGATATGCCACAAAAATCAATCAATCAATCAATCAATCATCTCCTCACTTCGGATGATTAAACTGTACCACTATAGACGCATTATTCAATTACCAATTGGCTGGGAAATTACTTCATTTTTATAAGTGAAAGCATTTCACATATATTGCTCAGATAAAAATCTTATTATAATGTGTAATTTTTATTGAGCTCTAGTTAAATTTGAATATATGAAAATTATCAGAATTTTAATAATATATAGATAAGATGGTTTCTGATAGCAAGGCTTGATCCATGGGTTTTTCTCTTTCTGTAAATTGGTGTTAATGGGTGGGTAAGTCTGAGATGAGTTGATTGAATAACTTGATTTGACAAAGGAGAAATATTGCTCTTTGTGGTGTTCAGTGGCGGGATTGAAATGTTTCAATAATGACAAGGCATCACTTTCTCTGCTGGCAATTCCAAATGTGTTCTGGGTCAGCAAAAAAAGAGAAAGATTTTCTTTGATGGAATTTGTCGAACGTTGGTCAGGATGTTGTACACTCCTGCTATGTGAGAGAAGATTATCTCAAAAGTGACATTTCAAAATTAATGACAGTTAAAAAGAATCTTGCAAACTAGGAAAAAAACTGTCAGTTCAGCCCTAAATTTAAGGTAGAACAGAATTGTTCTTGTTGAAATTAGAGAATGAGTGGTCACCAGCCCAATTTTTATAGTGGTGTTTTAGTCCCCTTTTTGTTTTTTCTATTCCCATAAGAGTAACAGTCATGATTACTGGAAGATCAGTGATCTGAGTTCAAATCCTGAATGAGGCTGTTCACATTTCACTTTGTGCTAATGCCCTTGAGAAAAGTCGAATCCATCTTTTCTCCACCCTTATATGGATAAATAGTAGGGCTGACTCAGTCTAAGAGAAGGACAAATCTAAATTCAAACAAATGGTACTTCACTTAAGAATTGACCTTGTGTCACACCCTGTTACTGAGGGAGAGGTTGGGTTAATAGTAATTTACTAAGCTTTTTGTTTAGATGTAGTACAAGGACGTATGAATGGGGCACCCAATGAGATTTGAACTCATTCATGTAAGTTTGTTAGCCTAGCTTGCTAACCATTACACTGCTCAAAAGTAATATTCTTTGTCAATATAGAATACTGTTTATGTAAAGTTGAAAAGTTTTTGGAATGTCTTCTTGTGAAAGTTTCCATGGCATAATGGCTAAAGTGCTGAATTGTGGCCTCAAAGTGAGTTTGGACACCAATCCCACTATTATATTCACTTTTAGATTTATACCCTTGGGAAAATTGTGAGCCACCATATCTCCCAAGGTATGGGTTAAATAGTATCAATGTTGTTCTTCTATAAGGATGACACTGCAGAAGCTCACTGACTTGGGATATGAGACTTTGCTACATTCACCATATTCACCTGATCTCTCACCCACCAACTAACATTTTTTCATGCATCTGGACACTTTTTTAGTGCCAAGAAACATTCCACTCCAAAGGAAAAGTAGAAACTGCATTCAAAAATTTATTGGCATCAAAACCTTCATAGTTTTATCATACAGGCATAAATAACGATATAAATGCATAAATAACGATATAAATGCATAAATAATGATATAAATGCAAAGATGTTAAAGGATCATATTTTGACAGATTGAAACACTGTTTAAATTCATTAATTCAGAAATAAAAGTTTACACAAAAATCAGACATTATTTTCTGAAAAACTTGTAACAGAGTACAATGAATTTGAAAATATCTTCTTCCATCTGCACAAAACAAGTCTTAGAATCAAAAAGGTACAACATATTTGGAAGACCCAAAAGTACAAATATAACTTGACTCTAAGGATTTAATCCAAGAAATATTACAACACTGGATATGAAACAATTGGTCATATGATATAATAATAAACCACAGATAGATGAGCTGGATCATATAACTGTTGTGGCAGTATTGCAACATTTTTGAACACATATTCAAGTAAAATGCCTTTTAAATAGCTTTAAAACTTTTAAAGTAAGAAAGGATGAAAATATAATAAATTGATATCTATGAATATACATATTCAAAATATGAAATTAATGCATGTCTGTTTATGGAGAGATACAGATTTCTTATTCAGAATTGGATGACATTTAAATGTTTTCAAGATAAGAAATAAGAATCTTTTTTTATAAGAAAAAGTCAAGAAAAAAATGAAATGTCTGAAGTATTTGATATAACGAAAAGATAATATAAACCACTACCCCTGACAAAAATATTGAATTAGATCTCTTTGAAAATGTTCACTGAGGGATTTTTAGCAGTAAATAAACTAATAACAGATAAGATGTAAAACATTTTTTCTTTTATAGCTGAACATTTTGGCTTCATAAAATATTCTTTGAATAAACTAGACTAAATTATTTAAATTAATAGTATATTTTTTCCAAGACATGCAGAGGAAAATATGGAATGATTCAATGCTGAGGAAAAAATTATGGAATGATATGGTAATTTTCTTTCCTAAAATAAATACCAACAGAAACTTAGATATGTGAATTGGTCTACAGTTAAAAGATAGTTCTTGGAGACCTCAGCAAATCGCTGGCAATGCCTACTTAAAAGGAAACATGGTTCTAACAAAAGAATTGTCTATAGAAACAATGGAAGGGATCATAAAATTTATACAAGAAGGCAATCCACAGTGGAGTGTGATAAAAGATGGTTGTTCCCAGTCAGATGTTCAGTAATTAGATAAAAATATTTTTTATCTTATCTGTTAGTTTATTTACTGCAAAAAAAACCAACAAGATTAATACCTCTAAGTGTGCTTATTAATGCTATTTAACATATCTTTATGGCTTAATTTTTAGTCATTTTTGTGGTAAGGGCTATAATAAATGTAAGGTTCAGCTCAAGGAGTCAATTTTTCCTAAACTACGCTTCCTTCACTGAAGGGTAAAGTTAATTCCTAATGTTTTGAAAGACACACAAATATTTAAACCTACTATTTACCCAGAGTTGAAGAGAGAATAGTTGGATTCATACCTTTTCCAAGGATATTAGCTCAATTTGAAATGCAAACAATTTTTATCCAGGATTTGAACTTAAGTAGTTGAGTCCAATTCTGACAATGAAAACTGCTATGCAACAAGCGCCATATTCAAAAAGATAAAAATGATTCCTGTCAAATTTATATCAAAATTTGTTCTGATAAATATAACAAGAAAGTATGGATTGGTTGGTTGGTTGGGTTTTATGGCATATCAACCTTTGTAGGTTATTTAATGCCAAATCCATTTTTATACAAATGAACAGTTCTATTTCAAACAGTTCAGTTTAGCATAAGTACAGAGTTTAAATGTCAAAAACATTTCTATTTCAAGCTATTCAGTTTATTTAAACAGTTCTAATTCAAATAATTCAGTTTAGTATAAGAATAGTTTTTATCTACACACAGTTAAATGTCACAGCAGTTCTATTTCAAGTAATTTAGTTTTGCATAAGTATGCAGTTTACATGTCAAAACAGTTCTATTTCAAGCAGTTCAGTTTAGCATAAGTATGCAGTTTAGTTCTATTTGACCCGTAGATAGGACCTTATCAGATGCTATCACTCCGGGCCAGAGTGGACCTAGGAGCAAAGGCAATGAAGAGGTGCTCCCCATTCTCCAAAGCTCCATCATTACTGGAACCTCAGCATCAGATTGTTTAATGTCATATCCAAGACACTCATTGGTTGGGGGGGGGGGTCTTACCCTTCTGCAGAGGTGCAGTCAGTGTTTTCATCAGCCCCAGTTGATTAGGCAAAAGAAAGTATGGAACATAACTAGTGAAGTTAATCAACTGTTTAAAACAATGTCTGCTTTTGTTATGTAACACAAACAAAGCTAATTTTACAAGGATGTTGATGCAGGTAAAAATAAAAGAAGCTTTGTTCTCAGCAGACAACCAATAGTAAAGCTAAACGACAATCAAAGGAAAAAGGAGGTGGGTGCTGCTCGGATCTATTGTAAAGAGTAAGAAAAAAAGAAGTATTCTAATAGTTTGAATTTGATTCCCATGTCCAACCAGTAGTGATAAAATATATGAGACAAGCAGTGCTAACCAATATGTATGTGGATGCTTTTCTCTGTTTCTCTCTTTTCTTTATATAGGTACACTGATACATAAGGGAAGAAGAAGAAGAAGAAGAAGAAGAAGAAGAAGAAGAAGAAGAAGAAGAAGAAGAAGAAACAAGAATAGTTGCTTTTATTTCAAACATGTTTGATTCAGTATAACAGTTAAAATATGTTGATTTGCTCTCTTAATATTAGTTAAAAAACTGCTTTAATTCATTACTCGTTTTCTCTTTGATAATTACATACACACATGTACACTGCTTCATTTTATATATATATATATATATATATATATATATATATATATATATAGATGCATTGACCCAACTCCTCTGCTACAGGCAAGATGAAACACAAGACCAATTTTTAAGTAAAATAAAGCTGGTTTGAATTCAGAGTTTTCTTTCTCTTAGACTGGTTGCCTAACAAAGACTACAGAATTCAGATTGACCTTGTATATATATACATATATATATATATATAGTGAGAGAGTCATCCACAAACAGACTATTTCATTGTATCACAACTGGCTAAGCATGCAAGATGCTTCAAGCTGGAATTGAAACCTGGCTGACTTTACATCAGATGGAAGACCTACCACACAACTAAAAGCAACCTCAGAATAAGCTAAGGGATTTTAACACATATGCATCATATTTTGTTTTGTTAACATGAATATGCATAGAGGCTAAACAAGTGCTCAATTAATTAGAAGGGCTTTGCATTATGCAAGTGGCAACCAGTAATTCCTGGTAGGGGGAGTGTATATATATATATATATATATATATATATATATATATATAATGTTTGGTTTGGTTGGTTTAGTTTCTTTGTTTAATGGCATATTAATCTTACTGGGTTATTCAATGCCAAAGCCATCCTTATTGAACAACAGTGGTACTATTTAACTCATGAGGGGGTTTATAGATTTTCAAGAGAATTAGTCTGAAGGATACCGGACATTAGCATTGGAGACCTGGGTTCAATCCCAGGTCGAGTCATACCAAAGACTTAAAAAATGGTATTTGATGCTACCTTGCTTAATACTCAGCATTATAAGGTATGGATCAAGTGGAGCAATACAGGGAAAGGAGTAGCACCCTCTCCTACACCTTAGTGTAGTTGCTATCAAAAAGGGAGCCTTTGAGTCACCCTTGAGTATGGTCGCCAACAAACAACAAGTCTAAAAGTGAACATAATTGAGTAACTGGAATTCAAACTCACTTAATGTAATTTGCAGTCCAGCAGGTAACCAGTACGCCACAATGACCCCCCTCATATATCAGGTAATTATATAATAAAGTTGGTGACCATAGTCGAGAATGACCCGAGGGCTCCCTTTTTGATAGTGACTACATCAAGGTGTAGAGGAGGGCGCTACTCCTTTCCCTGGTTTTACCCACTTTACCCTTGATCTGTACCTTATGATGCTGAGTGTTAAGCAAGGAGGCATCAAGTACCATTTTTTGATTCTTTGGTAACACTTTGCTATATTTATAAAGAGTACTCATTATCAGTGATTTCAAAAAGCAAATGAGAGTATTTAAAGGGATATTCACCACATAGGAGCTTCTTGGTCTGATGATTGCATAGGCATAAAACTGTCTGTCAACAAGCATTGTTTAAAAGTTCATTAATATATATATATATATAGTTTGAAGTATGTACAATTAGGCAGCATTTCTTCATTAAGACATATTTGGCGAAATAGTATAGATGTCTTTTGTCTACATATTTTTATTTTTATCTGTTCAAGTTGCTATATGGATGTTATAATATCCGGCCAGAATTGGTTAATAAGTTTTCCATAGTTAATATGTTCCCAAATACTTTCAGATCCATCATAGTCATCTTCAGGGGGTGTTTATATTGCAAAAAAAAAAATTGCTACAACATTGTACCAGTATAAATAGAACACTTAATACTTAACTCTTACAAAATTGTATTGTACTAGTAAAGGTTTTATTGCTTTTCAGTATACCCCCCCCCCAGAAGATGGCCTATGATGGGTCCGAAAAAACATACACAAGTACACATATATGAATTCATAAGAGGAATTACATTATTTTTCAAAATCAGTTTATAGTTTTGAGAGTGGCTTTTATATTCTCTTTAAATTGATTCAGTTTAGTGATTTATCTAAAATTTGTTATTCTCAATTTTTATATCCTCTCTGTCTCTGTCTCTCTCTGTCTCTCTCTCTCTCTCCCCTCTTCTCTCTCACCTTTCTATTAGTCCATTTCTATATTTACATTACCTTTCCATTTATAAGCAGAGGATTTTTTTAATCATATTTGGATAAAAATCAACAATTAATTAACTATAATCTCAAAAAAAAAGGGGGGAAAACTTTTCTAATTCTTTATTTACATAATAAATTATACAGGAAAAAAAAAAGACAAATAATTTCTAGTACATATAATTATTGACTTTAAAAATATTTGCTTAAGTGAATGATCAACAATTGAAGAGGAAAATATCCCAAGCTGCACACAAAGAATTCCAAGTACTTAATTGATTTTAGTTTTGCTTAAGACATGCAGAATTGTGTGCTTTATTCCTGTTCCAAATTTATTGATTTCAGAACAACTCTTCTATAAAAACATGAACACTGATTTGAGAATAGATTGATCATTTTATTCAGTTTATTTATTCCTTTATAAAAAGATAAACTTAAAAAAACTGTATTCATAATGTAGTAAACACTTGCGTGTTTATCATACAAGACAAAATATTTGCATATATGTAATATATAATATATATAGTTAATATAAAATTAACAAGATATCATGAGTTGGTTTTTATAAACAAAGGATTAGGAAGGTAAGTCCACGTATAAATGGTAAGATTTACATAAAACAAGTAAATTTTTTTCTGCTGTGGCTGCAGGAAAAGATTTTATGGCATTACCACTTTTCTTGTTTTCTGGTTTTATAGGTTGCTTCAGATAAGAAGCCTGGCAGGAAAACCTTGTAGTGAGGGCTATAGTATCAATGAGTGTGGATAGGCCTTGTACGAATGTATTTGTCAATAGTAGTCAGAAAAGAGTGAAAAGTAATGCAACAATGGAGATTAGATGTGTTTGCAATAAAAAGAAAGATTTTATTCTCATTTATAGTCATTTGGGATGACATCCATTTGATTGTTCAGGGATACATTACATACCAGTGTTGTAGTTGGGAAGGACCATAAGGGAAATCCACATGTGGAGATATATTGCATATATGAGTATGCATTATACCCAACCCATCCACCATGAGCAGGATACTGCACACAAGGTTAATTTTTAAGTGGGTGTACAACTGATTTAAATTCAGAGTTTTCCTTCACCTAAACCAGTTGTCATACCAAGGTTAAGTAACACAGTCTGACTTACTATTCACTCATAGTTTGGGGTAGAGAAATTGGATTAATACCTTTCCCAAGGGTATTAAGATCACAAGGAATGCAAAAAGCCTTGTCTATGATTTGAACTCAAGTAGCATTGTCTAGAGGAAGGAAAACTGAATTCAAAACAGTTCTATTTCACTTAAAAATTAACCTTGTGTTACATTTTACCTGTAGGTGAGGGTTTGGGTAAATGTATCCATCCATCCATATATATATATATATATATATATATATATATATATATATATATATACAGTCCATTTCCTACAATGATAACTGTTATACTATGGGTACTTCCATATTGAATATATGATTGGTTGGTTGGTTGGTTTGGTTTTATGGCATATTGTTGGTCATTTAATGCCAAATTCTTTATATATATATATATATATATATATATATATATGATTTCTAAACACATTTTGTTGATATTATTTTTAAATGAGCCGGAGCTCATTTTTTTTCATACCGTTAAATGGTTTCACTTATTTCTATCTAATACAAATAATTCTATTTACTATTGAGCATTTGTTTTCAAGTATTGCTCGGTATCACTAACAATTTATAAAACATCAGTCATTTGTTTACATACCGTTGAATGATCAAACAGTTCTATTTACAACAATTCCGTTTAGCATAAGTACTAATTTTTTTGTTTACACACAGTTAAATGTAAAAACAGTTCTATTTCAAACAACTCAGTTTAGCATGAGTACACAGTTTAAATGTCAAAAAAAGTTCTATTTGACCCATAGATAGGATCCTTTCAGGTTCTACCACTTTGGGCCAGAATGGACCTGTTAGCGATTGCAATGAAGGGGTATGCCACATTCCCCAAAGGTTCAGCATTACTCAAGCCTCACCATCAGATTGTTTAGTGTCTTATCCAGGACACTTGTTAGGGAAGTCTTACCTCTCTGCAGAGAAGCAGTCGGTGTATTTTACAGCCCCAGCCAACTGGGCCATTTAATGTTTGAGTAGTTGAAAAGGATGACATGAGAAATCCACACGAGGTGAGCTAACTGGTGGCTGGTTGTACCAACCATCACAGATAGTTGAGTCACTTGCTGGATGTGTGTTCTCTTTTTTGCTGGAATCCTTTCTACCTTCTGAGTTGGATTAGCCTTTCTTACTTACCACATGTTAGGCTCTGAACAACTTTCTAAGTGATGTGTAGCTCAATTTCTGATTGGTTGGTATATATATTTTTTTACTGGTTTTCGTCACAGAAGCAAGTGCATGGAACCAGTTGCATTTTGCTCCATCTTTGCCATATGAGCAGTGGCTATCCGGGGAAACACTTATTTCATAAAAAAATGTTTAAAAAGGTTTTTTTAAAAAAAGTATTAGCTTTTAGTCGACAACCTTATATCTTCATGTCTCTGTTGGCAGCTTCTGTTACCTATTAGTGGTAAAGGATTCAACGAGATTAAGGTTCTTTTTAAGGAGTCCCTGTATCTCATCTGTAGAGCCTGCTGCCCAGCCACTTACACACTAGTACAATGGAAATGAGTTTTCTTTGAATGTCTACCTCCTACTTCCGCCCTTGCTACATATCCTGTCGCCAAGCAAAGACAAACCTTTTACAACATAGCTTCAATGCTTGTGGCACTGGTCATCTTGAGAACTTTGATGTTTGTGATGAAGTCATTCAGGTGCAATACTGATGAAGGTGTTCAGGTAGATGTAAATAGTTTAGTGGCTGTAAAACTGTTAAATTAAGCAATGAATAATCTTATTTAAATACCCCTAATGGCATGGTATTGATTAATGCTGAGTACCTTGCAAGAAGCATGCTTCTCAAGGGACTAGAACAAAAACTGCTCATGTCCCATCTGCATTCTACTTCAGGGTTGCCTCAGATGAAGGAGTAGGTGCTACTTTGGAGAAAGTTGCCGGAACCGATTTATTATTTATATAACAAAAATGCCAGATAAGGATGCTAAGTGTAATATAAGTAAAAGCAAGTCATTTTGTCCTATAATAGTTTGGTTTGATTTCTTCATTTAATGGCATATCAACCTTTATTGGCTATTTAATGCCAAAGCCATCCTTGTAGAAAGACAGGAGTAAAGTTGGCGACCTTTGTCAAGGGTGACCCAAAGGCCCCCTTTTCAATAGCTACTACACCGAGGTGCAGGGTAGGGCACAACTCCATTCCCTGGATTGCTCCACTTTACCCTTGATCCTTACCTTATAATGCTGAGTGTTAAGCAAGGAGGCATCAAGTACCATTTTATGAGCCTTTGGTATGACTTGACCTGGGGTTGAACCCCGGCGGGAGTAATACTATTTAACTCATAGCTGGGAAGATAAGGGGGTGCAAATGTTTCCCAAGGGTATTAGTCCAAAAGTTATTGTAATAGCACAACAATAGTCCAGCATGTTTGCCACTTTGCTGTGGGGACTCCTCTCCCTCCCACTTACTATGACATTGCAACCCATCATGTTAACCACTATGCCACAGAAAATATCCTCTTGTCCTGTGATAGTTGTTATATTTAATGTATGGAATTTATATGCAACCATAAGAACTATATTGAGACAAAGGTATTAAAGCTTTTTTTTTTAGAATATTATTGTTTGCCAACTCACATACGATGTAAATAGGGGGGTGTCCTCGTGGTGTAATGGTTAAAGCGATGGACTGCGGAATCGTAGTACGCGAGTTCGTACTCCAGTCGTGCTATTACGTTCACTTTCAGGCAAATAGCCTTGGGAAAGGTATGAACCCCCTTATCCTCCCAGCTATGGGTTAAATAGTATCACTACTGTTCTTCTAGGAGAATGGCTTTGGCATTAAATAACCTAAAAAGAGTTGATAAGTCATTAAACAAAGAAACCAACCAACCAACATAAGATGTAAATAGTGCAATAACTTTATTTCATTATTTATTTGTTAATGTACAAGGTGTTTCAGAAAAATAGATAACATTTCATAATCTAATTACTTGACTAATTCTCATTCAAATGCCCTCAAATCTTATCAGCAGGTGTAGAAACAATTCAAAATTCTATGTTTAATGCTTTTTTCCATTTCAATTATAGGAATGCCATTCACTGGATCAGGAAAGGTGATTAAAAATTAAACATAGAATTATGAGTGGTTTGTACACATGCTGTTAAAATTAATATAATCAATTTTTCTCAAATGCTCTATATTATTTCTTCATGCATGTAACTGCATGAAGAAATTAGAGAGTTTTAAATGATATTATGATAAGTGATTGATTAGAAATAAAACTCTTTATTGTCTCTTTAGTAAACAATAAAACTAGGTTTTTATAATATAAATAGTCTAAAAAGACAATTGTTTTATATTTTATTACGTATCTAATTCAGTTTAATTATATAAATCTGCTTTAAATCTATTAAATATAGTTATAATTATGTATATAATTCTTGATGCTATCAGTAATCATATAATAGAAATATTGATTGATCTTTAACATTATTCCAACCTGTGTCGGGTAATTTAATGTCTAGAGGTTAAGAAATAATGTACATCGTACATTTATATTGACATTTTTGTGTTGTTGGTTCTCTAGAGTTTTTGCACACAATTATATCATATCAAGTATTCTTATCTAATACAAATATATACACAGATATATGGTTTCACATATTCTTACCCTATACAAAATCTCTGGTTCTCCAGAGGCACAATGGCATAAATGCCAGGTTGGTGATTTAAAATAAATTGCCTGGTACCAATGTTTTTCTACTCTAGGCACTACCTGCTTAGTAGGACTGTTTATCATTTGGCACCTGAGGAACTCCACAAAGAAAATGCTGAGGGAACCAAGCATCTTCTGTGATGGCTATGCATGAGTCTTGATTCTTGTCCTCCCACTTGCCTACAATAAAATGACTTCATGTCAGATCTGGCCAGGTCAGAGGTTGGATAATCTCTTCTTGTCTAATACTTTTATTAAAAAGATCTATTTGACCCATAGATGGGACCCTAATTCAAGGTCAGAGTAGACCTAGAAGTAATGGCAATGAGGGGTATTCTACACACCCAAGCTGGAGCTTCTCAACTGGATGTGTCAAACCCAGGATGAAAAGATTACCGAGCAAGGGGCCTCACATAGTATAATGATTAGTATAGAGTAGTAGACCATTGCATTGGGTGCTCAATACCTCTGGCCTTGTGCTAAACTAAGCTAAGCTTAGTAAATGACAGTACTAGTACTAGTAAATATTTAGTACAACGATATTGCAATATCGTTGTACTAAATATTTGTCAGTAGAAACATCAATAGAAAACTTCATTTGAAACAAATTTATCTATATTAATCCTCCCCAAAGTGGGATATTTCATCTTGCTGGGGGTAGTTTGGTTTGGTTTGGTTTGGTTTAGTTGGCAAATCAACCATTGAAGGTCTTTTAACATCAAATCCTATTTTTACATATATACTAAATATATAAATGATCTGTAAACACATTTTGTAGATAACATTCTTAAACTAATCTGAGGTCTTTTTTACACACAGTTAAATGTTTTCAAGTATTGCTATATAAGTCACAATTTAATATCAGTCATTTGTTTGCAAATATACTTTGATCTATTTGACCCATAGATAGAACCCTATCAGGTGCTACCACATTCCCCAAATCTCCAAGACTATAGTCTTACCATCAGATTGTTTTATGTCTTATACCAGACATTTGTTGGAGTAGGGGTCTTACTCTTTTGCAGAGATGGAGTCAGTGTATTCTACAGCTCCAACCAACTGGACTCTGGAGCAGTGAAAAGATTCAAGAGGGTGGTGAGGAAAAATAACTGAAGGAGTATTTTCTTTTCTTTGCTATTTTTTTCAACAAAATCTTAAGCACTTAACATATGCTTTACCAAAAACGAGGAGGGAGTAGTCCTTGTGGTGTGGTGGTTAACATGCTGAACTGCGACATCATAGTAAGCAAGTTCAAACTCCAGTCATTCTATTATTTCCACATTCTAATTAATTCTCTTGGGAAAGGCATGAACTCCCTCGTCTACCCCAGCTATGGTTTAAATAGTATTACTACTGTTCTTTTATAAGGATCACTTTGGCACTAAATAACCTATAAAGGTTGATATACCATTAAACAAAGAAATCAAACCTAAACAATCTGAATATGAAATTAATATAGACAGGTTTTATTTCCTTTTATGGTCTGAACATCTGTTCATGTCTTGGTAGCATGATTTTGATTGGACACTTGCTACACACCTGCCAGATTAGACAGCAGATGCTGTGGGTAGGTGGCTTGAAGGAGGGTGATTGATGATCATTGCATTTCATATCTGCAAGGATCAATGGTCAAGGCTCTAGATAGATTTGATCATGAACTTAGTGTTATATTATTTGTTTTAATGGGATTTCTTCTAAGCTGTGGCCGTGTCGGGACTACTATTGTATGGTTGCACCATCTGGATTCTTACAAAACGCACAGAGCAACAGCTAGATTGTATCTACATAATAATGCTACATGCTGTTTTGAACAAATCCTGGTAGCAGCACCCCATAAAAGAGCAGCTGTATGGTCACTTGGTTCCCATCTCACAAACCATCCAAACAGAGATGAACAAGCCTTTTTAGGCATTGTTGGGGAAAGTAAGGGCGAACTCATAAGCTACATTTTACATATGAAGACAGCAGTGTTGGCTGACTAACAGAGACATATAAATCGGCTCTGTGCAAACACTGGATGCAGTCTAGAGGACCTGCCTGGAGCAATGGATGATAGGAATGGAGAGAGAGAAAGAATCAAGGGACTTCTTAATGTCAGTGTGACTTCATGATGAAATTTACAACAGACTTAATACCTTCAAGATATTTTAACATAGAATAACGATATATATTTTAAGATATGTATTTTAATATAAAATAAAGATATGTATTTTAAGATACGTATTTTAACATAGAATAAATATATGTATTTTAACATAGAATAAAGATATGTATTTTAAGATAAAATAAAGATATGTATTTTAAGATATGTATTTTAACATAGAATAAATATATGTATTTTAACATAGAATAAATATATGTATTTTAACATAGAATAAAGATATGCATTTTAATATAGAATAAAGATATGTATTTTAATATAGAATAAAGATATGCATTTTAATATAAAATAAAGATATGTATTTTAAGATATGTATTTTAGCATAGAATAAAGATATGTATTTTAAGATGTGTATTTTAACATAGAATAAAGATACGTATTTTAAGATAAAATAAAGATATGTATTTTAACATAGAATAAAGATATGTATTTTTATATAAAATAAAGATTTGTATTTTAAGATATGTATTTTAGCATAGAATAAAGATATGTATTTTAAGATAAAATAAAGCAATTTGCAACTTACAACTACTACTTCATCTACTACTACTACTACTACTAGTAGTTGTAGTAGTAGTAGTAGTAGTAGAAGTGAAGGGCCTGCAAACATGCTAAACCCAATCTATAAAATATGCTTTGGCAAAAATAAAATTAATACATGACCAGTAATTCTTCCAAGCTGTAGTTATGTCAGTACTATTGAATGGTTGAGACATCTGGACTCTAACAAAACACTTGAAAAAAAAAAGCTAGAATGCTACATACATACTAATCCTGGGCGCAGCACCCCACAAAACAGCAGCTGTACAGCCACTTACCTCCCATCAAACAAACCATCCAAGTAAGATGTGGAAGACATTCTAGGTACTGCTGGACAAGTAAGGACAAACTTATCAGCAATGTTCTCCTGTGGACTTTTACACATGGACACAATAGTGTTGGCTGCCCAGCAAAAACTTATATTAACCAGATATGTGCAGACACCGGATGCTGTCAAGAAAACTTACCAAAAGTGATGGCTTATAGGGATGGATGGTGAAATCAAAGGAGTCTATGCTATCAGCATGTCATGATGATGATAAGGATCATACATGACAGGTTTTATTTCATTTTATGGCCTAAAGTTCGAGCGATCTGTGTTTATGTTGAACACCATTTTTTAAAAATCCAAATTCTCAATATGATGGAGATAACAAGGAAATGACAAATAGAATCCATTCTTCCTGAACAGAAGCATCAGTATCATCATGAACTGGTGTTACAATGAAAATCAAACAGATTCCTGGGTCATTTAGTTTATAATTATTCTTACAAGTTCAGCTTTTTATTCGTGGTTGTTTAACAACTCATCTAGTGAGATAACATTTTAACCAAGTTTTAAATACATTCAGCACATTTCTACTATTAGCTTTCATTTAAAACCAACATTATTTTAATTTATAGAATAAAGCAGTTTGTAACTTTATAATAATACTGTTGAAAATAGTTCTCATTATTTTGTAGTACTTAAATATAACATCTATAAATAAAATGTTTTGATATCAAGCTTAATGGTTGCTAAAGTGAGCTTTTAAGGAAGTATACTATGTTACAAAGAGATTGTTGGTTTATATTAAAACTTTGTTAACTAATATACCTGATCTAAAAAAAAACGAAAACTCTCACTATGACTTATGAATAAAAGTCTATAAAAAACATCTGATTCTTTCATAAGTTCCAACATTTAATCAACCCAACAATTACAGGGTGTCTCAAAATAGATGCAACCCATTTATATGATAATGATTTATGACTGAGACAAGCACAATGGCAGTCATTTTGAACACATCCTGTAAAAAACGTATCCTTTGAGCTAGAGACATGAAATCAATGTTTTTTAATATTATTATTATATCAACTACCAGGACATACAATCTTTTTGGGAGTTTCTTGTCTCAATAAAAAATCATTATCATATTAATGGGTTCTATCTATTTTGAGACAGTTTTGAATGATTTTGTCTCCAGATAAGTAATATTTTTTCCTTTCTTGTACCAGGCATTGTGATCAAGGATTGATATTTGTTATAGTATACTATTTTTACATCTGAAACAAAAAAGAACACAACATTATCAGAAGTAGAGTTATTAGCAGTCAAATCTCATTATGATTCAAAAATTCTTCATTGTGGTCAAAAAACACAATGGCAGTCAGTCATTAAAAATTACTGCCTGTCTAGTGGATATAATGATGAGCAATCACATGACTAGGGATTAAGTTTATTTTGGGCCAATCAGAAGGCACCAAAGACTTAAGCTATGGATGCTTTCTTGAACCCATCAAAAGCATATAAACCATATCCCACATACCACAATGGGTAGTTATGTTCCTGCAGTCTCTATATGTCTTTGACAGACAGAAGTTCTTTCAGTCACCTTAACAGCCAGGCATTGATAACATTCAGAATACATCCATTTGGGACTAAGTCACCTTGTCTCATATATGCATGAAGGATAGCCCAGAACAAGTTATCCATGAGCTTACAAAGAACTCAACAATTATAGACTGGACATTCAACAATGTAGCTTCTTCATCGGGGCTCTAATATAAGAAAAATGAAACCTTTCAAGTATTTTTGTATAAAAATGTCACCTCATTTGTTGATTTTATTCTTGTTTCTAACCATTTCTTCTACCCCTGCTATTTTAGTAGGACAACATTCTTGGTCAGCAAATTGTCTCTCATCTATTCTCTCCTCCCCTGCATTATCATACATGAATTTAACAATATGCTACAAAAAGATTGCTCTTGTTGATTCAGGTTAAAAACTTGCTAACCAATATAACTGATCAAAAAAAAAAATAGTTCTTGCTATAATGTGAATAAAAGTTGACTAAAAGTCATGATTCTTTATTAAGTTCTAATGTTTAATCAAATGATTTCTTAATCTTTGATCACAAACCTAATGCTCCAAGTACTGTACACTTCAACATCATTTTAAGATGGTTGAACATTACTAAACGATAAAGATCTAAATCATTATCCACAAAGAATAATAATGTGCACTTTGTTTTGATTTGGGAAATATTAAGATCTTTCTGACTATAATAATGAGAACTGACAATTTGCAACATTGGCAATTGAAAAGCATACCAATTAAAATAAATGGATAGAACTATCAAAGCAAGGAGTTTATTTCTTAAAAAGCAAATGTGTGAATCATAATCATATCTCGTTTGGAAAATCTATAAAATTTAATTAAAACTGGTTTGATATTTGTGAAGCTGTTCGGTTGAAAACCAAATTAAAACAGAAAGGAAAAGTCGTCTTGAATTGAAATGAAATGAAATTGTGTGCAATCAGAAATTACGTTTTCAGTGTTAGGCTTTAAGATGTGTAACAAAGGTCATAATCTTCAAAGGAAAAAAATAAAAATAAAAATGAGATTGTAGAAATTTTAAAAAAATAATTTGATTGATAATAATGCTGTTTCTTTTCAATAGAAATAACCAATGAGCAGAACACTTATTCTATGCTCTGATTGATACTGAAAATGCCAATTGCACCATTCTTAATATAAGTAACTTGACAAACCATTGGGTTCCTATTACAACATTAAACCTAGATAGTAATGAAGGTTCTATTTATGAAATGGTGAAGGATTTTAATTAAGTTTTAATATTTATCTCTCAGTAATCTCAAGAATGTGTATTATCTAGAGTTATTTTATGCTAGTGGTTTGGAAATTACATTCATTGTATATTCATGCTTACATTTTTTGAGCAATTGTTTCTTAAAAGGATTTTTTTGTAAACAGTCGTATTGAATAGGAATAATTTCTAAACAGATGTAAAAAGTAAGTAAGTTGTAGGAAACCTTAGTCGATGGTGACCCGAAGGCTCCCTTTTCAATAGTTACTACACTGAGGTGTAGGGGAGGGCATTACTCCATTCCCTGGATTGCTCCACTTTACCCTTAATCCAAACCTTATAATACTGAGTGTTAAGCAAGGTCGTATCAAGTACCATTTTTTGAGTCTTTGGTATGACTCAACTTAGGATTAAACCCCGGTCTCCTGGCCAACACAGTACTCATTAGGCCAATGACCCGGTTAAAAAGATTTATTTGACCCATAGATGGGACCCTAACAGGTACTGTCACTCGGTCAGAGTGAACCTGGAAATAATGGCAATGTAAAGGTACTCCACACTTCCCAGCAGATCTTCAGAACAAGAAGCTTGCCATCAGATGAATTTGCGAATACCTCTTTGGGAAATGTTTTATTCCTTTACAGAAGATACAGTCAGAATATTCTAAGACTCACTGACAGAATGATCATTACAATCAATATCAGAACACCAAGTCTTGGTTTGGTTTGATTTCTTTGTTTAATAGCATATCAACCTTTGTAGGTTATTTAATGCCAAAGCCATCATTCTAGAAGAACAGTAGTTGTATGATTTAACCCATAGCTAGGAGGAATAAGGTGGTTCAAACCTTTCCCAAGGGTATTTGTCCAAAAGTGAATGTAATAGCACAACTGGAGTTTGAACTCACTTACTACAATTCTGTAGTCTAGCGCTTTAGCCATTACACCATGAGAACACTCCACCAAAATATTCTGAAAACATCTGACAAATTCTCATCTCAGAGATGTTTTGTTTTGAGTAACACACAAAGGGATTCAAATGAGCAGCTGTAATTTTTCATGTTTTTATCAGCAAATCCTGTTTAGAGGACCCTAAAAATGTTACTCTTAATTTTATGCAATTTTTTAAAATTTCTTGTATGATGATTGCAGCTACATTTCTAAAAATACATTTTTTTTAATAGTTATCAAAGATACTTAGATATCAGGTGTTTATTTTAGCTTCATTACAATATATAAGAACAAGTAAAAAAATCCTACACCAGTGGAAATAATATTTACATTTTCTCAGTGAAATGGGAATTTTAAGCTATAATTATTACCATTGTCATTATTTTAGATTTTTTCTTTCATTTCCTATTCCTTTATTTTCCAATTTATTTCTGTTTTCTGTTTCTTCTGTTCCAGAAGTGAAGACGGTATACTATGTGACGAGCACAACAAAAGCCAAGAATTCTTGAAGTATTTACTATAAGAAAACAACTATGACAAAATGTATCAAAGATTTCAAAGGAAACAAAATTATTCAAGATGAAGAAAAATCACGCACCATTGAAATTACACAGCATTTCAGGTTGTGCAGAAATAAAAAGTCAAACAACTAATAATACCAACAAAAATACCATAATTCTTTTATCAGTCTTTATTTCTATTTTCTGAATCATTTCTTTGTCATGAAAATATTCCAACCAGTACAACAAACAAATTTTCCAGTACAAATCTATGCTCTATCCAACATCTACCTAACTTTCCTTCGATAGAAAAGGCAAGAAAATCTAAAGTCAAGGCATGGTAGAGCATATAGTTGCCAACAACTTCTATGTTGGTAATTACTGATCATCTAAAGGGAGATGGGAACACTAAAATCCAACTCGCTTGAAATGTAGGGCCTCTGCCATTTTATTTCTTCCATTCAGTTTCTGAGGTCATGGAAGCATGTGAAAATGGATTACAGACACCATGTGCTGAGGTAGATTCATTGTTCTTGAGGGAACTGGCATTTCCTGTAACTTTGAATGGTTTAATCACTCTCTGTCCATGCTATGCTTGTTTCACTCATATGCCCCAGTATAGAAGAGAGGGAATTGAAAAACCCAGCTTCTTTTATTAGGGTTCACAGAACACCAAACCCTCACTCTTGTTTTGCATGGCAGCATTGCCTGACTAGGCCCCATGACCACTCAGATAGCAGATCAAGTCAAGTAATTTCAGCAACTTTTTGTTAATTGCTGTTTTCAGTCTGGGTTAGATAAAACATATCTTGATACCCCTAGCCAACAAGATATAGATTTTTTTAACTTTGTCAAACTGTCTACTTTCTGGATACTGGCTTTTTTTTGTATAACTATTTATTACACCACATGACCACTCACAATGTTGCAACAGTAACAATATACCAATTTCAAATCAAACAAATGCATTTACAAATCCTAAGTTTAAATATTGTCAAATTGCAAAAGTATATAATTTTATTTTAATCAACAGTTTATTAATTTGCATAAAATTCTTTTCTTCTGGAGTTATATCTTACAATAATTTCCCAAGAGAAACTATCAATGTTGAAATTCTAGTAAGGCAATGTAAATGGTTCAGTATATTTATTATTAATTTAACAGCATGTCAACCTATGAAGAGTTATTTCATGCTTAAAGGTCAGGGAATTATATACATTGTGTGTTTCTATTAACACTTTTTTATTGCTATTCCTAAAAAGTTTTTTTTGCACACAGTTACATGATATCAAATATTCTTATGTAATACAAACAATTTGCACACAGTTCAAGTAATTCTATGTAACACAAATATTTATGCACAATTATATGGTTAACTGCCTCATTGGCCCAGTGGGTAGAGTGTTCGCCAATGATCCGGGAGACCTGGGTTCAATCCGAGGTTGCATCATACCAAAGACTTTAAAAATTGTTCTTGAAACCTCCTTGCTTAACACTCAGTTTTATGAGGTAGGTATCAAGGGTAAAGTGGATTAATCCAGGGAAAGGAGTAGCGCCCTCCCCTACACCTCGGTGTAGTAACTATTGAAAAGGGAGCCTTCTGGTCGCCCTCGACTATGGTCGTCAACTTTACTTTACTGATATGGTTTCAAGTAACTATTTTTGTTTAGTAATAATCATTTACTTGCAAAGAAAATTAGAAGCATGTCTTGATGTTGATTCTATAATTTTTGCCAAGGGGAATATATTATAGTTAAGTCCAAATAAATATATGAGAAGTACTCTATATTAAGAATTTGATAGTTATCCTTTTTTATAAATTATGATGATTTGCTGAAATGAATGACGATACCGTGCTATTATTATAATTGGACTGGAAATTGCTTTATTCTTTAACAGCATTTTAACATTATCATGCAAACAAAGATCTTGTTATGATGTGCCATTTTTATAGTTTTACAGTACATACAAGAACTGAATCAATATAATATGGATAAATCCTTTTTGTTTTATATTTGGCTAATGAATTAGTTAATAGTGTAATTGCCTTATTACTTAATCAGTTTAACACCATTGAGATAAAAAAAAAATTCTTTTGTCATTTGCACTGGTTTACAGTAACATATATATAAAACATCTGGAGGCACTTATGGTATAATGTTTATCATCATAGGAAATGAATACGGCGACCCAAGTTCAAACATGGACAAGGCTGTTTGTATTTCTCATAGTGCTTATATCTGTGGGAAAAGTATGAATCCAACTATTCTCCTTCCAGTTATGGATAAATGGTAGGATGAAATGGGCTCTTTAACCTTGGTATGGCAACTGGTCTAAGAGAAGGAAAACTATGAATTCAAACCTGTTAAACTAACCTTAAAAATTGACATGGTGTAAAATCCTGCTCATCCATTGGGTTTGGATAAATACAAATAAGTAAGTAAAAGTTGATGACCATAGTCGAGGGTGACCTGAAGGCTCCCTTTTCAATAGCTACTACACTGAGGTATAGGAGAGGGTGCGACTCCTTTCCTTGGATTGCTTTACTTTACCTTTGAACTCTACCTTATAATGCTGAATGTTAAGCAAGTCTGCATCAAATGCCATTTTTTGAGTCTTTGGTATGACTCGACTTGGGATTGAATCCTGGTCTCCAGGGCCATTGGCGAACACTCTACCAACTAGACCAAATACATATAAAACTTGGATCATTATATGAAGGTGGACAGAAAAGTTCATATGATGATATTATATCTGTTGTTGATGACTTTTTGACCCCTGGAATCCAAGCACTGCAACACCAATGGAAGAAGTGTGTAGACCACTAAGAGGACTATGCTGAAAAGTAAACCTCATTTGGTTACATTCCATGAGAGTATCTTGGTTAGCCAATGAACTTTTCAGCCAACTCTTGCAAAGGAGATAATTTGAATATCCTTCTGTTCATTAAACTGATGATTCATTATCAGGATTAATAATATTTTTACACAGTATTTTGCCGAAGATGGCATCTTTTTCTTTGCAAACAATTTTTACTGCAATTAAAGTATACATCTTCACTAAGGTCTTTTGCCTTCATTTCCAGAGTCTATAAGATAGGTTTGACGGTGTTTTATTGTATATCAAGCCTTTAGGATTATTTAATGCAAAATCCAGGGTCTATAAGAAGTGTGTTGAAAAGTGGAAGCTGTATTTACTGAGAGAGAAATGAACAATGAATAAAAACTTCAAGGAGGAGTTGGCTAAATAGATACATGGAGTTGAGATGGACACTGTTCATTACTCTTAAAGATGTCATAAAAAGAATAAATTGGTATGGTACCTAAATGACCAAATAGGCTATGAGATATCCATCTATATTTTTGCCCAGTTGGCTAGGGCTGTAGAATACACCGACGGCACCTCTGCAGAGGGGAAAGACCCCTCGAGTGTCCTAGATATGACACTAAACAATCTGGTGGTGAGTTCCAGTGATGCAAGAGCTTTGGGAAATGTGGAGCACCCCTTCATTGCCATTGCTCCCAGGTCCACTCTGGCCCATGTAGAAGTCACAGCTCTAACAAACAACAATAATAACAACACTTACCAGCTCAGCAGTCCCAGTCTAGCATTGGCAGACGAAAAATAAGACAGACCACACTAAACGGGCCGGTATATATGTACGCTGATTTAGCCACTCCTGCGCTAGCAACCAATCGCTACCCAGGGAATGGACTCAACCACATGCGCGTGATGGAATACCCCAGTGGTCATAAGACCTTTCCCTTCCTCAGTTCTGGGTTGATTTCTGCGTGTAACGCAACTAAATGCTGACTCACTGTCTATACGATAGAATTTCGACATAGCACTGCAGACAGGATACAACCTGCATCAAAGCGGGAATATTTGCCACTTCTGCCAAGATTTATGTACAGACATTCTCTAGCGAGGAGATCACAAGGGACAGTCTTCATATGCTTGACAGTACGATGCTCAAGGAACTATTGGCGACGTGATCGTCATACTCAAGTTGACTAAAGAACCTTCAGTACCACTGGCTATTTACATAAGACCAGCGACCACAAAACTTCCTCAACTCAGCCCGGAAGTGACCTCACAACAGTTCCGGAAATTCAGGATAGACTGGGATATATTCACAAAGATGACCAACCTCCAAACTGCACAGACCAATATATAATTATGCTAGCGAAGCCATCCAGAATTCCATCATCAATACATATCCCGAGTTTTTCAACACAAACCCTGACAAACTACTTGACATACTCGAGGTCCTAATCACAGAAAAGTTAAATCCCATAGTTCACCGGATCTCATTTTCATCGATTGTTCAAAGCGGTAATGTCCATCAAAAATTACTTAGTTCAGCTGCGGTCAGGGGCACGGGATTGAGACTTCATATGCCCTAACTGTAATCATGATCTGTCCCATGTATATATCAAAGACCAGTTCACTCGGAAAAGAGCTAACAATGCCCTGCAGGCAGACATGCTGGCCAAAGCAGGGTCGCTGAAGACCCTGGAGCAGAATTTAAGCCACGCCGAAGCATTTGAAATGGCTATGCAAAATCAAGACAAAATATCCTGTGCCTCAGACATAGCAGGGCTTCAGATGTCAGCGTATCGCTGTAAATAAAATTAAGTTCAACTATCCTAAGACCCCTCCGTACCCACCAACCAGTGACAACGTACAAAAACTTAAGGAATGGCTATTTGATTAATTTGCCACCACAGTATTTAATAATAGTGGGAAATTTCCAACAATGATCGACCCCCAGCCCACATTCACCTCAAAGAAGGTGCAATCCCCAAAGCTAAACACAACCCTATCCTAGTACCATACCACTACAAGGAAGAAGTAAAGAAAGCCCACTGGGACGATCTCTAAAGGGGAATCATCGCCCCCCGTACCAATTAGTACTCCAACTGATTGGTGCAGTTCTATGGTTATTACTGTAAAGAAAAATGGGAAACCAAGGAGAACGGTGGACAACCAACATCTGAATTCCCAGTGCAAACATACCACAGCAGCTCGCCATTCCAACCGTCAATGCAAGTACCACCAAACACACAAAAAAAACGGCCTTAGATGCCGTAGATGGGTACCATTTAATCTCTCTAGATAAAGAATCACAACTCATTACAACCTTAATCACGGAGTGGGGTCGTTTCATGTATCTCAGAATGCCCCAAGGATACTTAGCCTCCGGTGATACTTACACGCGTAGGTATGACGAAATAATTAAAGATGTCCCCCGAAAGTAAAGGTAGTCGATGATATATTACTCAATGACCAAGACATAGAGACTGCCTTCTATCAAACTCTGTACTATCTCTAAGTGAAAAGAATGGAATTTTCCTAAACAAGGGTAAGTTTTGTAAGGATGTAGTTCAATTTGGAGGCCTTCAAATAACATCATCAGGAGTGACGCCATTTGAAAATTTACTCAATGCAATTTCCAACTTCCTAACTCCAAAGAATATCACTGATGCAAGGTCTTGGTTCGGGCGAGTCAATCAAGTTGCATATTCTTTAAGCTCTGTTATGTTACCTTTCCGAGACTTAGTAAAAAAAAAACACCCTTTTTATGGAATGAAAGCCTGGAGAAATCATTTCAGGAATCAAAAAAATTATTGTGGGATTAGTAAGAAAGGGTGTTACCACGTTCGACACCAATAAAGTAACCTGTCTGGCCCCAGATTAAAGCAAAGAAGGTATGGGCTTTCTGCTATTACAGAAGCACTGCAAATGCCCCACTGATAAGGCCCCGGTGTGTTGCCCCGAGGGATGGCACATTGTATTTGCAGGCAGCAGATTCTGTACTGATGCAGAGTGCCGATATGCACCTATTGAAGGTGAAGCAACTGCAATCACTTGGGCATTAGATAAATACCCCAGATTTATTATGGGTCGCACAAACGTGATAGTAGTGACAGACCATCAGCCACTAAAGGGAATATTTGGGGATAGAGACCTCAGTAAAATACAAAACCCACGCCTCTTTAAACTCAAAGAAAAATCATTGAGATATTTCTTTACCATCCAACACTGCTCATGCAAGTGGCATAAAGGTGCTAATGTTATATCTCCCAATCCAGTGGCCACAACGGAAGCTCTTCTCAGCCTATGCCGCACACAACCTTCTTTTAAAGATATCTACCTGTCAGAAAATATCGACGCAGCAATGGAATTAGCAACTATACAAGCAATAACCAATTCTAGCAATGATATGACTGCCATGTCACCAGAGCACTTTCGTGCGTCAGGCCGAAACGATCACAGCTACACGACTTTCATAAATACAATTAACAAGGGATTCCCGACGAAACATTCTCTCACCGAACCTGAAATCTGCAATTTCTAGGAAGTACAGCACCGACTCTGCACTGAGAGGGACCTGGTATTGATGGATAGAAGAATCGTAATTCCTCAATCCCTAAGAGGGAAAGTACTACGCTGTTTGCATTCAGCTCACCAATGCGTCGAGGGCATGAAAGCTCGTGCTAATGATTCAGTTTACTGGCCTGGCATGAACGCGTCCATCTGCAACTTTAGAACGAGTTGCTCAACTTGTGCAACTATTACCCCAAGCCAGCCACGGGAATCTATCACCATGACTCCAGCCCCGGAATGGCCATTCAAACAAACAGTGATGGACATATTCCATGTCAGTCACGTTGCGTACCTGGCCTGTACAGACAGACTAACGGGCTGGCTCATTTAGTATCACCTAAAACCAGTTTACGCCACCACATCCAAATTGATGTCCATCAGTCGGCAGCTGTTCCAAATATATGCCACACCTGATGAACTCAGCACAGACGGTAGCACACCCTTTACCTTCAGTATATTCCAAGAATTCCTTCAGATGTGGTGCGTAAAAACCGCAAAGAGGATAGTGAACGGAAACACGGGCCCCTAAGGCTCCTTGGACAATGACAATGTTGCCCGGGCTATCCTACAGTACCAAAACACCTCAATCCAAGGTATTGGCCTATCACCAGCGCAACTCCTACTTCCCTGCCGACTCCATTATTCCATCCCCTCACAATCAATCCTCTACAAGTCCCACCCTGAATGGGTAGCGGCAGCACAACGCCGCAAAGAACTCCTCCACCACCGCAATGCCAAAATAGTAGAAAGGTACAATAAATATACTCACAACCTTTCCCCATTCCGAGATGGTGACACAGTAGCTATCCAAAACCCACTCAATCACTGGTGGAACACTACAGGAAAGATCATTATTCTCCTACCAGACTGCCAATACCGAATCAGGGTTGATGGATCAGTAAGAATCACACTTAAGAACTGTCGTTTTCTAAGAAAGTGCGAATTCAAGGCTGCACAAACACTGATACCAAGTGCAACACCAGCACCAATAACTTCTATGATTAATGCTCCACTTTTACATTCTGATCTCCTAACACTTTCTGATAATGACACACGTACAGCAATTGAATACACCAAACAAACCACACATACATCACTACGCCCTCAGTCGTCTATAGTTTCCCGAGCTCTATTAAGGCTACTACCACATAACAGGCCAGGCCTCAAAGAAAGGCACAGCTCTTGTTCAACCAGTTCTACACGTGGGGGGGAGGGGAGATGAAGAAGTCAATGCTCTAACAAACAACGATAATGACAACACTTGCCGACTCAGCAGTCCTAGTCTAGCATCTAGCTGGCAGACGAAAAATAAGATGGACCACACTAAATGGGACAGTATATATTTATGTTGATTTAACCACTCCTGGGCAAGCGACCAATCGCTGCTCAGTGAATGGACTCAACAACGTGTGCATGATGGAATGCCCCAGTGGCCATAAGACCTTTCCCTTCCTCAGTTCTGGGTTGATTTCTGGGTGTAACACAACTGAGTGCTGACTTATCGTCTATACGATAGAACTTAAACAGCCCAGAGTGGTAGCACCTGATAGGGCTCTATCTATGGGTCAAATAGAACTAAACTGCGTACTTATGCTAAACTGAATTACTTGAAATAGAACTGCTTTGATATTTAAACTGTGTACTTATGCTAAACTGAATTGTTTGAATTAAAACAGTTTGACTAAACTGAATGACTTGAAATACAACTGTTTTTGACAATTAAACTGCATACTTACATGTAAACTGCGTACTTATGCTAACCTGAATTGTTTGAAATGAAACTGTTTTTGTATGCTAAACTGAATTGTTTGTAAGAGAACTGATTATTTGTATAAAAATGGATTTGACATTAAATCACCCAGAAAGGTTGATATGCCATAAAAACCAAACAACCAACCAACCATCTATATCTTGGCATTAATTTTCTTCTTATTTCTGAGATTTCCAGTTTACTGCTAATTGTAAGCAAATTAAGATATCAGAGTTCAAATGGCAAATTATAAAATCTTCATTATAAATATTATCTTTCTATTTGAAGAAAGTATCTGTGTTCACAATTTGTACTTTTAATACATAAAATGAGCTTAATCAGGTGAATCATTTGGCATATAAATTTCCAAAAAGAATTCTCAGGCTAAACAAAAATCTTTAATTGAAATTGTTATCTAAAAAAAGATCTAAAGTTTATTTAGATTTTATAACAATCCAAAAATTTGGCTAAGATATTCAATGAAAATGAAAAAAAAAAAAAAACTAGATAAATACTGTCTTTCCATTTAGCTTTTATCTGATTGAAAGAGAGACCAACTTCTGAAAGCCTTCCTCCAAAAGGAATATTATCTGTGTGTGTGTGAGAGAGAGAGAGTTTATACACTCAAAAGCAACTTGAGGTATAACTGATAAAATCTTTATATACCTTAGCTAATCCCATTTTTACAAACAAATTCAAATGGCTTTACATCAATATGAGTCCAATCACATTTGTGGAAACTTCATTGAAAAAAAAAAGATGAAA
This sequence comes from Sepioteuthis lessoniana, assembly GCA_963585895.1. Classification (NCBI taxonomy): domain Eukaryota; kingdom Metazoa; phylum Mollusca; class Cephalopoda; order Myopsida; family Loliginidae; genus Sepioteuthis; species Sepioteuthis lessoniana. The sequence goes on along the minus strand of OY757915.1, from coordinate 69,022,977 downwards.
TGGAATGACAATGAAGAGAATATAAGTAAAGAAAAGTGAGAAAAAAAGAAAAAAGTAAGAATGAAATCTGAGAGAAAGGAACCTTGGGAGAAAAAAACCCACAGAAGTTGAAAAATTAGAAAAATAAGAGAAGGTAAAAATAAAGATGAAAAGAAAAGGATAAAGACAATGAGTGATAGTGGGCGGGGGAGATTGTTGGAATCTAAAAAAAAGGAAATTAAACAAAATAGAGAAAAGCGCATAGAGAAAGAAATGAGTTGAGAAAAATAAAAAAGGGGGTACTATAATTATTCGTATATAATATGCATATTTTTTCCCTGATTTTTAAGCCTAAAAGCTATGAGTGTGTATTATACCAAAAAAAAATTTTACCTTTATTTTTCTGGTTATGTATATAGCCATATTTGGCACAGCGTGACTGAAAGTAAGTTATATCTATGTCCAAACTAACTAATGTGTATGTAGCAGAAAGAAACTTGAATTTTTGTTTGGTGTGTAATTTAATTTGACCGTTAGAGTCGCCGAACATTTTCACCCAATCAGGATGACCTGTCCTATTCAGCCCAAACCATATTTTCTAGCAGCACTAAAAATTGAAGAAAGCCCACGAATCTCTCTCTTGCTCAGAAATCCTCAACAGGAACGGACATCTTAACATCTGTTCCTGAATAGCAGCAGCACCATCATACACTATGAGGAGAGCCATCTAGTCTATGGATCCCTTGGGTCTATTTTTCTAGACCAAGGGATTCTAGTTAAAAACAAATTAGATGATACACTCTAACAACTTCCTACCTTTCTTTTACTGCGAGACCTTGCACCATACCAGTGTAAACCCCTTTACTTCATGCTGCCATTATAACCTTGATACAAAAACCTAACGACATCTTCGTTCTTCTCCACCACCTTTATTTTCCATCAACATTTAGCAAGGGGATAACAACCAACAAAACCAACTTAAACCTTAAACCAAAAACCCAATAACAATGATAATAATGATATCCCCATTGCTATATGTAATAAACACTTCTGTTTTATACTGTTACAGAGAAATAGCCACTAGAATGCATGATGGTTTATAATTAGTTTCTTTTATAGTGAACTTATTTTCTATAAAAGTTTGTTACATTTTCATGTGAACATATCTTTGCCTTTGCTGAAAATACTATGTAAATTTTGTGTTTCAAAACATCATATAAACTGAATAAATTCTTATTTTTAGTTGATACAAACCAGATAAAAAGTTGAACATATGTTAAATTTAGTATAAATTTAGGAGCTAAAAATTCCAAAAAGTCAAAGCATATAACTCCCAAGATATTTTTTCCATAACTTTGAAGTAGAATGTTAGGGGTGTATGTTATTTACAATAAATTTCAATATATCATATTTACCAACCCCTCCGCTCGGGCAGGATATGACACAAGGTCAATTTTTTAAATTTCAGTATATAACTTATTCCAAAAGGCAGATTGAAGCCTTTTAAAATATATTTTAGATGTTGTCTACATTTTATTTTATATTCTTATTTTTATTTCTATCTTACTATAAACCAGTTTCACCATATTTACCAACCCCTCCGCTTGGGCAGGATATGACACAAGGTCAATTTTTAAGCAGAGTTTAACAGGTTTGAATTTAGAGTTTTCCTTCTCCTAGACTAGTTGCCGCACCAAGGCTGAAGAACCAAGTCTGTCCTACTATTTACCCATAGCTGGAGGGAAAATAATTGGATTCATACCTTTCCCAAGCGTATTAATGCTATGTGAAATGCAATCAGTCTCGTCCAGGATTTGAACTTGTATTGCTGTGTCCATTTCTTACGACGATAACCATTACACCACGGGCACCTCCATTTTTACTATAAACCAGTTTAACTGTTCAAAGGAAAAAGGTTTCAGATTTTTTAAAACCTATGTCCCATAATAGTCGTTAGATTTACATATAAATTTCATACAGTAGTATAATAAAAGCTATCACTTATCTGGAATAAAATTAATTTTCAAACACCTTGTACTAACACTTCTGTAGCAAACGTTTTCCTTTAAATTTTATGAATGACTAGATTAGTAAAAATAAAATTAAAATAAGAGGAATTTCTTTACAAATTCTTTGGGTTTTTTTTTTTTTTTTGGACAAAAATGAAGTTAAAAATAATGAAATTCTCATCTTTTATAAACAGATTTCATAGCAATTCATTCTTTCCCACATTTTTGCAAGTCAGGCCTAAATCACTGAAGTATGAGACAAGTTCACTGAAACAAGACATTTAAAACTCTTACTATTTGTAAATCTGAATGAAATTTATTTTAAAGTATACCTTCCCATCAAATGGATTTTGTGTTCATTTTAAAACAGGAAAAGATTTTGTTAAAAATAAAAATAATCTTACCGGAAATTCAAAAAAATAGATAAAAGCATCTGACTAATTGAAAAATGACTCAGCATAAAAGCTTTTATTCTGTGAAGAAACTGCTTGATCTTAAAAGATTGCAATTTCCCCAATATCCGAGTTTTACAATAATAAACATCAGGATTAGTCATTAATAGTATTTGTGAAATAGTCATAATCATGTCATATACTCTGTAAGTAATCTTAATTACATTTTAGTTACAGATAGAAAGTCTTGGTGTAAAATGTTTTTTTAGAGAAATCAAGTTTCTTTTCCTTTCTTAGATGTAGTTGAACAGTTCACAAAATAATTACTAAGGTGAGTCAAAAGTTTTGCAATATTTTGTTAGCATGTGTTAGATTGTGGTGTGTATATCATATGACAAGTTCAGTTCAAGTTATGGAAAGTACCTGCTGTGGTTAGTAGTATCATGCATTGCTTCATGCCACATATGATTTGAAAGCTGCACAGGTGATTGTGCAACATAGTCTTATGCTTTATGAGTTCAAACTGGACCATAATGCTTAAGATGCTACCAAAAACACTTGTTGTGTAAAAGGTGAAGGTATATTTGATTATGGTACAGTGACCAGATGGTTCTAGAAATTTTGCTCAGATTGCAAGGCAATCGGGCAAGGTCAGATAAGACTAAAACCATGGTTTCCTTGGTCATCTGGTGGGTAGCACTTGGAGAGTATCAGGCGAGTTCATTATCTCACAGTCCAGTATGCTATGTACCATAATCATGATAAAGACATCCAGTGTTGCCAAATTGTACCATGCATTACCAAAATATATCAAAACTTCTGATTCACCCTAGGAGTGTAAAAAATAATTTTTTTTTAGATGACAGTGAGTATACCAAATAATGCATGTTTCTTTTTTTCACTTTCTCATGAGCTACAACCATTTTTCATCTTTCTTTTATATTGACTTTTACTTTGAGTTAATTGGATTTGGGTAAAAAGCAAATTCAAATTACCCAATAATTTTTCCGCACACAAACACACACATACACACAATGAAAAAACGTATCAAATATCAGAGACCAATAAGGAATAAAGTAGGCTAAGGTAAACACACTCTAAGAAAAAGAGAGGAGTGAACTCCATATAAACCCATAAGCAACTGAAAACCATTTAAACTGCAAACACAAGTGAGTTCAAGTTTCATTGAGTACCCCATTAACAAGGCCTTGTGCCGTATATGTTCTCTGATGAAAGCAACTAGCTGAAAACGTATATATATATATATATATATATATATATAGGGAGGTAATCAGAATATAATGCTTAATGTTATACGAAATGGACATTTTGACTCAAGTTCAAATCCTGGATGAAACTGTTTGCAATTCACATGGCCCTAATACCCTTGGGAAACAAATGAATCCAATTATTCTCCCTCCAGTTAAGGGAAAATAGTAGGGCAGACTAAGCTCTTTAATTTAAGTATGGCAACTTGTCTAGAAGAAGGAAAACTCTGAATGCAAACCTGTCAAACTCTGCTTCGAAAATTGACCTTGAGTCACATCCTGCTTGTGGGAAGTAGTTGGTATATATATATATATATATAGTCATCCACAGACAGATCTGTTTCGTTCTATCAGAACTCATCAGTGTGGCTAGACAGTATCTTCCCGTAGCTGGGATCGAAACCCAGTTGACTCAAACGCCAAGCCAAAGTTTCAAACCATTTAGCCACAAGGAGACATTAGCTGCGAAGTAAATTTTAAACGGTTATGTATCACAATTACTATTGCTTACATACATCCGTTATATATATATATATATATATATATAAAATTAGAACTTCAAAAGCCTTCTGTTTTGCCTATCACCTATAAACATATTTTTGGAATTATACATAATATTCCAGGGTACTTCATATTAGTGTAATTGTTTACAAGCTGCATTTCCAGATCAATTACTACTGAATAATGAGTTTAATCATTAGTAGATTTCTCAGATTTAGCAGCCTTAAGCCAAACAATGTTAACTTTTTGGAGGTTTTCTGAGCATAATGCTTTTCATCATAAAAAATGGAATTGGCAACCTGAGCACAAATCTTGAATGAGGCTGCTTGTTTTTCAATTCAAACTAATGTCCTTGGGTAAGACATAAGTTCATCTGTTCTTCCCACAGTTACGGGTAAATAGTAGTGCAGGCTGGTTTCTTTAACTTCAGTTCAGCAATGAGTCTAATATAAAGAAAACTATATTCAAACAAGCTTTATTCCACTTAAAAATTGACCTTGTGTCACATTCTTCTCCAGGTAGAGGGGTTGGGTTGATACATTTGTTTACTTTTTTTTTAAAGAACTCTTTGTCATAGTGAAAATGTATCTCAGTCTCTTCACAATAAGAATTTTAGAAGAAGCAAAATACACAAAATACAGTTAACATTGAAAGGAAGCAGTTGCAGTAAGAGGACTAAAGTGACGCAGATGAGTCAAAAATAGACATTAGTAAATGTAGCAAGAGCTGGGGGTCATTTTCTTATTGTAAAGGGACTTTAGTGCCAAAATAGTGAACAAAAGAATACAACCGGCAACAGAGCATTGCTTACACCCAACTGCTGCCAACAGGAATTGGCCATCATACTCGAAAATAAATTAAGACTAAACAATACATTGATAACTTTGCCCAGTCAGCTGGAGCTGTAGAATACACTGACTGCATCTCTGCAGAAGGGTAAGACCCCCCCCCCAACAAGTGTCCTGGATATGACACTAAAAAATCTGATGGTGAGATTCCAATAATGTTGGAGCTTTAAGGAATGCAGAGCACCTCTTTACTGCCATCGCTTCCAGATCCATGCTGGCCTGGATTGGTAGCACCTGATAGGGTCCTATCTTTGGGTCAAATAGAACTAAACCATCTACTTATGCTAAATTGAATTGTTCAACATAGAACAATTCAACATTGAAACTGCATACTTATGCTTGACTGAATTATTTGAAATAGAATGGTTTTGACATTTAACTGTGTGTAAATAAAAAACTATTTTTATTGTTAAGGTGATATACCCCATGACATCACTGCATGGACCTTCCTCAACATTATAAGTAGTAACTGCCTCAATAAACGAATCAAGCTATTCTAGTTAGTTACCAGTAACCATTACCATCTACTTATGCTAAACTGAATTGTTCAAAATAGAACAATTCGACATTGAAACTGCATACTTATGCTTGACTGAATTATTTGAAATAGAATGGTTTTGACATTTAACTGTGTGTAAATAAAAAACTATTTTTATTGTTAAGGTGATATACCCCATGACATCACTGCATGGACCTTCCTCAACATTATAAGTCGTAACTGCCTCAATAAATGAATCAAGCTATTCTAGTTAGTTACCAGTAACCATTACCGTCTGTATTTCTATAAATATCTACTGCAGTAAACCTTACATCTCTTTGTGTTATTCATTTCTGGTCCTTCAAGGCCACAACATTTATGCTAATCTGAATTGTTTGAAATAGAACTGTTTCTGTGTATAAAAAGTGATTTGGCATTAAATAACCTACAATAGTTAATATGCCATAAAACCTAACCAACAACAACAACAAGTATTTATTTATACAAAGAAAGCTATTCTATACAAATCAAGCTATTCTAGTTAGTTACCAGTAACCATTACCGTCTGTATTTCTATAAATATCTACTGCAGTAAACCTTACATCTCTTTGTGTTATTCATTTCTGGTCCTTCAAGGCCACAACATTTATTTATACAAAGAAAAATATATAGATGGCAATTTGTTCTCATGAAAACAATGCAATTAAATTCATACTCCTTTGAAATCTAAGTTTATTTACTTAGTTTTTAAAACCATTATTCTTTCTTTACTTTCTTTGAATTCATTGATTAGTTTGTCTAATGGCAAATCTTTATATCCGTTAATCTATTCATCAATTATTGATATCATAAGATATCATTCGTCCTGTACTGATATGGTTCACTTTATTTATCTGTTCATCTCCTTTATTCTTTATTGATATAACAATCTTCCTATCTTTATAAATCCTATCTATTTATTTTTTTTAGTTAATTGGTTTGTTTTATGACATGTCGACCCTTATTGGGTTATTTAATGCAAAAATCTTTTTTTTTTGTTTTTTGCATGCAATTGTATAGTTTCAAGCAACTATTCTGATTTAATTGTTGACAATAGGTAATTGAAACATGTGGGTAAAGTCCAGATAACGTATGTCAATCACCAGCAGTTGCAGTCTTGTTTGTTTTCTTGCAAAAATGCAGCTGGCTTTATTTCTATGTCAATCTGGAACAAGGGAAATAATTCCCCATTGTTCTTACATCTCCCCTCCTTCATGTGTGGCCAAGGCCCTGTCAGTGTGATTTGATGATGCTGATGACATATCATGTATTCTTATGTAATACGAATATGACCCTGTTAGCTAGGGTTATAAAATACACAGATTTCACCTAGAGGGCTAAGACCCCAATGGGGCCATCTTTTGGCTATGGGTGTCAACTTGTAATGCCTGAGGACAGGGGCTTGGTGACTGAGTGGTCTATGACTCAGATACTAAGTAGTCCCATGACCTGCAACACCACTTTGATCCTTACTTGGGCTATAGTGGTTGAAGAGGCTCTGTCCATTCAAAAAGCCAGTCATGTCAAATCCTAGCAGCTATATGATTAAGTCCTGATTTTATTTTTCAAATATCTCTTGAGGCAAACAAACACCCAATCCATTTTATCTTAAAGGTGCAAGAAGATAGTGTCGGAGTGTCAGCCATGTTGAGAGAAACTGTTAATATAAAAAATTATTTCTTCCAACATATTAATTTGAATAAAATCATACATTCAAAAAATAAGAATTGGGATTAAATAGCCCAAAGCTGCTATGCCATCAAACAAAAAAACAACATCCTATTACTAATGATTTATAGTTTGGTTTGGTTTATGTATTTAACAACATTTCAATTCCTTATGGATTTCTTTCATGTCAAACTATGATACATTTGTAAATGTTTGATTGTATTCATCACTTTAATTTCAACATACCATTGCTATCATTTTTTTAAATGACTCTTTTTTTTATTTAAATATTATAATAATAATAATAATTTTCTTGGGTCGGTAAGGTGATTCACTGGGAAATGTGTAAGAAATTTAAATTCGACCATACTAACAAATGGTATATGCACAACCCAGCACCTGTCCTAGAAAATGCCACGCATAAACTCCTACGGGACTTTAACATACAAACGGATCACCTAATCCCGGCCACAAGACCAGACTTAATAATAATCAACAAAAAAAAGAGAACTTGCAAAATAGTTGGCTTTGCTGTCCCAGCTGACCACAGAATAAAACTGGAAGAATGTCAAAAGAAGGATAAGTACCTCAACCTTGCTAGGGAATTGAAAAAACTGTGGAACATGCAGGTGACAATTATACCAATTGAAATTGGTGCATTTGGAACAGTAACTAAAGGATTACTAAAGGGACTAAAGGACTTGGAAGTTGGCGGATGAGTGGAGACCATCCAAACGACAACATTATTGAGAACGGCCAGAATACTAAGAAGAGTCCTGGAGACTTGAGGCTAACACTGATGTGAAAAGCTCTAATGAGTGAATAATAATTTTCTTGCATAGTTATATGGTATCAAGTATTGATTCTGTTAATTACAGAGTTTGTTTTTAAGGCAATGTGTGAAATGACTAAACTGCAGCAAAGAAGAAGCCTTGCCTCTATTAGCTGACTGTTGTTTGTTGTCAACCCTTTATTCTGTTTGTGTATTCATATTGTGAGTGCACTTTGCCTTCTACTTTCAACATCTTAATTCAGTATCTTTTAAGGCTGTCTCACTATACAAACCTTCCTATTTTGTACCTCATTAGTTTTTCATGATAAAGAATAATACCTCGAGGAAACTTGTATATGTAATGAAGCAACAATTTTAGGCTGAACTTATAACCCTAATACCAGTTAACTAATAAAACTTTCTAGTCTCTGTTGTCATTTATATCTAATTAGCTTTTACAGATTCCAATTCATTAGAGTGTTCAGTAACTGCTGTTGATTATATTATAATTATGGTATATGAAAAAATCTAACCCAAATAACTGTGCCACTACAGTTAATTGTCAAACGCTTGTAGCTTTTGCAATTGTGCATTATGAGTGCATCCTGTTCTCTACATTCACTATTTTCATACAGTATTTGTTAAGGCTGCCTCAAAATACAGATCTTTCTATTTTGTAACTCATTAGTTTTTCATGATAAAAATAAATACCTTGAGGAAACTTGTACATGTAATAAAGCAACAATTTTAGGCTAAACTTATAACCCTAATACAAGTTAACTAATAAAACTTTCTTGTTTTTATTGTTGTTTGTACTTAATTGCCTTTTACAGATTCCATTTCATTTGTATGTTCAACCACTGTTGTTGATTATAGTAAAGTAGGCGACTTTAGTCGTGGGTGACCCAAAGGCTTCCTTTTCAATTGCTACTACACCGAGGTGTAGGGGAGGACACTACTCCATTCCCTGGATTGCTCCACTTTACCTTAGATCCTTACCTTATAATGTTGAATGTTAAGCAAGGCAGCATCAAGTACCATTTTTTGAGTTTTAGGTATGACTCAACCTGGGATTGAACCCTGGTCTCTTGGACCATTGGCGAACACTCTACTCACTAGGCCAATGAACCAGTCGTTAATTATACCACATCAAAAATGCTTGACATTCTAAAGAATATTTAAATTTCAAATCTTGCTAGTAAAAATTTTTCTTGTTCACCCATATAAAACATCAAGTGGGCAAAGTATTTCCTAGTATACTTGATAGATTTTACAAATTGTGCAGTTTGGTTTGGTTGGGTTTTTTGGCATATCAACCATTGTAAGTTATTTAATGCCAAATTCTATTTATACATATATATCAAATATATATGATTTGTAAATACATTTTGTTGATGAAATTTTTAAACAAGCCTTAGCACATTTTTTTGTACACATTTAAATGGTTCCAAATACAAACAATTCTATTTACTATTAAACATTTGTTTGCACAGTTAAATATTTTCTAGTATTGGTATCAAACACTAAAAATTCTATTCAATATCAATCATTTGTTTGCACACAGTGAACTGGATACAAGTATTACTATTTAACACTAATTATTTTATTCAACAAAATTCATTTGTCTGCTCGCAGTTAAATGGTTCAAATATTATACAATATCATGAACAATTCAATTGAATAGTCATTTATCTACATACAATTAAATGATCAAACAGTTCTATTTCAAACAATTCAGTTTAGTCCAAGTCATTTGTTTGCACTCAGTTTAAATCTCAAACAGTTCTATTTGACGCATATCATATGACCCTATCAGGTACTCCCATTCGGGGCTAGAATGAACCTGTGAGCAATGGTAATAAAAGAGTACTCTGCATTCCCCAAAGTTCCAAAATTACTCGAGCCACACCATCAGAGTGTTAAGTGCGATATCCAGGGCACTTTTTGGGTGGGTAGAGGTCTTACCTTTTGCATAAAGAGATGCAGTAGATGCATTTTTCAGCCCCATATGACTAGGCTGCAAATTGTGTCGGTCATTTGCAAAACAAAGGTATTGAAATTATTCTGGTAGAAAGATAAGGTTGACAGATATTCAAAATGTCTGAAAGAATGTACACACAGACACATGGATACAATTGTATATCAATGGGCTGCATTTAGTAAGTTTATTGCAGCAGTGATATCTTTTACTATCAGTCATCTAATCTCGTAATTTAACCATTTTTTTCATTTAACTGCTGCTTCACTGCTATCCACTAATAGTTAATGAAACAAATATCCATATATATCAACAGGTAGATATACATGCTTTAATTTTCAGTAATGTTTTCTGCAGACTTCTAAAATTATCGTTCACTTAAATTGGTTCATTCTCTGAATATATATGTATATATATACATATATACACACACACATATGCATATATCTATATATATAAACATGATTAATAATCCAAATAAATCTACATATATATATTCATAAATATGTGTATATATATATCCATATACATATATATAAACATAAATATATATATATATATATATATATTTATCATCATCATCATGTTGAGCTGGCAGCATGGATCTCCATGACCCTCTTTCACCACCCGTCTCTATCATCCATCACTCTTGGGAGGTCTTCCAGGCTATATCCTCTATTGGTACAGGGCTGTTATAGGTTCTAGCTGGTCGTCTTGCCTTTGCTCGTCCACATGAGTATATCCCTTATGAGTTCATCCTTACATCTCCATCAGTGTCCCGCATGTCTGGTTCATCTAACTTAGATAGTTTTTATGATATGTTGTAGGTGGCTGTACAGCTGCTGTTTTGTGGGGTGTTGCCTTCAGGACTTGTTCAGTACAGCTCACAGAATACTTGTGTAATAGCTGTCAAGCTTTTTCTCAATACATTTTAGTTAGCGTCAATGTAGTGGATCTATATAGCAGTATTGACATGACCTTTTGTTGGTCCATCATGAAAAAAGTAAATATCCTAAAATGAATAGGTCTGCAAATTTCAAATTTGGGATTTACTATTCTTGTGCTCTGCAACTTCTTCTTCAGGAGATTTTGAAAGGTCAAGTTATATTTCAGTTGTTGTTTTTATAGTTTTTGATAGGATGGAAGTAAGTAAAGTTGGCGACCTTAGTCAAGGGTAACCCTAAGGCTACCTTTTCAATAGCTACTACACCAAGGTGTAGGGGAGGGCGCTACTCCTTTCCTTGGATTGCTCCACTTTACCCTTGAGTCCTACCTTATATTGCTGAGTGTTAAGCAAGGAGGCATTTTTTTTAGTCTTTGGTATGACTTGACCAGGGATTGAACCCTGGTCTCCCAGGCCATTGGCAAACACTCTAACCATCATCCCAATGTCTGATGTGATCTTTTTTAGTTCCAGTATTTGTGTCTGTGAATGTCCCAATGAAGTCAATTGTTTGAGAACACTCTTCTGTATAGATGTTCATATATATATATATATAGATTGATAGATAGATAGATATATAAGTAGATGTTCTTGTATATATAAGTATGTATTCTTTGTGCATGTGTATGTGTGTATACACATGTAAACATGTAAGTACATTTGTGTATATATACACTTGACAGCTTTACTTTAAATTTGTTTAATTTCAGATTTTTGTGTGTATATATATATATATAAATATATATATATATAAGTAAGTTGGACGATTGTAGTTGAGTGCAAACTGAAGGCTGCCTTTTCAATAGCTACTACACTAAAGAGTGGGGAGCGCACAACTCCTTTCTCATTTTTTTAGTCTTTGGTATGACATGACCTGGGATTGAACCCTGGTCTTCTGGACCATTTGCAAACACTCTAACTATTATGACAATGAGCTGGTTATATATATATATATATATTTATACATATATATATATATATATATATATTGATATATATATACATATATACATACATATACACATGTATATATATACATGTATATAAGTAAGAATGAACTCATTAGCAACATTCTCTTATAGACCTTTTCATACAGGCATGCATGTGTTGAACAACCAACTAAAACTTATCTACAACAGCTCTGTACGGACACAGGATGTAATCTAGGGGACCTGCTGGAAGTGATGGATGATAGGGATGGATTGCAAGAGAGAGTCAGGGAAATCCATGCGAGCAGCACAACATGATGATAATGAACTACATATATATATATATACAAATATATATACACATATGTATATACATATATATATATATACATACACATATGTATATATACACACATACATATTTATATAAACATATATACACACATACAAATACATATACATATCATTTCTTGATAGCATAACAGACTTTTACACTCAGTACAGGATAAGAGTTTTTGTCTTTTAATAGTTATTTATGAGAATTACCTAAACATCTGATAATAAGTAAATTAGAAAAATACAAATGAACATTGTTAATTGAAGTAATCATGTGGATTAGATGACCTTTGAAACTATTGATGCTTTAAAAAAGAGCAAACGATTCTGATTGGCATTTCATTGTTATTTCAGTTCTGTCAAGATTTTGGATGATTAAAAGACGATGTTCAGTGTGCATGCAGACCCTCACAAGATTATCATTCAGTTGCAAATTGGATTGGAAATTGATTAATTTTCCAAGTTAGATCATTTTATGTACATTGCCCTAGCAAAACTCTCACTACAATGTGCCATTTTAGCTGGGTTATAGTTACATGAATGATTTCTTAGTAACATTAACTTTATACTACACTGAGCAATTATTTTATGATTAAGGGAGTCCCCATGACATAAATGGCCACTCTTCCTGGTTTATGTTTATATTCATGATTTCTTGGTAGAATAGAATGGATTCTTTAGTTTTAGTTAAGCAACCAATCTAGAAGGAAAAACTGAATTCAAACTAACTTTACTCTGCTTCAAAATTGACCAAGTGTCACATCCTGCCTGTGGTGAAGGGGTTGGGTAAATACATTCTCTGATTAAAAATTGACATTGTGTCACATCCCGCCTGTGGTGGGTTAATTGTTGGTTGTTTTGTTTTACAGTGTATCTAATCTTTTTGGGTCATTTAATGCCAAATTAAGTTATTTTGATAAAAGTTTCAAAAATACCAAAGGGAAAGTATGTTCATTGGATAGAGACACAGAATACTTCGACATTGTAGCAGGAGTACTGCAAGGGAACATGCTAGCCCCATACCTCTTTATCATCTGTCTAGACTATGTGCTTAGAACATCGATTGATAAAATCAAAGAAAACGGCTTTGAGATGACAAAGTAAAGAAGTAAAAGGTACCCAGCAATAACAATTACCGACACCGACTACGCTGATGATATAGTGATTCTGGCAAATACACCCAACCAAACCAAGACACTACATAGTTTGGAACAAGGTGCCGCAGGCATTGGCCTACATATCAATGCACACAAAACTGAATACATGCGCTTTAATCAAACAGGTGACATTTCCACACTAGATGGAACCTCTCTGAAACTGGTAGACAAGTTCACCTACCTAGGAAGCAGTGTCTCATCAACCGAAAAAGACATTGACACACAGCTAACAAAGGCATGGACAGCTATCGATAAGCTATTGATCATATGGAAATCAGACCTGACCGATAAAATGAAATGCGGTTTCTTCCAGGCAGCGGTCATGTTGATACTGCTATATAGATGCACTACTTGGACACTAACAAAATGGTTGGAGAAGAAACTAGACGGCAATTACACAAAAATGTTACGAGCAATACTGAACAAGTCCTGGAGGCAACACCCCATAAAGCACCAACTAAACAGCCACCTGCCTCCCATAACGAAAACTATCCAAGTTAAATGAACCAGACACGCAGGACACTGCAGGAGAAGCAGGGATGAGCTCATAAGTGATATACTCCTATGGACCCCACATATGGCCGAGCAAAAGCAGGACGACCAGCTCGAACATACATACAGCAGCTATATTAGGATACAGGATGTAGCCCTGAAGAACTGCCAGAGGCGATGAATGATAGGGAGAAGTGGCGAGAGAGGGTCAGGAATATCCATGCTGGCGGCACAACATGATGATGATGATAAGTATAGTTTTTGTTTACTTATAATTAGATGTCAGAACAGTCCTATTTTAAACAATTCATTTTAGCATAAGTAAGTAAATAAGTAAAGTTGGGGACTGTAGTTGAGGGCTGCCCAATGGCTCCCTTTTCATTAGCTACTACACCAAGGTGTAAGGGAGGGTGCTACTCCTTTCCCTGGATTGCTCCACTTTACCCTTGAGTCCTACCTTATAATGCTGAGTGTTAAGCAAGGAGGTATCAAGTACCATTTTTAAAGTCTTTGGTATGACCCGACCAAGGATTAAACCCTGGTCTTCCAGACCATTGGCAAGCATTCTACCCACTGGGCTGAACAATTCGATTTAGTGTAATTACACAGTTTAGTTCTATTTGACCCATAGAAAGGATCCTATCAGGTACTACCACTCTGGGCCAGAGTGGACCAGAGAGTAGTGACAATGAAAGGGTATTCCGCATTCCCCAAAGCTTCAGCATTACTGAAGCCTCCCAATCAGATTGTTTAGTGTCATATCAAGGACACTTGTTGGAGGGAGTCTTACCCCTCTGCAGAGAAGCAGTCCATGAATTCAGCCAACTGGAGCCAACTGGGCCAGCCTGTGATGAAGGGATTGAACAAATACGTACTCAGCTTAGAAATTGACCTTGTGTCATATCCTGCCTGCAGGGGATGGGTTGAGTAAATACATACTCCACTTAAAAATTGACCTTGTGTCACATCCTGCCAGCAGTGGAGCGGTTGGTGATTATATATACTCTGCTTTAAAACTGACCTTGTGTCATATCCTATCTGCGGTGAAGAGGTTGGGTAAATACATACTCTGCTTAAAAATTGACCCAGCGTCACATCCTACCTATGGTGGAGGGTTTGGGTAAATACAGACATGGCTTCTTGGTAACAACAAACTATATACTGCATTGAGCAAGCTCATTGCTGTTGTGACATCCATTATCATCAGGCATCTTTTTTCATAATTCATCCAAGTTTTTTTTGTTTTTTTTCTCAATTAGCCATTTTGCTTTACAGATATAAATCTAATTCACAAAAAATAAATTTAGAATAAAATAAAATAAAAACACAGTGAAAGAGAACTGACAAAGACTGAAAGACCTTTAAATAAAAGTATGGCATTTTCATCCTTCCATTCCTAAAACTGTTAAAAAACTTAAGAGGAAGTATTGAACACAGACTTGATTTCCACCTTATTTTCATATGTTACATTATCTACTTTTTGTAACCCATCTTCTTGACTGGCATTTCCTAAACCCTCTGAGGTTGGCTGGCCAGCTTTCTGTTCAATACCTAAAAACAGCCAGATTTTTAACTATGTAGCCACTAATCAATAATATATTGTCAGTTAAATATAAAACTGTAACAACTTGTCCAGAAAGACAAGTAAATAAAAGCTTGTTTGCTATGGAAAGAAAAATTAATACTATCAGTACTGTAAATAAGAGTATTAGAAGCTGCAGGATTACAAGTTTTCTGTAGTGCATGTGAATACAACAAGTAGTAGTTGTAGTAGTAGTAGTAATGGTGTTGGTGGTGGTGGTGGTGGTGAGTATGAGTGATTAATCAGTCAGTGAGTTTTAATAGCAAGAAGGGTGGTCATGGTGTTAAGTCAAAACTATTATTCATATAATTAACCAAAGCAGAAAAATGACTGGATGAAAAATAGAAGTTGTAATAATAATTTCCTTATCATTTTTTCGTTTTTTCTTGAAAAATCCTACTTTAGTAATTTTCTTTTTATTTGCTTTTATATGAGTAAAGTAAAAGTAAAGTTGGCGATCGTAGTCGAGGGTGACCAGAAAGCTCCCTTTTCAATAGCTACTACACCGAGGTGTTGGAGAGGGCATTTCTCCTTCCTCTGGATTGCTCCACTTTACCCTTGATACGTACCTTATATTGCTGAGTGTTAAGCAAGGAGGTATCAAGTACCATTTTTTGAGTCTTTGGTATGATGCGACCTGAGATTGAACCCTGGTCTCCCAGACGACTGGTGGACACTCTACCCACTTGACCAATAAAATGTACTTTATTTTCTCTAAGTAGAATATTTATAACTATATAACTATTACTAAAATTCACACAGCGTTCTTTTAGAAGAACCACATTGGCAATATTGAACACATAACTGCAAGAATACCTTTCCAATTTGTCAGAAAGTGAATAGAATAGAGGGAATTAAGCTCAAACTCGCTAACTATAATAGGCACTACACTGCAGTCACTCCCTTGATGCTTTGCATCACAAACTATATATAATATATATATATATATGTGTGTGTGTACATACATACATATATATATGTGTGTGTGTGTGTGTGTGTGTGTGTGTGTGTGTGTGTGTGTGTGTGTGTGTGTGTGTGTGTGTGTAAATAAATTAGGCTTGTATAAACATAGAATCAGTGGTGCTTGGTGACAGTTATTTTCTTATCTATGCAATCATCAGACCATATATATATATATATATATATATATATATTCATGTCAATTCTGTGACAAAGTATGTGGATCTGCAGCAGGTCTGAGAAGCCATATGAGAGTGCACAGTGTTAATGTCAATGATTTTAGATGAAAAATATACTTTCTTTATTCTAAATAAAATATTTCTAACTCTCTCTCCCGCTAAATATATATATATATATATATATATATATATATATATATATATATATATATATATATATATATTTCTGTCTCTTTTCTTTCACCCCTTCCTCATTTTATATTTTATCTTTTATTTTATTTATCTATTTTCTCATTTACTGAACTTTAGAAAAAACATTTTTATTCTGATGAAGTTCTTTTTTAAATAAAGAATGAAATATTATTGTTGAATCTGTTATCAGTGTTGGTTTATCCACTTCACTTATTTTTATCATATATATATATATATTACACTTATTATTATGTGTGTGTGTGTGTGTGTGATTTATTTATATATATATATATATATATATATATATATATATATATATATATATACATATGTCAATTCTATGACAAAATATGTGACTCTGCAGCAGGTCTAAGAAGCCATAAACGAATGCACTGAGTTTAATATCAATGATTTTATATGGAAATATAATTTGCTTATTCTAAATATGATATTTCTAACTTTCTATATATTAGAAAAATTCTTGTCTGAATATGTGTATATAGATGTGTGTGGGAGAAAAAAGAAAAAAAAAAGAAAAAATTTGTAGTTGCTTTTTTTCGCTCTCCCCCACACCCACTTTGTCGTTAGCTACTTTTAATTTTTCCTGAGTGCCTCCGGCGGAGTAATGGTTAGCAAGCTAGACTAGCAACCTTCCACGAGTGAGTTTGAGTCTCATTGGTTGCCCCATTCATACGGTCCTGTGCCATATGTAAGCAAAAATCTTAGTAAATTACCACTTTTAATTATTCCTCGATATGTGTGTGCGTGTGTGTACATATCTATCTATCTATCTATCTATCTATGCATATTTATTTATTCATGACAATTTTATGATAAAGTATGTGATTTGCAGCAGATTTTAGAAGCCATATTAGCGTGTACTGGGTTAATGTCAACACCAATTATAGTTCTTTAACTTTTTCATATGCATCAGAACTTGAAAGGATGAAGTTAGCATTCTTTATTGGACTGAGGACATGGCTTTCTCTTGAAAAGAATTCAGTCACTATATATATATATATATATATATATATATATATCTCAGTATACAGGGCACCCAAGTGACTGCTAATAACTCTACTTATAATAATGTTGTGTTCTTTTTGGTTTCAGATTTGAAAATAGTGTACTATAACAACAATTAATCCTCAATCACAATACCTTGGACAAGAGAGGAAAAATATTTTGGATCCCTACTTATTTGAAGACAAAATCATTCAAAACTGTGCAAACAAAATTTTGTTGAAGTTTAACTTTAACAATTATCCCCAGAAAAGCAAAATTTATTGCTCGGTAGACAGATTTCAAGCCACAGGGTCAGTAAACCACCTAAACAAGAAGGCAGAAAATGCCATATCTGGCAAGAAGTTGACTAAAAGATGACCTAACAATGTGGATGTGGAGAGAGATTCTGTTGGAAGGAGTCTGAAAAAGTCCCTCGGAAGATGTTCTCAAGAACTTGGTCTTTCATGTGCCTCATTGCAGAGAATCTTAAAGAAGGATTTTCAGCTGTACACATATCGAATCCAGATCAAGCATAAACTCCCACCATCTGACATGGAAAAATGTTCAGTGATATGCCAGTGGTTTGAGAACAAGATTGAAGAGGATCCTGACTTCCTTGATGATGTTTGATTCAGTGATGAAACACACATCTGGCTCTGTGGACATGTCAATTGCAATAACTGTGTGTCCTGGAGTGCAGACAAGGTTCTTCAGAGGCCCTTGCACTCTGTGAAATGCACAGCCTGGGTGGCCATCTCAAAACATGAAATAATTGGACCATTTTGGTTTCAAAATGCAGAAGAGGAAGCAGTCATTGTTATAAAGGAGCATTATATTGATGTACTGAACAACTTCTGGAGGGCTCTTGGAACATGTTGTGGAGTGAATTGCGATGTGCAATGGTTCCAACAAGATGGAGCAACTCCATATACAGCCAATATCTCACTGGAGTGGCTTGACCATTGATTTCCTAATTGGCTGATCAGCAGGCGCTATGAACCCGGGGAGGTTCTTTGCATTCATCCAATTGAACTCCTCATATTCTTATATTTGGGGGCTCTTGAAGGACAACGTATATGAGAATAATGTGGTCATCAATCAGAAGATTTGTGCCATACCGGAAAGAGAGTGTGTCAGAATGATTGACAACTTCGCCTGAGGAATTCAAGTGTGTCATCAGTGCAATGGTGGTAATTTAGAATACACCCTCTATGAAAATGCATCCTTTAAGCTAACAACATCAAATTAATGTTTTTATAATTGTTATTATATCAGCTTTCAGGACATGTAATCTTTTTTAAAGTTTCTTGTCTCAGTAATAAATCATCATCATATTGATGGGTTGTATCTATTTTGAGACACCATATATATATATATATATATATATATATACATATGTATATATATATATATATATATATATATACATAGATATATATATATATATATGTATTTAGAAAAGAGGTTTATGATTCTTACTAGCTCACTTGGTAAGTTGATAGAGGACCAGATGTTGCAGTATTGTTAAATAGTGCTCAATATCAATTACAGCGCATTTACATATAGAAACAGGGGAAGGAGTAGCACCCTCCCTTACACCTCGGTGTAGTAGCCCTTAAAAAGGGAGCTTTTGAGCTACCCTTGACAACAGTCGCCAACTTTACTTTTTTTTTAAAAGTTGGCAACCGTAGCCGAGGGCGACCAGTTGGTTCCCTTTTCAATAGCTACAACACCGAAGTGTAGGGGAAGGTGCTACTCCTTTCCCAAGATTGCTCCACTTTACCCTTGATACGTACCTTATGTTACTGTGTGTTAAGCAAGGTGGTATTAAGCACCATTTTTAAAATCTTTGATATGACGCGACCTGGGATTGAACCCTAGTCTCCCAGATCATTGGCAAACACTCTACCCTCTAGGCCAATGAGCCGGTGTTAGAAATATATATATATATATACACAAACACATACAAACATATATATATATATTTATATGATTTCTCGGTAACACAACAGGTTATAACACTTTTGATTAAATTTGTAACAGAAGGAAATTATTTGTGCTTGATCAATTACTAATGATGAATTGGTAACCATACTACGATAAGAACGCAACACATGTACATTGACTAAGTGTATAGAGAAAAAGCTTTACAGCAATTACACAAGAATGCTATGAGTTATATTGAACAAATCCTGGAAGCAACATACCACCAAACAGCACCTGTACGGCCACCTATCTCCCATCTCTAAAACCATCCAAATCAGACAAACAAGACAGGCGACACATTGTTGGAGAAGTAAGGATGAAGTCATAAGCAACGTTCTTCTGTGGACCCCTTCACACAGACAAGCAGCAATTGGATGACCAGCTACAACTTATCTACAACTGCACTGTATGGACACAGGATGTAGTCTGGGAGACCTGCTGAAAATGATGGATGATAGAGATGGATGGCAAAAAATAGTCAGAGAAATCTGTGCTCGTGACATAATATGACGATGATGATAAGGCAACCATTTGATCATAAATCAATCAGAGAAAATACAATACAGTGTCGATGGTAATGATAGTATAGACTAGATTACCTTTCATCTTGTTGGATTCTCATTGTAAGAATAGTCCATGATGATACTGATGCTTCTCTTGAGAAAGGAGTGAAGGATTCTAATATATCAAGATTTTAGAAGATTAAAACTGACATTCAGTATGAGTACAGATCATAAAAAATTATCATTCAATCGCAAATTGGACTGGAAATTGGTTTATTATCTGAGTTAGAACATTTTATGTATATTGCTCTAATAACAATCTCCCTATAATGTGCCATTTTTACTGGGTTTTAGCTACACACAAACATCAGAATTTTACTAATTGATAGACAGCAAAGAAAGTGAGATAGGTAGATAGATAATAAAGAAATAAATGTGTATGTGTTTACCAACCTTTTTGCATGAGTTGGACTGTGAGTTCAAACTCCAGTTGTGCTATTATGTTCACTTTTGGACAAATACCATTGGGAAAGGTATAAACCCCCTTATCCTCCCAGCCTTTGATTAAATAGTACCACTACAGTTCTTTTCAAAGGATGGATTTGACATTAAATGACTCATGGAGGTTGATATGCCATTAAACAATAAAACAAAACAAACAAACAGATTTAAATTCAGAGTTTTCCTCCTCCTAGACTTGTTACTGTACAAAGGTTAAAGAGCCAAGTCTGCCCTACTATTTATCAATAAGTGAATGAAGAATAGTTTCATGTATACTTTTCCTAAGAGCATTAATGCTATGTAAAATGAAAACAGTGTAGTCCAAGATTTGAACTCGAGTTGACGTGTCCATTTCCAACAGATAACCATTATACCACATACTCCTCCATAAATATACAGTGAACTGGAAAAGAACCTGTAACTAGACTAGAATAATCTAACTGATAGCAAATTGTCATTCTAATCAAAAGGTAAATTTTAGAAACTCTTTACCAAAAAAAATACTTCACCATTGGATGACTAACACCACTACTTGATATTAGCTGAATTTTGATAGTTTGTGATCGATGTTATTAATACTTTTGAAGTTGCATGGATACGTACAAGTTAGGATCAATGTCTGCAGCCTAACACATAATTACGAGCCAAATATTGAAATGAAATTTTTGCAGTATGATGACCAACTTGCATGATTAAGATCCATAAGAGGATTAGGTGCACTAACAAGGAAGTTGATTTTATTGAAGAATAGATATTTATTGTATAAAACTAAAGGGTTTTTATCCTTCTATCTTTTTATGTACATGTGTAAATGTTCTCGTAAAAATACATGCATATGTATAACAATTTCCAAATTTCTCCTTGTAAGCATGACTAGCAACATCAATTAGAATGTAGAGGTCAGTTGGTCATTTTTCATAAAACTTTACTTGCTGATTATTTTAAATTTCTCTTACTGTTAAAAAAAAATTCAAAGTATTTATATGATTTATGTGTAAATGTTTTTCATTTCACTAAAACATATGAAATAAAAAAAAATTCATGATGATAATGCAATCCACATGAAACTATGGGTACATAATTTGGATATTCTATATTATAGACCTGCTCTGCCATAGGAGCATAGAGCACTTTTAAGCAGTTTTACTATTTGTATTTCATCTTGTTTTATTGTATATATATATATATATATATATATATATATATATATCTATATCTATCAACAAACATTCATATATGTACATGCATCTATATATATATATATATATATACATAAATATACATATATAAAAACATATATATATATATATATACATACATACATATGTGCATAAACGCACACACACACACAAACACACACACACACACACACACACACACACACACATATATATATATATACATATATATATATATATATATATATATATATTAACAAATATATGTATATGAACATGCATCTATATATATATATATATATATACATAAATATGCATATATAAAAACATATATATATATATATATATTTATATATACATATGTGCATAAACGCACACACACACATATATATATATTTATATGCACATGTATATACAGGCATATACTTATATATATATATATATATATACATATATACTTATAAATAAATGCATATATATATATATATATATATATATATATATATATATATACACACATATATATATATATATATATATATATACGTACATATACACACACACACATATATATATATATATGTAAATATACATATATACAGTTGGGCATCCTTCCAGTTTGCAACCCCGGTTGGCTGGGGCTGTAGAATACATCAGCTGCATCTTTGCAGAGAGGTAAGAACCCTTCCATTACAAGTGTCCTTTATTTGACACTAACCAATCTGATGGTGAGTCTCCTGTAATGCTGGAACTTTGGGGAATGCAAAGTACTCTTTCATTGCCATTGTTCCCAGGTCCACTCTGGTCCAGGGTGATAGCACCTGATATGGTCCTATCTATGGGTCAAATAAACCTTTTTGACATTTAAACCAAGTGCAAACAAATGATATAGTATAAATTGAATTGTTAGAAATAGAACCGTTTGACATTTAGCTGTGTATAAACAAATGACTGATGTTAATAGAATTTTTAGTGATATATAGCAATATTTGGAACAAATTAACTTATGCTTAATTGAATTGTTAGAAATAGAACTTTTTGATCATTTAACTGTATGTATCTACAAAATGTGTTTACAAATCATATATTTAATATATATGTAAAAACAGGATTTGGCACTGAATAACTAACAATGGTTGATATGCCCTAAAACCAAACCTACCCCAAATTTGCCAGTCTGCATCAACTTCCAAATTTTTCAAAGCATCGTTTACGATGCTGTCAAGTACCTCAACTAACCTCATACCTCCTCTCTTAAAAAATGCTGGATGTAGTCTGTCTGCACCGGGAAACTTTCTGTTATGGATCTCAATAGATAACCTTACTCATTTCAACCAGTTCTCGACATTTACACACCCAGTTTTGGGTCAATGTTGTTTCTCTCTTGATGATTCATTGAGCATTGTAGCAAAATGGTCCTTCCACCTGACAAGAAGCCCCGTCTTCTCTGTGATTATTGCTCTCTTATCAAGGGTTAGTAGTTGTTCTGGGTAGTTCACTCTTGACCACACACAGCTTTCATACTTACATAAAAACCTTTGGGATCATTAGAGTCTGCAAGTATCTGGGTTTCAGCTGTTTTGTCAGCCACCATTTATTTTTAAGTTCTCTGCATCTCGGTCGAAGTAGTTGACAGTATGTTCTATATCTAGCCTTAGCAGATTTGTTATTCTAGCTGAACATGTTCCTGTTGATTATAAACTCTTCCAGCTCCATTCTATGTCTGTCAAACCAGTCTTCATGATTCCTTATTGCAGTGCTGAGTTTCTCTTTGAACACCTTGTACACAATGAACTTGAAGGCATTCCACTTTTCTTCTTCAGTATCTTCAGGAATTTCAACTAGACTGTCATTTAATAAGGTCTGCTGGTCATCTCAATTGGCATTTTGTCTTTCCCCATTCTCCACCTCAATTGTAGTTTGGTTGGAGAGTTGATCATAACACGGTCAGTATTGCCATTGGCTCCATTCATCACTCTTATGCTCAGAAAGTCTGGGAGATCATGTTATCTCATGAGGATGTAGTCAATCAGATGCCAGTGTTTGGATCTTAGGCGCATCCATGAGTTCTTGCATTTGAAGTAGGTGTTGGTAATGAATAGTAACAGATTTTCATTGGTATTAGCTTTCCCCGTTCCAAACTTACCAAGAACTATTGGCCAGGTATAATGAGATTGGCCAACTCAAGCATTAAAGTCTTCAAGAAGGACGATTTTGTCTGCATTTGGGATATTATCTGGAGGTGCTGGTTTTAGTAGCTGCTTAACTTTTCTGGGCTGTTGGTTATAGTCAGGCTATAAGCATTGATTAGGGTACATTATCTACTGTGGACTAATAGAAAACTTAGTGCGATAAATCTGTCACTTACTGGTTTGGGATCCTCAGACATACTCAGCAAAAGGTCATTCCTGATTGCAAAAGCCTCACCATATTCTGTTCTATCTGTTGAAGTTTTACAAATCCAGTAAAAGTTATAACATGTCTCCTCTCTGATGCTGCCACTTTCAGCAAATCTGACCTCACTCAGAGCCGCAAAATTGATATATTTTTGCAGCTGTTTTGATATCATGGCACTACATCTTTCAGGTTTGTTTGATTTAGGTTTGTCCTGCCTTATTCTTATATTCCATGTTTTTAGGTTGATCTTGTATGTTAATTGACATCCTGCCAGGATGGGTATTTTTCATAGTTGAAGTACATGTTTTTACAGGGCAAGCAGACAAAGTTTTACTAATTGCTAGTACAAATCCTATCTTGTCTGAGAAGGTGCTAAGCTGGCAAGGATGGTCAAAGATGAGATCTACATTTCAGTGGTCACAGTGACTGGCCAGTGGTAAATAAAGGCATAAATGTTCACCTAAAAAGTTGAAATCCAACTGGCTGAGTGTCAAGGGTTTATCCTCCAATAATAGTTCTATTAGACCGATAGATAGGATGCTAACAGGTTCTACAACTTTCGCTCTGGGTGGAGCTGGGAGTAATGACAAAGAAAGGGATACTCCAAACCTCAAAGACGGGAGTCTCACTATCAGATGCAGTTTAATGTTTTATATATATATATATATATGTATATGTGTGAGTATTCTAATTATTATGATAAATATGTATATTCAAGCTATCTATCTATCTTCTAAATATCATGATACATATATACACACACATATATAGATATATATATATATATGCGTATTGTTTTAAAAATCATGATACATACATATATATATATGTGTATATATATATATCATAAATACTATAAAATATATATATATATATATATATATATAAAACATAGAAATATGTATATACACACATATATACGTGGGGCATTCAATAAGTTTCCAGACTTTTTTGTATAGGCATTTAAAATTGTCATACACTCTTGAAAATTCAGTATGTTATTGCAATAGATCTTATGAAATGACTGGCCAATTTTTATGATTTCAGCTTCAAATGAACAGCTACATCAGGAATTGGAATACACCCTACTAAAGCCTGATAGTCACAGCTGATGAATTTCAAAAATGCAATCTGGACGTGAGGAAGAACAATATGCAATAAAATTCTGTTTTAAACTTGGAAAAAATGCCACAGAAACGTATGGAATGCTTCAGACTACTTTTCGACCATCTTGCTTGAATCGAGCATCAGTTTTTGAATGGCATAAGAGATTCAAGGAAGCCAGGGAGTCTGCGAGGGATGATGAGAGGTGTGGGAGGAGTAAGGAAGTCAATATACCAGAGATGATTGGCCAAAGGGTTAGGGTTAGGGTTACTATGTTGAGGTTTTAAGGGAGTTCAGGAAGAGATTCTGTCGGAAGAGGCCAGCACACTTCAAATCGGGTCAGTGGCATTTCCACTAGGACAATACACCAGTCCACAACTCCAGACTATTTGTCACAGACTATTTAACCAAGATGGGCATCAAGACACTTCCTCATCCTCCCTATAGTCCAGACTTGCTCCCTGTGACTTTTGGTTATTCCCTAAGCTCAGAGGCTCTTGTTATGAGACAATTGAAGAGATGAAAGAGGCTGTGACAAAGGTCATTGACACGCTCACACAAGAGGACTTCCATGGGGCCTTCCAGAAGGTATTGGAACAGTACAAAAAGTGCATTGCAGCGGGAGGAGATTATTTGAAGGGGACTAGAATTTCATGTGTGTACTATCAATAAATGTGCCTATATGAAAAAAGTCTGGAAACTTATTTAATGATCCTTGTATATATAGATGTATGTATGCATATTATTATTATTACATATATATGTATATATGTATTGCTATATTTAGAATATATATACATAAATATATACATGTATATACATATACATATGAATACATATATAATACAAAGAGCTATAAATATATATATATATATTCTAAATATAATAATATTTTATATATGTACACTAATTATAGCAATATATATATATATATATATATATATACATATATATTCACTAATTATAACAATATGTATATATGTGTATATACTTATACCAATATAAATATACACTGTAATTATAGAAGTATATATATATATATATGCTCTAATGATAGCTATAGATATATATATATATATATATATATATACACACATGCACATATATACATATTTTGAATATAGCAATACATTTACTGATATATTCAAAATATAGTAACATGTATATATGTGTGCATGCATGTATGTACATATATATATATATATATATATATATATATATATATATATTCTAATTATAGCAAACTTCCTATATATATATATATATATATATATATATACCTATTTTTTTTAATATAGCAGACTAAATATGTATATATATATATATTCTGTCTCTTTCTTTCTGTCTGTCTCTCTGTCTCTTTAATTTCAGCCAGGTTTTGATCTTGGTTTGAAACATCTCACAGGTCTAGCCGTACTATAGATTTGGGATACAATAAAACAGTCTGTCTGTAGATGACAATATATGTTCCCCCTATGGATGGAGCACTTGAAAAGGAAATTTGCCAGCTACCACTTATGCTGAAATGCATAGCTCTTCTCATGAATTGAGCACTCTGGTAGCTGATAACATATGTGTAAAATGTTATACACAAAAAATTCCTTTGATTACACTGAGAAAGCCAATGGCTTTCAGGTATGATATCTGACTGACATAAAGTCAACCAGGTTTTGATCTCGACTTGAAGCATCTCCCGGGTGTAAGTCCACCAAAGAGCTGTGATATAAAAAATTTTGTCGGTGAAAGACAATATATATATATTCACACAGATCCCTTCACCATGATATTTACTGTGATTCTGGCCTACCATACTACACTCACCTATTTACGCTTACAAATCATAACTTTATTTTATTTTCTTCAAAATACAATGATGATGTTTTCTTCCTTAGTTATAATCACCTCCACTAATATGCACACAAGTACATAAAGAAACAAATAAAGAAATTTTTTCTCGGCCGTACTGTAGCAAAGTTTGCGAAATAACTGCATTCTCCAATCCAGAAAACAACCTCAAGTTTATCGCACTGAGTATGTATGTTCACACAGACATACACTAAACATCACTTACATGTTCACACACAATAATATGCAATATAGTTGCACACACACACACACACACACACACATACACAAGCACACATAAAGATTTGTACACAATTCCAATGGTTTTTGATTGTATATTTCGATTTTTTCGATTTCTTCATTTCCTTTCATTATCTGCCTGATGATTGTTGTTTGTAAAACTTCATGAATCCTAAGGTCACAGACAAACTTCCATGGCATTAAATATATAAAATCTAATATATATTTATTTTTTATTATTATATATTCATACATATATATTTTCTAAATATGCATATTCTAAATATAGCAAAGTCACTATACATATTCTAAATAAATACTTTATAATATATATATATATATATATATATATATATATATATATATATATATATATATATATATATTAGTACTTGATAACAATCAATTTCTCTCTATGTTATCATCAAATTTTCACTTTGTCTACATTGTAACTCAGATATATATGCTCCTTCCCAGACTCTAGACACTGTTTATTCTTACATAAAGCAAATTACTTTATCAAGATATATATATATATATATATATATATACACGCATACATGTATTTGTATTTATGTGATTGTGTGTATGTGTGTGACCATAACACAGCATAGGTGGGCTTACATGTTGTCAAGTTTATTGTAGAAAAAAATGCATATAAATTTATTTCTCAACTGACAGCTTTTTACACTACTTTTTATCCTTTCATCAGAAACATTCTCCACATTCAATTCCTCCTCATATTATTCTTTTACTGGATGTTGTTTCTGTGTTTTCCCTCTGATTAGATTATATGTATTTTTTCTAATGAAGACATTGTTTCAGTACATTCTGAAATATAACTCTTACAGTTTCTTAAAAGTCTTTTTCCTTGGTTTCTTGACCTCTCCAAAAAACTGGTACTAACAAAGTATATAATTTGAAAAAAAAACTTGTATATACAAATCATTTTATTGACTTCAAATTCAAAAATTTTCAAGCCTCTTGGGGGAATTTACATAAAGCTCTTTGTTTTTTGTTTTTTTTTCTTTACCTGCAAGTTCAATTACTTTGTTATTTAACTCTTAATTTTATAAACAAAATATCTGCAATTTCCCTCAAGTCATAGATGCAGTCTTTTCAATCTATTTTTTATGCAGTAATCTGTCAAAACTGAGAGAAAGATTTACTACTCTGAATAGATAATATAAACGAGGTAAAATAATACAACTGATATTTAACTCTGAAATGTACTGCTCATTTTTTAAAGGCTTAGCAACAACCAAAAAAGAAAATGAACTAGGAGGCACGCTTAGTGTAATGGTTATCATCATAAGAAATATAATCAGAGGCTTGAGTTCAAATCCTGGATGAGGCACTAGAGAGTATACACACAGGCGATTTGTTTATTGTGATGAAGATTTCTATAGAATAAGGCAGATGATATGATAACATAAGATTTGTGCACCAGTGTGTCTGAGATTCTCTGTACAATATTCCTCAAGTTTTGAATTCAGAGTTTTTCTTTCTCGTAGACTGGTTATGGCAGATATTCTTTTCAAAATTTCTTCTCAAACTCAAAATTTACTGTCAAAGCAGATTACAAAAATTAAATCAACTAACCAATTAGATGTTTTTGCAAACTGAGTAATATATTTTTGAAACAAATTGCTTAATCAGGTCAAAAACAACAATAGTGTAGAAAACTCTTAAGATTAAATTAGATAATTTAAAAAATAATGGTAAGAAAAAGAATTAAGAGTGTATTTTGGGGATCCATCAGATGAATTACTAAACAGAATTTGATCTGTTGGTAGATATCCTATAAACAGTGTTCATGTTCTGTGCAAAATTTTTTTTAAAGGTTGATGTGAGAAGATGGTAAAAAGGGAGATGCCCATGGAAGAGGAATAATAATTACAATGATAATATCTGGACCTTTCTAGAAAGCTCAAAAAACTATGGAATATGAAGGTGATGGTGATACCAATTGTACACAGTGCACTCAGAACGATCCCTCAAAGGATTGGTAAAGAGACTACAGCATTATTAAGATTGGCCAGAATACTGAAAAGAATCCTGGAGACTTGAGGAGAGTTGCTGTCACTCAAACTCTACTGAGAAACCATTAGATAATACTGGTGGGAAAAACTCTCAAAAGAGTAAATTAATAATAAAGAGCCCATTCTGCCCTATTATTTATTCATAGTTGAATGGAGCACAGATGGATTCATGCCTTTCTCAAGGGCATTAATACAAAATGAAATCCAAACAGCCTTTTCCAGGATTTGAACTTGTGTTGCCAATTCCATTTCCTACGACAATAACCATTTTACTAAGTGCTCCTCCTAAGCACATATTAGGGGTAAGTAAATGTAAACTGACTCAGTCAGGATTTGAAATCAACCAATGTTATTTTCCCATGCTCATTATGCTGCTTGCAACTCCATAAAAAAAAAAAAAAGTTTCATACACTTTCTAAGAAATCACAGGTTTTTATTTGTGCAAAAACTTTTTTTTCATATATACCCTCAACTTTTCTATGAAAATTCAGCTGCCTTTTAGCTAAATAAATTTATCTGAATTTGTAACTTATATCTGATCCTTACCGCATGTGTGTCTATTATCAGACCATGTTCAACTTGTAAAACTCAGAAACTCTCCATGAAAATTCCATTTTTGGAATTCTATCATCTCAGCTAAGAAAAAATAAAACTAATGTTTGTCCAATCACATTCCTGATATTTCTGCTTTCTACACTCACTTCATCTTTTTTTTTTTATCATTTGTTTTTTTTTAATAATGCTGATACTTTTTCTATTTTGTTTTGTAGATTTATATAGCTGTTTTTAGAATTCCATTGTATCCTTGAGATTCAAAAAAGCTTTGTACAAATCCAATATTGTTAAGAATAAACTCAGCTTGGGAAAAATTCTTCAAAACAATGGCTTACCGGAGAAAAAAATCAAAGAAAAATTTGGTGTGTAAAAAGTTTTAGTTATAAAAATTGTTAGAATGAGATTTAAATTATTTTAATAAAATCCAAATTTGCCTTTAAACAACTTAAAAAATTTGAACCTCCATTATTAATTATAAAAAAAATATGACTAACTTTTACAATTAATTTTTAACAAGTCATTTATACACAGCTTCCTAGAAATTGCATAATTTTAATCATTAATTATTTCTGAGTCAAAGAATTTTTCAATTTATTTAAAAGAAAGTCATGACACAATACTACTGATTTTTATCTCAGTATTTGTTTCTAACCATTTTAGAAAAAAAATATTGTTTTTTTACATCTTTTATTATATGGTATTTTGTAAGGTATTTTGAGAACACAAAAAGCTAAATATACAAGGTGTGTCCAAAAAGAAAGCTAACCATTTTAAAACTAAATTGCTTTACCTATTTTCTAACACTTAAATACAATGGAAAGAAAGTACTTTTGTTTAAATATTAAAGAGGTGAAAGTCACTACAACACAAAATTTTACTTTCTAACATGCTAAAATTTCTCAGTGGCACATTTTCTTTTTAAAGTCTGGTTTTTTTTTGGACACACCTCATATAATTTGATATGATTTAAGTTGAATAGTTTCATTCTTGGTTTCTTTGTTTAATGGCATACCAACCTTTATGGGTTATCTAATGCTAAAGCAATTCTTGTAGAACTGTAGTGGTACGATTTAACCCATTGTTGGTTACGGTTTACGGTTTCTTTGTTTAATGGCATATCAACCTTTGAAGGTTATTTAATGCCAAAGCCATTCTCCTAGAAGAACAGTAGTGGTACTATAGCTGGGAGGATAAGGGGGTTCATACCTTTCCCAAGGGTGTTTGCCCGAAAATAAATGTAACAGTGCAACTGGAGTAGGAACTCGCTTACTACGATTCTGCAGCCTATCGCTTCAACCATTACACCATGAGGACACCCCCCACCCGCCATTGTTGGGCAGATAAGGAGGATTTATACCTTTCACAAGGGTATTAGTCTGAAAGTGAGTGTAAAGTGCAACTGGAGTTCAAACTCACTATGATGTTACAGGCCAGTAGGTTAGCCACTACACTATAGGCATTCATCCAAATTAAGTTGAGAAGAAATTAAGACTTTAAGAATGAATATAGATATTTTTAACAATAATTATCCTCAATCATGAAAAAATACTACAATTTTACAGCTAGATTTAATTCTGGTC
The DNA here is from genome assembly GCA_963585895.1 of Sepioteuthis lessoniana. Classification (NCBI taxonomy): domain Eukaryota; kingdom Metazoa; phylum Mollusca; class Cephalopoda; order Myopsida; family Loliginidae; genus Sepioteuthis; species Sepioteuthis lessoniana. Next base: position 68,991,339 of record OY757915.1, on the reverse strand, counting down.
ATTCTAGTTGCTTTTTCAGCATTGTAAAGTATAAAATATATTGAAACAAAAAAGAGTTTTAATATTACCAGAAATTTTCTTTTGTCACTTTTTAAGTGAATTTTAGAATTCATAAAGTATTCCAGAAAACAATTATTAAACTATTTTTTAAAAAAAATTTTTCTTCATTTTCTCCCTTTAGATCAGAGGTTTCCAAACTGGTTATTTCAATTCTTTGATTTATCAACAATAATCTCTCTACACCAATTCTTTAAATATCAACTACATTTTTTTTATTGAATTATTTATTCTTATATATATCTTGATTTATATATTTGGCTAGGCTTACAAAACGTAAGAATTTTTGAAAAAAACTTTATTTAAAAAAGATATTACAGATATAAAAAGTTTGTAAAGTTTTTATCACACACACACACACACACACACACACACACACACACACACACACACACACACACTACATTAGAAAAGGTAAACAAGTAATGGATTTTTTTAAATTTAAAGCTTTGCTCAATGTACGCACACAATACAACATAACACACTCATATACACAATACAGCACAATATACACACACACATACACAGATTACATTAGAAAAAGTGAATAAGTTTAAAGAAAAATTAATTGAATTTTCTTAATTAAAATTTTTCCCACACACATACACACACAATGACACACATCCACACTACATCAGAAAAGGTGAATTGGTACGAAGAAAAATAACTTATAGAATCTTTTTTAATTTAAATATTTTCTACACCCACCCACACACACATACACATACACTGCATACATACATACATATACACACACACTACATCATTAAAAGTGAACAAATATAAAAATTTACAGAATTTTTTAAAATTTAAAGCTTTCCTCTATACACACACACACACACACACACACACACACACACACACACACAAAGAGAATACAACATAACACACATGCACACATATGCATGACAAAAAGGAATAAGAATAGAGAAAAATTAATTAATAGAATTTTTTTCTTGCCAAGTAATTTGCTTAACAAATTAATCAGATTAAATATTCTCTTATATAAAGACTTTTTAAAAATACTAATTTTAATGATTATAATGTTTTCATAGTTGAATATATTTAAAGAAAAATATGAATCTTTTCTTACTGTTTTTTATTCTGAATATTTTAATATAAACTTTTAATTTTATCTCCTTAAGTTTGATATTGACTCTACTGACATCATCATCATCATCATCATTATTATTATTATTTCACTCCTTGCAAGTTTTTCAATCCAGTGTTAGCTGCTGGTCTTTCACTAAAGTCTAAATGACAGCAAGTCTCCTCAGGTCTTTAGGATCCTTCTCAGTATTCTAGCTGATTTCAACAATGTTGTCATTTGGATGGTCTCCACTTGTCCTCTTATTTCCAATCCTCCAGTCCCTGCATCAATCCTTTGGTGACTGTACCCAGTGTACCAATTACAATTAGTATCACCATTACTGTCATGTTCCATAGTTTTTAACAGTTCTCTAGCAAGATCTAGGTACTTATCTCTCTTTTCACCTTCTAACAGTTTTACCCTGTGATCAGCCAGAACAGGAAAGTCCACTATTTGGTAGGATCTCTTTTTTTGTTGATTATCACTAGGTCTGGTCATTGTCGTATTATTATTATTATTATTAATTATAAACCGGCTCATTGGCCTAGTGGATAGAGTATTTGCCATTGGTCCGGGAGACCTGGGTTCAATCTCAGGTCGAGTCATACCAAAGACTTTAAAAATAGTACTTGATACCTCCTTGCTTAACACTCAGCAATATAAGGTATGTATCAAGGGTAAAGTGGAGCAATCCAGGGAAAAGAGAAGCACCCTCCCCTACACCTTGGAGTAGTTGCTATCAAAAAGGGAGCCTTTGGGTCACCCTCGACTACTGTTGCCAACTTTACTTTACTTATTATTATTATTATTATTATTATTATTGTTATTATTATTTACCTCTTTAGAGTTTTTCACATCAGCATTAGCTGATGGTCTTTCACTGGAGTTTGAGTAACAGCAAATTTCCCTAAGTCTCCAGAACTCTTCTCAGTATTCTGGCTGTTCTCAATAATGGTGTAGTTAGGATGGTCTCCACTCATCCTTCAACCATCAAGTCCTCCAGTCCTTTTAATAATCCTTTAGTTACTGTACCAAAAGCACCAATTAAAATTGGTATAATTGTCACCTTCATGTTCCATAGTTTTTTTAATTCCCTAGCAAGGTCCAGGTAACTATCCTTCTTTTGACATTCTTTCAGTTTTATTCTGTGGTCAGCTGGGACAGCAAAGTCGACAATTTTGCAAGTTCTCTTTTTTTTTGATGATTATTATTAGGTCTGGTCTGCCAGCCCATTATTATTATTATTATTATCTTTTTTTATTATTATTATTATTACTACTACTACTACTACTACTACTACTACTATTATTATTATTATTATTATTATTATGATTTAATAATCCTCTATACCCTAAGATTTTTTCTGTCAGTTCTCTAAATACCTCATCATTTATATTGACTATATCCATTAAAGTATGTCCTCTAGATAAATCTTATTATCTAGATATATTTTATATTTCAATAAATTTTTAATTAAATGATGCTTTTGGCTAGTTAAGCCCAGATTAGCAACACTATTAATGGTTTTTACCTCATTATAATCATGTATTATGTCTAAGAAAAACATTGTCATAATCACCATGTTACTGATTCAGTTCACTCTGTACAGACAGTAAGCTTATTAGCTTTCTGATCACAAGTTATTATTAGTAGTTAGTGATATTTATATCTTGTGGCAATGAAAGATTTTACAAAAGACTAAATACTAAAAGGAGTTGCTCATCTTGATTCCGAATCATAATTTTTTATACTTTTCAAATGAACGGATGAATATCATAACCAGAAATGTATTTGCAACTGACCATAGTTTTGATCAAGCAAGATTACAGAGAAATAGACAATAATGTTCATCATGGAGGTGCTAATAGTTACCGGTGTATGAAATGGATAAGGCAACCTGAGTTCAAATCATAGACAAGTCTTTTAGCATTTCTCATAGTGCTAACACCATTGGGAAAGGTATGATTGGTTGGTTGGCTGGGTTTTATGGCATATCAACCTTTGTAGGTTATTTAATGCCAAATCCATCTTTATACAAATAATCATTTCTATTTCAAACAATTCACTTTAGCATGAGTACACAGTTTAATTGTTAAAAACATTTCTATTTCAAGCTATTCAGTCTAGTCAAACAGTTCTAATTCAAAAAATTCAGTTTAGCCTAAGTACAGTTTCAATGTCAGAAACAGTTCATTTCAAACAATTCAGTTTAGCATAAGTATGCAGTTTAATTCTATTTAACCCATAGATAGAGCCCTATCAGGTGCAACCACTCTGGACCAGAGTGGACCGGGGAGCAATGGAAATAAAAGGGTACTCTGCATTCCCCAAAGCTCCAGCATTACTGGAACCTAACCATCAGATTGTTTAGTGTTATATCCAGGACACTCGTTGGGGGAGTCTTACACTTCGGCAGAGAATCAGTCGGTATATTCTACAGCCCCAGCCTATTAAACACTGTATAGAAACAGACCTTGTGTTACATCCTGTATGTGGGGAAATGTTGAGTAAATATATATATATATATATATATATATATATATATATATATATATATATATATATATACCATGGACTGACAACTCTGAATTATTATTTACAGATTTTTTAAAAAGTTTTCATGACCAAAATCAATACAATTTTATAACTTTTTATTACACATTGATTTATTTGAACTTGTATTTTCATCTTGAATAAAGTATTCTCATTTCAGTTTCTTTTACGGCATATCAACCCTTGTAGGTTATTTAATGCCAAATCCTGTTTATACATATATGTTAGATATATATGACTTGTAAACACATTTTGTAGATAACATTCTTAAATGAGACTGAGCTCTTTTGTGCACACAGTTAAATGGTTTCAAGTATTGCTATATAACAGTCACAATTTAACATCAGTGATTTGTCTGCTCAGTTTGTTCTATTTGACCCACAGACAGGACCCTATCAGGGGCTACTACTCCTGGTTAGAGTGGACATGGGAGTAATGGCAATGAAGGGATGTTCTGCATCTCCCAAAGCTCCAAGGCCATAGTCTCTCCATCAGATTGTTTAATGTTATATAGACACTCACTGAGGGGGTCTCACTCCTCTGCAGAGATGCAGTCAGTGCATTCTACAGCCCCAGTTAACTGGGTTGATTCTTATCATGAATATAGTATTCTCATTTTGAGATACAGTAGTCTTATCTTGGTTGTCATAACATCTTGGCCACTGTGTTCTCCAGTCTTGTTCCAGTACATATATTCAATAACATTCTAGGAATTTCAAATAGAACCCTTTTATAAAATCCACATGGGCAGATCTTGATAGTATAGAATGAAGATAGAATAATAAAGGGTTACATGTGAGAATAAAGGCATTGAAAGAATCATTGTATATGTAAGGCTCTTATAACCTATTCAGAAAGCCTTGCATAGAATTTAACACCATTTAAAGCCTTTGAGCAAGAAAGAACAGACCTAAGGCTCCAAAATCATAGATATAGAACAACACTGGGAAATAAGAATATTAAAAGAATCAGCACATATGTTAGACTTTTAAGTAAAACTAGCATAGAGTTAAACATCATATTGGAGTTGTTAATCAGAAAAGAACAGATGTTAAATTTCAGGTGTCTGTTCATCTTTCTCAGAAATCGTTGCTCATATGTGGAGATGAAAGATGAGGTCACCAACTCCAAAGGAATCAGTTCAAAATAATAGAGAGAAATAACAGGAAATAAGACAGTTAAAAGAATCAGTGCATATGCAATGCTGTGATAACCTTCTCAGTAGATCCAGCATAGAATTAAACACCATATGAGAATCTCTCATCAGGAAAGAATAGACATTAAGTTTTAATCTACAAAGATGCACCACTTAATTATCCTAGGGACAATGATCAGGTGGATATAAGTCTTGGTTATGTGCATGCAGTTTATCTGGTAGTTTTGAGTTCAATCCCTGGGTCGATAAAATCCATATAATCTGGCTCTGAAGAATAAACCTCACAAATATGAATTAACTAGGAATAATTAACTGATACAAGATATTCTCTAAGCATAGACAGTGGAATGGTTTGGTTTGGTATGGTTTTATGGTACAGTTTTATTTCAAACAATTCAGTTAAGTATAAGTATAGTTTTTTGTTTACACATAGTTAAATGTCAAAAACAGTTCTATTTCAAACAATTCAGTTTAGCATTAGTACACATTTTAGTTCTATTTGACCCAAAGCTTTAGCATTACTGGAACCTCACCATCAGATTGTTTAGTGTCATATGCAGGAAACTCGGGTGGGGGGAGGTCTTACTCCTTTGCAGAGAAGTAGTCAGTGTATTCTATAGCCCCAACTGACTGGGCAAGACAGTGGAATGAAAAAATTAACTCCTGGGGATTTAATAAACAAATAAATACTTTAAGTCTGAAAATTTCTTCTTTATGAAATTTTTAAAAAAAGAAATTTTAATATTGAGTCTTTTAGAGAATTTATACACCCCCCCCACATTTTAGTGCATTTTTATATCAATTAAAAAATTTGAAAATAGTAATAATAAAATTTCCATTAAATTTCATCCACCTCGTCATTCCTCCCAGGTCCACTCTGACCTGAAGTAGTAGTACCTGTTAGTACATATGGGTTAGATTAATCTGTTTGAAAATTATTTGTATTGAATTGGAATGCTTCAATCAATATCATCATAAAGTCATACTGAGAGCACAGAGACCCTTAATTCTCTCTCTCTCCATCCATCCCTATCATTCATTGCTCCTGCTGTAATATAATGGCCGAGGGATTTTGTTTTATATATCTTGCCTTTGGGTTTAGTTAGGCTGAGAACCTTTCGGCTCAGTGCATGGTTTAGTTTGGTGCAAACTTGAGCACAGGTGTTGACGCGCGCTCAGGGAGGATGTGTCGTTCACAGATGTCAAAATAAAAATCCCAGATAGAAAATATGACTTGGGGATGTGAATGACATCATGCACCGGAAGCATGCTCAGAAGATTTTGGGGGATTTGAGAAAAGTCGTTGAGTTGAGTTCTGCCTCGAAGGAAGAAGGTTGACTTTCGCTCACTCACTCGCTGAGGCCTTGTGTCAGGTGCACACGTGGTTTGGGGCAGATGGAAAAGTCAGGTGTATCTCTCTCCTTATGTCAAAAAACCTTTAAACTCAAAGGTAATAAAAAGTTTTGTACCTGAACTAAAAAGTCATAAGTGTTTTTCGTGTTTCGGGATTCCTATGTTCTATGTATATGTGTTATGAACATTCTATGTATGTTTCACATATCTGTATCATGGGTATGTTACTCTGGTAGGTCCTCTAGACTGCATTCAGTGTCCACACAGAGCTAATGTATGCATTTACTGGCTTGCCAGCACTGTTGTGTCCATCTGTAGGAGTCCATGGGAGAATGTCGCTTATGAGTTCATCTTTACTTCTTCAGCAGTGTCCTGCATGTCTTGTTCATCTTACTTGGATAGTTCATGAGATGGGAGGCTGAAGACCATAGAGTTTCTGTATTATGGAATGCTCCTTCTTGGATTTCTTTGAAACAGCAAGTAGCATTCTTATGTAGTTCCTATCTTGTTTCCTAAGCATTTCCTGAGAGTTTAGGTGGTGCAGCCATATAGTAATACTGACACGATGACAGCTTAGAAGAAAGCTCATTTTATTAGAGAGATCAGATTTCCATATGATCAACAAGTTATTAATAGCAGTCTATGTGTGTAAATTATTTGTGTTTGGAATAGTTACTTGAAGATATAATTGTTTACTAAGGTTTGGTTTAGTTTGGTTTTACTGCATATTAACCATTGTTGGTTATTTAATGCCAAATCCTCTAATTACATATATATTAAATATATTATTTGTAAACACATTTTGTAGATACACAGTTAAATGATTCAACAGTTCTTTTTCCAACAGTCAACAAAGTTAAATAGTTCCAAATATTGCAATGTATCACTAATAATTCAATTAAACATTAGTCATTTGATAACACACAGTTCTATTTCAAACAGTTCAATTTAGCATAAGTCCTTTGTTTGCACTCAGTTTAAATGTCAAACAGTTTTATTTGACCTATAAATAGGACACTATCAGGTGCTACCACTCTGGGCCAAAGAGGACCTGGGAGCAATGGCAATGAAGGGGTACTCCAGATTCCCAAATGCTCCGGCATTACTGGAGTCTTACCATCAGATTGTTTAGTGTCATATCCAGGATACTCGCTGAGAGGGAGTCTAACTCATTTACAGAGATGTAGTCAGTGTATTCAACAGTATGTACAAAAATATTACATAACTTTGGATTGTAGCATTTCTTTTGTTACTGATTATACAAGTACTTTCATTGCCCAGTCAGGTGGGGCTGTAGAATACATTGACTGCTTCTCTGCAGAGGGTTAAAACTCCCTCAATGAGTGTTCTGGATATGACACTAAAAAATCTGATGGTGAGATTCCAGTTATGCTGGAGCTTTGGGGAATGTGGAGTACCCCTTCATTACCATCGCTCCCAGGTCCACTCTGGCTTGGAGTGGTAGCTCCTGATAGGGTCCTATCTACTGGACGAATAGAACTAAACTGCATACTTATGCTAAACTGAACTGTTTGAAATAGAACTGTCTGAACTTTTGCTAAACTGAATTGCTTGAAATAGGACTGTTTTTGACATTGAAACTGTATACTTATGCTAAATTGAATTGCTTGAAATAGAACTATTATGACATTTAACTGAACTGTTTCGACATTTAACCATTTGTAAACAAAAACTATACTTATATTAGACTGAATTGTTTGGAATTTAATTTGGCATTAAATGACCCAAAAACGTTTGATAAGCCATAAAACCAACCAACCAAGTACTTTCCAATACTTTGAAGCATTTTTTTTTTAATAACAAGATTAACTAATCTGACATCTGAGATTGAATGAACAAATATATGACCATAAATTCAAAGCACTTATCATGAAGTTACACCTGCTCATATAAATCCTGATAATCAAGCCACAAAAAAAGAAAGAAAAAACACAGAACATCTGCTGCAACTCAGTTTAACCTTTTAAAAGTAGCACAGAAACATATAAACTCCCCCCACCCCCACCCCCCAAAAAAATTTACCACATTATTCACTGCCAACAAAATTACTGTTACTCTAACCAGGAATTTTAAGCAAAAGCAAAAAAAAAAAAAAAAAAATACCATTTGAATATAAGTCTATCTTAAAATTGAATTTTGACTTGAGTACTTATATTTTAAGTTCATTTCTTTTTTTTTCTTACATAATAAAATCTTTGTAAAATCATTAAAATGTAATCTTTCCATTTGTAAAAATGATAAATATTAAAAATTTTCAAAAACCTAATTACAATAAAAATAAAAATTAATGATGTATTTTTGTAATATAACATGAGGTTAAAAAAATCCATCCAAGACAATATATAAATATTAATATACATATACGAGTGTGTATTTGCCAGAAGTGCTGTCATAAGCATAGTCAGTGTCCGTAATAGTTCATGCAGGGTATCGTCTGCTTCTTACCCTTTCCTGTGTAAAACCATTTTCTTTCATTAAATCTATTGATGTCTGAAGTATGTAGTCGAGGCAGATTATGAACTGATATGATGCTAATGTGCCCCCTTGCAGCCCACTTGCAACTATGTCAAAGAAATTTGTGTCTCCATCTGGTGAGCAAAATTTTACTTTTGTGTTTTTATAGAGCATCATTATGGCTATGATGGTCTCCCTGGGTAGACCTTAGGCTAGAAAAACTTGCTCCAGTCCCTGCTGCATAGTCTGGAGTGGGCAGCAAAGTGCATAGGCCTCCATGTGAACACAGATTGAATGGAGTACATGTGTTTTAATAAAAAAAGGCAACATCTCCACACTAAATGGTATTTCCCTGAAACTAGTGGACAAGTTCACCTACTTCGGAAACAGTGTCTCATCTACCAAAAATGATATCAGTACGTGACTAGCAAAGGCATGGGCTGTTATCGAAAAGCTATTGGTCATATGGAAGTCAGACTTATCTGATAAAATAAAATGCCATTTTTTCCAAGCAGCAGTCATGTCCAATTCTACTGTATGGATGCACCACTTGGACACTGACTAAGCCTATAGAGAAAAAGCTTGATGAAAATTGTGCAAGGATCCTACAAACTATATTAAATAAATCTTGGAAGCAACATCCCACAAAATAGCAGCTGCATGGCCATCTACCACCCATCTCAAAGACCATCCAAATAAGATGAACAAGACATGTAGGACACTGTTGGAAGAGTAAGGACAAACTCATAAGCGACATTCTCCTATGGACCTCTTTACACAGACATGCAAGTGTAGGGCGACCAGCTAGAACTTATCTACAACAGCTCTGTACGGACACAGGATCTAGTCTAGAAGACCTATTGGAAGTGATGGATGATAGAGACGGATGGTGAGAGAGAGTGAGGGAAATTTGTGCTAGCAGCACAACATGATGATGATGATGATATATATGTATATATGTATATACTCCCCTACCCCCATAGGGTTGAGTTCTTTAGCGAATGAAGTAATCGCATTGTCATTAGAGTTTGTTGCAAGGCTCTTCATATATATATGAATTGAGCTCTCGGTAGCCGTTAAATGGATGTATGTAAACAATAGTAATTGTGATTTATAACCGTTTAAAATTTACTTCGCTGCTATCAGTTCCTTGTGGATGAGAGGTTGAGTCTCGGATTGGCGTTTGAGTCAACTGGGTTTTGATCCCAGCTACGCGAAGCTAGTATGTCTAGCCACACTGATGAGTTCTGATAGAACGAAACAGATCTGTCTGTGGATGACTATATATATATATATATATATATATATATATATATATATATATATATATAAATATACATATTTGTGCATATAAGCATATACACATACATATATGTAAAAATATATATATACATACACATACACACACACACACACACACTATATATATATATATATATATATATATATATATATATACACACACACACACAAACACAGATGTTTCTGACTTTTCACCAAATCCGAATTGATATCAAGTCATTTGATAGTGAAGGTCCATGCATGAACTGAGACTCATGTGAGCACCTTTACAAAAATGCTGGGTCTCCAAGTCATTCACTTTCTGGGGTACCTCAGCCGTGCTCCTTTAAGACAGAGGGGCAGATACATAAATACCAAGTGTATATTTCCAAAATATCATAACATATATTATATCAAATATGAAGAGATTGTTGTATATATATATATATATATATATATATATATATATATATATATATATATATATATATATATTATAGATATATTCATATTGTATATATTATATGAATATCATATATATTTGTATATATATATTATATATATGTTATACTATATATTATATCACATACATTATATCATATATTACCTATATATTAAATATATATGATGTATATATCATACATATATCATATATATATATGTATTTATTATATATCCATATGTCATATTATATATATATATATATATATTACATATATATCATATTATATATTATATCATGTGTATATAATATATTTTGTTTGGTTTGATTTGGCTTTATGGCATATCAATTATTGTTGGCTATTTAATGTCAAATCCATTTTTATACATTTTATACAGTTCTATTTTTAACAATTCAGTTCAGCATAAGCACACAGTTTAATTCTATTTGACCCATAAATAGGACCCTATCAGGTGTTACCACTCTATGTCAGAGTGGACCTGGGAGCAATGGAAATAAAGGGATACTCTGCATTACCCAAAGCATCAGCATTACTGGAGCCTCACCATCAGATTGTTTAGTGTCATATACAGTACACTCATTGGGGAAGTCTTACTCCTCTGCAAAGATTGCAGTCGGTGTATTTTGCAGCTCCAGCAGGCTGTTTGATTGTTTAGGTTTTATGGCATATCAACCTTTGTAGGTTATTAAATGCCAAATCAATTTTTATGAAAATAGTCCTATTTCAAATAATTCAGTTTAGGATAAGTAAGCAGTTTAAATGTAAGTACAATTTCATTGTGAAAAACATTTCTATTTCAAGCTATTCAGTTTAGTCAAGCAGTTCTAATTCAGCTAATTCAATTTAGTATAAGTACAGATTTTGTTTACACACAGTTAAATGTCAAAATAGTTCTATATTAAACAATTCAGTTTAGTGTAAGTACAGTTTCAATGTCAAAAAACAGTTCCATTTCAAATAATTCGGTTTAGCATAAGCATGCAGTTTAAATGTAAGTACGATTGAATTGTCAAAAACATTTCTATTTCAAGCTATTCAGTTTAGTCAAATAATTCAGTTTAGCATAAGTATGTAGTTAGTTCCATTTAACCCATAGATAGGACACTATCAGGTGCTACCACACCAGGCCAGAGTGGACCTGGGAGCAATGGCAATGAATGGGTGCTCCAGCATTACTGGAAACTTACTATCTGATTGTTTAGTGTCATATCCAGGACACTCATTGAGGTGGGGGTCTTACCCCTCTGCAGAGGTGCAGTCATTGTATTCTACAGCCCCACCTAACTGGGCAACCCAGCAGGCTGAGCCACAGTCTATTGGAGTTATGGTAAGTGATGTATATTGATTGTTATTTGACTGATTGACCACTCAGGGATAAAAATTTGGATTTTAGCCCTGGTCTATAAGTACATATCTAATTTTGTAGACATTTTTTCAGTCTTCAAAGTTTGACTCTTATACTACTTTATAATATATATATACATTCATACAAATATATATGTATATGTGTGTGTGCAGCATATACAGATTTAGAGAAAGAGCTATACACACACACACACACACACACACACACACACACACACACACACACACACACATAGCCTTGCATTTTTTTTCATACTCTTAATATTCTTAAATATAATTTTCTCCATATGTATTTGTATTTTAAAGCACTCAAACAAGTCAATATTATCCCACCTAGATAACAAGACATACATATAGGATGTACAGTCTGTTGATTACATTAAGCTATGATGAATTACTACACAAAGAAATCTTTGATGTTTTTACAGCCAGGGTAAAAAGAAAAAAAAAAAACGGCAATGTATATTTTACGGAGTAAAAGACAATTTAAAAAAAAAAAGTAAATCCAAATATTCTGATTGACAAAAGTAAATCAATGGAATATATCAAATAAATCATATTTATATCAAGTAAGAAAAAGAAGGCAGTGTCAATGTTCATCAGAGTCAAGAAGATAAAAATAAAAAAATTAAAATGCTTTAAGTGAAATGAACAACTAACATGGCTTTTATTATTCCTTCGAATATTCGGACTACTGACCTCATCTTTATTGTTATATTCACAATGTTTCAGCCGATATATCCTTTGGCCTTCTTCAGGTGTTTCATATCGAACATGGGAGTCCACACAGAATCATGAACTGAACCCTATATTTGAACCACAAGAGTAGACTGTTCCATTTCTGTTAACCATGACCGGGTACAAGTGTTAATACCTTATCCACTGCATCATGTGTCTTTGCTAGACAATAAAGATGAGGTCAATAGTCCGAACATTCTAAGTAATAACAATTATCAAGTTTCAACTCAGAAATTTTGACAAATAACATGGCTTTATCCAGGATTTAAATGTGGGTCTTTGATTCCATTTCCTATTATAACCGGATGATAATATTCAAGATGAGGAAAATTTGTCATGTTCAGATTTTCATGAAAAATTTGTTAAATAATCTCTTTACTGATAGACACAATTTAGTAATTGTTCTTATTCTAATTATATATGTATACATATTGGAGGTGCTCATAGTGTAATGGCTATTGTAACAGAAATTGGGCATGGCAATCTGAGTTCAAATCCCAGGTGAGGCTGTTGGCATTTCACATATTCCTGATACTTTGGGGAAAAGTATGCCTCCAACTATTCTCCTTCAAGCTATTGGGAAATAGTTAGGCAGACTGGGCTCTTTAACCTTGGTATAGCAATTGCTTTAGGAGAAGAAAAACTCTAGATCAAACCTGTTGAGTTCCACTGAAAATTTACCTTGTGTCACATCCCGCTCATGCAGAGGAGTTGGGTGTATATATATATATATATATATATATATATATATATATATATATATATATATTTAATCCCCACCCCATTATCATGGGTAGGATGTGATACTAGGTCATTTATAAGGGCTGTGTGTATTTATTCAACCCTTCTGAAATGAGCAGGATGTGACGCAAGGACAATTTTTTAAAACAAATCAAAGTTGTTTGATTTCAATTTTCATTCTTGTAAACTTGTTGCTGAATCAAGTCTAAAGAATCCACTCTCCCCTAGTATTTACTCATAGCTAGAGGCAGTAGATAGATTCATTCTTTTCCCAAGAGCATTAACATAAAGTCCTGATAAACATAAAGAGTTATTATATTCTGGGTATATTGTTTTAGATATTTCTAAGTAAAAGTAAGTAAAGTTGGCGACCATAGTCAAGGGCGACCAGAAGGCTCCCTTTTCAATAGCTACTACACCAAGATGTAGGGAAGGGTGCTTCTCCTTTCCCTGGATTGCTCCACTTTACCCTCAATACGTACCTTATATTGCTGAGTGTTAAGCAAGGAGGTATCAAGTACCATTTTTAAAGTCTTTGGTATGACGTGACCTGGGATTGAACCCAGGTCGCCCGGACCATTGGCGAACACTCAACCCACTAAGTCAATGAGCTGAAGTGTGCATAAATATTTATAACTTAGTTTGGTTTGTCATGTTTTATGGCATACCAACACTTGAGGATAATCAAATGCCAAATCCTATTTATACATAGATATATCATATGTATATGATTTGTAATTGAACAACTTGCAGGTTACATTATTTTTAAATGAGCCAGAGCTCATTTGTTTGCACATAGTTAAATAGTTTCAAGTATTGCAATTAAACACTGATAATTCTATTCAATATCAATCATTTCTTTGCACACAGAAAAATGGCTTCAAGTATTGCAATCTAACACTAATAATTTTATTTAATATTAATCATTTGTTTGCACACAGAAAAATGCTTTCAAATATTGTTATTTAACATTAGTGATTCTATTTATCAAGCATTCTTATCTAATACAAACAATCTGCACACAGCTGTATGGTTTCAAATCACTTATAGTATTTATAATGAATGAACAGTTCTATTTGATCAATTGATTGGGCCCAGCAGGTACTACCACTCAGAGTAGACCTGGTAGTCATGGCAATGAAGGGGTATTCTACATTTCCAAAACTCCTCACTATTAGATGTAGTTTAGCATCATATCCAGGACACAAATTAGTACTTAGGATCTACAGTTGATTATGTTATATGGTCATCTGCTGATTCATGCAGAAATATACATATATATGCTGGATACATACCGATGCAATAATAATTAAGACGCCCGATGATAAAGACACAGGAACAAACGACGCACGCAGGAAAGAAGAAGCAGGAAGACTTCTTTATAACATATTTTACCTCACATCTTTATTTGTAAGTTTCGAAAGGGTTGTTCCAAGTTTGCATGTGAGAGAGAGATGGAGACCGAACATTACTGAAATATTTTGACCCCAAAGTTATGGCCGTCAGCGTTGTGTCTTTCTCGTTCTTCATGGCTGCTCAACCGGACTCTGGAGTAAACTCTTCTGTGTGCTGGCTTTCCCTACTACATCGCGTCTACCTCCGTCTTCCACTGTACTGCTTGCCCTCCTTCTCGCCTATCTCCAACTGTCCTCAATTCGTCGGCCTTATATTACCTTCAAACTCCCACGCAGTAATATAGACACGCCTCAACGCCTGTGCAACCTCTTCCGATTTCCAGTGACCGGGATGTGTCACTTCCTTCCGGTGCACCACCTTGAATGGTATTTTTGGCCGGGTCAAAAGGTCAAAACATAACAATTATAGAGTCACATTTATGCGACTGTTTTCCCAACAAACAAATCTGCATCATTCTTTCTTTCTCTCTCTCTCCGTCTCCCTCTCATCCTCTAACATTGATTGTAATTATATAAATAGAGTCCCGAGAATCAAGGAGTGTACTGATTAATCCTTTTAAGTCAATGTTCTGTACACAAACTGCATATAAGAGTTGCTAGAAGCTCTTCTTTGATGATTTATAGGACAGTTTTTCAGTGTGTGTGTATATATATATATATATCATCATTATGACTGCTCTTGTAACCTGGTTTGATCACTGGGTGCTATTCATGTAATATGTCTTGAGCAGGGATAACCTGGTGGAGCACATTCCTCCCAAAGTCTACAACTGGTCTAAATTCTAAGTTTTCCTTCTCCTAGACAGGTTGCCATATCAAAGTTAAAGAGGCCCATCAACCTTACTATTTTCCCTTAGCTGTATTAGATTCATCCCTTTTGCTATGTGAAAATGCAAACAGCCTCATTCAGAATTTGAACTCAAGTAGACAAGTCCATTTCATACGATATCAACTGTTACATCATGAGTGTCTACACACACAAACACACACACACACACACACACACACACACATATATATATATATATATATATATATATATATATATGTGTGTGTGTATGTGTGTGTGTGTTGTTAGGCAGCAGTTGTTTATTTAAGCATGTTTTATTAAATAATAAAGACAAATTTTGTCTGTATAATTTATTTAAGATTCTTGCAAGTTTTCTGATAAGTGTCTTAGTTTCACCTTACACAAGCAAGCAACCCCTGATGATAGCCTATGAAGGGTCCGAAAGAGGTCAGGACAATTTTGGGAAATTCATCTACCAATTCCAACCTGAAACTAAGACATCAGAAAACTTGAAAGGATCTTAAATACAGACAAAATTTGTCTTTATTATTTAATGAAATATGCATATATATATATATACACAATAAAAGTAGATAAAGTGCAAATAAGAAAAGTGCATAAAATAGTTCATGGTGTTACTATGACAGAGCAGGTCTAAAACCATAATTATCCAATTTATCTACTTTTTGAGTGTTTTACTTAAAGTATATGTGGAGAGCACATTCATCAGATGAAAATAGGAGAAAAAGTTGCTCATCAACCGTATTATAGTGGGAAGAATTTGTAATGTTCACATGACATATACAAAGAAAAAAATCAGCATTCATCAATTTTAGAGAACTGAGCAGTTCAAATACATGAAAATAAATTATGGAATCACTCAGGTGGTAAATGACACAGAAGTTTATTCATATGTCTACACTTAGAAATCAAAGCTGTAGTTTGCTAATCATATTTGTATAACATTCCATGAAAATTGATAAGATCCTGGTATTTTTGGTTTGGAAGAAAATTTACTCTTTATGATAAAAAATGGTGGAACCTCTTTATTTATGAACGATATTTCACATTACTTTAGTAACACAAAACCTATTGCCCATATTGTTAGTTCTAATCAGAAGTGCTAAATAACTGAAGAACTACTGAGAAAATCCAATCTGCCCTTTTATTTTACTCAGAACTTGGTAGAGACAAGATGGACTTATGCTTCACCCAAAGGAAAAAGGAACAGTCTCAACTAAAATTTAAATCCAGCTCTCCAAATTCACTTTCTATGGCAATGAATATGAAATCACTCACTCTTGAATTATTAAACATTTCATAAAGTAAGAATGAAATTGTCAAATGGGATGAAGAGAAAGGAATAGAAATCATGAGTGAACTAGGTTAAATGGCCTAATATTGTGTTGCTTTTAAGAAATAATGAATGGATGAAGAAGTTAAAATGTAAATATAAAAGTCATTAAAGGTGGAAAAAAGAGTTAAGAAAATTAGTGTTAAAAAACAAATAATGTTTAATTTTATTTTCTAAGATTATCACAGTATGTTGTTTTTTGTTTTTTTAACAAAGTAATTTTATTGTTGTCAAAGAAAAAAAATCTAATTTTCTGGTAGTTGACAATTTAACTGATTTACACTGTTAAATTTTTTTCTCACAAAACTGAGATAGACTGGTTGGTTGAAAAAGAAAGAGTGACAGAAATAATCAAATTAATGAAAAAAAGATATTTACCAATTTAATCAGAAATGATAGAAAGAAAGAGACATAAATGGAGAGATATTGAAGAAAAGTGGGAAAAGGATTAAAAAAAAAAGGTTATTCATGTTCCTACTCTGGTTCCAGAATTTAGAATATCTATTTACCCAGCCCTTCCACCACAAGCATGATGTGAACCAAGGCCAATTTTTAAGTGGTGTATAACTGGTTTGAATTCAGAGTTTTCCTTCTCCTAGAGTAGTTACCATACCAAGGTTAAATTGCCTAGTCTGCTCAACTATTTATTCATAGCTGGAGGGAGACTAGTCGGGTATATACATTTCCGACTGGTATTAATACAATGTAAAATGTAAACAGCCTCTTAGAGGATTTGAAACCTGGTCCCCCTGTCCATTTACTACAGAGATGACTGTGTGTTAAAAAGGCTTCAGGTGCAAACCTGTATGTAGATTTCCAGAAAAAATTTTCTACCACTGAAATTAGATAAAGATTAGAAATATTTATAATATGAGGAGAAACTCTTTTTAACTTGAAGTTAAAAATGTCACAGTGAAAGAAAAGAAGAATAATTTTGGTTTATTTATCTAATGGCATTCAACTCTTTATGAGTTATTTGATGCCAAAATTTGATTAATTTCTAAATTTTTAATTGTAAAAACTATATTTTCAGTGTTTGATTTTTTTAAAAATTTCAATTTGTCTCCGGTTTATTTATTTGCACACAGATAAATGGTTTCAGATATTCCTATCTAATACTAATAATTCATGCACAATTATATAGTTTAAAGTAACTATTCCAATTTAATAATATCATTTGTTTGTAGTTATATGGTCACAAGTATTCCTAATACTAACAATTCGTACACAATTATATGGTTTATAGTAAATATTCCAATTGAATGATATCATTAATGCTTGCATTTTTATGGTTTCAAGTATTTCTATCTAACACTAACAATTTGCAAGCGATTATATGGTTTCAAGTAAGTAATAGTTATAATAATCCTTAGTAAACAATTATAGCTTCAAGTAAAGATTTTCCCGACAAATAATTTGCACAGAGTTGCATGATTTTTAAGTATTTCTTAACTCTTGATAATTCAATCTAATAATATTATATATTTTTTGCACACAGTTATATGGTTTCACATATTCCCATCAGACTATAATTTCCAAATCTATTAGATACATAAATGGTATTCACACAGGTATTACCATTCTGGGTCTGATTAGACCTAGGAATAATGGCAATGAAAAGGTACTCAGCACTCCCTAGATCTCCAGAACTGGAGTCTCACCATCAGATGCAGTTTAGTGTCACACCCAAGAACTCTTCTTTTTTTTTTAAGGTGGGTAGGGTCACTTCTCCACAAGGGATAGAGTCAGCATATTCTAAACCCCATCAACAGAATATATGGTTTAAAAGGTTTAAGAAAAAGGTTACTACAGATATTCCATGCACAGGTAACCTGATTGAGATTACTGATAATTTGCTTTTATCTGAACTCAATAGAATTATTTTGCCGGTACACTTGAAAAAAGATCTCAAAAACTGAATTCAAACCATCCAATGGTTCATCATTATTTGTACTTAGAAAGGTGCCTAAAGTTACAAAATATGTTTTCTGTAAATCAACAAAAAAAAAAATGATCATAGGGGTAGGATGGGGGATATCTAGAAAATGAGGAACATGAGGTATTTTTTCCAATATGATCTTTTTTTATTTTTGTATGGAACCTTGCATGATCATGATCGAATGATTCCCCGCCATTCATCTTTCAATTTGTTCTCCTCTCTCTCAGGCCATATTTTGGGAAATCGTTCATTTTGTCTCCTTGTAGCCATCAATAAAAGAACAAAAAAACATTAAAACTTTCAAGTTAGATTTCATGTCGGATAAAAAAATTCCTATTAACAAAATTCGACGACATCTATTTTGCTGTTGGATGGACAAAACAGATGGAACCTGTTGGCAAACATCAGAAGGAAGAAATAAGTAACTGATTCTTCTATAAATAGAGGGTTATAAATGCAGTATTTATTGACAGGTGTGGAACACTGCAGACATTTAAGTTTTGATCAATACACATACATGTGACGACTACTCACTGTACTAAGACAGAATATATACAAAATTCTTATCTTTTTTCAAATAGCAAAGATTTTAGAGATTTATTTTTTTTTAAATGGATTGAATTAGTTCAGATCCTACAAGCAAATGGATGACTTCAGTGACTTTTAAAAGTTTTCATTGTATATCATAAGCACACTAGGGGTCCTTTAGAAGTAGACATTTCTCATTCCACATATGTATTATTCTTAACAGATATCCTTAATATCATTCTTAATCCTATATAGTATATGTATTATTCTTAATAGAACTATTAATCCTATATAGTATATGTATTACTCTTAATAGAACTATTAATCCCATATAGTATATGTATTATTCTTAAGTAGATTACACTACTATAGGTTGATTACTTTTACTGGGAACAGAACTCATTTTTTGGAGGGATTTATTCTCTTTTTTTTTAATGAATGAATTAAGTTAAGATGTCTTTATAATTGCCACATAATTTAACTATTCTTTTTCTTTATTTACTGCCAATAATATGACTCATCAATTGCAGCTCACACAACTTTTAAAGTTTGAATGTTGTTGCATTTTGGGTTTCTTTTCAGGCAAGACATGTTTCTTCATTTTTAGATAAATTTTCTTTTCAGTCATTCAACAACTAAGGTTGGTTGGTTGGTTGGGTTTTATGGCATATCGACCTTTGTAGATTATTTCATGCCAAATCTATTTTTATGCAAATAATCAGTTCTATTTCAAACAATTCAGTTTAGCATAAGTACACAGTTTAATTGTCAAAAACATTTCTATTTCAAACTATTCAGTTTATTCAAACAGTTCTAATTTATCTAATTCAGTTTAGTATAAGTTACATATTTTGTTTACACACATTTAAATGTCAAACTAGTTCTATATATAACTATTCAGTTTAGTGTAAGTAGAGTTTCAATGTCAAAAACAGTTCCATTTCAAACAATTCAGTTTAGCATAAGCTCGCAGTTTAAATGTAAGTACAGTTTAATTGTTAAGAACATTTCTATCCCGAGCTATACAGTGTAGTCAAACAGTTCTTATTCAAATAATTCAGTTTAGCATAAGTATTCAGTTTAGCTCTATTTAACCCATAGAGAGGCCCCTATCAGGTGCTACCATTACAGGCCGGAGTGGACCTGGGAGCAATGGCAATGAAGGAGTGCTCCATATTTCCCAAAGCTCCAGCATCACTGGAACCTCACTATCAGATTGTTTCGTATCATATCCAGGACACTCGTTGGGGGGGGTCTTACCCCTCTGCAGAGGTGCAGTCAGTGTATTCTATAGCCCCAGGTGCAGAAGTGCAGTCAGTGTATTCTAAAGCCCCAGGTGCAGAGGTGCAGTCAGTGTATTCTACAGCCCCAGGTACAGAGGTGCAGTCAGTGTATTCTACAGCCCCAGGTGCAGAGGTGCAGTCAGTGTATTCTACAGCCCCAGGTGCAGAGGTGCAGTCAGTGTATTCTACAGCCCCAGCTGACAAGGCAATCAACAACTAAGAATTTTTTGACTAAGGCAAAGATTGTATATTCAAAGGTGATTTATTTCTAACATGAGCTTAAACAACAAATCTAAATACTATCAAATCAGTGTTTTGTTTCCATATATATCACATAATACAAAAAAAAAGCAAAAATGATACATGTTTAACACCACTGTATATTATGCGTTTATTAAACAAAATTATTGAAACTTTCGTTTAAAATAACATTTAGAGATCATGACTAAATTAAAAAAAACTTTTAAAACATATTTTCACAATTTTTTGCAATTTTTTAATGTATAGCGGTTAGAGTGTTCGCCAATGGCCCGGGAGACCTGGGTTCAATCCCAGGTCGAGTCATACCAAAGGCTTTAAAAATGGAACTTGATACCACCTTGCTTAACACTCAGCATTATAAGGTACGGTTCAAGGGTAAAGTGGAGCAATCCAGGGAATGGAGTAGCGCCCTCCCCTACACCTTGGTGTAGTAGCTATCGAAAAGGGAGCCTTCGGGTCACCCTCGACTATGGTCGCTAACTTTACTTTACTTATCTCACACATATTTTATGTTTGAAAAAGATCAATGCCATAAAGGTCTGTTGGATGGTTTCTTTGTTTAATGGTATATCAACCTTCTTGCATAATTTAATGCCAAAGTCATCCTTATAGAAAATAGTAGTGATTCTATTTAACCCATTGCTGGGAGGCTACGGGGTTTCATACCTTTCCCAAGGGTATTAAAATGAAAATAGACATAATAGCATAACTCACTTACTTCGCAGCTTCAGGCTGGCACTTTATCTATTACATCACAGGGAGTCCTCTAAAGTCTGTTAAGTAATACTAATATATATGAGAGTAGGTCAGTACATAATTATCAACTGAATTGTACATTGAAAGTAATGCATTAAACCTAAAAAGAATTTGAAATCTTAGACTTTATTGCAGGATATCACAGGAATTAAAGCATTATTTTACTGTGTTTAGCTGTCTCATATCAGTTAAATATGTTATTCAAGCTCATTTTTCTAACATAACTTACTCTCTGTATAATTTAGAATATAAGAAAAATTCTAGCATCCAACTATATTTTTTGATTGATACAATTCATCAAGGCTCTGTGTTTGTGCAAGTTAGCACAGCTCATACTTGATAACTGACCATTCTACAAAACCCAAAATAATATTTTCTCTTCATCATTAGCATTAGCATTAAAGTAAATATCTTTGAACCAGGTCAAGCCCCTGTCTCAGTTGCCACTAGAATCTTCGAATGTTAACCACTGAAAAAATATATATTAGTGTAACAGTTATCATTGTAGGAAATAGAATCGGTGACCCAAGTTCAAATCCTGGACAAAGCTGTTTGCATTTCACTTTGTGCTAATACCCTTGGGAAAGGCATGAATCCATTTTTTCTTCCCTACAGCAATCAGGAAATAGTAGGGCAGATTGGGTTTTTTAGCCTTTTCTGTCTAGGTGATTGAAAAATCTGAATTTAAATCAGTAGTACTGCACTTAAAAACTGATCTTGTGTCACATCTTGCTTATGCTAGAGGCGTTGGGTAAATACATACTTGATTTTTGGTCATGTCAAAAAAAGTCTAACTGCAAAGAGAAAACACAGAGGACTTAGTAATTTACTAAGCTTTTTACTGAGATGTAGCACAAGGCCATATGAATGGAGCACCCAATAAGACTCAAACTCACTCGTGTAGGTTTGGTAGTCTAGCTTGCTAACAATTGCACCAACCGATATGCCCATAACACAAGTGGATTTCATATTGTTTATATCTGACTACTGAACTATGTATGTCATGCTGTTTACATATGAGCACTGTAGTTTGATTTGCATAAGCCCAATCTTGTCATATAATCTTATATAATCTTGTCATATAATTCATATGCCATCATCATTATATTTCATATATAACAGACCTGCCCATGAAATTGTCTTTACCTTTCATTATTTCTAAATGCAACTGCTTTTATGATAATCTAAACATGAACTCCACCACATAACATGAAATAACTAAATTTCGAAACCTGTTAATGATAGATATGTCTTTATGGATACTAGTTATCATGGATATTATCCTTCATTAACTGGGGAAGACCTACCAACTCTTTTCATCTAAAAAGAAAGATCAAAATATTCTTGATCTTTGCAATTACCAAGAAGTAATTTGGAAGTCTTGCAATAAGAACAATTTTATATAATTCAGTAAATAACATGAAAAACTGATATGTGCAACAAATTCTGTGAAAAGTACTTTTAAAAGTAATTTTTTAGAATGTTATAGTATAATCTCAGCTGAAGACATTTGTGAGAAATTTGTAGTCTATTACAATCTATAAAAACATATTTGAAAGAGAACTTACATAACATACACACACTCTCTCTTTCTCTCTCTCTCTCTCTCTCTCTCTATATATATATATATATATATATATATATATTTGATCCATATTTACTTTCATATATATATATATATATATATATATATATATATATATATATATGAGGGTCATTCAATAAATAAGGTGAATTTTATCTAGGGAATTGGTAATTAGGAGCACTGTTTATAGTTACATCTTTTTGAAGGAAATAAATAGCAATTGGTCCTTTCATGTCCTAGAAGACTGTAAGTGAGACTTTCTTTTCTGGCTGCCCTGCCTAGAACTACTTCTTTACCTGAGAGTCAGTGTTTTTACTCCATGGACTCTCTTTTCCACTCATACTTCTTTATACACATCACTCATTCTTTTGTAAATTTCACATGGTTTGCACTTATCTCATCCCCCAAAAGTTTTATGACAGATCACCATTAAAACCTAGAGCACAGTTTGATTTTCCACAATCTTAAAAAGTCTCAAAATAAAAATTTTTGGCAAGGTTAAAATAAATTTTACAATAAACTAATTTCAAGCAATGCAAAGTTTAAGGAAAAAACTTCAGAAAAAAAAACTTTAGTTAAATGTTGCTAAGATAATCTTTTAAAATGAGTCATATTTATTTCTTTAATTAAATTTTGCTCTCATCTGAAAATATATTGAAGAAAAAAAACTTTAAAAATTATTGGAAATTTTCCTTTGATAAAAAAAATCAAAGTCTGATTAATTCATTCTTATTTCTTTCAAATGATTTCAAAATGTTATAAAAACAACCAAGATGAGTATACAAGTCTGAAGAGAGCAGAGTATAATAATGATAACTTCCCTCTTCATCATTATCATGTTGTGCTGCTAGCACAGATTTCCCTAACTCTCTCTCTCGCCATTCATCTCTATCTTCCACTGCTTCCAACAAGTCTTCAAGACTACATCCTGCGTTTGTACAGAGCTGTTGTAGATAAGTTCTTCTTGGTCAGCCAACATTTTCTCATCCATGTGAAGGGGTCCTTTGGAAAACATTGCCAATGAGTCTGTCCTTACTTTTCCAGCAGTGTCCTACATGTCTTGTTTGTTTTATTTGGATAGTTTAAGAAATGGGAGGTAAGTGTCAGTACAGCTGCTGTTTTGTGGGATGTTGCTTTCAGGATTTGTTTGAAATAGCTTGTAGCATTCTTGTGCAGTTTCCATCTAGCTTTTTCTCCAAACACTTAGTCAGCATGCATGTGGTGCATTCATATAGTAGAATTGACACAACTGCTGCTTGGAAGAAAATGCGTTTTATTTCATTGGATAGGTCTGACTTCCATATGATTGATAACCTATCAATAGCAGTTCCTGTCTTTACTCGTCACATCTTGATGGTCATTTTCAGTAGAGAAGATGCTACTTCCAATGTATGTGAACTTGTCCACTAATTTCAGAGAACAACCATTTAGAGTGGAGAGATAGGACGCTGCTTCTGAGGTACATTAACTTGTCCACTAATTTCAGAGAACCACCATTTAGAGTAGAGAGATAGGATGCTGCTTCTGAGGTACATTAACTTGTCCACTAATTTCAGAGAACCACCATTTAGAGTAGAGAGATAGGACGCTGCTTCTGAGGTATATTAACTTGTCCACTAATTTCAGAGAACCACTCTCTTAGAAACAGCTAAAACATTGTGACTAAAACAACCAAGATGAGGACAACAGTTTGAATTGTTCCAATCAAATAGAATTTTAAAGAACATTTTTTTTAATGTTTCACCTTGAAGATTTTTTTAAAAATTTTGTCAGAAATTTAAGGGTTCTTTTCAGTTGGCTATAGAGCGACCAGGCAAGAAATTCTTTGTGTAATTAAAAAACTCATTTTTCTTCAAAATATTTTCTTTTAACATTTCAGCATGTTGTGAATTTCCATTGCTCTTCAATTTAAAATTTTTCAAAACAAAGTTTCTCAGCAGATTTATAAGAATCATTTTGCAATTAAAACTTTGTATAGAACTTCTCTTTTCAAAACAAAATCATGAATTTAAGTTGTTTTGAATTTTAAATAATTTAAATTTGATAAAACAAAGAGATGTTAGTTGTGTTACAGATACATTATCATCATCATGCTGATAGCTTGTAGTCACTTGAGTCTCTCTTGCCATCCTTTCTTTATTATCAGTTGCTCCTGGTAGGTCCAACTGTTATTTTATATAGATACTTTGCTCATATATATGTGTCTGTGTGTGTCTGTGTGTGTGTGCATGTGTGTGTGTGAGAGAGTGTCGTTCAAAAAGTTCTAAGCCTTACCCAGAAAGAAGAGCTATAGCTGAAGCTGTCTGTCTGCAAGATAGATACCAAGAAGGATGATGCCTGACGATAAGATGAAAAGGGTTAACATTTCCAGTACATTTCTAACTCTGACTCCTTCTGTGTAAGGCTGAGAACATGTGTGTGTGTGTGTGTGTGTGTGTGACATTTCAATTATAAAATAAAACACTGTAAAATAGAATTTTACAAAGCTGATCTTCAACACATCTTGATAAAAGTTAATCTAAAGATTGGCCATGAGCTTTTACACCATTTTAGTTTATGGGTTGGGCAAATTTTTGGTGAGAGGGCTGCATCACTGGGTTTGAATTATCAAAGAGCTGCAATCAAAAGAATTTAGTCTTGATTCAAGTGCAAGAGTTTATTTTTTATTTTTTTAGAGGCTCTTGCAGGCCAGACAGAACAGTGCAGTGGGCCACATGTGGCCCAAAGTTTGCCCACCCTAGATCTAGTTTATAGTTGAAATATCATGGCATTGTACTGCATTTTAGTGTATTGAACATTAAATTTTACTGATAACCGGGACATTGGCCCAGCGGTTAGAGTGTTCGCCAATGGCCCGGGAGACCTGGGTTCAATCCCAGGTCGAGTCATACCTAAGACTTTAAAAATGGAACTTGATACCACCTTGCTTAACACTCAGCATTATAAGGTACGGTTCAAGGGTAAAGTGGAGCAATCCTGGGAATGGAGTAGCGCCCTCCCCTACACCTTGGTGTAGTAGCTATCGAAAAGGGAGCCTTCGGGTCACCCTCGACTATGGTCGCTAACTTTACTTTACTTACATTGTTAGCCACAATGTGCTTTCTTTTCATTCTTTATCTCATTTTTTGTTCCATATTGGTCCAAAGTACAGAATATTCTAATTATATATATATATATAAATATATATATATATATATATATATATATATATAGGTGAAAAAATAAGATATCAACAGGGGGTGTATACCATCAAGAGCAATTATATATTTTTGTGTGTATGTATATATTTTCCTACAAAAAGACAGTCAGTAAACATTGAGTTAATCAGTAAGTGCTATAGTTTGAAAATACTAGTAAAATCTATCACTCAAATGCATTACATGCAACCAGTAAGTCATGAGGAAGCCTGATATATATATATAATATATATATATATATATATATATGAATACCATAGCTTTTAAAAGGTATGTCCATAATATATTTCAGTGAATGTCCTATGGGCACTGAACCAACCTGGCAAACTGTCAACAAGGCCTAAAATATACCTGATTTGTATAAAGATTTTCAATTTGGATTCCTCACAAGGAAACTGGCACACAACTTTGCTTCAGTTTTAAGCCACAATTTATTCAGCTGTATTTTCAGAATAACCAAAGTATTCAGCAATTTTTATACTCATCCAAAATAATCAGAAACATTTCTTCAATGAACCAATTCCAATCCTTTGTAGCTAACACTCTAATGTTTACAACATTATACAAGGTTAGATAAGTAAGTCTCAAATCTGATGCAGTTATTAGCAGAATTTTGATCTGTAAATTTCACTGTATAATGTTTGATCTCTGAAATTATTAGAGAAGCATTGATCTAAGTGAATTAGCCAGAAAGGGATCATGTCAAAAATCAAATATTTATTATTACAGTCTAAAATAAATGCTTTTTCATCTTTAGGTTATAGACATTGATAAATCTATATCTGTCTATTACTCCTTCCCTTTCTCCCCCCCTCTCTCTCTATATATATATATGTATATCAAGAAAAAAGGTAAAATGCAAGAAAGTTTTATGTTTGATGGTTTATTTACTTGCCAACATGTTTTGACTTCATTGTTTTTTGATGAAATATTTTTATATTTCATCAAGATTATTTTTGTATGAGAAATATGAGAAATGATGGATAAATTTTTGATTCAGTTGGAAGTCTTTAACAAGGCTTGTAGATGTTGGCAAATAAATAAACCGTCAAATGTATATCTTTCTTCCATTTTACCTTTATTCTACATATATTCTTTCGGATTCAACTCACTTCTTCTCACACACACGCACACACACACACACACACACACACACACACACACACACACACACACATATAAATATATATATATATTCATAATTTACTTTGCTATATTTATAAATAAATAGTGCTCAATATCTGTGATAGAGCATATGTAAATCTAAGTTAGGAGAGAATAGACATAGAGTCAACAGCACTTAGTGACAATCAGTTTCTTGCTTGTCTGTGGGTTCAGGTAAACAAGAAAGAAAGGAAGGATGAAAGTGAAGGGAAAAAGAAATTGAAAGGACTGAGAAATTACAAAAAGAGAAAAAGAACTCAAAATGATGCAGTGATTAGAGAAAACTGAAGTATAGAAAGTTTCTTTCTTTCCAAAAAGAGGGAAAGAGAGTGAAAGAGAAAAATCAAGTTATATCGTCTGCTTGAAAAGAACATATTTGAATTTCTAAAATTTCTCCATGTATGATAACGATGGAATAAGATCAGGTTTTGTGGCCAATATCCTTCTCTCTCTCTCTCTCTCTCTCTCTCTCTCTCTCCATATATATATATATATATATATATATATATATATATATATGGAAGTAAATGATGGAAATGAATCCAACATTATAGAGAAAAATTGAAAAATAAGGTAATCCAAAGTGAAGAATTTAATATAAAAGAAAGTCGATGTTATAACATTTTGGTTCTAATAAACTTTCATCAGGACTAGGAAGGATGACATCGAGTGACAAACATGGATTTTTAAATATGAACACTGATTTATTGATTAAACAGTTACCCCTTTCTCTATATAAATAATTTCCTTCTTGTTTTGAATTTCACTAAAAATCCATCAGTGATCTAACGTCACACGATATCATCCTTCCTAGTGGTGATAAAGATTCATTAGAACTGAAACGTTATAACATTGACTCGCTTTTACATTAAATTCTTCTTTTGTGATAACCTGGTCTTTCAGTTTCTCTCTCTCTCTCTTTATATATATATATATATATATATATATATATATATATATATATATATATATATAAAAGAAGTGGTGTAATGTATAGAAGTTGACCAAGTAATGGATGACCTAGAAATGTTGTTGCATATTCCACCTATTCATACTGATATTCAACACACTTGGCACTCAGTTTCTCAAGTTTATTTAACCTTTCCACAAAAATTTTATTGGAATTAAAAAAAAAGTCCATTCTCTTCTTGGTTGGGACAAGAACTTTTCTGCACCCCTCACCCACCCACATACACACACACACATATATCATCATCATATATGTATCATCACCATTATCAAGTCATTATCAAGTCTCGATTCTCTCTCTCTCTCTCTCTATCAGCCATCACTCTTGGTAGGTCCTCCAGACAACACCCAGTGTCTACACAAATATGATGAAAGTGAATTTTTGTTGGTTGGCTAATACTGGTTTATCCACGTGTAGGATTCCACAGGAGAATGTAGCTTATGAGTACATTCTTACTTCTCCAACAGTACCCAGAATGTCTTTTTTTATCTTACATGGATGGTTTATGAAATGGGAGGCAAGTAGCCAGACAGCTGCTGTTCTGTAAGGTGCTGCTTCCAGGATTTATTCAAAATAGCATGCAGAATCCTTGCATAGTTCTCATCTACCTTTATAAAGATTGATACTGATATTGACTAGAAAGGAAAAAGAAGAAAACTAAACACCCCTAATCAAATGGAAGCTCATAAAAAAGATAAAAGCATGTTGGGCATAATTGAAAAACTAGATTCTGCTAGGAAAAAAATTTTTAAATCATCACTTTTCCTAAACAAGATTGTCAATTAAGTAAGAAATCTGAATTGATAAGCAGATAGAGACATGTTAATAGGCATCTTCTATGTTCATTAGCTCCAGATTGATGATAAAAAGGAAATAAAACAGTGCTTTGTTTAAAACAATATAATTATATACCAAATAATTAATTGTCGATACTGCTATATGGATGCTCTACATGGACGCTAACTAAACGGCTGGAGAAGAAGCTAGACGGAAACTACACAAGAATGTTGAGAGCAGTATTGAACAAGTCCTGGCGACAGCACCCCACGAGACACCAACTATACGGACACTTGCCCCCCATAACGAAAACTATACAAGTTAGACGAACCAGACACGCGGGACACTGCTAGAGAAGCAAGGATGAGCTCATAAGTGATGTACTCCTATGAACCCCCACATATGGCTGTGCAAAAGCAGGACGACCAGCTCGAACTTACATACAGCAACTATGTGAGGACACAGGATGTAATCCTGAAGACCTGCCGGAGGCGATGAGTGATAGGGAGAAGTGGCGAGAGAGGGTCAGGGATATCCTTGCTGGCGGCACAACATGATGATGATGATGATGATGAATTGACATGATGCATTATTGCATATTTCTATGCAGAATTTCTGTGTGTGGCCCAGCGGTTAGAGTGTTCGCCAATGGCCCGGGAGACCTGGGTTCAATCCCAGGTCGAGTCATACCAAAGACTTTAAAAATGGAACTTGATACCACCTTGCTTAACACTCAGCATTATAAGGTACGGTTCAAGGGTAAAGTGGAGCAATCCTGGGAATGGAGTAGCGCCCTCCCCTACACCTTGGTGTAGTAGCTATTGAAAAGGGAGCCTTCGGGTCACCCTCGACTATGGTCGCTAATTTTACTTTACTTATATATATATATAAAGAGAGAGAGAGAGAGAGAATTCAAAAAGAGATCATTTGTCGTTTTTCTAGTGACAGCATTTGACATATACATGTTAAAACCTAAAAAGTCTATTAAAACTATCAACATAAAAATTAAAAGAGGATTTCATAAAGTCATCTCAATCATCAGACACAACATGTGATTCCTTTCAGCTTGCAGTTTCACTTTTGATTTATATTTATATCTTTCAAGTGCCAACCCACACAGGTGCATGTAGTGCAGGACTGAGAAACTGTAGATTCTCATTGGAGGAAAAATTTTAATTTGTCACTTTCCCTGAACAAGATTATCTTTTAAGTAAGAAATCTCAAGTGAAAAGCAACTGGAGACATGTTAACAAGCATCTTTTGTGTTCATTGGCTCCAGATTAATGAAAAAAAAATTTTTCAAATAAAAATAAAAAGATAAAAATAGATTGTGGGTTATTTAGCACATTCTATTTATATACAAGAGTCATTCAATAAATTAAGGGAATTTTTTGATGGAAAAAACATTTATCATAAATACGAGGGTCACTCAATAAATAAGGGGATTTTTTTGCCTGAGGAGGGATCTATTATATATACAAGGTTCATTCAATAAATAGGGGGAATTTTTTTTACTGGGGAAGGATCTGTTATATATAAAGATCATTCAATAAATAAAGGGATTTTTTTGACTGAAGAAGGATCTATTATATATATGGGGTTCATTCAATGAATAAGGGGACTTTTTTTTTTTTACTGCAGAGGGATCAATTATATTTATATATATATATAATAGATCCTGTGGAAGGATCTATTATATATATGAGGTTCATTTAACAAATAAGGGGATTTTGTGACTGTGGAAGGATCTATTATATATATGAGGTTCATTTAATAAATAAGGGGATTTTTTTTTGACTGAGAAGGAATCTATTATATATATAAAGGTCATTCAATAAATAAGGGGATTTTTTTAGTAGAGATCTATCATATATACTAGGTTCATTCAATAAATAGGGGAATTATTTTTCACTGAGGAGGAATCTATTATATATATGAGGTTCATTCAATAAATTAAGGGGACTTTTTGACAGAGGAAGGATCTATTATATATATGAGGTTTATTCAATAAATAAGGGGACCTTTTTCAACTGAGGAGGGATCTATTATATATATAAGTTTCATTAAATAAATAGGATGAGTTTTTTTCAACTAAGGAGGAATCTATTATATATCTGAGGTTCATTCAATAAAGAAGGGGATTTTTTTGACTGAGGAGGGATCTATTAGGCATACAAAGATCATTCAACAAATAAGGGGATTTTTCTTTTTTACTGAGGAGTGACCTATTATGTTAATGAGGCACATTCAATAAATAAGGAGAATTTTTTTGAAAAGAAGTAAAATAATTTGGATAAGAAGTGCAAACCATGAGAAATTTACAGAAGAATGTGTGATGTGTATGAAGAACCATGTTTTCGTTAAAAAGATGTTTACAAGTCGGTTAAACATGGGTCTGACACTACCAGCTTGAGTCGAAAAGACAGTCCATGGAGTGAAAACACATTGACTCACCAATAGAGAAAAAGTTCCAGAGGCACAGCAGTCAGTAAAGAAGGTCATGCTTGACAGTAATCTGGAACATGAAAAGAGTCATCACTATTGATTTCCTAGAAAAAAGGTGCAACCGTAAATAGTACTTCCCATTTCACTTAATTCATTGAATGACACTTATATTCAGAAAGTGATGACAGCAATAATCATGCTTCCAGCTCTATTGATAGTGGTTGAGAGTTTACAATTGTAAGATATAAGTATGAATAGTTAGTGAATTTGTCTGCTGAAAGGAATTGCATATTGTGTCTGATGATAGAGAATATCTCATGAAACTGGCAGTCATGTGAAGAAAGTGTTTGTGTATGAAATTCTCTTTTAAATATCACTTTTTCTGGCATACCAACCTCAAGTTGCTTAGACTACTTACAGTTCCCAAATGGTCACGCATTTAAGTACTGAGCAGACTTATTTCTGCTTAACTTTTGTAATCTGGTGAGAACCAGTGCTTTCAGGGTGATGTGCATATGTATTTACCCAACCCTTCTGACACAAGGTCAATTTTTAATCTGGTTCAAATTAAATTTTCCTTCTAGACTTGTTACCTTACCAAGACTAAAGAACCGGTTCTACCCTACTATTTATTGATAGTTGAGAGGAGAACCGATAGACTTATGCCTTTCCTAAGGGCATTTGTGTGTAGAGAAAAGTAAACAGCCACATCCAGGTTTTGAACTTGGGTCACTGATTTCATTTCTTATGACAAAGACTGTAACACTAAGTGTGCCTACGAATGTGACTTAAATATAAGCTGCATTTCACTTTAATGTTAACAGAAAGGTTTGGTTTGGTTTGATTTTATGGCCCATCAATCATTGTCCGTTATTAATGCCAAATCCATTTTTAAACATATAAACAGTTCTATTTCAGACAAATCAGTTCAGCTTAAGTACACAGTTTAAATGTCAAAAACAATTCAGTTTAGCATAAATACACAGTTTCAATGTCAAAAACAGTTCTATTTCAAACAATTCAATTTAGCATAAGTACACAGTTTAGTTCTACTTGGCCCATAGATAGAACCCTATCAGGTGCTACCACTCCGGGCCAGAGTGGAGCTGGGAGTGATGGCAATGAAGGGGTAATCCACATTCCCCAAAGCTTCATCATTACTGGAGCCTCACCATCAGAACTTTTAGAGTCATATCAGGACACTCGTTGGGGGGGAGGGGTTCTTACCCTTCTGCTAAGGAACAGTTAGTGTATTCTACAGCCCTTACCAACAGGGCAATTTAACAGAAAGACTATTTTGTATTGCACTGTAAATATATAAAAAAAACTGGTATCTATAGTTGTTTTCTCTATTTTGTCTATTTTTGTGTTTCAAAAACAGTATGTGATTGGTTTGGTTTGGTTTGGTTTTATGGCATATCAATCAGTTTAGGTTATTTAATGCCAAATCCTCTATATACATATATACTAAATATGATTTGTAAACATTTTGTTGATAACATTTTAAAATGAGCCTAATTTTTTTTTTTTTGCACAGTTAAATGGTTTTGAATATTTCAAACAAAAATAATTCTATTTACTATGAATCATTTGTTTGCACTCAGTTAAATGGTATGAACAGGCAGGATGTGACATGAGGTCAATTTTTTATGCAGAGTTTAACAGGTTTGAATTCAGAGTTTTCCTTCTCCTAGACTGGTTACCTAAACAAGGCTAAAGAACTGAATCTGCCCTACTATTTACCCATAGCTGGAGTCATACCTTTCCCAAGGGTATTAGTGTAATGTGAAATGCAACCAGCTCCATCCAGGACCTGAATTTGTGTTGGATGGTCCATTACCTACAACGATAACTATTATACCACGGGCACCTCCACACAGTTAAATAATACCAAGTATTGCTATGTATCTATGATAATTATTTGTTATCATTAACACATTTGAATGATTAAACAGTTCTATTTCTAACAATTCAATTTAGCATAAGTCAACTAAGTTAAATGGTTCCAAGTATTGCTATGTATCACTTACAATTCAATTAAATATCAGCTAAATGATCAAACAATTCTATTTCTAACAATTCAATATATCCTAAGTCATTTGTTTGCACTCAGTTTAAATGTCAAATAGTTCTATTTGACCCATAGATAGAACCCTATTAAGTGCTACCACTCCTGGTCTGAGTGGACCAGGGAGCAATGACAATGAAGGGGTACCCCACATTACCCAAAACTCTAGGACTGGAGCTTCACCCTCAGATTGTTTAATGTGATATCCAGGACACTTGTTGGAGGTTTTTCCCCTCATCTGCAGAGATGCAGTCAGTGTATTCTTCAGCATTTGCCAACTGCATAGACTATTTGAGTAAGACAAAAAATTGTATATATCACAAATATACAACCCCTGTCCTGTAATAATTATTACTTTAGAGTATGAAATATAAATGCAAATGTAACAACTATTATGGGACAGAGGTAGATAAAGTAGATTGATTGACTGATTTTGTCTATATGTCGAGGGTTATTTTATGCCTAGACATTTCGGAATCACATTCATTGTACATTTATATTAACATTTTTGTGTAGCTATTTTTTCAGAGTTTTTTTTTCAGGTGGGGTTGACACAGTCTTATCTGATATAACTAATTTTCAACCAGATCTATTTGACCCATAGATGGGACCCTACAAGGGCAGAGTAGACTTGAGAGTAATGGCAATGAAGGGGTACACCAAACTCCCTAGATCTTGAAGCTCACTATCAAATGAAGTGTCCTAGCTAGGACAACCCTTTTATGAGGGGGTGGGGAGGTCTATACTCTCTGCGGAAGGTGGTCTTACCTGCTGGGGATTCAGTCACCATATTCTAAGTTCCACCAGCAGAGCTGAGTATAAAGTAGAGCTGCTAGTTTTCAGTTTTTATCTGATATTTCTGTGACATAAATTGATTCGGTTTCTTTGTTTGATGGCATATCAACCTTTGTGGGTTATTTAATGCCAAAGCAATTCTTGTAGAAGAGCAGTAGTGCTACAATTTAACCCATAGCTGGGTGGGATGAAAGTATTCATACCTGCCCTCCCCTACACCTTGGTGTAGTAGCTATTAAAAGGAGCCTTTGGGTCAACCCTCGACTAAGTTCACTAACTTAACTTACTTTTATTAGTCTGAAAGTGAACTTAATTGAGCAACTGGAGTTTGAACTCACTCACTACAATGCATCAGTCCAGCACATTAGCCACTATGCCACAGGGGCACACCAGACATAAATTGAGATACTCCGGAAATTAAATTACCAAACAAAAAAAATCATTCTGCTGTTAAACTTTGAAATAGTTGTAGAAAAAGTGTGTATCAGACAGGTGTCTAATAAGTAAAATTTCCCCAAATTATCAATTACCAAGTTAATTCTCACTTTTTTCTAATCTCTTTTTGGATACCATCAATAAATACATTGTACTTTTCCTTTTTGTGCTATAATTTATATTTATTCTCATTTTTGACTCCACAGTGGTAGACATTACAGCAAACGGAAGTGATAATTTGATCTCAAGTGAAAGCCACCAGATGGCTGATTCCTAGTGTGAAAACTCAAGAAGTAAACGATATTGATTCATGAAACATTTGTATTATATAGGAATACTTGAAATTAAATAATTATGTGCAAATTATTTGTTTTATATAGGAATACTTGATATCATATAACTGCAAATTATTTGTATTAAGAAGAGTCACTTCAGGCTATAATTGTTTTCTAAGGATTATTATTAGTTATTTGAAACCATACTAGTGAGTGCAAACAAATGACTATTATCAGATATAAATAAGTAAAGTAAGTTGACTGCCTGTAGTCAAGGGCAACCCAAATGCTCCCTTTTCAATAGCAATTAACCGAGGTGTAGGAAAGGGTCCTACTCTTTTCCCTGGATTGCTCCACTTACCCTTGATCCATAATTTATAATGCTGAGTGTTAAACAAGGAGGCATCAAGTAGCCTTTTGTAGTCTTTGGTATGACTTGACCTAGGATCGAATCCAGTCTCTCGGACAATTGGTGAACACTCTAACTATTATGCTAAAGGGCCGGTAAGGAACTACTTGAATTTATATAATTATTAGTATTACACAGGAATACATGAAATCATACAACTGTTGACAAATAATAAACAACTACACAATAATATGAATATAAATATACAATGGATGGAATTCCCTAACTTCTAGGCATGAAATAATCCTAGATTAGTTGATGTGCTGTTAAAATCATTCAATGAATGATCAGTGGTAAGTTGGAAGGAGATTTGAATTTTGAGAGATTCTTCTCTTCAATGGGTTGTTCTATCAAGGCTAGAGTCTCCAATCCCTCTTTAAAAAATTCTTATGACTGAGGCAACAGGGGATGGATTAAAGTCTCTCTTAAAGAGATTAGTATGAAGTGAATGCTACCAGTCTTGGTTTCCCATATCTTATTTGGTCATTTGGTGAAGCTAGAGAAGAAACTTACCTCCTGGATCAAAGCACGTAAGACTATGCCTTGCTTGTCAAGCAGTAAAAAATATGTTCACTTCTGGAGGCAGAAGTTATAGAGTGCTGATCTCGTCTCTCATGAGAAGAAATCTACCAAGCATGTAAATTTCTATATGCCAGAACTTGCATAAAAGAGCATGCTATCAGCAGGAGTGTTGTTGTTGTTGTTCTTTGCGGACTGCTTTTTTGACTGACTGACAGAACAAATGAGTTGATCAGAGGTAGACTGAGGAAGGGCTGCTAGTTGTGTGTGTTATTATTTTTAGTCAACTGAGGCTACCCAATTGTCTCAGGACTGTACTACTGCTTTTGCTTGGACTAGTTCTACAACATTTGGGTACCCTGAAGAGAAGTTTTTCTTCATGGTATCTTTGAGGTAAAAGGGGTTATTTAGTGGTATAGTCATAATTAATCATATATCTTTAATTATATAATAATAGTCTTAATTACTTATATAATTATGATTAATTAGTCCTATTTACTGGGCCATTAGCCTAATGAGCAGAGCGTTCGCCAATGGTCCAGGAGACTGGGGTTCAATCCCATGTCGAGTCGTACCAAAGACTCAAAAAATGGTACTTGATGCTGCCTTGCTTAATAGTCAGCATTATATGGTATAGATCAAGGGTAAAGTGGAGCTATCAAGGAAAGGAGTAGCGCCTCCCCTACACCTCATGGTAGTAGCTATTGAAAAGGAAGCCTTCGGGTCACTCTCGAATAAGGACACCAACTTTACTTTACGGGTCAAAGAGACCTGTTTGAAAATTATTGGTATTGGATAGTAATGCTAGAAGCCACGAAAATTATTATTATTATGGAAAAATTAAAGAGGTACAAAGAAAAAGATGATGGCGATGAAATATCCTAAGCATGACACAAAACTGCCATCAGTAGTGAGGCTCTAGTTCTGGAGCACTGGGAAGTTTGGAGTATACCTTCATTGCAATTACTTCCAGATCCACTCTGACCTTGTTGTGGACTAACCTACTGTACCTTTTCTGGGAGTAGTTGAACTGGTTCATGACTACATGTTTACTGCTGTTTAGAGCAGTGGCAAGACACTGGCTTTGTTTCTTGGTACATGGACTAGTCTGTAGTCTTAAACACTTCAGTTGAGGCTGCCTAACATGAGTGCTGGGGTTGCCTAGCATTTATGTTGGATGGCTGAGAGTGACACTCCTATGGCCTCTGGGGTCATCTCCCGAGGCTTTCACCTGCTTTGTCTGGTGCCCCTTTTAAGGGGAATCCCCATGGAACCAAGGTATTTTTGGATCTGCT
Organism: Sepioteuthis lessoniana; assembly: GCA_963585895.1. Lineage (NCBI taxonomy): Eukaryota > Metazoa > Mollusca > Cephalopoda > Myopsida > Loliginidae > Sepioteuthis > Sepioteuthis lessoniana. Next base: position 68,953,806 of record OY757915.1, on the reverse strand, counting down.
GTACATTTAAGCTTTGGTTTGTGCCCAAATCCCACAATAAAAAAGGCCTTGTGCCACACTTTGGCTTGGTGGGGAGCCAGAAAATACCATGACATTCAGAGACCTTTACACAAACTGTCTATATAATACCAGTTCTTAGCCTTCTACTGTGAACTACTAATTCGTATGTACTAGCATACCAAAACATTCTAGGTTCCAGTATACAACTGACCTATAGTGGTAGTATCTATAAGTGTACTATTTATTATTCAAATAAATCTGTGTGAAATTGATTACCATTAGATAGCAATGCTAAAAACCATATAACTGTGTTCAAATAAAGGATTATTATATAGCCAGATAAAAGAGATGTGATGAAAATTACTCCCAGGTCCACTCTCCCTGAGTGGTAGTACTTGTTAGGGTTCGGTCTATGAGTCCAAAAAATCTGTTCAAAATTATTGGTATTCAATAGAAATACTTGATACCACATAACTGTAAATTATTTGTTTTAAGAATAGTTATAATTGATTATTAAGGATTATTGGCCTAGTGGGTAGAGTGTTCGCCAATGGTCCAGAAGACCTGGGTTCAATCCCAGGTTGCATCATATCAAAGACTTTAAAAATGGCACTTGATACCGCTTTGCTTAACATTCAGCAATATAAGGTACGTATTGAGGGTAAAGTGGAGCAATCCAGGGAAAGGAGTAGTGCTTGGTGTAGCAGCTATTGAAAAGGGAGCTTTCTGGTTGCTCTCAATTATGGTGACCATCTTTATTTTACTTCATTACTAGTTTATAGGCCCATTGGCTAAACAAGTAGAATGCTTGCCAATGGTCCAGGAGACTGGGGTTCAATCCCAGGTCAAGTCATACCAAAGACTCAAAAAATGGTACTTGATCCCACCTTGCTTAACACTCAGCATTATAAGGTAAGGATCAAGGGTAAAGTGGAGAATGAAGTAGCACCCTCTCCTACACCTCGCTGCAGTAGCTATTGAAAAGGGAGCCTTCTGATCACCCTCGACTCAGGTCACTGAAATCACTAGTTACTTGAAACCATATAACTGCGGGCAAACAAATAAAAGAGAAGTGACAAAAAAAAATAATTTCAATGAAACATTGACAGTATAAAGTAATGGTGCAATTAAATCTGTAATATTAATGTTAATATTAAATAATAAGTCAAATTGTAACTTTAAATAACCCATAAGAGATTGATATGCTGTTAAACATTAAAATCCTATCAAGTAACATATTAGTTATTGCATTTCTGAATTATCTTCTCTTAATCCATTTTCCTGAAAATATCATTGATTCATTGTCTTAAAATTCTATTCTTCACCAAAGATTCTTCTCTTTTTCACCTTGAACTCTGTTCAGGGATCAATACAAATTAAGTAGTGAATTGAGACACTTTTAAACGATTTTTCCTCACCAAAATGAAACTCTTTGAAGTGGAAAAGCTACTTCTCTGTTTACTGATTAATCAAAGAGTTTAATAAAGCCCATCTGAACATTTCTTTGACCTTACTTCATTACATTTCTTATTAACCCACCCTCCAGAAAAAAATACAATGGTTGAGTTATATTTGGTAATATTACAGGGGATGATGAAAACGTAATACCTCCAATTTATCAATCCAGAAGTTACAACAGATACTGGGAACACTGTTAGATAAAGCCAATTTTCAGCAACAAAACACTATTTTCCCCCACAGTCATCACCATTTGATTATTTGTTTGTTATACCTCTGTGGACATCTCCACTTTTTACTATCTTCTCACATCAACCTTTTAAAAAAAATTATCTTTGATCAGAACATATACACTATCAATGCAATTTCTATATACAAATTAAATTCTGTTAAGTAATTTATCTGATAGTTCCCTCCAAAATTCTTAAATTCTTTTTCTTACCATTTTTTTCTGAAATCATCCAGTTTAATCTTAAAGTTTTCAACACTTGCTGTTTTTGATCAGATTTGATCTCCAAAAACATATAAGACTATTAGCAAAAAAATTCAAGTTTCAATTAGATCAGCTCTCATTCTTTCTCATAAAGAAGTCATTACTAATTTCTCTAATCTCTCCATGTTGCTGTAATATTTTATTCATTTTACTTTTTGTTATTCTTTTTGGCTATGTTTTTCTGACAGTGTTGAACAAGAGCTTGAATGCTGTGCTTGTATGAATATTTTCTCTAAAAGAAATGCTTCTTATTTGATTATGTTGGCATACAATATCAGAAGTAGATGTTAGTGGTGTGGCAGTAGAGGTTGAACCTTCTCACCAATAATCCATGATTTTTTTTTGTTCTTGTTATAGATAACAACTGAATATCAGTATGAAATGTATATAAAGTAAAGATGCTACTGAATTTCCCTAAGCAGAAAAATTGCACCAACTGATATTTATAGACACTTGATGAATGTTTATGAGGACCAATGAGTAGGGTGAGAATAGTGGGTTTCAGCAATAGTTATAGCAATGTAAGCAACAAACCATGTTTAACACAGCTGTCAACCTGTCAAATGAAGAGCTCCTATGTGGAAAAAAAGAGTGTTTTGTAGCTAAACATTTTTTCTGACAGTATTGAACCAGAGCTTGAATGCTGTGCTTGTGTGAATATTTTATCTGAAAGTAATGCTTCTTATTTGATTATGTTGGCTTACAATGTCAGAAGCAGATCTTGGTGGTGTGGCAGTAGAGGTTGAACCTTCTCACCAATAATCCATGATTTTTTGGGAGAGAGAGAGGGAGTATGATGTAATAACACGGAAATAAAATTGATATATAAGATTTTATAAGAGCTGATATTTAGTCTAGGGTGACATTCTCTAAAAGAAATCAGAATCTTAATCATTTGTGGATTTGGATTTAAAACAAAATAAATTTTGGTTAAACCTTTGAACCCATAAGACTGATACTTAAGGCTGAGCACTATTTTACTACACACTTCTATTCAATGGTGTTATTTTATTTTCTATATCATGTTGTAGTTTCATAGTAAATATGAGGCTTTACTTTCAAAGCATCCCTGGTATTTATTTGCAATCAAAGAATAAAAATCTGAAAAGCAAAATGATGAATAAATCCACTTACAGGATCAAAAGAGGTGTAAATAACATAGCAGTTATGGGTACAAACAATAAACACACACACACACACACACACATATATATATATATATATATATATATATATATGCAAATTTCATTAAACATAATAGACATTTTATGCCTACATATTTTCTTCTGGATCTGTTCGAATTCGTATTACTTTTATCGTATTCAGGGGGAATTGATTTAGGTATTGTCCATAGTTGTATGTATCCCTAGTACTTTCTGCCCGACTCTGGGCCATCATCAGGGGAGAATCTATTACAAAAGTGATGTAACTTTTGTTTTAGCAAATTACTACTGTGTAAGGACGTCTTTGCCGTTGAAGATTATGGTGTTTGCTTTTAAATGTAATTCTGTAAATACGATAAAAGTAATTCGGGAATTTGAACGGATCCAGAAGAAAATATGTAGGCATAAAATGTCTATTATGTTTAATGAAATTTGCATTAACGAAGAAATGCTGCCTAAATATACATATATATATATATATATATATACTTACAAACATGTGCACACACTTATATATACGAGTATATATATATATTATATATATATATATACGGGTATATATAAGTGTGTGCGTATGTTTGTAAGTATATATATATATATATGTGTGTGTGTGCATGTGTGGGTGTTTATTTTTTATACAAACACACATATACACACACGCATGTATATATATATATATATATATATATATATATATATATATATATACACACACACATACATACATATATATATTTTCTGCTGAGGGTGTTTATATCTATTTTAAATTAAGGCCATGGGAAAAGCATGAGTACACTTCTCAAGATTAGATTCTCAAGGCATGTCAGTGATTGATTGATTGATTTTAATGGCATGTCAATCCATCTAGGGTTATTTTAGGCAACTGCATTCATTGTACATTCATATTTACATATTTTGCATAGTTTTTTTACACACTTATATGGTATCAACTATTCCTGTAAAAATAATTTGCAAACAGTTGTATGGCTTCAACTATTCCTATCTAACACTAATAATTCAGGTAATTATTTCTATCTTATAATATCTATTTGTTTGCACACAGTTATATGGTTTCAAGTCACTAGTAAAAATATTTCTTAATAAACGATTATAACTTTAAGTAATTATTCTTAAAACAAATAATTTACAGTTATGAGGTATCAAGTATTTCTATTGAATACCAATAATTTTTGAACAGTTCTATTTGACTCACAGATAGAACCCTAACAATTACTATCACTCAAGTAGAGTGGACCTGGGAGTAATACCAATGAAGAGATATTCCACACACCCTAGATCTCCAGAACTAGAGCCATGCCATTAGATGCAATTTGGTGTCATATTCTGGTCATCTTGCAGGAGATACAATCTGCATATCCTAAGCCCCACAAGCAGAGTTGGGCATGGTGGTAGGCAAATAGGCTAGGACAAAGACTATTCTGAATACAAAAATATCAGGTTGGGACAAATATAATGTCTGATTTCAGAGAATTTTTTATAAATGAAAAAATTTATGCCAATGGAAATATTTGATCATTAACTTAACCTCCATTACTTCCACGAACCTCATCTAAAACTAAACTACTTCACTATACGTCTGAAGAAGAGTCATGGTCGTTGGTTGGTTGTTTGGGTTTCATGGCATATCAACTTTTGTAGGTTATTTAATGCCAAATCCATTTTTATGCAAATAATCAGTTCTATTTCAAACAATTCAGATCAGCATTAGTACACAGTTTAATTGGAAGTACAGATTAATTGAGAAAAACATTTCTATTTCAAGCTATTCAGTTTAGTCAAGCAGTTCTAATTCAGCTAATTCAGTTTAGTATAAGTACAGGTTTTGTTTACACAGTTAAATGTCAAAACAATTCAATATTAAACAAATCAGTTTAGTTTAAGTATAGTCACAATGTCAAAAAACAGTTCCATTTCAAATAATTCAGTTAAGCATAAGCACGCAGTTTAAATATAAGTACGGTTGAATGGTCAAAAACATTTATATTTCAAGCAATTCAGTTTAGTCAAACAATTCAGCTTAGCATAAGTATGCCATTAGTTCTTTTAACCCATAGATAGGGCCCTATCAGGTGCTACCACACCAGGCCAGAGTGGACCTGGGAGCAATGGCAATGAAGAGGTACTCCGCATTCCCCAAAGCCCCAGCATCACTGGAACCTCACCATCAGATTGTTCAGTGTCATATCCAAGGCACTCATCGGGGGTGGGGTCTTACCTCTCCGCAGAGGTGCAGTCGGTGTATTCTACAGCCCCAGCTGACTGGGCAAAGAGTCATAGTAATATGCAGTTTACTGAT